>OY856410.1:5960000-6560000 GCA_963693085.1 Alisma plantago-aquatica
CTATATATATATATATATATATATATATATATATATATATATATATATATATATATATATATATATATATATATATATATATATATATATATATATATATATATATATATATATATATATATATATATATATATATATGGCCATTCATTCACTACTCGTGGGGGTAACTAAGATTCGCTACATTTGCATTGGTTTGTATTGAGATGACACATACATGTAATGAGACAACCAAATTTGTAATGAGACGACCAAAATTGTAATATAAAGACTCGTTTTTTGTATTACAACATTGTTCTATCATAAATATATATTTTTACTATTTCCAAATAGAGAATACAAATATCACGCTATATTTATTGAATGAGTTTGTCTATTACAATTTGGACCATCTCATTACAAATACATGCCTTCCTATTACAAAACCGATCCACGGGTAATGAAAGTTAGTTACCCGCTCGGGTAGTGAACATATACCCTATATATATACTATAATCAAATTATGAATACAAATGTCACACTATATTTAAAAAATGAATATGTCTATTATAGTTTTGACTTGAAAAACATGCAGATAATGTCCACAAGTGCACTTTACACAAATATGCATATTAAGTGAAATAGCATGTAATCTAATAGGTATAGATGTGATTGAAATGCAAAATTCCACAAGATGAAGCCCTAAAATAGGGTTGAATCACCACCCCAAACTTGAAACATACTTTTCCTCAAGTATGCTCCAACTCAACCTCTCTGCAAAATTTTCACAAGCAAGAAATGACAAATGCAATGTAAAGGATGATTATTGCTGAATAGGATCAATAGTGACTAAGTACGTGCATTCCACCTCTCTCCTCTCCTGCTTTCACAAGTACGTGCATTCCACCTCTCTCCTCTCCTGCTTTCACAAACCAATCATGAAAAGAGCACAAAGCATATGAACTTCAAATATAGTGCATAAAACACACAAGCTATCCATATTTCTTTCATGTAGTTCCGAGTAAATCATTTCATGATGGTGTTAATCAAGGATGACCAGGAGTGTTATTTCACCTTCATGCTTTCAACCTTATGTTTCAAATCACACCAAATGACCCACACGGTTGCGGAAAAGGGAAAATTGAGCTAGGTTTCATGTTTCCTAGCTCAATGGGTAAATGGAAGAAAGGGTTGCAGTAAATTTTTGGAGTGCTATTACATAGAACACTCATATTTTCTTTATTTGAATAATCTTAAATAGGAGCATCCTTTTATTTTATTTTTTGCATTTTTTTCTTTTCTTTTTCTTTTCCCTTGGAGTAGATAGGGCATATGGTGATGAGAGTGAAGCGATGAGATGTAGATGTGGTCACCCCAAACTTTTGGAGGTGGCCACGAATGATATGTGCACTTTGGCATCCTTTCTTGAGGCGGAGGGGTAATAAGATGGTGAGGGAAGAGTCGGGTCAAAGAGGGGTCATTGGCATGATTCTCAACAAAAGGTATCCTGCATGAGAATTAATCCAACACTTCATCCAACAATGTCACACTACATGAATGAACAACCTGAAATTGATATTTCAATCAAGTGATTTCATACGCACGAAGCGCTCATAGCTTGCTCAAATCACAATTCAACCAAATCATCCACAAACACAAGAGAGGTGATGCACATGTAAAAAGTCAAGAATTGATACTATTTAACAACAAACAATGATAATTCACTTACATTTTTCAAATGTCAACATTTTTAATCAAAAAAAAAGTAGAGATTGGGTTGAAACACACTTTTAGGCAAGAAATGTCAAATTTGGGCAAAATTGGACAAAATGGTGCCAAGTTGCCTTCAATCAAATCTAAGCCTATATTATTGAACTTAAAGCAGTAAACAAGCAAATCCTAGCTAAAACATGCAAAAATTACCAAAAAAAATCTACATGATATGCAATGCATGGAAAAAAGAGCAATTTTTTTAAAAATTACGCAAAAATGGAAGGGATGTAAATGACATGGAATGCAAGGATGCAAAGCAGTAAATATGACTAAGGTAGATAGCAAAAATAATAAAACAAAAGTGGATGTGGCAGGTGAAATGCAAAGTGAAACTAGGGCATACCTGCCCTCCCACCCCAAACTTTTGAATCATGTTGTCCTCGACATGATCCTAGAGTTTAGGATGATAGGGTAGACGATCATGGCTCTCGAGGCTCCGGCGATGTTCCTCCTTGTGGTGGAGGATATGCATAGTAGCTTCCCCACTAATCTACCTTAATACGCTGAAATTGGTCTGCTGCATGGGCGTGCTGTGCAGCACAGCTGTGGTGGCTTCAGGTTGCATGGTCGTGCTACTTGGCACAACCGCGGTGCAGTCCTTTCGCAGTTTTTCTCAATTTTGCTTCTAAATACAGGGACTTGGTATGTTTTTTATGCAAATGACCACGGTCGTATTGATGTGCCATGACCGTGGTGGTCCCTGTAGCTACTACTCTCAAAATGAGGAACATCAAACACTCAAAAACTTGACCCTAAGTGATTTTCCTTTGAATCCTTCTCTCAATTGTACTCAAATTTCCTTCATTTCACCCTATAATCACCCGCACATCTTAAAAATAGACAAAAACTATTAAACACAAGTGTGTGTGTGTTCTCTTTTAAAGTGTAAAAATAAAGAAAAAGTATCAAAAAGTGAAGGTTGGGTATAAAAGATCCCAAACCTATGTGGGTTGCCTCCCACTAGCACTAAGTTTCATGCCTTCAGCTGTGCTTCTTGAAGATTCTTCAAAATTCACCCATTTGGAATTCTCATGAGTCCATTCTTGCAAAACATGCATCCCGCATTTGCACTCAATCTAGGTTCCTCATCCCTTTCATCACAATAATAATCACCAGTTTCTTCACCTTGGCATCCTCTCAAATGCCCATTTGGACTTGTAAAATGATCATGTCCAATATCCCTATCTCGGACTCGCCAGGTTGGGGTCTTGTACATGTTGATGTTGATCTCCATGTCCATGCATAAATGAGACAGTCATAGTGCCACTGCGCACATGAATGTCGACATCAGCTGTAGACCAGAACGGCCTTCCCAAGATGATGGGAATCTTCCTATATTCTGGCTCCATATAAAATACAATGAAATCTGTCGGGAACACCGCACCTTTCTCTTTATATATCATCACCAAGACATCATCCACTCTACCCCTAGGCAATTTTATGGATCTATCTGCCAACTGGAGAGTGCAATGTGCTGGGTTCAACTTGCCTAAGCCCAACTCAACATAGACATTGTATGGCATCAAATTCACACTAGATCCCAAATCAAGTAAGGATATGTCTATCCGATGTCCCCCTATGTAACTAGGTATGAGTGGGGCATCAAATTCACACTAGATCCCAAATCAAGTAAGGAACTGTCTATGCGATGTCCCCCTATGCGATGTCCCCCTATCCTAAAGTCAACATGCGGTATCACAACATCATCTTCAGCAATATCAATCACAGTATCACCACTTGGCTGCCTTTGCTTTGCTTTATCAACCTTTCTTTGACTTGTGGGATACTCAATAATTTTCCCACTCCGTAGAACTATAACAACACTACCTTGCTTATGGTGGAGAGGGGGAGCATGTTGTGGCTGTGGAGGAGGTGGAGATGACACTTGGGGTTGAAATTGAGGTGGAGAAGAGAATTGAGGGGGAGGAGAGGATTGGGGTTGGAAAGTGAAGTTTTGGGAAATTTGAGGTGAGGGAGGTGGTGGAGGAGTGTAAGGCTTAGGATATCCTTAGAAGGAGTGAATAGTATTTACTTGCATGGGGGTGGACTATAGAAAACTTGGGTGGAAGGCATAGGTCCAATTGCTTCATGGTGGCTCATGATGGGTTTTGAGGACAATTTTTCTTCTTAGAGAGCAATTATGGAAGATAGCTGCTCTATTCTCTCTTCTAACCTTGCAACATCTCTTGGAACATCATCAAAAGCTTTCAACCTAGAGAGAACCTCTTCCTCAAACCTTGAGCTATATGTTGGACATTGTGGCTCTTGAAAGCTATAGGAGTGAGGTGTCTTCTTTTCTTCCCCATATAACTCAATAGCATTGACCGAATGACAAGGAGGTTTGGTCACTTAGTTTCTCATGAAGCTCACCATTTCACCAAACATTTTCATCAATTGTGGGCTTGAATCATCGTGAGTTGGAGATGTCACACCAAAAGACAGGTCACTTCTGCTGATCATACTAGAAACTTTTATCCTTGAACTTTTTGCCAAACTCTCAAACAATGGCCATGTCTCCTTAGGTGGTTTAGCCATAAAACTCCCCCACAAGAAGAATCCACTATAGCTTGACTTGCATGAGATAGACTGGAGTACAAGGACTGAACTAGCTGCCACAAAGGGATCTCATGATGTGGACATTCTCTCAACATCTTTTGAAACCTCTCCCAAGACTTTTGGAATCACTCATTGTCTATTTGACTGAAGCTTGCTATGACACACCACATCTGTGTCAACTTTTCTATAGAGTACAATTTCTTCAAGAAAGCATTTTTCATCTCTCCCCAACTCATTATGTCCCTTCTTGAATCATACCACTCTTTGGCTTTGTCTTTGAGGGAGAAGGAAAACAAAGTCAACCCGATTGTATCATCACTTGTTGTCGGCATCCTAAAGGTGGAGCATACTTCAAGATAGGAGTTCAGGTACTTGTAGGGGTTCTCACTCTCTGAGCCGTATAAGATGGGTAAGAGCCCAAGAAGACCTAGAGGGATGGAGAATTGCTCCCCTAGCGTATGATCAACCCTACTAGCAATTGGTGATTTATAGTTGCTAGGCATGAAGTAGTCTTGAAGCGGCTTGTGAGGTGAATTTTAGCCTTCCATCTTGTTTCCTCCCAAATGGCTTGTCACATGCACAAAACACAACCAAACAAAAGAAAGCAAGTTAGCAAACCAATATACACAAAGAATGCAAAGAATAAATAATAAAGAATAGCAATGATGAGGGCAATAGGAAAAGTCAAAGCAATACTAACTAGCTAGGTCGAGCACTTCTAATCCTTGGCAACGATGCCAGAAAGTTTGGTGTGTTCCCGCCAATGGGGTTACACACTACTCAATTGCAGTTTTGAATAGATGCAACCCCACGGACAGAAGCACACGGTGGAATCACTTTCGATATTTATAAAAACCTAACTTAACACCTACTCACACTAAAACAACTACACCTGCAAGTGCACAGGGTCGTGGCATAGTATAGGAAGGTGGCAAGTATAGGGTCGATCCACAGGGAAAAGAGGGGGCACTAGAGTTGGGTTAGTTCGGCTAGGTTCCTACTATGGAGGCTAGGGTTAAGGGTTTGAAGGTTGTTTTGATTGTTAAACTACTATGAACAAATGAGGAATTAAAGGCAAGAATGAAATCTACGTTAATACTAGACTAGATTAAGGCTAAACAGGAAAGAAAGGATTAAACTATGTATGAAAGTGAAAACTACACTAAGGCAAGCAAGAGAAGGGCAAGAGAGAAATTAAAGAGATAAACTATCATGAACAAGGCAAGAGCAAGGCAAGAAGTTAACTAAGAAAGAAACAAACTAATTAAGCTAAGCAAGCACAAAACTAGGGTTTTAAGCAGTAAAGAGAGGTGCTGGTTGTTTAGGGGTATGAACTTATCACTTAAGTCAGGGGTGACATATGAACATTATGATTCCATTTAGATTATCCAAACCAAACAACAAGTTAGAGTCTAATGAATTAACCTAAGCTACTAACTGGACATGGATATGCTAGGTTGTGTATAGGGGAACTAGTCCCTAGCACCCCCTACTACCCTTGTGAGGCTCAATTGGGTTAGGGATTAGGTTCAATTCAATTAGAGTCTAATCAAGTCTAGGTTTCTAGATTAGACATTCCTAGGCCGATTAGGGGCCGAGGGTAGTAATGGGGAGGTGAAACTAGGGCTTTGGACCCCAATTCCCCCACTTTCTAGCCTTGAGAAGGCTCCATGCTAATTGCACTAGAATTATCTAATATAGCTACTTAGATCTCTCACTTAGGTTTAGGGAGATTGATTAGGATGTAGTAAGATGGGAGGCAACCTAGGGATCCAAGAATTGGACCTAGGGGCAAATCCTAAAATTCACACATATAAGCAATTTGCCTAAATTCCTAGGTGATTTCACACACAAACCACCAAGCAATTCATGGAGAAAGAGATGCAAATAGAATATAATCATTAGCAAATGGAATTACAATGTTTACATGTCATTTCCCCCCAACATGGTATCAAAGTAACATAATTTCCCCCAAACAACCCACCCAAGGGGGCCTAGCTACTCATGGAAATGGAAAATACAAAAAGAAAGGAGAAAGAGGTAGAAGAAGCCATGGAGCTTAGTGTAGATGAAGGAATCCTCCTCTCCATCTGCTGTAAGATGACCTCCTCTCTCCTCCAAGGTACAAGGATGTGGAATGAAGGGGATTATGGGTAGGAACTAGTATAAACTAGTGTTTTAGTGGTCGAAATGGTGAAATGGAGTGGAATGGATGTGGAAATGGAGTGGAGTGGCTAAGGGGAGATAATGGGGAGCTAGGAGGTGGTGGAAGGTAGCTAACCTCGTGCCCCACCTGCCACCTAGGTATATATAGGTGTGGAGGAAGCATTAGGTTAAGTGGGGGCCAAGTGGGAAATGCAGTGGAAAAGTGGCTAGGTTTTTGTGAGTAGCACGACCGTGCTGGGTAGCACGACTGTGTTGGGTTGTGAGTGGAACAACTGTGGTGGATGGGAACAACTGAGGTGAAATATGGTGAAAAATGTCAGGTTGTTTTGGGGGAGTGGCTGGATGGTAGCACGGTCGTGCTGTGTGGCATGACTCTGGTGGGAGTTGGTAGCACGACCGTGTTGTGAGGCACGACCGTGGTGGGAGCTGGTAGCACGGTCGTGCTGTGTGGCACGGTCATGTTGGGTGGTCGCCAGACAACCGTGCTGTGTGGCACAACCGTGGTAGAGTATGCTTTGCCGCTGCTTCAAGACTAAGATCTTTCCTGTGATTTCTTCATTTGTAGCACGGCTATTCTATGTTACCATGGCCGTGCGGGGGGGAGCTTTGCTTACACTTTGAGCTTCAAACTTCATTATCCATGGACTTCTTTGCTTAAGCTTGACTCTTGGCCACTAGGGGTAGGTTGGGGGAGCTCTCGGGCCTTCTTTGGGCCCCTCCATCTCTCTCGTCCATCCAAGTGTGGTCCAAGTACCTAAAAAACATGCAAATAATGTCCATAAGTGCATTTTACACAAATATGCATATTAAGGGAAACAACATGTAATCTAGTAGGAATAGATGTGATTGAAATGCAAAATGCCACAAGATGAAGCCCTAAAATAGGGTTGAATCAACTGTCTCGTTACAAATGAATGCCTTCCTATTACAAAATAGATCCACAAGTAATGAAAGTTTGTTACCCACAGGGGTAGTGAATATATATATTTGTGTGTGTGTGTGTGGTGTGTGTATATATGTATATATAATTATGATAACATATTAATATAAAACCACATGCAAATCGATCATTACAGTGATAGAGCTTGAAAAGACATCACTGGTGGTGTTTCATAGTGAGTTGAAAACAAAAATTGAAAAGAAAATTAAGTATCAGATGCCATAAAAAGTTTTGACATGGGGGAGGAACCCTTTAAACAATGGGAATCTGGATCAATGGAATCGAAATGATAAGTAGTATTGTTGTGATAAGAGGGACCAAAGTGTTATATCAAAATCCTCTATCGTCTACCAGAATTTCTTCCAAAGTGAATCTTCTTCCTCCCCTATTGCTATTTTTAAATGTCTTGATGTGGGTTTCATCTTCTTGGATCTCCTGATTGGGATGACCTACAATGAAGAGAAAATACATATGTTTGTTCAATGTTTTAAAACATATTATGGATGGTGTTAATGTGATTGTTTTATTTTCTTGAGTTTTTCTCTGTCCAAACATTCCAGTTTATAAAACCATCATGGTTTTGTGATTATGTTGTGGATTTTTTGGTCTCTAGTTATTGTTAGAGTTTTGTATGTTAATGTCTTCATTTTTTGTTGTGTGAAAGAAGAGATTTCTCATGTGGGTGGTGATGGGGAAGTGGATGAAAAGGTGTATAGTGGCTTTTGAGTTTCTGTGACACATGTAACATCTGTTTGGCCCATATAAACCTCACTTCATAAGGTTATGTCTGATGAGTATTTTTTATGTTTTATGAGCCAGAAGATATTTTTTATTTTTAGTTGACATGTTTGATTCCAAATATCTGTTAATGGACAATGTACACCTCTACAGGTGAGAAAATGGTAAGAATGGTGAGGTTTGTATGTTTTCCCCATCACTAGTAAATGTGGTAGGCAATGTGGGTTTCCAGGACATAAGTAATGTTCTTCATAGTTTTAGATGATAGATGTTGGGAAAGGGAGCATTTGAGATGGCTATCTATTTCTAGTCAAAAGAGGCATTACTTCTGTGGTGTTTAGATTAATCAATTTTTGGGGAATGTGGAAGTTGTAAGACAAGTATTGAATTGAGGAGCCATGATACCAGAGGTCAAAGCTGAAGTTGATGTTTTTGGTGATGGATTGGATGGGGGTTGATAATGTAAATGATTTGTTTGAATGTTTGTTTGTGTATCTTCATAGAGAGGAAGATGTCCCTTTGGTTGTGGGCTATAATGGATTCTAATGTGATAATATTTCTATAAGATGAAAGATTTCCATAAGTTTTCCCATATGCAAGAAAGAGTGGAAATGATTTTGGTGATCTAACAAATTGCATGGATTTTTAGTTTGATCATACCCTATCCCCCATATCTCTTTGGTGCACAAATGGTGTTCTAGTTAACCATATTAATTTTGTTTTTTACTATGTGAGGTGTATATTGGTTATAAAGGAATTTCTTATTAAGTTTTTCAATTTCTTTGAGGACCTTATCGGTGAGTGGGATGCACCTGAGATAAAACATGGTGATCATGGACAATGAGATATTATGAAGGGTGAGTTTTCCAGCCATGTTGAGAAATTTATTTGTCCATGATAGGAGTTTGTAGTTAAGTTTACCAATAATGAGTTTCCATGTGTATTTAGAGATTGGAAAAGGTGAGATGGGGAGACCCATGTATGTTAATGGGAAGGTTTTAGTTTTACATTTGAGTAGTGATTTGTATCTATTCAAGTGAGTACTGATGATGGAAGATTTATCCAGGTTTATATTGAGTCCAAAGATATACAAGGGATGCCAATGATTTGGATGGTATCTAGGATGCATGTATCATTGGGTTTTATAAGGATCATGTTGTTATCTGCATATTGGATGATATTTTCAATAAATTATAAAGGAGATTCTGTGAGCCCTTTCTCCATTTTAATCATTATCATACTTGGTAGTATTGAAGTAACCAGAATAAACAAATATTGAGATTGAGGGTCTGCATGTCTGGTTCCATTTGTGTTCTAAAATTAGACAACGAGACATTTATGATGGTAGAGAATTTACTAGTGGAGATACATACATGGATCCAGCTAATCCATTTATATGGGACACCATATCCCCACATAGTATGAATTAGACAATCCGAATTTATGTTGTCAAATGCTTTTCAAAGTTAATCTTGACAGCCAATATAGGAATTCTATTTTTTTTGAAGGAATTTATGGTCTCACTTACCATAATATATGCATCTTGGATGTGTCTCTTTTTAATAAAGGCACAATGATTTAGTCGGGTAATGTTGTTAAGAAATAGTTTCATTCTACTACTAAAATATTTCAAATGATCTTATAAGATGTATTGATCAAGTTGATTGGTATGAACTAATGGATGGAGTCGGGTTGGTCAACCTTTTTTATCAGATCTATGTGTGTATGTTTTAGAACTCTAATGTGGTTATGGATATAGTCATGGTCATGGATGTTGGTAAGGAGATTCATGGATTCTATTTTAATTTATTCCCACATAGTTTGATCAAATACTATGTTTAGACCATCAGGATTGAGTGATTTTTCTATGCCAAGGTTAAAGATAGCTTCTTTGAGTTTGATCTCAATAAAGTGTGAAATGATTCAATCAGGTGTCCCAATGGGCTTTGGACATATTTTTTCTAGTTTTTGAACATATCTATGGTTGAGTTATGTCCCGTGTTGAAAACCTATTAAATAATGAGACTATATGATTTTTAATCAGATGTTTGTTTGTGGTAAGAGATTCATATATGTTAAGATAGTGAATAGAGTAATATCTAGCGTTATAGTTGCAACATTTTTGAAAGAATTTGGCATTTTCATCATCCACTTTTATGCATTTAATCTTGGATCTCTATCTCTAAACTGCATCAATCTTAGTAATGATGTGTTCAATATATAATTTTATAGATAGGGTGACGGTTGGGTCAGTATGTGGGTCATTGTAGGCTCTATGGAATATGGCTTCTAAGTATTCTAGTTTGTTCATGATTTTTCCATTCTTTTCTTTGTTCCATTTTTCTCAAATGATTATGATTCTTTTAATGTTCTTGAGAATGTGGTATCCAGGTTCAAAATAGTTTTGTGGTGAGTGCTAGTTTTGAGTGCAAATAGTTTTAAATTATGGGTCTAATCACCAATTTTTTTTATATGGAATGGCTTATATCCCCATGCTATCTAAGAACTGTTGATGGTAATGAGTAGATGATTGTATATGGGTTTGGGTGTCGATGGTGAAACTATGGAGGTGGTGATATGCTCATGTTTATGTACAGAGAAAATGGTCTATTCTAACACAGGAGGTAAGACAGTTCCATGAAAACTTGGCGTTTGACGGAAGAGTTTCTCTCATCTAATAATTGGGGATGATGTTTTTGAAAATCATGTTAAAATGTATATATACACTATATATACATTATATATATACAGTTAGATAGATATATATATATATATATGTATATATGTATGTATATGTATATATATGTGGTTGAGGTTGGTGTTCCATTTGTGGCATTGATAATGAGGTTGAAATATCCTCTTATGAGATAGGGAGGTAATGTGTATGTATTGAAGAGGTTGGATAACTCTTTATGAATCATTGTATATCTCGTCTTGGTTCCTTGTAGGTTCCAGTGAAAATCCATGAGAGAGAGAGAGTCAACGTATTTTGTGATGTGGATAGTAATATTGTATTCACGGTACTCATGATTGGTTATTTTGTAGAGTTTGTTGTTTAATTCTATCAATATACCCCCTTTAAAGCTAGTCGGTGGAATTTGAAGACATTTATTGATGTGTGTTCCTCCTATAGTTTTGAGGGTAAAAGGGGCTAATAGTACTTTTGTCTCTTGTAATTTTAAGATAATCATGTTGTGCTTTTAGATGAATGTCATAGATGTAACGAACCACACTTTGGAGTGTCGAAAAGACCTTAAAGTCATGAATCATTACTCATAAATTCTAGGATCAGATTCAAGAAATAATCCAAAATAGTAAACAATTTCCATTAATTAACAAATAGTTACATGTTTGCATAAAAAGCTCCTCTAAGGAGTTACATAAATTTTAGAAGGAATTAACTTGTACATGTATGATGATACACCACTAAGACTAAACCTTCGTGAATTACTTTAGTGTCTTCAACATCCTTTATCCTATAACCTCATGTCCATGAATCAAGTATACCTAATACCTAAAACATAGACAAATAAATACGCGATTAGTATATTTCTATACTGGTATGTGGGTTCAAACACTGATCAGCTCCAAAGGACCCGAAACCTTCACGGACCCCCACAACTTTTATTATAGGGTCAAAGTAGATATATGGGGTCTAACACAGGGATGTGGTGATGTTTAGGATGCTTGAGATTTCGCTCTTGGGTCAGATAAGCCAAAAATGATAGTTGAGGAAAGTTGGGCTAGAACTAGTCTAGCGGGTTGTCATGAATTAAAGCAAAATGAAGAAAAGAAAACAGAGTCCACGGGATTCTACTAAAGAGAAGGAGTTCCTGGCTATGTAACCACAACATGGGTAGTCTATGCACCCGTTCTCAGGCTTAGACAACCCTCGAACACCTAAGCAAGCATCTTAAAACCAAACATAGTACGCATTGTGGTATCTGTTCCTATGGGGGTCATATGACTCGCTCTCATGAAGTGTGACTAAAACCCATCAACGTCATGGATCCTCTCTCAAGGATGACATATTAGCACATCAGAATATTCTAAATACTCTCTCAGGTCTAGAATATTCCGATGTGCTAGGAACCATTATTGCCTTGGACCGTCCTCCTCTCAGATTCAGACCCAAACTATTTTCTCGTATCTATTTCTACACTGAATCTTTCGATACAGGTAGAAATAGAAGTTCAAGCAAGAAAGAGATCAACTAAACTGACAATCATCACCAGAAAGAGAAAATAGAATAGCTAACGTATTAGATCTGAATTAAATCTACTTGCTTATGGTAAAAGTACATAAACATGCCCAACACGGGCTGCATAGACAAGAAGGAGCTCAACTAGCCATGGACAATCATAGTTGGCACTGAACAAAGATGGAAGAACATCATTTGTACAGAGACAAAGGACAATAGTTGAAGAAAGGAGAAGAAGAAGAGATTTAGCCCGTAGAGGAGAGGTGGCTCTAACTCCTTAGCCTTTGTATAGGTCGGATCTCGTCTTTTGGCCCTCTTCCTTGATCTTATGGACTCCTTGGCCTCCTCTCTCTCTAGATCTGCCCCAAACATCATCTTAGTCAGTGGATGGAAGTGGACAAATGGTGGAAGATGGAAGCACACTGAATAAATGGGTGTAGAATGAGTATTTCGGCCTTCTCGGGCCTCCAGACTCTCACACGACGCTCTGGGAACCTCATTGTGCCGAGACCAACATCTAGAAAAACTCCCCAGATCTGAACCCTCTTTCAGGTGGAGAGGGGTGGGTATTTATAGGCAGTGTAGTTTTGGTTCTTAACGGGATCGCGGCTTCAGTCACCGCGGTCGCGGTCATGTGGCCGAGGTACCTCCCGCGGTCGCGGTTGAGGTTGACTGATCACCTTGGATGTAGTTGGGTTCGCAGTCGAGGTGTAGACCTTGGTCACGGTTAGTTCAGTTGTGGTGGTTGTAGTTTGAGTAGTGGTCATGGTGTATGTCCAGGCCGCAGTCGCGGTTGAGACCATGTTGACCGCGGTCGTAGTTTTGGCGAGCGTGAGCACCACGATCACAGTGTCGGGGCTCTTAGGACCGCAGTTGCGGTGTAGACTTAGCTTCTACAAAAACATATGGATTTGGGGAGAAATCATGGAGAATAGATGTCTTTTCAGGTTTGGTGCCTGCAAGTCCCAAAATTGGCTAGTTGAGCAATCTTTATCTAGAGAAGGACATAAATTACTAGGAGATAAGAAACATGGGTTATTTTGGGTAAATTAAGGCTATAATGACACAAAACCATAAATAAATGATTAACATATATGCATAAATTTGGGTGTTATCAACCACCCCAAGCTTAAACCCTTGCTTGTCCTCAAGCAAGACTATGCTCAAAGAAAAAAAAGATAATGTCCAAATTAAACTTGGCAATAAATTCTAAGGCTAAGAAAAAATAGTTTAAAACGTCAATACTCCTGATCCATGTCATTTCAGAACAAACCCCCACAAATCAGGCATAATCCTACCAAAGAAAGGTCAAAGAGTGTCCAGGAAAGATTAAGCAAATTCACTGCAACCTGCCAATACTCATGAGGGTTTGAATCATAATTAATAAAAATAAAAGATTCGTCACATAAATGATCATGCGAGTGATGAGAAATGAGCAATCATCATGTATCCATGTAGACCAATTAGGGACAATGCACCTCTCACTTATTAATGTCCTAAGAAACAAAGCATAAAGACTCTAATGACTTCTGAGGATCCCGATCTACGTCAGGTTGGTCCATGTAATGAGAAACAGTCCCTACAATCCGAGCCAGTTGGCCCAAAGCAGTGAGATAAACTCCTCGTACTGCGCCCGAACCAACCCTACTACTGAGACGATCTCATAGGTCTCCTAGGGGTTAGTAGTGACTCTCTAATGAGCTTTTGGAGTGATACTACCAGGCATGACATACCCGCATTCATGAGCACAGTCATACACCGGCTGGGCACCATCTTCAACTCTCCTAAAAGAGGAAACAAGCACTCATTTATTCACATTCAGGCTTTTATTCCTTGCATTCTAATTTGTAGGCCTGGGTGAGAACTATATAGATATTTTTGAAATTTTTGTGGGCGGCCAAGCCTCTTTTACAAATTTTTAATTTTTCATCTTTTTGACTCAATCTAAGGTGAGAGGGTGCATAGTCCATAGAGGAAAACATTTCAACTTGATTATGGCTCAAAACTCATCATTTTAACACATGTGTGGAAAGATAGCAATTATGATTCAAGGATCCTTAGAATAGAGACACGCTTGTGAAACTTCAGCTAGGAGACTTTGATCATGCTTTAGCTCTTTCCATCGGTCCTATACCTTGGATTTGTCATTTACAACATAGATCAAGGGAATAATGCTTTAAGCTATGCAAAAGTCACATAACCTTAGATTTTATTACCAAACTTAAGGAAAAGAGTGACGTGGCAAATATTGCATTAACAAATTCACTCGGGGTTGAGATCCCCGAGCTTTTACCAAAACAACGTGCAATAATGCCACCCGCAAGCGTACAGGTCTTATCGCAATATAGTTATGGATTGAATCCCAAGAGACAACATTTTAAGAATCTTTGTTAGTCGAATCTAGCTCAAGTAAGACTAATATTTAAAACGATTGATTCTGTTGAGGTTAATTAAACTAAATGCAAGAAATTAAAAGAGAAGAATTAAAGTTTGTTCTAGATTAATGATATGGAATCGCTGGGATGGTGTCGGGTTTCACCACCACTGCACATGCAAACACATCTAAACATATAACATCCAGGAAAGCATCTAACTATCCAAATGGAACTGTTGTGAACCCTCCTGGAGGGATATTTAGGGCCGCGTAAGCATCCCCTTAGGCATCAGATTTCTCGTCGCCATCCGGATCATGCACTTACGGTTCCGAAGATACAACATCCAACTAAGGATGTGGCCCTCCCTAAGGGAATGTTTAGACCACAGAAGCATCACTGTAGGCTATATGGCTCGTCCCCTCACGGATCATACACTTATGACCTCAAGGAACTCCATTCTATTTCTAGTCCGGGAGTCAACTGTGCTAATCAACATACATGTAGGTGATTAGTCTGCAAGCAAACATCGACGATTAACAAGAAGATACAACATCCAACTAAGGCTGTGGTCCTCTCTGAGGGATGTTTAGACCACAGAAGCATCACCGTAGGCTAGATGGCTCATCCCCTCACGGATCATATACTTATGACCTCAAGGAACCCTATCCGATTTCTCGTCAAGGAGTCTACCTCATTAGTCGACATTCTATACTACAAAGAGAAGAACAAGATGAAAGCAAGCAGGTAATAAACTTCTTGAGATATTTTGCTCCAAACGTTTTAGTTATATTAGACCAAACAATCTTCACTATCCTTTATCAAACGGTCTTGGAAGTGCCTTTATCAAATGGTTTGGGAAAATGACCATACGGTCTTAGTATGCACTGACCAAACGGTTTGACAGTCCTTTGGTTCTATCGGTCTTGGAGACCATTGCCCAAATGGTTTGGAATACTAAGATCTTCAAATGGACTTGGAAGTAATGCTTTATCGGTCTACTACTCACGACTCCAAACGGTCTCCAGCTATCAAACTTTCAGCCCTACCGATTTGGCAATGCTTCTCTTCCAAATGGTCTCATGCGAGAGTGACCAACCGGTCTTGGTATCAATAGACCAAATGGTCTTGGACTCTCCCTTGCTCAAATGGTTTGGCCGCAGCGGATCATTAGGTCTTGGAAGGAATTCCTTCATTCGGTCTACTACTTTGGCTCTGTTTGGTTTGGAAACCGATTGAATAGCCCAAACGGTCTTCGTGATGAGATCATCCGGCTTTGCTCTACCGGTCTTGGAGTGCTCAGCAATCAAACGACCTTGGATCAATCGGTCTGCTGGTGAGTCCAAGCAGTCATCGCTCTTTCGGTCTTGTAGCCCTATCGGTCTTGGTCGTATGTTTTTGATCAAACGGTCTTGGGCGGTGGTGGGCAGAGAGGTTGCAGGCGGTGCTTGGCGGATGGTAGCTAGGGTTAAGGTGGGAGGTAGAAATTGGAAGGAAGAAGATGATGGCGTTGGCGAGCAGGCTTCAGTGGTCGGTGGTGGCGTGGTTGTTAGCTACAGATTAAGGTTTGCAGGGTGAAGAAGAAGGAGGGATGCGGGAGGGAAGCATGAAGAAGAAGGCAGTGGACAATCAAACGGTCTCTAAGGTGAGTTGCTCTTCATGGTTTTGGGATCGTGAGAGTTCTCACATTCTTGAGATCGTGAAGACTCTCTCGGTTTCCAAACCATGAGGGCAAACCATTAGAGCAAGTTAGAGGGTAAACCGAGAGGGCCAAACCAAAAATGGTCAAGATCATTTAAGCAGATGAAGGAAGACTGTTGATCAGTGATCTGATGGTATAAAAAAACAACTAGCGCCCAAACGGTCTGGAAATCAAATTCGATCCAAATGGTTTTGAGGTGAAGCTGTCCATATGGTCTTGAGACCAAATGGATGAAACCGATTGGTCAAGAATGAATGGTGAGACTGAATGATGAGACTGAATGGTCAAACCGAATGGTCAGAACCAAGGGTGAGTGAAACGTGGGTCCCACCTGATTATTCAACCTCATCAAGACCTGCATCAAATCAACATACATTCAGTTAAAATCATGATAATTGGACCAATTAAGTAATTTTGCACATTTTGATATTTAGTAAATGAAATTGGATGTATTGACTCAAAAAGAGAACGAGAAGGCGACTGAAAATCATGATGAATATGTATTCATCACAATGCCCCAAACTTAAATGTTGCTCGTCCTCGATTAACACAAAATCTGAAACAGTCGCCAAATGAATACCTTCAACTCGTGTGATTGCCTCATCTTCACATCACGATTGTTTTCTTTCTACTCAGTATGACTCAATATCTCAACTTCCTGAGACCACTGCCATATCTTCGTTCCTGAGTTTACTTTCCAACTTCACTTCCTCCTCACTTTTTCCAACAATAAGCATGTCAAAAAGGTTCGTAAGAGTTCAGAGATACCTGCAAAACAACAAGTGTGCATCTGATCTAACACTGGTGTACTACAGGGTGGTGGAGGCATTTATTTGTGCCTTTACGTAGAAAAGGGAGTGAAGGGAGGTATGGAAGGAAGAAATAAATCTCTCCTCTATTCGACTCGAGATTTTTATTAAATAATTTGCAATTTCATTTATTGCATTTTTTTGTGTGAATCTCTCCTCTATTCGACTCGAGATTGCATTTCTTTTTGTGTGCGCTTTGGCATCTTTTCTTGGTAGTACGCCCCTATTATTTTGCGAGGGGTATGGAAGAAGAAGATATAGAGGGAAGTGGTGTGCCACCCCGAACTTAGAGTTTGGCACTATTTTGGCTATTTTTGTTTCTTTTTGAAGGATGGAGGGGTATGAAGATGATAGAAGAAGTGTAGAAGAGAGTTCAGATCAGAATGCAACTTCATTCACAGTTCTATGCATCGGGTTGTTCTCTTTATCGTACTCTGCTCAACTTAAGACTTGATGAGGATTCGATGGGGATTTCATGTTGTTTTTCCACTAGTCAGTTAGGAAGCACGATTTGTTTGATCCCTATCAGTTCGACAGACACTTGCCATACTTGCGTAAAGATCATGATGTTAGGATTCATAAGCTTCACAAAATGATTTCCATCAAAATGCTAGTTTTCAGAAGAAGGTCCTTTTGAGGGTCTGCTTCGAAAAAGGAGGGTATAATGATTCAAAAAGCATAGAAATTTAATAAGTGTCAAAACTTCATTCAGTATCTGTTCAAATTTCTTTTGAAAACTTTAAAATTTTGAAAATTTAGGTCAAAAATGCGACGATGAAATCTTAAGTTTGATTTAGATGGGTGAAGGTTAAAAGTAAGATACGTACCACCCACCTTCCACCCAAAACTTAGAAATTTTCTCATCCCGAGCAAACTCTAAATCTGAGATGGAGGGGAAGTTCATGCCATTTGGACCACTGGATGTGGTTGCGTTCCAATCAGCGTGTTTCCTCAATCTGAAAATCTCAAGCAAATAGACCATTCAGAACTCAAAATAGCATCTCGTGATGCAATTTTATTTAGTGTAAAATTATCTAAAAGGTAAAAACAAAATTAAAGAAAAATCCTAATTCAAAATTAAAACTAAATACCAATTTTAATGGGTTGCCTCCCGACAAGCGCCTTTGTTTTACGTCGATGGCTCGACTTCATTCCTTCAACTTCTACGGTGGATATGTTGGATTGGTGAGATCCAACATCATTTTAGAGCCTGTGTCAGCAGAGGTAAAGTATCTCTTCAATCGTTGACCATTTGCCACAAATTCACCAGACTTTTCACTCCATAAAGAGAAAGCACCATGTGGGTAGATGCTCTTGACAATGTAAGGCCTTGACCAGTAAGAACATAGTTTTCCTGGGAATAACCTCAATCTAGAATTGAATAGAAGAACTTGGTCTCCCACTTGTATGTCCTTTCTTTTTAGATGTCCATCATGCCAAAGTTTCGTACGTTATTTATAGACTCTTGCATTCCTGTAAGCTGTCATCCTGAGTTCTTCCAGCTCTTGGAGCTACAGAATCCTGGCTTGGCCTGCTTCCTTCATATCAAAATTAAGTTGTTCAATTGCCCATCATGCTTTGTACTCAAGTTCAACAGGAAGGTCGCAAGCCTTTCCATATATTAATCTAAATAGTGTAGTTCCGAGGGGAGTTTCAAATGCAGTCTGGTAGGCCCACAATGCGTCATTGATTTTTACCGACCAATCCTTCTGATTGCGGCCTATAGTCTTTTCCAGGATATCCTTGAGTTGACGGTTAGAAATCTCTACATGTCCACTTGTTTGTGGATGGTAGGTTGAGGCTACCTTGTGTGTTACACCATACTTTCTTAGTAAAGCTTCAAAGCTTCTTTCAAGGAAATGAGACCCTCCGTCAGATATCACAGTTTGTGGCACTCCAAAATGGGGGAAAATAATATCTTTGAATAATTTGATGACGGGTTTGGAGTCACTAGTGACAGTTGATATGGCTTCAACCCATTTTGAGACGTATTCCACCGCCACTAGGATGTAGGAAAATCCATGAGAAGATGGGAATGGACCCATGTAGTCCACACCCCACACATCAAATATCTCGATTTCTTGCCACAAGTTCAATGGCATCTCATCTCTCTTTGTTATATTGCTTGATCTTTGACATTTGTCAGATGATAAGACAAAGTCATAGGAATCTTTGGATATGGTTGGCCATAAGAATCCACATTGCAAAACCTTCAAGGTAGTCTTTTTAGAGCTCATATGTCCTCTAACTGGGCTTGAGTGACACTGCTCCAAAATAAGTTGGGCTTCTTCTTCGGTGATACATCGTCTGTATAGACCATCATCACATAGTTTGAAAAGGTACGGCTCATCCCAGTAGTATTGTTTCACATCATGCATAAATTTCTTCAGTGCATTTCCGGTGCATTGGGGATGAATAACCTCAGCAGCAAGGTAGTTCACATAATCTGAGTACCATGGTGTGGCTTCTGAGACCTTCATTAGTTGATCATCTAGAAGGGAATCATTAATCAGAATCTTCTCGGTATCTAGAGTGTGGATGCGATTGAAGTGGTCTGCTACAACATTCTCCGTACCCTTTTTATCTCTTATCTCTTAATCAAATTCTTGCAATAGGAGAATCCATCTAATTAGCCTGGGTTTTGCATCTTTCTTTGTCAGAAGGTAATAGATAGCAACATGATCCCTGTAGACAATGACTTTTGAACCAATAAGGTAGGATCTGAATTTTTCAAAGGCATACACAACTTACAAAACTTCTTTCTCAGTAGTAGCATAATTCCTTTGAGCTTCATCGAGGGTCTTCGATACGTAATAGATCACATAATGTTTCTTTTCTTTGCATTGGCCCAAGACAGCACCCACTGCATAATCGCATGCATCGCACATAATTTCAAAAGGACGGTCCCAATCGGGAGCTCTAATGATGGGTGTGGTTGTAAGGGCATGCTTCAGTTTGTTGAAACTTTTAACACATTCTTCGTCAAAATTGAATTCAGCATCCTTTAGTAACAAGTTTGTCATAGGCTTGGTTATTTTAGAGAAGTCCTTTATAAACCATTTGTATAAGCCTGCATGACCTAGGAATGCTTGAACGTCCTTTATATTGATAGGGATAGAGAGCTTGGAAATCACTTCGATCTTGGCCTTATCTACTTCAATTCCTCGATTACTGACCCTATGGCCGAGGGCAATGCCTTTCTTACTATAAAGTGACACTTCTCCCAATTTAGCACAAGATGTGTTTCTTCACAACATTTGAGAACAAGGGAGAGGTGTTTTAGGCATGAATCAAATGAGTCTCCGTACACAAAAAAGTCATCCATAAAAACTTCCATAATTGTTTCAGTGAGACCGGCGAATATGACAGCCATGCAATGCTGGAAGGTTACAGGTGCATTGCATAGGCCGAATGGCATTCTTCTAAATGCATATGTTCCGAATGGGCAGGTGAAGGTAGTTTTCTCTTGGTCATCTGGATGTATGGGTATTAGATAGAATCCAGAGTAACCATCGAGGTAACAGAAGTATTCTTGATGAGCCAGCCGCTCTAATACCTGATCAAGAAAGGGCATTGGAAAATGATCTTTTCGAGTTGCCTTCTTTAACTTCCTATAATCAATGCACATCCTCCACCATGTGACTATTTGAGTGGGGATGAGTTCATCTTTTTCATTTTGTATTACAGTTGTTCCACCTTTCTTCGGGACTACATGCACTGGGCTCACCCATGGCGAGTATGATATTGGATAGATTATTCCAGTAGTGTGCAGTTTAATGACCTCACGACGGACTACTTCCTTCATGTTTGGATTCAATTTTCATTGATGTTCAATAGGTGGCTTGTAATCTTCCATCCTGGGGATTTTATGCATGCAAAGCACTTGACTGACCCCGGTGAGGTCACTCATCTTGTAACAAATGTCTTTCTTTCTT
Organism: Alisma plantago-aquatica; assembly: GCA_963693085.1. Taxonomy (NCBI): domain Eukaryota; kingdom Viridiplantae; phylum Streptophyta; class Magnoliopsida; order Alismatales; family Alismataceae; genus Alisma; species Alisma plantago-aquatica. The sequence goes on from OY856410.1 coordinate 5,981,169, forward strand.
TCCTTTAGTTCTTTCAGGAGTTTATCTTCTTGTTCGGTTGTTAGATCGGAATTTATAATAACTGGACAAACCTTGAGATCATCCAAAAACACGTACTTCAGTCCCTTGGGTAGGGGCTTCATTTCTGGGGCCTCTAGTTTTTTGCATGTTTCTTCAATAACTTCCACAGCCTTGAGTTCTTCAAAAGTAGCTTTAACATCTTCTTCCACAGTGTCAAGGTCAAGAACATACTCTACTTGTTCATTGATGGAATTATTAGCAGATGGGTTTGTTAGAGTTACTTCAAAGATGAGAGGATATCTGGGGTCTTCTTTTATGTCCATGGTGACGAAGTCACACGAAACATAGGAATCTTTTCCTACCATGACAGGTACATCCTCAATAATTCCTAACGGGTGTTTTATCGAATTGTCTGTGAGTTGTATGGCCATTCCAGTTGGGAGAAGTTTAGCAAACCCTATCCTTTTACAAAGGCTGAGTGCCATGATGGAGATGCTAGCACCAAGATCTGCCGGTCCTTTCTTGCATGAAGAATCACCGATATGGCAAGAAATCCCAAAAGATCATGGATCTTTCTACTTATTTGGCATCTTACTTTGGATGATATCTGAAGTGGTTTTAGCTAACTTGACTGTCTCATATTCTTCAGTTATATATTTCCTTGAGAGGAGAGACTTTAAGTACTTTGTCCAGGCTGGTATCTCAGCCAGCGCATCCAAAAAGGGTATATCAACATGGAGTTTCTTCATGGATTCCTTGAACTTGTTGAAATAGGTATCAAGCTTTGTCTGCCTTAGACAAGCTGGAAAAGGTATACGAGATTTGTACATAGGGATATCCGGTTCTGGTGACACTTCTTCCTCTTCTGAAGCAGCCTTCTCAGAATTTTCTCTGTGTGACTTACCATTAGTTACTAGTTCTTTTGGTTGAGATTCAGGAGTTGTGGAGTCTTGTATAATCACTGATTCATCCTCATCTATAACAACCATAGGTGGCTTGATAGGAGGATTAGAATAGTCTTTTCCCGACCTGGTGGTAACCGCCTTCAGTTGTTCTGGGTGTTTAGGATTGTTTTCCCGTTGGCCAGTGAAGACTCCAGTAGGCGGCTTTATGCTAGTTGTGAGTTGAGCTAGTTGTGATTCAATAGCCTTCTGCTGGGCTTGCTAGTTAGCTATCATAGTTTGCTGAGTTTGCAACATCTTTTCAATGGTTGTTAACTTGTCATCAGGAGATACAAGACTTTCTTGTTGTCCTTGTTGTTGATAAGGAACTTGGTTAAGACTCTGGTACTAGGAATTGTTTTGATAATTATTGAAGTTCCTATTCTGGAAGTTTCCCTTGAAGTTTCCTTGATTTCCAAAATTTTGTTGTTGATTAAACTGAAATCCTGGTGGGCCTCATGGTTGGTTGTTCGAACTAAATTGATGTGAATTCACTGCTCTAGAGGGGTTTCCATATTGAAAATTTGATGGTTCCTATTCTGATTCGGATTGTAATACCCTTGGCCAGGAATGGTGTTAACAACATTAAGATTCTCCATTTGACTATTATCTCCTTGCCCGCAAGCGTTGCTCAGAACAACATCGTAGAGAACATTGCATGCTAGAGTGGAATGGTCAATACCTTTACATGCTTCACAGAACAATGAAGCTGACTTGATCTGTTCTTGTTGTTGAGGGGGTGCACGTTCTCTTCCAAATGCAGCAAGGGATGATTTGATATGATCTTACTTGGCAACTAGTAGTTTGAGGGTTTCAACGATTGACTTGTATTCGGGAATAACTTCAGCCATAGCTACCTTCAACACTCCTTTTCCTACAGACCTTCCCCAATTAGCTTGATTTTTAGCTCCAAGGGTGACGACCCTCCATGCGCTGTCATAACTTTGACGCATGAAGTTTCCACCAGATGAGGAATCTAAAAACCTTTTGATAACATCCTCCACATCCCTATAGAAAATTTCGATGAGTTGGTTCTTAGGAATTCCATGGTGTGGACACTTGCGTAGAAGCTCTTTGTATCAACCCCATGCTTCAGCAAGGGTTTCTCCAGCGACTTGAGTGAAATTTGTTATTCGGCCTCTAATTTCATAGGTGAGAGATGGAGGATAGAACTTTTCCAGAAATACATTTTGAAGTTGTTCCCAAGTGGTTATGGGTTCACTTTTCAATGAATTGTACTAGCGTATTGCTCTATCAGCAAGTGAATACTTGAAGAGATGGAGACGAATGACATCGTCGGATACTCCATTTTTCTTTGTCATAACACATAGATCAATAAACCTCAAAAGATGTTCCTGACTATCCTCTCCTTGTTTTCCATAGAATGTACTGTTTTGAAACAATGTGATCTAATGTGACCTAATCTCAAAATTGGAAGCATTGATGGGAGGAGGTTGTACTGGATGATGAACATTCACAGCTTTGGGGATTGAGAATTCTCTAAGATCCTTTTGTAGTTCTGCTGCTTGTGCTACTGCTTGTGCTGCTTAAATTTCTTATTGAACCGCAGCTCTAGATTCTTGCATGAATCTTTCTCTCTGTGCATTAAGGGCTTGGGCTACCCTTTGGGCTATTTCTTCCTCTTGAGCCATTCTTTCTTGGTTCTCTCTATTTTGACGATGAAAGGTTCTATCAATCTCAGGATCAAAGCTGGCAGTGAGTCTGGGACTGTTCAAATGGTGCATGTACTAGTCCTTCTTGAAGTACATGAAATAAAAAGATTTGAAGTAGGATTTATGGAGTAGAGTTAAATTCAAGTAGATAATCGATGGTTTCCAAAAGAAAAAGTAAAATCCTAGATTAGCCTTAAAATAGCTAGATTTGACTAACTGATTATGTTGTCCCCGGCAACGGCACCAAAATTTGACGTGGCAAATATCGCACTAACAAATTCACTCGGGGTTGAGATCCCCGAGCTTTTACCAAAATAACTTGCAATAATACCACCCACAAGCGGACGGGTCTTATCGCAGTATAGTTAAGGATCAAATCCCAATGACAACATTTTTAAGAATCTTTGTTATCGAATCTAGCTCAAGTAAGACTAATATTTAAAATGATTGATTCGGTTGAGGTTAATTAAACTAAATGTAAGAAAGTAATAGAGAAGAATTAAAGTTTTTTCTAGATTAATGATATGGAATCACTGGGATGGTGTCAGGTTTCACCACCACTGCACATGCAAACACATCCAAACACATAACATCTAGGCAAGCATCTAACTAACCAAATGAAACTTCTGTGAACCCTCCCAAAGGGATGTTTAGGCCCGAGTAAGCATCCCCTTAGGCATCAGATTTCTTGTCACCATATGGATCATGCACTTACGATTCCGAAGATACAACATCCAACTAAGGCTGTGGCCCTCCCTGAGGGATGTTTAGACCACGGAAGCATCACCGTAGACTAGATGGCTTGTCCCCTCACGGATCATACACTTACGGCCTCAAGGAACCCCATTCTATTTCTAGTCTAGGACTCAACCGTGCTAATCTACATACATGTAGGTGATTAGTTTGCAAGCAAACATAGATGATTAACAAGAAGATACAACATCCAACTAAGGTTGTGGTCCTCCCTGAGGGATGTTTAGACCACTGAAGCGTCGCCGTAGGCTAGATGGCTCGTCCCCTCACGGATCATACACTTATGACCTCAAGGAAACCTATCAGATTTCTCGTCAAGGAGTCTACCTCATTAATCGACATTCTATACTACAAAGAGAAGAACAAGATGAAAGCAATTAGGTAATCAACTACACACATATCAATTAGCAATGAAATGAAAAGTTATATACATTACCTTGGGATGTTAAATGAAAAGACATGGTTGCATGGGCAGCGGGGCTAGTCCCCGCACCCCAGTAAAATCGAAGTACTCGCTCATGATGTGAGAAACAAGAAGAATAAGAAAGAGAGAGGAATCTGTCATGAGCATGATGTAGAAGGTGGTCGCATCTCAGTGAAGATGATGCGGTCTCCTATGTCATATCGAAGTAGATCTTGACGAAGAACGAGGGACGCCAAGACAGACCAGGCAGTCTTTCTCACTCCTCCTTCCTTCTATTCTCGGTCTCCTTGAGTTGCAGCAAGAACAGCAGGTGAAGTGACAATGGCAGGGTCAGACCAGCGTGCAGGCACCCTGTCGGTGTCCCAGAACTGATGCCCAAATGAGGACCCTGGTGGTCTATTTATAGGCACAGGTCTGGCCCTCATGCTTTTGGTGTGAGTCCAAATGGTTTGGTTATAATTGACCAAATGGTCTTGAGATTTTTTGCTCCAAACAGTTTAGTTATATTAGACCAAACAGTCTTCAATATCCTTTATCAAATAGTCTTGGAAGTTCCTTTATCAAACGATTTAGGAAAATGACCATACGGTCTTAGTATGCACTGACCAAACAGTTTCACAGTCCTTTGGTTCTATCGGTCTTGGAGACCATTGCCCAAATGGTTTGGAATACTAAGATCTTCAAACAGACTTGGAAGCAATGCTCTATTGGTCTGCTACTCATCGGTCTCTCAGCCCTACCGGTTTGGCAATGCTTCTCTTCCAAACGGTCTCATGCAAGAGTGACCAACTGGTCTTGGTATACAACATACCAAACAGTCTTGGACCCTCCCTTGCTCAAACGGTTTGGCCGTAGTGGATCATTCGGACTTGGAATGAATTCCTTCATTCGGCCTGCTACTTTGGCTCCGTTCGATTTGGAAACCAATTGAATATCCCAAACAGTCTTTGTGATGAGATCATCTGGCTTTGCTCTACCAGTCTTGGAGTGCTCAACAATCAAACGAACTTGGATCAATCCGTTTTCTGGTGAGTCCAAGCAGTCGTCGCTCTTTCGGTCTTGCAGCCCTATCGGTCTTGGTCGTCTTTTGCTGATTGAACGGTCTTGGGTGGTGGTGGGCAGCGAGGTTGCAGGCGGTGCTTGGCGGGCGGTATCTAGGGTTAAGGTGGGAGGTAGAAACCAGAAGGAATAAGATGATGGCGCTGGTGAGCAGGCTGTAGTGGTCGGTGGTGGCAAGGTGGTTAGCTGCATATTAGGGTTCATAGGGTGAAGAAGAAGGAGGGAAGCGGGAGGGAAGCAGGAAGAAGAAGGTGGTATACGATCAAACGGTCTCTGAGGTGAGTTGCTCTTCATGGTTTTGGGATCATGAGAGTTCTCACGGTCTTGAGACCGTGAGAACTCTCTCAGTTTCCAAACCATGAGGGCAAACTGTTAGAGCAAGTTAGAGGGTAAACCGAGAGGGTTAAACCCAAAATGGTCAAGATCGTTTAAGCAGATGAAGGCAGATCATTGATCAGTGATCTGATGGTAAAAAAAATAGCTAGCACCCAAACGGTCTGGAAATCAAGTTAGATACAAATAGTTTTGAGGTGAAGTTGTCCATACGGTCTTGAGACCAAATGGATGAAACCGATTGGTCCAGACTGAATGGTGAGACCGTTTGGTCAGACCAATTGGTCAGAACCAAGGGTGAGTGAAAGGTGGGTCCCATCTGATTGTTCAACCTCATCAAGACCTGCATCAAATCAACATAAATTTAGTTAAAATCATGATAATTGGATCAATTAAGTAATTTTGCACATTTTGATATTTAGTAAATGAAATTGGATGTATTGACTCAAAAAGAGCACGAGAAGGTGACTGAAAATCATGATGAATATGCATTCATCAAAGAGTCAATGAGCAAGTCAAGCAAAAGATCAAACAGTTTAAGATGAAAAATTTTGGCATAAAGATAAGCATTTAGCTATAAGATTTGCATTGCATAACCTTAATTTCAACTCTACAAACACGAAATAAAGTTTTAAAACAAGGCTAAAATGCAAGAAGAAAAAGGAGGAATGCATGCATGCTAAGGGAAAATTAAAATAAAATAGGAATAGGGGGTACACCCTGACCACCACCCAAGCTTAAAATCTTTGCTCGTCCTTGAGGAATTCTTCTTGCCATGGTGGATGAAGAGGTGAGCAGTTGATTATTGGAAGTCATTTTTCAGATATTGATCCAGGTTGTCTAGACCGCTCAATGTGTTCTCGAAGTTTTGATTTAGGTCTTGCTGAAATTGAACTGCCTGCTCAAAGCCTTGGGGCGGCTGATAGACATGGGGTCCAGGTTGATAATAAGATTCAGGGGGTTGCTAGAATGGTTGCTAATAAAACTATTGAAGCTCTGGGGGAAAGACCATATCGAACCTTTCTTTGAGATAATGCACGTCTTGCTACAATGTATTGAACTGCCTTTCGGAGTCAGCTCTGAAACCTGTCATGAAGTCGTAGAAATTCTCCTGATTATTATTTGGCGCATACGACTGTTGAGGAGGGGGTTGTGAATACTCTGTAGTAGGTATCTCTATATAGGGCCCTCCCTGATAAGGTATGTTGTGGATGGTTTCCCCCATTTGTTATCCTCCCTCATGAGTCCTTGGCACTGGTGGCACAGAAGAAGAAGCTCTTGCAGCTCCGTCTGTATGACGAACGTTACCCTGGGCATCCAAAAGAGAGACGTCCATAAATGACGTTCCACATGTGAAATTTGCATTCGTCGGTAATAAAATTTTGTGTTTGTAGTGACCAAAGATGTAGATACAGCCAGTGCTGCATTGTATGATCATTCCTGAATGGATCAAGTGGTCTAAGTCTAACCTTGACCACTTGGCAGTATCATGCATGAGAGCCAACTGTTCATCCCCAATTCCCAAATAGCGCCCCATAAAAGTTATAATTCCCACCATTGGCATGAATAGGATCTGTTTCTTGAAAGAGTTTTGAATGTGGAGGATTATGAATTTCCCCACATTCACTTTCTTTCCTATCACTGCACACCACAAAATGTAGAGGTCAGCTGCACTGAGTACCCCTTTACTGTCTTGTTTTTCCAAGACGCAGTTGGTTAGTATCTGGTGTAGATAACAAATTGTCGGGTTGTGGATGTGTTAGTTTTTGGAGCTTTTCACAGAGTACTTGTCTTCCCTCATAATCATTTTCCCTTCTTTGATAGTGTTACAGTCATGGTCCATTATCTCCAGCCGTCCCCTAGTCATTTCACCACAGTCTTCAGCAGACCTTGATAACCAACTATTGAGTTTTTCCATTGTAACCTCGTGGGGCTGGTTAAGGAGACGGAAACCTAATACATTGTATTTGTGATTCTTGCATGACTCTAGTGTGGCATAAAACCCACAAATGAGTCTGTGGTAAGCATTTCATTGTGCGTATGTGAGCACATCGAGGCCAACAGTTGCAAGGTATCTGTTGACTTGCTCTTGGATCCCGAGTCTAATTAGCATTCCTAGATCGGCGTACCTCGGTCCTGCAAGTCTACGTTTGTCTCTAAGAAGAGCGTCAAAACTTAGCTTTTGTTTTATGTTCGGAAATAATGGAGAGGGGATTGAGCTACGATTGACACCACTATGATTTGGTTGGTCTCTGTTCCCCTGGAAAGAATCTCATGAGAAGGTTGACCGTCATAAGAAAATTGAATGTTCCACAGACTGTCGATGTTGATCTCCCGTGGATGAAGCTCTATGAAGAATTGTCGGGCCGTCTTGATACCCGGTCAAAGTCTGGAGTTCAATGTTGCTGTAATGACTAACATCAAATCAAACCGTCACCAGTAAATAATTGCAGAATAAACATAAGCAGCGAATTAACAAAAATCACTAAAAATTAAAACCATTTGCAAAGAGATCCACTTTCAGGAAACTCTTAAGAAAAGAACAAAAACCTTATATACATCATTGTTACATTGTACATACACTCTTCCATCTCTTCTTGAGGATAACATATAATAGTTGCTTTGTCAAAACATATACTGAAGCAACATAAAACCTCGAGGCATACTAGCCAAAACCTCATATTGTTCATAAAACAAATGCGTACTAAATCCAAGGACCTGAGAGTACAGAGATGACACATAGGACTTCTATATACAAGACACGACAGACATTACACTCAACTTGAGATGTCACTATTGTCCCTGTTGTTGTAGATGTACCTCTACAGTATGGTCTCTACCTCTTCGTTCGCATCCACCTAAAAATGTTGGTGACCAACAGGGTGAGACCCATGTCCCAGTGAGAGATATAACTCTCCGCCAACAATATTATTATCATAGTTAAACAATATAAAACAGAGCAGAGGATTCTTTTTCATTAATAAGAAGGATTTAATCATTGTTTAATCAGAGTAGAGCAATATCATTTTCTGAACCATTGCAGCTATATATGATAAAGCAGTAAATCATCTTATTCATTTTATAATGATTACGAAGAACATGTATAACATCTATCCATCTAAGATGTATAAAATAAATGTAACATCAGCCAATGATTTCCGTATTCAATTCTTAAGCAAATATGCTACACGGTTGATTACATTTTACAATCATACTTATGCCCTGAGGAGATGAGGTATACCGCTCATACTCTAACCTGCCACTGCAAAGCAAAAATCAGTACCATACAAGGTCAATGGAAGAGTCGACTGCCATGACCTCTGCCGTCTCGGTCAGTGAGAGACCACAGAAGGACTACGCCAACTACTTAAATAGCATTCTAGGGTATACTGGCAACTTCACTATAGAGCTACAACGGCGGCTGCACTCTCTTCGGAATCGAGAGATTTCATGTTTATCTCCACAGCAATCCCGACATTCATCATCATCGGGAGATTCATTATACATCCATCCCGGAACATATAATGAAGGATTGAGAGATCTAGTGTTTATCTCATGTCAATCCCACATTAGGGTGTAAGGATATTCGCACCCATCACCCCTGAATATTCAAAAATATGTGCTCTCCAGGAGATCCCGTGGGAAAACCTATTTCACTACCACCAGATGCTGACGATGATGGATCTATGGTCAGGGCACTACATGATGAGATTCCACTTGATTAGTTAAGTACATTACTGTATTCTTTTAGCATCAGTCAAGTTTTCAAAAATGAATTATTATGACAAATGCTACAAAGAAAGGTGTAATACATGTATCAAGTACTTTTCAAATCTGTAAAACATATATAACATTTAGGATCTCTATCCTTTATCTCATTAATGGGAATTCTCATACCTCAACATTATCATCATCATGATTACTAGATCCGAGTATTCAAACCCTTAGTTCATCACTAAACATTGTTACCACTTTTCAAGTAACTATTACCTCTAGGTCCTCAGACCAAGGTATCCATTTTACTTGTTGTTCAAGTATTCCCATGGCTCACAAGGCCATTGCACATTTTGTCACCTCTCACTAGGTAACAACTTATTCACATGGCTCATAAGGCCATTACACATCTTGTCACCTCTCACTAGGCAACAAATTATTCACATGTCTCACAAGGCCATTACACATCTTGTCATACAAGTATTTAACATGCCTTACATTCCCGTTGTACTTACTTCAAGACAAGAAGCGTGGGCCTTCAAACAAAACCCGGAGATCCATAGTCTTGCAACTAAGCTCTTCGAACCTTAAAGGTAAGGAGTCTAGAATCCCTCCTGTCCGGTACAAGGATTCTTTGAACTGGGAAGTGATAGATCAATAAGTTCATCATGTTAGAGTGCTTCTGTCTTCGATCCAGTACCCTTTCTAGACAAGGTTTGACTTATGTAATAAGAGAAATACAACCTTCCCATTATTATGGTTAGGGTTTCCCTTTATAGCCGAATAGGGTTTCAACTTCATATTATTAATTCAAACCCTAATTCCTTGCTCCATACATTTAGGGGCATACATTGATATCATAAGTATTCAATCATACTTATTTATTCTCATCATTTATCATTAAATGATAATCAACACAAAGTATGAGTTTATTTCTCATCCTCACTAGGATATTGATTACATCATACTTTATTAACTTAGCTTAACCCTTTTTCTCAAGGCCTGTTAGCCTACACTTATCAAAGTGCATTAATCTCATTACATCTCAATGTGATAATTGACATGACGCACTTCATGTGTTACTCATTCATTTATATTGGATTTAAGGTGCATCAAGGTGTATCAACCTTAAGTTGTTGGATGTGATATTTATCATGCCTTGGTGTATCACTTCCCTCATCACTTTTAACTTACTTAAGTTCATCAACTTATCTTGTATTAGGGTATTTCCCATCCTAATACGTTATGCACTAGCCCATCACATTTATCCTGTAATGTATCGGCCATACGCCACACATTTGAATTATCCAACTATCATCAAGTGATATGGACTCATCTTGGGTTAAGGCATTATTGATATAGGGTTGACCATTATCAACCACTTTAGGTGTTTCACCTATCAAGGTATTAGCCACATGTGTTACACTCATCACTCCTATGAGTGTCTTTCCCTAACCTTTACAAGGTGTATAGGGTTGAATCATGTATGTCAAGTTGAACACATGTATTGGATTAGGTGTATATCAATCTAGGAATCATCATATCCCTCAGACCCTTACCCATTAAAGTATCAACCTTACCATTCATATGGTGTATCAACTTCACCATTTATGGGTGTAACATCCTCACCTCACTTTAAGATATTGGCCACACCATACTTTTAGTGTATTGGCCATCACATGTACTAGGGTATTAACCACCTTACCACTCTTGTCATCTAGTGTATTGGGTTACCCACCATATCATTTTAGAGATATGTGCTCAACACTATATCGTCCAAAAGGTGTATGCTTAACCCAATATCAATTTAAAGGTGTATACTTGTTACCCATATCACCTAGAGGTGTATATGTGCTTACCATATTGACCTTCAAGTGTATGTGTGCTTACCATATCAGGTTTGAGGTGTATGTGTGCTTACCATATCACCCTTGAGGTGTATGTATGGTTTCATATTGGGTTTGAGGTGTATGTGTGCTTCCATATCACTTTTGAGGTGTGTGTGTGTGTTTCACACCATATCAGGCAAAGAGGTGTGTGTGTGCTTGCTTCACACCATATCGGGTAGAGAGGTGTGTGTGTGCTTTCTTCACACAATATCAAGAAGAGAGGTGTGTGTGTGCTTGGTTCACACCATATTGGGCAGAGAGGTGTGTGTGTGCTTCACACCATATCGGGCAGAGAGGTGTGTGTGTGCTTCACAACATATCGGGCAGAGAGGTGTGTGTGTGCTTCACACCATATCGGGCAGAGTGGTGTGTGTGCTTGCTTCACACAATATCTGGCAGAGAGGTGTGTGTGTGCTTTCTTCACACCATATCGGGCAGAGAGGTGTGTGTGTGCTTCACACCATATCGGGCAGAGAGGTGTGTGTGTGCTACACACCATATCGGTTATGAGGTGTATGCTTGACCTCCTATTGTGCAAGAGGTGTATACTACACCACCATATCGTGCAAGAAGGTATAAAATCATATCCATATCATTTTAGTGAAGTAGGTGCATCATCATATCGGGTTAGAGGTGCTTGCTTCTGTGTTTGCACACGATATCAATTTTATAAGGTGATAACATCGTATTCAAGCACTAGACCTTTGTCCTAACTGTTATAGTTCATGGAAACAGGTCTAAGAAACTACTATAACTCATAATGTCATCAACTATTCCAGAAAATTTCGGAATTAAAACTAATTCATTAAGTATAGCAATTTAGGTGATGAATAATAACATTGTTGAGTTCAAGTTATATAACATGCCTTAAGAACAACTTCAAAGCTCCACGTTCCAAAGTTGAAGATGAATTATCAAAAGTCCAAGGCTAGTTCACAACTCCTTCATATACAAGGAATCACCATGGATAAGCAATTGGTGAAGAAGAAAGGAAAGGAAGATCATAACCCTAAAATCATGCATCAATCCAAGGTTGAAGATGATCATGGCCTCACCTTAGGGTTAAGTATTGAGATCCCTCTTGCTCCTTAGCACCTTGCACGATACCTCACTACCCTTGCACGATATTCCATCACTTGTGCACGATATGCCACCACCCTTGGCTGATATCCCCCTCACTTGTGATCAAAACACTTCATTATGGCCGATATCACCTCACTAGGTCGATATCACCCTACTTGGCCGATATGAACTTGATATGGATGATACCCAAGGCCCTATGCACGATACCACTTCACTCCTGCATGATACAAGGACCCAATGAACGATACATTAGGGAAGGAGGTGGTAAGTTTCGAAAAAGTTCACTAAGGGGTGAAAGAAGGGGTAAATATACTTGTTGTTCATGAAGAAGTGTGAAAATGAGGTGTCATCAATTTGAGCTACTAGGTGCCACGTGTCCATGAATGGGTGACACGTGTACATGCATGCATTAACATTTATATTGACATGAAAAACTCTTTAGGATAATCTAGGGATGAATTTTCGTCCATTACTTATCCCTTTGAATAAAATATATCAATTAAATCACCACTTTATCCACAACCTGATACAACTTTTCTAAGGAAGTTGTAGCCCGATACACATCACCTCTTTGAGGTGCTTTTCACATCATGGGCTTTTCCAAGAGTCCAAAAAACGATATGGGACTCCTCCTATGGCTTCTTGGCCGATAGGCACTCATATATAAGCTTTTCAACTTGATACAACTCAAGTTAGGGTTACACATGAACCCCTTTCTTGGCCATTTCATCACCAAGAGTACCATCACTCATAATTGATTCAAACATGGTGTCTCCTTCTTTATCTCTACTCTACATGATACTATGAGGGAGTAGGGACACTCTAGAGGTGGTAATTTGCATATGAACCCTATATTTTGGGTAAATTATAATTTTTACCAAAATTGGTGCACAAGGTACTAGCATTATTCAAACAAGTTCAAACTTGGAATTTAGGCTTTACACAAGCCACCAATTAGCATCATTCTCTCTCTTATGAGGATAAAGAACTTAATTCACATTCAACATGTGACAAATTGCAATATAACCCCTCATATTGGGTAAATTGCACTTTGGTCCAAAATAAAGGAACATTGCTGAAACAACATTCAATCATGACCAAACTTGGAACATAAGTGTGTTACATGATAACAAAAGAGCTTAGAGGATTATATTAAATTTCTAAGCAACTTACTTAGACAAAACAAATAGGGTTACCTCATAACCCAGGTCAGGTTCATTACAAGTTATAAACCCCTAACAAGGATTTCATCCCCGAAATCCCAGGTAAAGGGAGACATATATTATTCATTCAACATATCATCAAGTCTCCACATAACATCTTAATGTGTTGGAGATACCATATAACTTTTATCAACACAAAGTTCTTCCACACAGGATTATCATAGAATCCGTCACACAGGACACATACTCTATTGTCTTCGTCATTATTGACTATAGAGTCAACTCTATGTCCGGTAACACTTTTCTTAGTCAGAGAAACATTATACATCCCTTATTTAGCTCAGGTGTCAAACCTCACTAATTTGTCATTATGTGACAAGATTCTTGATTCTAGGGAGTCTTCCATACTCCTCATTCAGTTTAGCATTTCACTTTCAAGGAAAGACCAGAGTTACGTTATGTCACCCTTTTGGGACTACAAGTCTTATCATACATTTGTTGTGCCATCCAATCTACTGACACAACACTAAACTTTCTTACTACTTGTACCAACTATCTCATTAGTTGTACATTCTCTTTTCATAAGGGGAGGTTACTTATCAATTAAGAACTTATCTTAGAGGTATCTTTAGATGTTATGTATAAGTTGCCTTAACAGATCTAGGTAGGGCTATTCTATGGAATTATTTTTAGCTTGATAAGATTTTCCCACAATGATTCTATAATTGTTCCTTCAATTAGTACATCCTTATCGATGTTATATTTATGCATAGCATAAACCCCTAACATATGATGTCCCTACTATTTTATGTAACTAGACCGATTTCACAGTTGGCTATCCCAGGTAACCAACATAAATCATCTAATTAGGAGTTATGTTTTTACTTTCCCATACCACCTGATACTTCTTAGATACCGGAATTCCTTACTTTGGTATATGTCACATGCGTCAAAAACACATCACATCCTCATCATCACCCAGGGTTGTTTATCAAAGAGAAGAGATTATCATCTCCTCTGATCATTGCATGAACTTTCAACTGTTCATGAGTCATTTACTCTTGTTTCATCCTAGGTCCCTTGCCATATGCATAGGAATTATAAGGATGATTACATATCATCATTCCTTTCTTTGTTATTGTCTAACATTTTCATGAGTATTTGTGATTTTATTACATTTCCCATTTCCACATTATGGAAAAAGATCTTTACTATTCACATAGGCTTTATCAGACAGGGATCATCTCCCTTGTTCTCATTCTCTTATCATGAGGATTATACTTTTTACTTCCTCATACACACAAATTGATCTGAGATCATCTCAGATTCCACTTTATTGCACTTAGGATGTGATAAAAATATCCATGACATATTTCCAGTTTCGTTATGCTCACTAGATTGTCTCAAAATCACTACTTGATCAGAGTAATCATAAAGATAACAATCTAAGAGTTCCATACTCACCTTATCTTCAATAGTTGAATACTTGGCCAGGGTATACAAGTACTGAGATTAGGTAGTATGCACTTTGTTTACTATCATATTCCTTACTTTTTGTATCATCACAAACACAAGTTTTAACATTCCTAGATTTTCTCCAGGCATCACTTCTATATCTCATCCTTTTTTCACACAGATAAGAGCAATTATAAAGCATTTAAAAGAATATTGAACAGAATATAAATTCTAGTCCTCATCATTTCTCCCATGTGTTCATATAGGGCAATCAATAGGGAAATCAATAACAACAATCCTTCTTATGATTATCAGATAACATCAAGATAAGGCATATCAAAATGAAAAAGCTCTATCTGACTGTTACCCCTCGTGGTCATCTGCCGCTTTAGGTTGACTCAACACATAGAGTCTAGTTATTTCATGTTGTTGCTCTTTCCTTTTACACTATTGGGTTGTAACTTTCATAAGCCCTGACGAGTCTACCTCGGTTGTCAAGTCATTTCCTCCCTTCTTTTCAAAGAAAAGAGTTTAGTATGCTCAACATGTCCATACCTATAACATGTCTTGCCCTTGTACCATGGTCTTATCGGTCTTATTACCGATGTAAAACTAAGTCATGGGTTATTATAGGTGGAATGTTAGGAATTTTTCTTTTACATAGTGATTACTACACTGTTACACTGGGCGTTTATTGCACTAGTGGCACGGAAAACTTTGGCTTTTTAGAACAACTACGCAAATGTCTCTAGAATTGTAATGACATTTCCTTAATCCTCGGCTTATTGCCCCATCTTGGGCACTACCATCATAGATATACTATCTGTCTATACTTATGGAAGAGTCTACTTTCTTGCCATATGTCAATCCTTCCCACATTTTCCACTGTTCCAACATGATTATGTCATTCAGGGACCTTTTCAAAACCCAAAGTTTCTATATTGAGAACTGGTAACCTCAGTTGTAATGCTAGTATCGAGTCTACTATATGCATCACTGTTGTCCTAACTTGCCTCACAAGAGCATAAAAAGCAGGATTCTCTATCCTAATTGGGTTAATATGGGAATTCTAAGGCACTCGTTCTTCTCTTGCCAGATCCCTTGCACCCTCTCCCGGTGCAACAACATTGCTCTCAGCAATGTGTTCCTCATGTTCCCTAGTTATTTATAAACTTTACCCTTTCTTCTGCATAAGCAGAAGTCACTATAGGGTATACTAGAGGACACTAGAACAGACTCAATACCTTAGTCCTATGTCTCCGTAGACTCAGTGAACCTTAAGCTCTAATACCAAAACTTATAATGAGTGACATCAAATCAAACTGCCACCAGTACATAATTGCAGAATAAACATAAACAACGGATTAATAAAAATCACTAAAAATGAAAACTATTTGCAAAGAGATCCACTTTCAGGAAATTCTTAAGAAAAGAACCAAAACCTTATATACATCATTGTTCACATTGTACATACATTATTCCATCTCTTCTCGAGGATAACATATAACAGTTGCTTTGTCAAAACATATATTGAAGCAACATAAAACCTTGAGGTATACTAGCCAAAACCTCATATTGTTCATAAAAGAAACGCGTACTAAATCCAAGGACCTGAGAGTACAGAGACGACACAAAGGAACTTCTATATACAAGACATGACAGATAGTACACTCAATCTGAGTTTTCACTATTGTCCATGTTGTTGTTGGTGTCCCTCTTCGTCTGCGTCCACCTAATAATGTTGGTGACCAACAGGGTGAGACCCATGTCCCAGTGAGAGATATAACTCTCCGCCAACAATATTATTATCATAGTTAAACAGTATAAAATAGAGCAGAGGATTCTTTTTCATTAATAAGAAGGATTTAATCATTGTTTAATCAGAGTAGAGCAATATCATTTTCTGAAGCATTACAGTTATATATGATAAAGCAGTAAATCATCTTATTCATTTTATAATGATTATGAAGAACATGTATAACATCTATCCATCTAAGATGTATAAAAGAAATGTAACATCAGCCGATGATTTCCGTATTCAATTCTTAAGCAAATATGCTACACGGATGATTACATTTTACAATCACACTTATGCCCTGAGGAGATGAGGTATACCGCTCATACTCCAACCGACCACTGCAAAGACAAAATTGGTACCATACCAGGTCAATGGAAGAGCCGACTGCCATGACCTCTGCCATCTTGGTCAATTCAAGACTACAAGCAGGACTATGTCAACTGCTTGAATAGCTTTCCTGGGTATACTAGCAACTTCGCTATAGAGCTACAGCGGCGGCTGCACTCTCTTCAGAATTGAGAGATTTCATGTTTATCTCCACAGTGATCCCGACATTCATCATCATTCCGAGATTCGTGATACATCCATCCCGGTACATATAATGAAGGATTGAGAGATCTCATGTTTATCTCACGTCAATCCCACATTAGGGCGTAAGGATATTTGCGCCCATCACCCCCGCATATTCAAAAATATGCGCTCTCTAGGAGATCACGTGGGAAAACCTATTTCACCACCACCAGCTACTGACGATGATCGATATATGGTCAGGGCACTACACGATGAGATTCCACTTGATTAATTAAATACATTACTGTATTCTTTTAGCATAAGTCAAGTTTTCAAACATGAATTATTATTACAAATGCTACAAAGAAAGGTGTAATACATGTATCAAGTACTTTTTAAATCTTTAAAACACATATAACATTTAGGATCTCAATCCCTTATCTCATTACTGGGAATTCTCATCCCTCAACATTATCATCATCATGATTACTAGATCTGGGTATTCAAACCCTTAGTTCATCACTGAACATTGTTACCACTTTTCAGGTAACTATTACCTCTAGGTCCTCAGACTAAGGTATTCATTTTACTTGTTGTTCAAGTATTCCCATGTCTCACAAGGCCATTGCACATTTTGTCACCTCTCACTAGGCAAAAGTTATTCACATGGCTCACAAGGCCATTACACATCTTGTCACCTCTCACTAGGCAACAACTTATTCACATGGCTCACAAGGCCATTACACATCTTGCCATACAAGTATTTGTTGGTATGTATGCAGTGAGAGCCAATCATGGGATGATTGGTGGGATACATTAAGATTGATTTGATAAACATCAAAAGCAAGCTTCCAATTCTTTCTGGTTCATTCAAATGAGATAATGATAGAACAAATTGAATGTCTAGAGAATGACAATACTCAATGATGTATGCTTTCAGGTTGAGGACCTGAATGTTGAGATCATACGAATGCTAAGAGTTTGTACATTCTTATTATGTCTCTAGTCAGATGTCATTATGGAAGGTAGATAGACAACAATGACACACAAGACTAGATTGTGGTGTTGGTTGATGACAGAATCTCATTAGTCATGATATGGAGATATCGAACCAAACACATAGGTACTTGTTAGAGAACAAGTGTACCAGACAGACCCACCGTGAGTTTGACACATGGAACCATAACATGGTAGTCACAGTCAGTTCTCACAGTGATTGTGGTGAGTGTGATTCTTTGACCTAAATCACTACACTCAACACATGTCGTTGGGTACACTTTGACATCATCAAATGCAATCTCGAAACATGGGTTGTTTAGGTGATGATTGGGTGGCTTTGACACATGGGGCTTTTGAGGGGTGAGTGATAGATATGGGATTTGTCCCTCCTGAGGGAGTTTGACATCCATGGCCACTTGATGAGTAGGATTGAGATAGGCATGAGTGCATGTGTGAATCAATATGTGATATTGATGTCATACATATCTCCTCCAATCTACTCTGAGATCAAGAAAGTGAATGAACGTTGACAGGATGACTGTTCCATGCCTTGAGTTCATTCGGGATATCAGTGACAAAGGAATTATACATTCACTGTAACACCATTCATGGATTGTAGGATTGAAAGTTGTTCTTCAACTTTCCTTTTCACTTGGGTGGCACTGATGTGCGACTAGGCACCGCTCTTTGCTTGTGAAGTCATAAGTGTTATGCACTTTCACTACCAACGTGAAATGGACCTGTAGGGTCACACACATAGGATTTAACCTGGAAGAGGAGTTTATGCACAAATGATGTTTTGATTGATTATAAGGAGTTTAGTAGTTCAATTAAACACTCAATCAATTGATAGCTCAAGTATCATAGAGTTCAAGATGTTGGACCGATTGATTGGAGTATCGGATTGATTGAAACTGCGATTGACTGATTTGCACAATCTGCTGCCCCAACTGATCGGCTCATAGGGTTTAACCGATCGGCTCAGGTTGATGAACCGATCGGCTCAAGTTGTGAGTCGATCAGCTCATGTGTCATGAAACAATCAACTCAATTGTTGAACCAGTCGATTCATAGACCAACCGAGATCGTTTGGAAAGTCAAACGGCTATTTTGCAAATACAATTTTTTTCACTTGTACAAATTCGATTTGGACAAGGATTAATATTTGATTAATCAGAAACAAATATGAATTTCAATTTGAGTTGAACCAGGACCACAAACTGATCGACTCAGCAATAAACCGATCGGCTCAGGTGTCCCAAACGATTGGTTCAGGTGTGAACCGATCGGCTCAGCTCCCCAACCGATCGGTTCATGCTTGAAACGATAGGTTTAGGTGGCGCAGTTGGTTGTTTTGTGGAAAATATTGAACCATTCTACTACTGTTTAATCCTGCATTACTCGGGGTAGAGAACCCTGTCCCATGACCCTACTATATATATAAGGGTAGTGGGGCCTTCTCAGAACAATAACTCAGAACACCATTTGCTCTGCAAAGTTGTCGTTCTCTCTAGTTGTGGTAACTGAGAGAGCCCGAGCAAGTGCTACCCGATAAGGGAGGCACAACAAGGGAAAGACAACTGCATAAAGGCAACTAGTTGCAGGAGAGTGTGTTGGTGACTAGTACGCCGATAGGAGGGTGCGACTCCTTCCAATTCCTTGTGGGATAAGGAGATTGGAGTTCCAGGTGGTCCGTGTAGACTACTTCAGAGGCGGGAGACTTCTGCCGCTCGGAGGACAGCTGTCAATCCCGACAGTCTCGGTGAGACCAGGAGTTGCACAGACACCATCCAAGATCGGAGGTGAAGACCGTGCAAGCCGTGAGGTAGCGTCGCTGAGCAAGCCTCGGGACAAGGTATGCCTCTACAAACCATCTTTCCTACTGTATAGACGTTGATGTGATTCCTTTATTCTGGGTTTGGGAGAAGAAAATTTTTGTTTCCGCGGCCTTCTCTGTCTCTCCTAAAACCCAACAGTATTTAACATGCCTTACAAGACTTATGCAATAAGAGAAATACAACCTTCCCATTCTTAGGGTTAGGGTTTCCCTTTATAGACAAATAGGGTTTCAAGTTCATATTATTAATTCAAACCCTAACTCATTGCTCCACACATCTACGGGCATACATTGATATCATAAGTATTCAATCATACTTATTTATTCTCATCATTTATCATTAAATGATAATCAACACAAAGTATGAGTTTCTTTCTCATCCTAACTAGGATATTGATTACATCATACTTTATTAACTTGGCTTAACCCTTTTTATCAAGGCCTGTTAGCCTACACTTATCAAAGTGCATTAATCTCATTACATCTCAATGTAACAATTGGCATGACACACTTCGTGTGTTACTCATTCATGTATATTGGATTTAAGGTGCATCAAGGGGTATCAACCTTAAGTTTTTTGATGTGATATTTATCATGCCTTGGTGTATCACTTCCCTCATCACTTTTAACTTACTTAAGTTCATCAACTTATCTTGTATTAGGGTATTTCCCATCCTAATACTTTATGCACTAGCCCATCACATTTATCCTGTAATGTATTGGCCATAAGTCACACATTTGAATTATCCAACTATCATCAAGTGATATGGACTCATCTCGGGTTAAGGCATTGTTGATATAGGGTTGACCATTATCAACCACTTTAGGTGTTTCATCTATCAAGGTATTAGCCACACCATTACTTGGTGTTACACTCATCACTCCTATGAGTGTCATTCCCCAACCTTTACAAGGTGTATAGGGTTGAATCATGTATATCAAGTTGAACACATGTATTGGATTAGGCGTATATCGATCTAGGCATCATCATATCCCTCATACCCTTCCCCATTAAGGTATTAACCTTACCATTCATATGGTGTATCAACTTCACCATTTATGCGTGTAACATCCTCACCGCACTTGAAGATATTGGCCATACCATAATTTTAGTGTATTGGCCATCACATGTACTAGGGTATTAACCACCTTGGCACTCTTGTCATCTAGTGTATTGAGTTACCCACCATATCATTTTAGAGATATGTGTTCAACACTATATCGTCCAAAAGGTGTATGCTTAACCCAATATCAGTTCAAAGGTGTATACTTGCTACCCATATCACCTAGAGGTGTATGTGTTCTTACCATATTGGGTTTGAGGTGTATGTGTGCTTACCATATCACCCTTGAGGTGTACGTATGCTTCCATATCGGGTTTGAGGTGTATGTGTGCTTCCATATCACTTTTGAGGTGTGTGTGTGCTTCACACCATATCGTGCAAAGAGGTGTGTGTGTGCGCTTGCTTCACACCATATCGGGTAGAGAGGTGTGTGTGTGTGTGTGCTTGCTTCACACCATATCGGGCAGAGAGATCGGGTAGAGAGGTGTGTGTGTGTGTGCTTGATTCACACCATATCGGGCAGAGAGGTGTGTGTGTGTGCTTGCTTCACACCATATCAGGCAGAGAGGTGTGTGTGTGCTTCACACCATATCGGGCAGAGAGGTGTCTGTGTGCTTCACACCATATCGGGCAGAGAGGTATGTGTGTGCTTCACACCATATCAGGCAGAGAGGGGTGTGTGTTCTTGCTTCATACCATATCGGGTAGAGAGGTGTGTGTGTGCTTCACACCATATTGGGTAGAGAGGTGTGTGTGTGCTTGCTTCACACCATATCGGGCAGAGAGGTGTGTGTGTGCTTCACACCATATCAGGCAGAGAGGTGTGTGTGGTTCACACCATATTGGTTATGAAGTGTATTCTTGACCTCCTATCATGCAAGAGGTGTATAATACACCACCATATCGTGCAAGAAGGTATAAAATCATATCCATATCGTTTTAGTGAAGTAGGTGCATCATCATATCGGGTTAGAGGTGCTTGCTTGTGTGCTTACACCCGATATCACTTTTATAAGGTGATACCATCATATTCAAGCTCTAGACCTTTGTCCTAACTATTATATTTCATGGAAACAGGTCTAACAAACTACTAGAACTTATAATGTCATCAACTATTCCAGAAAATTTCGGAATTAAAAGTAATTCATTAAGTATAGCAATTTAGGTGATGAATAATAGCATTGTTGAGTTCAAGTTATATAACCCACCTTAAGAACAACTCAAAGCTCCAAGATCCAAAGATCGACGTTCCTAAGGTTGAAGATGACTTATCAAAAGTCCAAGGATCATTCACAACTCCTTCATATACAAGGAATCCCCATGGATAAGCAATTGGTGAAGAAGAAAAGAAAGGAAGATCATAACCCTAAAATCATGCTTCAATCCGAGGTTGAAGATGATCATGGCCTCACCTTAGGGTTAAGTATTGAGCTCCCTCTTGCTCCTTAGCACCTTGCACAATACCTCACTACCCTTGCACGATATGCCATCACTTGTGCACGATATGCCACCAACCTTTGCCGATATCCCCCTCACTTGTGATCAAAACACTTCACTATGGCTGATATCACCTCACTAGGCCAATATCACCCTACTTGGCCGATATGAACTTGCTATGGATGATACCCAAGGCCCTATGCACGATACCACTTCACTCCTGCGTGATACAAGGACCCTATGTGTGATACCTTAGGGAAGGAGGGTGGTAAGATTCGAAAAAGTTCACTAAGGGGTGAAAGAAGGGGTATATATACTTATTGTTCATGAAGAAGTGTGAAAATGAGGTGTCATCAATTTGAGCTACTAGGTGCCACGTGTCCATGAATGGGTGACACGTGTACATGCATGAATTAACATTTATCTTGACATTCAAAACTCTTGAGGATAATCTAGGGATGAATTTTCGTCCATTACTTATCCCTTTGAATAAAATATATCAACTAAATCGCCACTTTATCCACAACCCGATACAACTTTTCTAAGGAAGTTGTACCCCGATACACCTCACCTCCTTGAGGTTCTTTACACGTAATGGGATTTTCCAAGAGTCCACAAAACGATATGGGACTCCTCCTATGGCTCCTTGGCCGATAGGCACTCATATATAAGCTTTTCTACTTGATACAACTCAAGTTAGGGTTACACATGAACCATTTTCTTGTTCATTTCATCACCAAGAGTACCATCACTCATAATTGATTCAAACATTGTGTCTCCTTATTTATCTCTCCTCTACATGATACTATGAGGGAGTAGGGACACTCTATAGGTGGTAATTTGCATATGAACCCTATATTTTGGGTAAATTACAATTTGTACCAAAATTGGTGCACAAGGTACTAGCATTATTCAAACAAGTTCAAACTTGGAATTCAGGATTTGACAAGCCACCAATTAGCATCATTCTCTATCTTATGATGCTAAAGAACTTAATTCTCATTCAACATGTGACATATTGCAATATAACCCCTCATCTTGGGTAAATTGCACTTTGGTCCAAAACAAAGGAACATTGCTCAAACAACATTCAATCAGGACCAAACTTGGAACATAAGTGTGTTACATGATAAAAAAACATCTTAGAGGATTATATTAAATTTCTAAGCAACTTACTTAGCCAAAACAAATAGGGTTAATCATAACCCAGGTTAGGGTCATTATAGTCGCAATGTTCTGTCCATATCCTCTCTCCTGATGCCTCTTTTACTAACTCTCTGTTGTGGGTATCCTTAGGTGTTCCAACAAGGATGCGGAAGCCAGAGCCAAAATCTTGCAACCAGAACCTTGATGTGTAAAGCATAACTTCATCTTCGTATATTGGGTTCATAGTTTGGGAGGCATGTTGTGGGTAGGGACTCCCATAATTCGATGGTGATTTTGAGCTTCCTTCCCCTTTCTTCCTGGTCATGGACTTTTTGAGGTTTTTGAAACCACTCTTCATGGAATCCATGATGTTGATAATTTGGATGTAGACTCAGTAGCTTTCACTGTGGCAGAAGTATGAAGATTCTCGAAAACACACCAAATCAGCCTGTGAATTGAATTGTGACTCAGTTGGAGACCGTGATCACGATATCGAAGACCGCGGTCAATTTCAATGATTGCGGTACCGTGACTTAGGTGCTCGCTATTAGGGACACCGTGATCGCATTGTGTGCAAGGATACCATGACCTCAACTTCCCTATTATCGCGACCACGGTTATGAAGGAGACCACGTTCTGACGAATCGCGACCGTGAAGCCTGCTTGATATCCTCAGCCCGCGAATGTAGGACACCGCGACCGGGTGCACAAAGTGACTTCAACCTTCACAACTATGACTGTGAAAACCGTGATTCTTCTCTGACCCTCTGAACTTGGCGCTGCCTGGGGCGTTTGGCCTACGAGCTACACGGCCACTTCCTAACGACCTTGGTCGCAGTCTAGCCATGGGTGCAATGGCTAGTGTCGACGCTCGTGCTTCTTTATTGTCTCCTTACAGTTGGAGCAAGGAGAAGGAGGGAAAATAGGTAGAAAGTAGTGCGGAGGAAGGAACTTGGTGGTTTGGGGTAAGGGGGCAATGCCTCGACTGTGGAAGTATTTATAGACCAGCACCAGGCCCCGCCCTCACGTGAAACACTAAAAGCAGCGGAAAAAACGCCAGAAAAATCGGAGAAGGTAGAAAAAGCTCAGTCAAAAGAGCAACAATCGGTCAAAAATGCGGAGACAACCCGACATGCTGGTCAGACCAGGCCGAAAAAGCTTGCCTAGGGCTTGCGTAACTGCGGTCGCGGTCTCACTCATGCAGAACTGCGGTCGTTGTTCTTAGCTACTAGACCGCGGTCACGGTTCTTTGCTCAATCAAGCCGTGACCATGGTCTTGTTACCAGGCCACGGTCGTGGTTCCTTTCCTGAGACCGCGGTTGCGGTCCCAACTAAATGACGTGCGTCGTTGTACACGCCACAATCACTAGGAAAAGTCCTAGAGTTTAACCTTCTAACTCGGTTGTCAACTTGTTTTGAACAACAAGTCAACTTAGTATAGATAGGTATCGATCCAAGGGACGGCGGAAAAGAAAAGTTGAAATCCAAATCTGATTGTAAGTACAAGAATTAAATCCCAATTTGAGAGAGTTGTTAATACTAAGAACAAAAATAAAAGTGCTGAAATAAAATTTAACTAATCAAGAAATAAAGATCTGGGGTTCGGAAGATCACCACCAAAACCACGTTCCTATTCAACTAATCATTTCTAAACTCCAAGGATCAAATCAGGACCTTGTGTTTACATGTCCTTATGGACAAACTCACAAGGGTCGGACTTCCCGTGAACCCGTTGGTCCCGACATTCACGGATCATTGCCCAACCGTCCAATATGCAATTATCCACGGTCATATCAAAAAGCATGTGAATTCAAACTGGCGTTCAAACCCAAGGCTCAGGTGGTCGTGTCACCAAGGATTATAACAAGAATAAGATTAAATAGACAAAAACATGATAATCACAATTAAGAGACTATTGTTTCGTTCTTACAGAGATCTACGGTCATATCACTCCATAAGAATATATCAAATCATCCAAATAACCACAAATAAATAGAGAGAAGATATTTGTTCGATGGAGGAATATGACTGATTATATTGAATAGAACCGGGCTAAGGGGCTACTCCCATGCCCCAGAGAAATTTACTCAGACATAACAAGACTAGAATGAGATCCAACATTATACAAGATGTGGTCTACAACTAAAAATTGGATGAAATGGAATGAAGAATGGAATGCTTTTACAAGTGAAGAGACCCTCCTTTTGTAGGAGGGGGAGAGGGTAGGTTGCCCTCAAAAGAGGGGGAAAAAAGAGAGGGAGACCAATTTTTGAATTTTCTAGATCTGGTCAAATCAAAAGTTGGTTGTCTTTAATTATCTTCACCATGTAACTCCCTTTAATGCAGATTCTCGCAGCAGAAATTTCGAAAATATTTCTCTCCCGTGAAAAAACAAAGTGGTCCAAATAATAGGATTTTATTTTAGAAAATTAAATTCCATTTCCAACAAATTCTTATACACTCAATTTGGAGTTCGAATGCAAGAGTTATGTCACTTTTGGTGGAGGGTATATATGAATTTCAGGACTGTTGCAAATTGTGTAATTTTCCTACAAAACCCAAAAAATAGAATTAAAACTCCAATTAAAGAGAAAAATATAAAATAACACAATTAATTATGAAACTAAGAGAATAAATAAAAAATAATCCTAAACAAATATAAAAAATATATAATTAAATAGGATAAATATATATTTATCAAAATACCCCAGACTTGAATCTTTGTTTGTCCTCAAACAAATAAAATCACAAATTATTCCAATTTATACTAACAACATGTCTATCCTCACCCTTGTAACATCACTTTATTCCTTTCCTCCAAATTTTGCCAAGCAACCCAATCTCCTAAAACCACAAAACACAAAATTCTGTATTCCCTATTAAAAACAAATATCATATCTTGGTTCTAAATCAAGATTTTGCAGAAAAACATGCTTCATCTTACTTTTTCTTTGACACTCCCATTTTTATAAATGTATTTTTTTTTGAGTTGTTGTACAAGAATGAGATGAAATTAGGGGGTGTGACAACAAAGAAGGAAGTGATAAAATTTTTTTATCCCTCCTCTATTCGACTTGGGATTTAGATTTGTGGAGTTGTGGCTACATTGGTCACGATTTTTTTCATGTGCACTTTTGGCATCTTTTGATGGTACACCCCTTTGAGGGGTATGGAATTTTTTTATGGGAAGCATGCCACCCCAGACTTGATTTTCGTATGGTGGTGATTCTTTTCTTCTCTTTTTTTAGATAGAAAATAAGGGGGAAACAAAAGGTGTCCTTGTGCCTATAACTTCACATATTTATTTTCTTCTTTTTTTTTAAGTGCCATTACATCAGAAAGAACATTCATGTCAATCACATTATACAAGATTTATATCAAGTTAATCAATGTTTAAAAATAGAGAAAATGTGTGTTTGGTTTTGATTGATTCCATATGGCTTGCCAACTTTTCCAACGAGTGATGCTATTTTGGGATCCTAGGTGACATGGTGGTTTCAGACATGGCAATTTGTAACAATTTTTTGCAAAAGATTTAACAAAACTAAAAGGGGTACAATGATAAATATCTATTCATATTGGTCGACTAGATAAAGGCCATTTTGCAACAAAAGAAATAAAAACATGGCCGACTAGATAATGGCCATGAACAAAGCAACTATATGCACACAAAAAAAAGGATAGAAATAATGCAAGAATAAAAAAGATAAGGGGGTGGAATAGAAACATACCACCCACCTCCTCCTCAAACTTAGATTTTTGCTTGTCCCGAGCAAAATCAAAACCTGAGATGGAGGCAAGAGATGAGCGAGGATTTCTAGGTGGCCCAGGTAGCTCAAAAAATGTCCAGCTAAAGGGGATGTGTATGAGGGCTGGGACCTTTATCTGAGGAGCTTCATAATGCACCCTATGATAGGGTAATTGTAGAAGCTCAGTGGGGTGCTCATATTTTCTTTCACCTCGCATTCCCTCCAATAATACCATAGATCTTCCTTCGATGGTAAGGGAAATGTTGAAGATGGATGAGGATTGGGGGAGGTTGGTGGGTACCCGACCAGTAATGCCAGTAGAGCATGATGAACTGAGTCGGGTGGAGGATCTGGTTCAGGTTTTCCACCATCATGACGACCTGCATATGGGAGAGTTGATGCTAATACAAAAAATTTAAAATTATTTACAAAAGTGTTTTGTTTCTCCTTAAAATTAATGCCATCAACATTGGGTTTGATAACTTTCATTGTTGATATAACATATGTCTCTAATACTTTTGTACAAGGGTTCCCTAAGTATTTAGGAGGGATGATGATGTCTTCCTTGCAAATAATAGAAGGGGGTGTGTGGGCTTCTTCCAGCGGTGGTATCTCCCCTTCTAGATCAGCCATGTGTGGGATGGAAATTGGCTGTGACGGCTTGGGAAGAATCATAAAGGGGATTAGATGCTCATTATCCAAAATAGACTCAAAAGAAGGGTATTGGTCTATGGTATCATTCAGATTTATACTGAGAATGGGAGGAGTTGTTGGATCTTCAAAGTGACTCTCCTACTTTGACATTTCATATTCAAGTAATAGAGTCTCTAAAGGAAAGATAGGGATACCAACATCCTCATCACACACAAAATATGGCTCCATGGTTTGTTCTATTTCTTCAAGATCTGAAATATATGACACAAAATAAGGATCATCATCATCGTCATCAGGAAGAACCATCTTGGGTTGCTCAAGATCTATAGGGGGAGTTTGTGATTGATCCTCTAGTAAGGTAGCTAACATGGCTTGACTGGATTCAAGTTTTGTTTGTCCTTCTGCAACCATCTTTTCTAGGGCCTTAAGTCTCTCTTCCAGTTCAAGATTAATTTACATTTCACCATAAGATTTATACACCCCAAAATTTTGGTCATCCTCGTCACACTCCCCATAGTGTCCTTAGCCATAGCACTCCTCATATTGTTTTGGGTGGCATTGCTCCTCATAATAATCTACAGAAGATGGTGGATTGTAATTTCCATTGCGTCCATCTTGGTAGGAAGATTCAATATTATAAGGTGTCACCAAATCATGAGGAAACATATTTGAACAATCTATATTTTAGGTTTGGGCTTCTAGTAGGGTGGTTAAGAAGGCTTGGCTGGCTTTTAGTTTTGTTTCTCCTTCTACTGCTATCTTTTTTAGGGCCCTCAGTCTCTCTTCTTGTTGCAGATTACATTGGGTTTCATAAACATGCTCATAACCCCCAAAGTTTTTTTTGTTACACCCCACAAAATTTTGTTGATCATTTCCCCCATTAGAATATGGATAGCAAGGTTCCCCATAATGGTTCTTAGAAAAATGTGGATTCACATTGTACCCACTGGGATGAAAGGGCTCGCAATTAAAAGGGGTGCTATTATAAGTATGGGATAGAGTCGGAAAGGCAAGAGATACATGGTGGTAAAAACCACAATAATAACATTGTGAGGGATATTGGGATGCCCACTCCATTTGAAAAGAAAAGTTCCTGAAAGATATGTCAATCAACGAACGAGAGAAGATTGTGAGATAAAAGGTTAGTCAAAATTACAAACAAAACTAAAAATTATAAATCTAAGAAATTATAAAATAACTAAAATTACAAAAAAAAAGTAACTAGAAAGCAGTACTGCTAGAATGGAAACTCAGTAGAAAGAGGAGATACACTTCCGGAATTGTGCTCGGAAGGTAAAAAGAAATTACAAAAATCTAAAAGAAATTATAAAAAAGACTAAAGTTATGAAAGTTAGAGAATATGAACAAGGATTATACAAGATATACAGGCAACCAGATCTGAAAAACAATTGTGCCATCCCCGACAACGACGCCGAATTGATGTGCGTCGTTGTACACGCAACAATCACTAGGAAAAGTCCTAGAGTTTAACCTTCTAACCTGGTTTCCAACTTGTTGTGAACAACAAGTCAACTTAGTATAGATAGGTATCGATCCAAGGGACGACGGAAAAGAAAAGTTGAAATCCAAATCCGATTGCAAGTATAAGAATTAAATCCCGATTTGAGAGAGTTGTTAATACTAAGAACAAAAATAAAAGTGTTGAAATAAAATTTAACTAATCAAGAAATAAAGATCTGGGGTCCGGAAGATCACCACCAAAACCACGTTCCTATTCAACTAATCAAATTCTAAACTCCAAGGATCAAATAAGGACCTTGTGTTTACATGTCCTTACGGAAAAACTCACAAGGGTCGGACTTCCTATGAACTCGTTGGTCCAGGCGTTCACAGATCATTGCCCAACCGTCCAACATGCAATTATCCACTGTCCAACATGCAATTATCCACGGTCATATCAAAAAGCATGTGAATACAAACTGGCATTCAAACTCAAGGCTCAGGTGGTCGCTTCACCAAAGATTATAACAAGAATAAGATTAAATAGACGAAAACATGAGAATCGCAATTAAGGGACTATTGTTTCATTCTTACAGAGATCCACAGTCATATCACTCCATAAGAATATATTAGATCATCCAAATAACCACAAAGAAACAGAGAGAAGACATTTGTTCGATGGAGGAATATGACTGATTATACTGAATAGAACCGGGCTAAGGGGCTACTCCCATTCCCCAGAGAAATTTACTCAGAAATAACAAAACTAGAAGAAACGCAAACTAAAATGAGATCCAACATTATACAAGATGTGGTCTACAACTAAAAATTGGATGAAATGGAATGAAGAATGGAATGCTTTTACAAGTGAAGAGTCCCTCCTTTTATAAGAGGGGGAGGGGGTAGGCTGCCCTCAAAAGAAGGGGAAAAAAAGAGAGGGAGACCAATTTTTTAATTTTTTGGATCTGGTCAAATCAAAAGTTGGTTGTCTTTAATTATCTTGACCATGTAACTCTCTTTAATGCAGATTCTCGCAGCTGCTATTTCGAACATATTTTTCTCCCGTGAATTTAGAAAATTAAATTCCCTTTCCAACGAATACTTGTACACTCAATTTGGAGTTCGAATGCAAGAGTTATGTCACTTTTGGTAGAGGGCATATATGAATTTCAGGACTGCTGCAAATTGTGTAATTTTCCTACAAAACCCAAGAAAATAGAATTAAACTTCAATTAAAGAGAAAAATCTAAAATAACACAATTAATTATGAAACTAAGAGAATAAATAACAAAATAATTCTAAACAAATATCAAAAATATATAAATAAAAGGGATAAATATACATTTATCACTAAACCACGCGAAAAGAAGGAATCTAAAGAGATCATAACAAAAAGTGAAAGCCAAGGTGTCGCAATCGAAAAAGGTTGATAGAGAAATGTACCAAAAGCAGCTACTTGGGTGTGAAGCTGTAAGTGAAGGAAAAATCGGGAAAACTAGATGATGCGAAATGAACAAAATTCCTGGCAGTTAGGGAAAGATAAAAATTAAATTAAATTGGCTTTATTTGTATGTGAAACATAAAGTAAACAATTAAAAGAACGCTGTGTAGGAAATATGGGGTGGCTGCCCTACAATTCCTACACTGGGATCCCAAATCCTAAGTTTTTGGGTCCCATTTACCTATATTTCAGTGTTTGAACCCACGACATAGTGGTAGGGCTTGAGGAAAGGGGTCCCACTCTGACTCTAAAGGAGAGGGCTAAAATATGACCTCCTGGAGAAGCCATCCCTATACTCATGTTCAATTGAACTGCACGGTGATCAATTCTTCAGTAGCTCATCTCTAAGGGTGCCCTTGAGGCAATGACATGAACAAGATGGCCTTAGGGTGTCGACACAGGTTGAGATGGATGGGAAAGGTTGAAAGTATTCTATATGGCCCCTCACTTCTCTCTCCACCTCTAAACTTGAGGTTGGATGCTCAGATAAATCTTCATGTATAGTCTAAGTCATCCAATCATCTTCTGAACAAGAAGTACCCCCAGAGGAATCTGTTTGTGGTTCTACCACCCCAAGCTTATCACCTAACATGGAGTCAAGGGTATCTTCATGCTCAGCAGCCATGTTGTAGTGAACCGTCCATCCTGCTCCATTGATATCCACCAAGCCTTTCAAGGGAATGGTGGTGAATGATAGCTCATGCTGCTCCATCTCGTCGTCATTGGTATATTCATTGCTCCAATTTGACCAGTTGTTGTCATCGTCGTTGAACAAATTGTTCCAAACCATGATTGGTGTACGGCTCAAAGCGAAGTGGCAAGTCTCAATATGAGAGATGTCACTCTGGTCTGGATCAATTTCTGACTCAGGTTCCTCAAACCAACCTTCTAGCTGTGAGGTTGATTGGCTATTATAGTGAGGAAAAGAGTCTCCGTCTTCATCATTTAACCATTCATGTTGGCTACTAATATTTTCCATTGGTTGATCAGCTGGATCATCTGGATAAAATGAAGAGTTCCCCCAGGTTGGTGGTTCTTCACGGAAAAATCTCGGTGAACCCAGTTGATGGTCTGAATAGGATGGTAGGACAAGCTCCACTTCAGGCCCAATGGAATGGTTTTGATGACTGTAATCTTCATGATCTTGTGATGGCATTTGTAACCGAATTGTAACCAAATCAATGAGCTCTTGGAGCCTCCTACCTTGTTCAACATCTTTATCATGAAGTTGTTGTAGTTGAGAAACAATGCTTTTCAGACCCGTGAATTCTTCCATACGCATCTGATGGGAATCCGCTGTATCAAACTGATGTTTCTGGATGAACCCATGTTCAACAGTTTGAAGTATATTTCTACTCCGGTCTGCAATCTCCGTTGCTATTTGGAGTTGACACTCCTGCTTGTCTAATAATTGCTAGAGACGATTGATGTGTTCTTGGAGATGAGGAGATGAGGAGTTGAGTGTGTGAACACTTTCCCCAACCAACCCTGCCTCCTTAGTCAGTTCTTGATCCCATGATTGCATGAAAATCGAGGGTTGACTGGCAGTCTCCGTTGTTGGAATTTTAATATGCGACGACGGCAGAGGTGAGTATAACTTGACTAGCTGTAGAGAATGTCCTTCAATTATTTTCCAGTAGTCAACACTGTGGAAAAATTCAGAAGGACAAGTGGATAAGATGACTTGTCTTGCTAAAGCAAGATCCATGGCTAAAAAAGGTAAAAGAAAAAGGAAAACTATTCAGTATATATGGGAAAGTATGTTTAAAATAAAAGAAAAACTATGCATATATATACAATCATAAAAGTGATAGAATAAAATCTTTTAGGTGTGTAAATGTGGAAAACCACATCCCGGACAATGGTTCCAAGAAGTTGATTGGCTCCAAAGGAGGGTCAAACTTTTGAATTTATAACCCAATACCTTCAAGGACCCCCACAACTTTTGTTACAAGGTCGAAGTAGATATATGGGGTCAAACACAGGGATGTGGTGATGTTTAGGACACTCGAGATTATATTCTTGGGTCAGATAAGCCAAAAATGATAGCTGAGGAAAGTTGGGCTAGAAATAATCTAGCGGGTTGTCACGAATTAAAGCAAAATGAAGAAAAGAAAACAAAATAGAGTCTGCGGGATTCTACTAATCAGAGAGAAGGAGTTCCTAGCTATGTAACCACAACATGGGCAGTTATGCACCCGTTCTCGAGCGTAGACAACCGTCGAACACCTAAGCAAGCATCTTAAAACCAAACATAGTACGCACTGTGGTATCTGTTCCTGTGGGGGTCATCCCACTTGCTCTCGCAAAGCATGACTAAAACCCATCAACGTCATGGATCCTCTCTCAAGGATGACACATCAACACATCAAAATATTCTAAATACCCTCTCAGGTATAGAATATTTCGATGTGCTAGGAACAATTATCACCTTGGACCATCCTCCTCTCAGATTCAGACCTAAACTATTTTCTCTTATCTATTTCTACAATGAATCTTTCGATATAGGAAGAAATAGAAGTTCAAGCAACAAAGAGATCAACCAAACTAGTAATCATCACCAGAAAGAGAAAATAGAACAACTGACATATTAGATCTGAATTAAATCTACTTGCTTATGGTAAAAGTACATAAACATGCCCAGCGTGGGCTACATAGCCAAGAAGGAGCTCAACTAGCCATGGACAAGCATAGTTGGCACCGAACAAAGATGGAAGAACATCATTTGTATAGAGACAAAGGATAATAGTTGAAGAAAGGAGAAGAAGAAGAGATTTAGCTTGTAGAGGAGAGGTGTCTCTCACTCCTTAACCTTGGTATAGGATGGATCTCATCTTTTGGTCCTCTTCCTTAATCTTTTGGACTCCTTGGCCTCCTCTCTCTCTAGATCTTCCCCGAATAGTCGCTTAGTCAGTGGATGGAAGTGGACAAATGGTGGAAGATGGAAGCATGCTGAAGAGACGGGCGTAGAACGAGTACTTTGGCCTTCTCGGACCTCCAGACTCTCCCACGGTGCTCTAGGAACCTCACTAGGTCGAGACCAACAACTGGAAAAACTCCCCAGATCTGAACCCTATTTTAGGTGGAGGGGGGGTATTTATAGGCGGTGCGGTCGCAGTTCTGAACAGGATTGCGGCTTCATTCACCACGGTCAAGGCGATGACCACGGGTCGCAGTCATGTGGCAGAGGTACCTCCTGTGGTCGTGATTGAGGTTGATTGATCACCTTTGTTGTAGTCGGGTCCACGCTCGAGGTGTAGACCTTGGTCGCGGTTAGTTTAGTTGTGGTGGCTGTGGTTTGAGTAGTGGTCGCGGTGTATGTCCAGGCCGCGGTCGCGGTTTTGTCAAGCGTGAGAACCACAGTCGCAGTGTTGGGGCTCTGAGGACCACAGTCACGGTGCAGACTTAGCTACTGCAAAAACATATGGATTTGGGGAGAAATCATGGAGAATAGATGTCTTTTCAGGTTCGGTGCCTACAAGTCCCAAAATTGATTACTTGAGAAATCTTTATCTAGAGAAGGACATAAATTACTAGGAGATAAGAAACATGGGTTATTTTGGGTAAATTAAGGCTATAGTGACACAAAATCCTAAATAAATGCTTAGCATATATGCATAAATTTGGGTGTTATCAAACACTAATCACAAGTGCACATATAAACAAACATCTTTATCTTGCATATATGAACATAAACTTGTTTTCATATTCTAACACATATTTGGTCTACTACCTCAGGTGTAATCACTGTCCCTCCGGGGATCGTGTGCATTACCCTTAAGATCAGTCTAACCCAGCGTTCAGAATATTGTTATTTACTTTTCATGATACTCATAGGAACTTTTTAAATTGCAAGAAATAAATAAATAAGAAAGCAGTTTATCATTCGTTCAATCTCATGGAGAAAACCTCAGCAAACTCAGAATTTGATACATGTATTCATAAGCAGAACTACGTACCTTATGCCATTACAAAACCATGCATAATAGATCATGTACTTTAAGAGTGCATCCAAACATCCAAGCAACAAGGTATTCAATCTGAAATATACATACTACATATGTGTCACCATGTATTTTTATTACATTAATTAGATCTAGATTCGCTCCTAAACTAGGGTTTAGAGCTATCTCATGTTTGGACTAGGGATTAGGGTTACAACCCTAATTCCATCATATCATGGTTTCTAAGATTAAAAACCCAGTTATGCATATTAGGTTAAACCTAAATTATCATCTTAAGCATATTAGACTATTCATGATATCTAGATCACATTATAAACATTAGATCATATCAAGATGTCGACATTGGTTTTAAAACCCTAAAACAAAATTTATAAGATTATTAATCTAACATCGTCAATTATTCGTCATTATCAAGGATTTCTTTATTAGACATGTCAAGATCAGGTATTAACTCAACATGAATGAATGTATTCAATTAAGCATCAGATTAAGTCAAATCTAGTTTTTCCTTTCTATTAAACACATCAACACATGTATTGCCTATAAAGTTGCAATAGGGAGCCTATTTAGACTATCAAATTATTTTATTAAGATTCCTCTCATTTTCTTATCAATTTCATATATACTTTCACTATCATCAGAGTTACCATTAGTTAACTACATTTAATACAAGATAACACTACTCTAGCCAATCGGATAGTGACGCATCATAAAATAACTATCATTTCCCATTATCCATGTGTGCCAGCACTAGCCAATGGAGTAACATCAAGCCAACGTAGTGCTTTCACACGGGTTGGGCTAGAAGTCAAGTAAAAGACCTACTTACCCCCAAGCTCAATGCATACCCACTAGGGTTTTGTGGTCTTTTTACCCAGGATCACCACTTACCTCACGGGGTGTCTGACTTCTCTCTCTATGTGGGGTAGCCTATGCGTCGGCTACATTGGCCCCTGCGGCCCAGGGTCTGGAGGCTCGAAGGAGATGAGGAAGGATCCCCCAGCCACTGTCAAACCTGCTACGGTCCAGTCTCTACTCGGTGATGATCTGAGCTAGGGACCTGAGTCCCTGGTCGCATGGTGCCATCGACGTTGTGGTCACACCAGTCAGACCACCAGGATTTAAATAGACCTCCACGACACTTCAAGGGTCACCCTAGCTTCCTTTCCGGATCACACCCACAACCTTCAACTCCAGCAAAGATGTTCTGTAAGGCCAAGGTGACATCTTCTAAGAACACTGCTCATATCTCCTTCTAGATGATGGTTATAGGGAGGAGTCCCTCTGCCTGGGTGCTCTTCAGGGAACCGCCTGTTTCCCGACTCCTTCATGCCAATGTAGTATTGAAGCCTGGTTGGTCGCATGCTCTCGTTCCCTAGGGACGAGGATGGCTACTGCCTTTTATAGGACACAATGACAACAAAGAGGATGATATAAGAGAATCCTTAAACCTTAGGTAGCCCTGACCTAGGATCGTAAGAAGCTGTGTTGATAACAGAAAGGAACATGTTACTTGTGGATCAGACTCTTAGATTTGGTGGATTCCTTCTCAGGGTATACCATGAATAAGCAAGGAGATGGAGGATGGGGGGACTCCTATCCTCAGTGAAGTCCAAATGGTGGGAATGTTTTCCCCCATTATACATAGCTCTTATTGGATTGTCCTTCAAGGAAAGAAGTATTTACATTTGTAAAAAGCATCAAAATTAAGATATTCCCAATATATAGACACCAATGTCCATAACTCTTACACCAAAAACCCATAAAAGAAAGCATGACACATATTGGGTAATGGATTTTGGATTATTTACCTATTTATCTCCTTGATATATCCTTGCATCAATTATAGGAACTTATTAATTTCCTTTCCAAATTATATTTATTCTTTTGGGATCTAATGTGATAATGTTCCCATACAAAGCTTGTTCCTTTTGAACATTAATACCATTATCCCACGATATATCCTTTTTCTAGAATTTTCCATTCTTTCTCTTATTCAACATTTTAATGGATTATTGCAAACAAAAATCTTTTTATTTCTTTAACTTCTCACAAGGATAATATTATTCCATAAATAATACCATTCAAGAAAATTATTTATCAGGACATGCTTTATATTTATATCATCCAATTTTACCAAAATTGGGGATATAACATTCACCCCTCCTTAAAAGGAATTTTGTCCCCAAAATTCACACCCATAAATCTTTAAGGTGAATGATATCCCAACTTAGTTCTAGACCTTAGGGTTAACAACCCTACTTAGAAGTCATTAACATCTTTTATAGATATGCGGATTTCATCACATTTTTAATAGGATTGGCACTTGAATTCAATTTCAAGGTACACACACATCCTTAGTATTTACATCCTATCATCACTTGATGATTTCATTCTTATTGGTGATTTCATTATTACTTGGTGATTTCCCTTTTCACCTAGGTTTCCAATCTATTATTCATTATTTTTATACAAGGGTAAAGTGACACCTCATACCCTAGTTCATGTCATTATACATTAAATGTAGGATATTCATCCTCTTTATCACAAATTTAAGCATAACATGTGTCTGTCCAATCTCCCTCCCTCATAATGAGATGAAATAAGTATTTGAATTCAGCCCAAACACAAGTTTCATTCCATTCCAAGAGCGGAGATGGTACATTCACACATTACCTTTCAATTTCACATATTAAGTTGAATCATACTTGATATGACTCTAAACACACTTATTATTGATTTCATAGCATTCTTCTATCTCATGGAGTCAAGTGTCCCTTTTCTTATTCATAAGTTAGGCACAACTTCTCTCAAGTTTTCATAACTTCATTATATCTTTTATATTGACATCTCAGGTGTTATAAGTCTTAGCCACTTCCTTGAGGTCTCTAGGGGTATAGGTACCTTTGGAGTGATATCATCCTTATGCATCAAGAGAGTACCCTTCACGTTCACCCATTAGGCTACATGATCCTCATGGAGGTAGTTGATCTCCTAAGTCATGTACCTTAGGTAAACCTAGTTGTTACCTCCCGACCACATGGTCATCTCCATTCAGGGTACATCAACTCCCAACCCATCAGTCCTATGTACCTCTAATACACCTTAAATGACCCTACAATTGCATTAGGACTCTACCCTCCCTAAGGGTTTCTTTGAGATCTCACATCTTTTAAGCACATTATTCTCTTATATAATTCTTTAACCAGGATTGCATTCATCTCTCTATTTTGAGTACACATTATGTTGTGTAGTCCCAACATTGGGCTCGGGCCACCTTCCCTCCAGGGCTTGGTGCCATGTCAGTCTTCCCTCCTGGACTTGACCTTCTGTGATCTTCCCCTCCATGAGTTTGATCCTAAACAGTTGCACTGTGGACTTGGGCCACCTTCCCTCATGGGCTTGGTGCCTTTCTGGTCTTCCCTCCTAAGATTGACCATTTCATGACCTTCCCTCCTAGGCTTGGTGGTCCATTCAGGCCACCTTCCCTCCTGGGCTTGGTGCCTTACTGGTCTTCTCTCCTGGGCTTAACCAGCTGTGTGACGTGGAATATTATCGCACTAACAAACTCACTCGGGGTTGAAATCCACGATGTTTTACCAAAACCTCGTGCAATAATACCACCCGCAAGTAGATGGGTCTTATCGAAGTATAGTTAAGGATCGAATCCCAAAGGATAACATTTTTAAGAATCTTTGTTAGTCGAATCTAGCACAAGTAAGAATAATATTTAACACGCTTGATTGGGTTGTGGTTAATTAAAGTAATTGCAAGAAAGTAAAAGAGCAGAATTAAAGTTTGTACTAGATTAATGATATGGAATCACTGGGATGGTCTCGAGTTTCACCACCACTACACATGCAAACACATCCAAACATCAAACATCCATTCAAGAATCTAACTATCCAAATGGAATTGTTTTGAACCCTCCCTAAAGGATGTTTAGGCCCGCCTAAGCATCCCCTTAGGCATCATATTTCTCGTCGCCATCCGGATCATGGACTTACATTTCAGAAGATACAACATCCAACTGAGGCTGAGGTCCTCCCTAAGGGATGTTTAGACCATAGAAGCATCACTGCAGGCTAGATGGCTCATCCCCTGGTGGATCATACACTTACGACCTCAAGGAATCCCTTTCTATTTCTAGTCAGGGAGTCAACCATGCTAAACGTCAAGCAAGCAGGAGATTAGTCTACAAACAAACATCGACGATTAACGAAGAAGAAACAAAATCCACCTAAGGTTGTGGCCCTCCCTAAGGGATGTTTAGGCCACAGAAGCATCACCGTAGGCTAGATGGCTCGTCCCCTCATGGATCATACACTTACGACCTCAAGGAAACTCATTCTATTTCTAGTTTGAGAGTCTACCTCATTAATCGACATTCTACCCTACATATAGAAGTTCTCACAACATAGGGAAGTATAAGATGAAAGCAAGCAAACAATCTACCTACAAACATTAGTGATTAGCAATGAAATGAAAAGTAATGTACATTGCGATGGAATGTTTAACAAAAGGACATGCTTGCATGGGAAGCGGGGCTAGTCCCTACACCCTAGCAAAAAGGAAATACTCGCTCATGGTGCGAGAAACAAGAAGAGTAAGGGAGAAGGAAGATTCCGCCATGAGTATGATGCAGAAGGTAGTCGTAGCTCGCTAAAGATGATGCAGTCTTCTATGTCGAGTCAGGGAAGATCTAGATGAGGAGGAAGAACCACCAAGGCAGGCTGGTAAGACCTTCTTCTCCACCTTCTTTCTCTTCTCGGCCTCCTTGCTTGCACCAGGAGGAGGTGTGGGTGGCGTCACAATGGCTTGGACGTTTTTGGATGGAGCTGGATTGACCCTTGCGTGTGGGCAGCCTGACGGCATCCCAGAATCGATCCCCCAAATGAGGACCCTTGTGGTCCTATTTATAGGCTTGGATGGGGTCCTCACATTTTTGTTGTGAGTTTGCTCCAAACGATTTGGAGGAAACAGTTTGCTTGATCAGTCTAGAGCAAATGGTTTTAGATACTGTTTGACATCCAAACGGTCTTGGCTTCTATCGGTTTTGAGACTGTATGGCACCAAACGGTCTTGAAAACATATGGTGTTCAAACGATCTTCAACCAAACGGTCTTGAGATGCAAATGGTATCGCTGATCAAACAGTCTTGAGATGCAAACGGTCTCGCTGATCAAACAGTCTTAGTTGTCCAAACGGTCTTGAGGACTGATGGCCTCCAAATGGTCTTTGTCCTTCAAACGATCTTGAGGACCGATAGCCTCCAAACGGTCTTGAGGACCGATGGCCTCCAAATGGTCTTGGTCGTCCAAACGGTCTTGAGCATCCAATCGGTCCTTGACCCAAACGGTTTTGAACCCGTTAAGTGTCATACGATCTGAGATTGTTTGGGCTCAAGCGGTCTTGAGACTGTATGGGCTCAAACGATCCTGAGATTGTTTAGGTAGAGTAGTGAGTGGAGGACCGTGTAGTTGAATATCTGAGACCGAGAGGTCAAAACTACATGGGAAGACTATTAGGGCAAACTGTTTGGTCAAGACCGATTGGTTAAGACCAAA
This sequence comes from Alisma plantago-aquatica, assembly GCA_963693085.1. Taxonomy (NCBI): domain Eukaryota; kingdom Viridiplantae; phylum Streptophyta; class Magnoliopsida; order Alismatales; family Alismataceae; genus Alisma; species Alisma plantago-aquatica. Next base: position 6,021,344 of record OY856410.1, read on the forward strand.
GTTGAGAGGATCTCAAGCAAATTCCATTTGATGGTTGAACCTAGTCAAGACATGCACAAATTCAATATAAATCTGGTTAATAATCTTGATAATTGAATTAGTTAAGAAATCTTGCATTTTGTGAGATTTAGGAGATGAAATCAAAAGTATTGAATCGAATTGGTCCCAAAAAGGAAACAGAAAATCATGATGAATATGCATTCATCAGAATACCCCAAACTTAAACGTTTCTCATCCTTGAGTAACACAAAATTTGAAACAATCGCCAAATGAATACTTTCCAATCATGTGATTTCCTCCACTTCACACCATGATTGTTTCTTTTCTGCTCAGTATGACTAAGCATCTCAACTTCTTGAGACCAGTGAACACATCTTACCATATCTTTGTTACTGAGTTTGCTTTCCAACTTCACTTCCTCCTCACTTTTTCCAACAGCAAGCATGTCAAAGAGTTTCGAAAGAGTCCATAGGTACCCGCAGAACAACAAGTGTGCATATGATCTGACACTGGTGAATTTTAGGGTAGTGGAGGCATTTATTGTGCCTTTAGGTAGAAAAGGGAGTGAAGGGGTGTATATAAGGAAGGAATAAATCTCTCCTCTATTGGACTCAAGATTTTTATTATATTATTTGCAATTTCATTTATTGCATTTTTTTTGTGCGAATCTTTCCTCTATTCGACTCGAGATTGCAATTTTTTGTGTGCGCTTTGGCATCTTTTCTTGGTGGTACGCCCCTATTAATTTGCAAGGGGTATGGAAGAAGTGGATATAGGGGGAAGTGGCGTGCCACCCCGAACTTAGGGTTTGGGACTATTTTGGCTATTTTTGTTTTTTTTTATCGATGAAGGGGTACGAAGATGATAGAAGAAGTGTAGATGAGAGTTCATATCATAATGCAACTTGATTAATAATTTCGTGTACCATGTTGTTCTCTTTATCGTACTCTACTCAAATAATGACTTGATGAGGATCCGGTGGGGATTTCATGTTGTTGTTCCACTAGTCAGTTAGGAAGCATGATGTGTTTGATCCTTATCAGTTCGGCAGACGCTTGCCATTTTTACATAAAGATCATGCAGTTAGGATTCATAAGCTTCACCAGATGATTTCAATCAAAAGGCTAGTTTTCAGAAGAAGGTCCTTTTGAGGATGTGCTTCGAATAAGAAGGGTATAATGATTCAAAATGCATAAAGATTTAAGTGAAAGGTGTCAAACTTCATCCAGTATCTATTCAAATTTCTTTGGAAAACTTTAAAATTTTGAAAAATTTTGAAATTTTGGTCAAAAATGCAACGATGAAATCTTAAGTCTGAATTAGATGGGTTAAGGTGGAAAGTAAGATACGTACCACCCACCCTCCACCCTAAACTTAGAAATTTTCTTGTCATGAGAAAACTCTAAATCCGAGATGGAGGGGAAAGTTCATGCCGTTTGGACCATCAAATGTGGTTGTGTTCCAATCAGCGTGCGTCCTTCATCTGAAAATCTCAAAAATAAAAACCAATCCGAACTCAAGATGGCATCTCGCGAAGCGATTTTTATTTGGTGCAAAATTATCTAAAAAGTAAAAACAAAATTAGGCAAAATTCAAAATTGAAACTAAGTACAAATTTATTGATCGGGTTGCCTCCCGACAAGCGCCTTTGTTTTATGTCGATGGCTCGACTTGGTTTCTTCAACTTTCATGGTGGATACGTTGGATTGGTGAGTTCCAGTATTGCTTCAGTGCCTGTGTCATCTAAGGTGAAATATCTCTTCAATCGTTGACCATTTGCCACGAATTTGCCTGACTTTTCACTCCATAAAGAAAAAGCACCATGTGGGGAGATGCTCTTGACGATGTAAGGTCCTAACCAGTGAGAATGGAGTTTTCCTAGGAATAACCTTAGTCTTGAGTTGAACAGAAGAACTTGGTCTCCCACTTGAATGTCCTTCCTCTTGAGATGACCGTCGTGCCAAAACTTTGTGTGTTCTTTATAGATTCTAGCATTCTCATAAGTTGTCATTTGGAGTTCTTCCAGCTCCGGGAGTTGCAGAATCCTGGCTTTACCTGCTTCTTTTATATCAAAATTCAGTTGTTTTATTGACCACCCTGCCTTGTATTCCAATTCTACCGGAAGGTGGCCTGACTCTCCATAGATAAGTCAAAAAGGAGTAGTCCCAAGGGGAGTTTTAAAAGCAGTTCGGTAGGCCCACAAGGCGTCATTGATTTTTACTGACCAATCTTTCCGATTGCGGCCTACATTCTTTTCCAAAATAGCCTTGAGTTGACAGTTAGAAACCTCTACATGTCTACTAGTTTGTGGATGGTAGGGTGAGGCTACCTTGTGAGTTACACCATATTTCCTCAGTAATGCTTCAAAGCTTTTTTCTAGGAAATGAGTACCTCCGTCGGAAATCACAGTGTGTGGGACTCCGAATCGGAGGAAAATAATATCTTTGAACATCTTGATGACTAGTTTAGAATCACTAGTGACCGTCAGTATGGCTTCAACCCATTTTGAGATGTAATCTACCGCCACTAGGATGTACGAAAATCCATGAGAAGATGGGAATGGACCCATGTAGTCCACACCCCAAACATCAAATATCTCGACTTCTTGCCATAAGTTCAGCGGCATCTCATCTCTTTTGGTTATGTTACCCGTTCTCTAGCACTTGTCAAATGATAAAACAAAGTTGTAGGAATCTTTGGATATGGTTGGCCAAAAGAATCCACATTGCAAAACTTTCAAGGTAGTTTTATTAGGGCTCATGTGGCCTCCAACTGGGCCTGAGTGACATTGCTCCAAAATAAGTTGAGCTTCTTCTTCAGTGATACATCATCTGTATAGGCCATCAACACAAAGCTTGAAGAGGTACGGCTCATCCTAGTAATATTGCTTCACATCATGCAGGAATTTCTTCAGTGCATTTCCGGTGCATTCGGGGTGAATGACACCCGCAGCCAGGTAGTTCACAAAGTCTGTGTACCAAGGGATAGCTTTAGAAACTTTCATAAGCTGGTCGTCTGGAAGAGAATTTTTGATGGGGATCTTATCGGTTTCCAGGGCATGGATACGACTGAGGTGGTCTGCCACGACATTCTTTGTACCTTTTTTGTCTCTTATCTCCAAATCAAACTCTTGTAAGAGGAGAATCTATCTAGTTAACCTGGGTTTAGCATCTTTGTTTGCCAGGAGGTAGCGGATAGCGGCATGATCTGTGTAGACAATGACTTTTGAACCAATGAGGTAGGATCTGAACTTGTCAAAGGCATACACGACCGCAAGAAATTCTTTCTTGGTAGTTTCATAATTCCTCTGAGCTTCATCGAGGGTTTTCGATGCATAGTAGATCACATAATGTTTCTTTTCTATACATTGTCCTAAGACAACACCCACAACATAATCACTGGCATCACACATATATTCAAAAGGGTGATCCCAATTAAGGGCTCTGATGATGGGTGTTGTTGTAAGATCATGCTTTAGATGGTTGAAACTTTTAACACATCCTTCGTCAAAATTGAACTCGGCATGCTTTAGTAGCAAATTTTTCATGGGCTTGGTTATCTTTGAGAAATCCTTTATAAACTGTAGGTAAAAGCATGCATGGTCTAGGAATGCACAAACTTCTCTTACATTTGTCAGGATAGAGAGTTTGGAAATCACTTCGATTTTCACCCTATCCACCTTGATTCCTCGATTGCTGACTCTGTGACCAAGGACAATGCCTTCCTTTACCATAAAGTGACACTTCTCCCAGTTTAACACAAGATGTGCTTCTTCACACCGTTTGAGGACAAGGGAGAGGTGTTTTAGGTAGGAGTCAAATGAATCTCTGTATATAGAAAAATCATCCATAAAAACTTCAATAATTGTTTCAGTGAGACCAGTAAATATGGCAGCCATGCAACGCTAGAAGGTTGCTGGTGCATTACAGAGGCCGAACGTCATTCTTCTAAATTCGTATGTTCTGAATAGGCAGGTAAAAGTAGTTTTCTCTTGGTCATCTGGATGTATGGGTATTTGATAGAATCTGGAGTAACCATTGAGATAATAGAAATATTCTTGATGAGCCAACTGTTCTAATACTTGATCAAGAAAAGGCATTGGGAAATGATCCTTTCGAGTTGCCTTGTTTAACTTCCTATAATCAATGCACATCCTCCACCTTGTAATTGTTCGAGTGGGGATGAATTCATCGTTTTCATTTCGTATTACAGTAGTTCCACCTTTCTTTGGGACAACATGCACGGGACTTACCCACGGTGAATCTGATATCGGATAGATTATCCCAGTAGTGAGTAGTTTAATGACTTCATGACAGACTACTTCTTTCATATTTGGGTTCAATTTGCATTGATGTTCAATAGTTGGCTTGTGATCGTCCATCATGGGGATTTTGTGCATGCACAGTGCTTGACTAACCCCACTGAGGTTGCTCATCTTGTAACCGATTTCTTTCCTTCTTTCTTCAATTCCTTCAAAAGTTTATCTTCTTATTCTGCCGTTAGATCTGAATTTATGATGATGGGACAGACCTTGAGTTCATCTAGAAATGCATACTTCAATATTTCAGGTAGGGGCTTCATTTCAGGAGCTTGTGGCTTTTCACATGCTTCTTCAGTAACATCCACTGCTTTTAGTTCCTTTACCTTGGCTTCAAGATCTTCTTTAGCAGCATCGAGGTGGGAAACACAACTTTTCACTTGTTCGTCATCTGAACTTTCTGCATTCGGATTAGTAAGGGTCATCCCTAAAGGATCTTCTTGTTCATAATCCTCCTACGTGAGGAGTGACATCTCTCTATGAACTCAATCAAGTAGACTTCTTCTTGCATAATTGGTCTTCGCATGCTTTCACAAACCTTGAATTCGAGAGTTTCTTTACCTAATATGAGTAGTAGGGTTCCTGCTTCAACATCAATTAGGGCTCTTGCAGTGGCGAGGAATAGACGTCCAAATATGAGAGGGTATCTAGTGTCTTCCTTTATATCCATGATGACAAAGTCACAAGGGACATAGGAATCTTTGCCAACCTTGACAGGGACATCCTCAATGATTCCCAAGGGTAAAGTCATAGTGTTATCTGCAAGTTGTATTGTCATGCTAGTTGGGAGCAGTTCAGCAAACCCTAGCCTTCTATAGAGGCTAAGTGGCATGATGGAAATGCTAGCACCAAGGTCTGCTAATCCTTTCTTACATGAAGAATCGCTGATATGGAAAGATATTCCAAAAGATCCTAGATCTTTCTACTTCTTAGTCATCTTACTTTGATGATGTCTGAAGTAGTTGTTGCTAACTTGACTGTCTCATATTCCTTAGTTTTATATTTCCTGGTGAGAAGTGACTTCAAGTACTTTGTCCAGGCTGGTATCTCAGCCAGCACATCGAGAAAGGGTATATCAATGTGGAGTTTATTCATGGCTTCTTTACACTTGTTGAATCGAGTGTCAAGCTTTGTCTGTCTTAAATGAGCTGGGAAAGGTATACGAGGCTTATACACTGGTAGTTCTAGCTCTGGTGTTTCTGGTTCTACATCAGTAGGTTTTTTAGAACTTGGCTCGGCTGTCTTATCAGCAATCACTGGTTCTTTTGGTTGGAACTCATGTGTTGTTGAGTCTTGGACAATCATAGGTTCATCCTCATCAGTAGTAACCACATATGTCTTGATGGGAGGATCTGAATAATCTTTTCCTGACCTGGTTGTGATAGCCTTCAGATGCTCTGGGTCCTTAGGATTGTTCTCTGTTTGTCCAGCAAAGGTTCCAGCAGGTGGCTTCATGCTAGCTGCAAGTTGAGCTAGTTGAGATTCAATAGCCTTCTGATGGGCTTGCTGGTTAGCTATCATAGTTTGTTGGCTAGCTATCAATGTTTGTTGCGATTGTAACATCTTTTCAATGGCCGATAGCTTGTCATCAGGGGAGTTGGGGCTAGCTTGCTGCCCTTGTTGTTGGTTCTGGTAAGGGACTTGGTTGGGATTCTAAAATTGAGAATTGCTCTAATAATTGTTAAAGTTCTTGTTCAGAAAGTTTCCCCTGAAGTTCCCTTGATTTCCAAAGTTTTTTTGTTGGTTATACTGAAATCCTAGTGGGCCTCTTCGTTGGTTAGTTGAACCAAGTTGTCGTGAGTTTTCCGCTCCTGAAGGATTTCGATATTGAAAACCAAGATGGTTCCTATTTTGATTCGGATTGTAGTATCCTTGACCAGGAATGGTGTTGATGACATTAAGATTTTCTAATTGACTATTATCTCTGTGTCCACATAAATTTCTTAGAACAACATCGTATAGAACATTGCATACTAAAGTGGATTGATCATTACTTTTGCATGCTTCACAGAACAATGAAGCTGATTTGATCTGTTCTTGTTGTTGAGGGGGTGATCGTCCTCTTCCAATTGCAGTAAGGGATGATTTGATATGTTCTTGCTTGGCAACTAAGAGTTTGAGGGTCTCAGCGATAGACTTGTACTCTAGAATAACTTCAGCCATAGCTACCTTTAATACTCCCTTACCTACAGACCTACCCCAATTAGCTTGATTTTCAGCTCCAAGGGTGACAACCCTCCATGCGTTGTCATAACTATGACGCATGAAGTTTCCTCCAAATGAGGAGTCTAAAAACCTCTTGATATCATCGTCCACACCCCTATAGAAGATTTCAATAAGATGATTCTTAGGGATTCCATGGTGTGGACATTTGCATAGAAGATCTTTGTAGCTTTCCCGTGCTTCAGCAAGGGTTTCTCCAGGGGCTTGAGTGAACATTGTTATCCGACCCCTAATTTCATAGGTGAGTGGAGGGTAAATTTTTTCCAGAAAAACATTTTGCAATTGTTCCCATGTAGTGATAGGCTCACATTGCAAAGAGTTGTACCAACTTATAGCTCGATCAGCAAGCGAATACTTGAAAAGACGGAGTCTAATGGCATCGTCAGACACTCCATTTTGCTTTGTCATGGCACATAGATCAATGAACCTCAGAAGATGTTCTTGGCTATCTTCTCCTTGTTTACCATAGAATGGGTTGTTTTGAAGTAGGGTGATCCAATGTGCTCGTATCTCGAAATTTGGAGCAAGAATGAGAGGAGTTTGAACTGGATGATGAACATCGGTAGCTTTAGGGATTGAGAACTACCTAAGATCCTTTTGTAGTTCTGCTGCTTGCGCTACTTCCTGTGCTACTAGGATTTCTTCTTAAACTGCGGCTCTGGCTTCTTGCATGAGCCTTTCTCTCTATGCATTGATGGCTTGAGCCACCCTTCGGGCTATCTCCTCTTCTTGAGCCATTCTTGCTTGGTTCTCTCTATTTTGACGATGAAAGGTTATGTCTATCTCTGGATCAAAGCTGGCGGTGAGTCTGGGACTGTTCAAACGGTGCATACACCAGTTTTGGGGGTACCTAAAATGAAAAGATCTGAAGTAAGATTGATGGAGTGGAGTGAAATTCAAGTAGATGATTGATTGTATCAAAAGAAAAACAAAATCCTAGATTAGCCTTAAAAGAACTAGATTTGACTAACTAATTTCGTTGTCCCCGGCAACGGTGCCTGAATTTGACGTGGAATATTATCGCACTAACAAACTCACTCGGGGTTGAAATCCCTAAGATTTTACCAAAACCTCGTGCAATAATACCACCCGCAAGTGGACGTGTCTTATCGCAGTATAGTTAAGGATCGAATCCCAAAGGACAACGTTTTTAAGAATCTTTGTCAGTCGAATCTAGCACAAGTATGACTAATATTTAGAACGATTGATTGGGTTGTGGTTAATTAAACTAATTGTAAGAAAGTAAAAGAGCAGAATTAAAGTTTGTTCTAGATTAATGATATAGAATCACTGGGATGGTCTCAGGTTTCACCACCCCTACACATGCAAACACATCCAAACGTCAAACATCCAGGAAAGAATCTAACTATCCAAATGGAACTACTGTGAACCCTCCCTAAGGGATATTTAGGCCTGCATAAGCATCCCCTTAGGCATCGGATTTCTTGTCGCCATCCGGATCATGCACTTATGGTTCCAAAGATACAACATCCAACTGAGGCTGAGGTCCTCCCTAAGGGATGTTTATACCACAGAAGCGTCACCGCAGGCTAGATGGCTCGTCCCCTCACGGATCATACACTTACGACCTCAAGGAATCCCTTTCTATTTCTAGTTAGGGAGTCAACCGTGTTAAACGTTAAGCAAGCAGGAGATTATTCTATAAGCAAACATCAACGATTAACGAAGAAGATACAAAATCCAACTAAGGATGTGGTCCTCCCTAAGGGATGTTTAGGCCACAGAAGCATCACCATAGGCTAGATGGCTTGTCCCCTCACGGATCATACACTTACGACCTCAAGGAGTCTCATTCTATTTCTAGTTTGAGAGTCTACCTCATTAATCAACATTCTACCCTACATATAGAAGTTCTCGCAACATAGGGAAGAACAAGATGAAAGCAAGAAAACAATCTACCTACAAACATTAGCGATTAGCAATGAAATGAAAAGTTATGTACATTGCCATGGAATGTTTAATAAAAGGACATGCTTGCATGGGCAGTGGGGCTAGTCCCCACACCCCAGCGAAAAGGAACTACTCGCTCATGATGCGAGAAACAAGAAGAGCAAGGGAGAAGGAAGATTCCACCTTGAGCATGATGCAGAAGGTAGTCGCAGCTTGGTGAAGATGATGTAGTCTTCTACGTCGAGTCGGGGCAGATCTGGACGAGGAGGAAGAACCACCAAGGCAGGTTGGGCAGACCTTCTTATCCACCTTCTTTCTCTTCTCGGCCTCCTTGCTTGGACTAGGAGGAGGTGTGGGTAGCGTGGCAATGGCTTGGACGTTTGTGGATGGAGCTGGATCAACCCTTGTGTGTGGGTAGCCTTACGGCGTCCCAGAATCGATCCCCCAAATGAGGACCCTTATGGCCCTATTTATAGGCTTGGATGGGGGTCCTCACGTTTTTGTTGTGAGTTTGCTCCAAACGGTTTGGAGCAAATGGTTTGCTTGATCGATCTGGAGCAAACGGTTTTGGAGACCGTTTAACATCCAAACGGTCTTGGCTTCTATCAGTTTTGAGACCGTATGGTGCCAAATGGTCTTTTTAACCGTATGGTGTCCAAACGGTCTTCAACAGTCTTGAGATGAAAACGGTCTTGCTGATCAAACGATCTTGAGGACCGATGGCCTCCAAATGGTCTTTTGGTCATTCAAACGGTCTTGAGGACCGTTAGCCTCCAAATGGTCTTGGTCGTCCAAACGGTCTTAAGGACCGATGGCCTCCAAACGGTCTTGAGGATCGATAGCCTCCAAATGGTCTTGGCCATCCAAACAGTCTTGAGCATCCAATCGGTCCTTGGTCCAAACGGTTTTGAACCCGTTAAGTGTCATACGGTCTTGAGACCATTTGGGCTCAAGCGGTCTTGAGATCATATGGGCTCAAACGATCCTGAGACCGTTTAGGTAGAGTAGTGAGTGGAGGGCCGTGTAGTTGAATGTCTGAGACCGAGAGGTCAAAACTGCATGGGAAGACTGTTAGGGCAAACCGTTTGGTCAAGACCGAATGGTCAAGACCGATTGGTCAAGACCAAAGTCGAGAGGATCTCGAGCGAATTCCATTTGATTGTTAAACCTAGTCAAGGCCTGCACAAAACCAATATAAATCTGGTTAATAATCTTGATAATTGAATTAGTTAAGAAATCTTGCATTTTGTGAGATTTAGGTGATGAAATCGAAAGTATTGAATAGAATTGGTCCCAAAAAGGTGACTAAAAATCATGATGAATATGCATTCATCAGTGTGTCACTCAGAGATGGCATCCTTGGGTTCAAAGAATATAAGTGCTTTCATTTTTATATCTTTAACTCTTCACCCTCAATACTTAAATATGTTTATTCACTTACCTTTTGAGGGAAAGTCCTAGCCTAGGGTGCCTTCTTGGCTCATAGGAGGGGATTAGGCTCTCAAGCCACAACTTGATCCCAAGATCTAAGGTTTTTCCTCCCTCCTAGGTCATCTTCCCACTCTTGGGTCGACTCACCCCAGGTTGGCATACTAATTCTAAAGGTTTCATAGATATTTTTCTTCTTCTTTTCATTCCGAATAACTTTTATCATTATAACATATCAACCCATGTTTGCTCAATTTCTAGAATATCCCCCTCATGGTTTCTGGCCATGTAGTGAACTAGGGTCACCTTCCCCTCTAGGGGCTTTGCCACCACCACCAAAATTCTAGAGACAACATGAGGGGTTTGAGCCAATTATAATCAAACTTTCATTTATATATACATATATATATATATAACTATTGGGTTCATATATTTCTTAAGACCTCTTAAATAAGTGTTATGTGCTTGTGCACATGTGCATGGGAGACTGGGTCACCTAAACCCATCCCTTTATCTTTCTCATTACTGATTTCAAATTTTACATGGGTGGTGTCCCATACCACCACACCATGTTCATTATGTAAGATTAAAGTTTTAGGGTTAGGGTTAAGTACTATACTCTACCTCATAGAGTTCCATGTCCCTTGACCCACTGGAGTTCTCTTACTATAATCCATGTCCTTCCTCTAAGAAGGGACTTTCCAATACATGTCTCTTTCTAGTATCTACCCTCTCTAGAGGGACCTACACAAAAGGTTGCATCTTTCCACATTTTACTTATCTAATTAACAATTTCTCTTCAAGGATTTTAAAGCAAAGATATGAGAATTAGAAGAAAGTTTGAGATAAGAAACCTAAAAGATACATTATGCTTTGATAATTTTCCTCTTAAGTTTCTAAGGATGATTTAAATTATAAATTATTAAGTATTAGTTGATGAATTTATGCTTTTATACCAATTGCAACGATCCACACTTTTGAGTGTCTAAAAGACCTTTAAGTCACAAATCATTACTCATAAATTCCAGGATCAGATTCAAGAGATAATACAGAATAGCAAACAATTTCCATTAATTAACAAATAGTTACATGTTTGCATAAAAAGATCCTCTAAGGAGTTATGTAAATTTTAGAAGGAATTAACTTGTACATGTATGATGATACACCACTAAGACTAAACCTTCATGAATTACTTTAGTGTTTTCAACATCCTTTATCATGTAACCTTATGTCCATAAATAAAGTATATCGAATACCTAAAATGCCGACAAACAAATACGTGATCAGTATATTTCTATACTGGTACGTGGGTTCAAACAATAATCACAAGTACACATATAAGGCAACATCTTTATCTTGCATATAAGAACATAAACGTGTTTTCATATTCTAACCATATTTGGTCTACTACCTCAGGTGTAATCACTGTCCCTTCGGGGCTCGTGTGCATTACCCTTAAGATCAGTCTAACTCAGGGTTTAGAATATTATTATTTACTTTTCATGATACTCATAGGAACTTTATAATTTTCAAGAAGTAAATAAACAAGAAAATAGTTTATCATTCATTTAATCTCATCGAGAAAACCTCAGAAAACTCAGAATTCGATACATGTATTCATAAGCGTAACCACGTACCTTATGCCATTGCAGAAACCATGCAGAATATATCATGTACTTTAAGATTGCATCCAAACATCCAAGCAACAAGGTATTCAATCTGAAATATACATACTACATATGTGTCTTCATGTATTCATATTACATTAACCAGATCTAGATTCACTCCTAAACTAGGGTTTAGGGCTATCTCATGTTTGGACTAGGGATTAGGGTTACAACCCTAATTCCATCATATCATGGTTTGTAAGATTACAAACCCAGTTATGTGTATTAGGTTAAACCCTAATTATCATCTTAAGCATATTAGACTATTCATGATATCTAGATCACATTATCAACATTAGATCATATCAAGATGTCGACATCGGTTTAAAACCCTAAAATAGCATGTATAAGATTATTAATATAACATTATCAATTATTCATCATTATCAAGGATTTCTTTATTAGATATGTCAAGATCAGGTATTAACTCAACATGAACGAATGTATTCAATTAAGCATCAGATTAAGGAAAATATAGTTTTTCCTTTCTATTAAACACATCAACACATGTATTGCCTACACTTCTAGAATAGGGAGCCTATTTAGACTATCAAACTATTTTATTTAGATTCCTCTCATTTTTCTGATCAATTTCATATATACTTTCTCTATCATTAGAGTTGCCATTAATTAACTACATTTAATACAAGATAACACTACTCTGGCCAATCGGATACCGACACATCATCAAATAATTATCATTGCCCATTATCCATGCGTGCAAGCTCTGGCCAATGATGTAACGCCAAGCCAGCACATGGCTTCCACATAGGTTGGGCTTAAAGCGAAGTAAAAGACCTACTTACCCCTGAGCTCAATACATACCCATTAGGTTTCTTCAGTCCTATTACCCAGGATCACCCCCTACCTCATGGGGTGTCTGACTTCTCACTCTGTGTGGGGTAACCACTACGTCGGCTACGTCGGCCCCTACATCCTGGGGTGTGGGGGCTCGGAGGAGATGGGGAAGGATCCCCCAGCCACCGTCGAATCTTCTATGGTCCTGTCTCTGCTCGGTGATGATCGGAGCTAGGGACCAAATTCCCTGGTCGCACGGTGCCTCTAATGATGCAGTCACACCAGTTGGACTACCAGGATCTAAATAGACCTCCTCCACACTTCAAGGGTCACCCTAGCTTCCTTTCTGGATCACACCCACAGTCTTCAACTCAACGACGATGTGCGGTAAGGCCAAGGTGACAGCTGCTAGAAACATTGGTCGTGTCTCCTTCTAGATGACGGCACTAGGGAGGAGTCCCTCTGCCTGGGTGCTCTTTAGGGAACCGCTCGCTGTCTGACTCCTTAATGCCAATGCAGGACCGAAGCCTGGTTGGTCGCATGCTCTCATTCCCTGGGAGCGAGGATGTCTACTGCCTTTTATAGGCCATGATGACAACAAAGAGGATGATATAAGAGAATCCTAACTCCTTGGGTAGCCCTGACCTAGGATCATAAGTAGTCGTATTGATAATGGAAAGGAACATGTTACTTGCATATCGAACTCTTGGATTTGGCAGATTCCTTCTCAGGGTATACCACGGTTAGGCGAGGTGGAGGATGGGGGGACTCCTATCCTCGGTGAAGTCCAAACGGTGGGAATGCTTTCTGAAAACCTCTAGAGGGGGGGTGAATAGAGTTTTATAGAGATTTTAAAATAATTTAAACTCAAACAACCAAAGTAAAGATTGAGAAGAGGAACACAGGTGTTTAGAGTGGTTCCACCTTAGCAAATACTAAGGAGTCAGTCCACTACCCGGTTGCTTACCCAACCGGGATTTTGAAAGTACTAAATTTTATTACCTCTCAAGGATGTTACATAAAATTTACAATACTTTCTAAACACCCTTTGGACAGCCTTCACCCTGAAGTAGTCTTGCCAACCTCGAAGCAGCCTTCCTTGAAGTAACTTCAAGCTCCCCCTTGAAGTAGCCTTCCTCCTGAAGTAGCTTCCCGTCAAGACAGCCTTCCAAAGTAGTCCAAAGTCCTCCTCTTCACACGAAGAGCTTCAACCTCTCCAATCCGCAGCCTCCTACCTGGAGTAGCAAGGAGAGTACAAGTAATACAAAGGAACGAGAAAGGAATAAAAGAAAATACAACTTATCCTTGTAGCTCAAGGCTTGATTTCCCTAGATCAAGCGTTTGGATTTTCCTAGCCAATATGATGGACTTGTGATTGCTAGGGTTAGGAAAATCTAGCCTATAGGACGAGCTTGAGCTAAGGAGAAAAATGGCCAATTGATTACACAGCTCAGTTCACACAGATTGCACAAGAGGGCTCAAGTATTTTCTCAAGTATATCAAGTGTAAGAAGTGTATCTTAGTGTCCTATGGCTTGTCCTATTTATAGGAATGGCCTAAGTATGCTTAAGGACATTCTAGACAACTTCTAGGGGGTTCCTAGTGCTTAACTAGCCGTTAGGAATAAGTTAGGTGCATTAGCAACGGCTAGTTAATTAATTCTGCAGTTGCTGTCAGAGACCATCTCGGTCGAGGACTTGTCGACCGAGATGTCCAGTCGGTCGAGGATTTGTCGACCGACAGGCTCTCTGGATTAACGTTTATTTGCAACTGTTAACTGCTGTGTCTAACGGCTATTTTTGGTCAATCTCGGTCGAGAGGTTTGTCGACCGAGAGTGTCTCGGTCGAGGAGTGTGGTCGACCGAGATTGACTCTGTTTTCAATCTTTCAATTAAGATACTAAGTGTGTGCATAAGTGTGCATTATGTGATCCTATTGAATGGATGACTAAGGTGTTTAGCTAGGGAAAATCCAATGCTTGATTTACATGCGATTCTAAGTACTTGTACATTATAATTCTGTACAAGTTTTTACAATGATTACATTTGCATGAAAATATAAATACTTCACGTTGGATTTCCCTTATAGTTGTGCCATCCTGCACACTCAAGTAGCTCGTTAGATAAATAAGAATGAAATGTTTGTCATAATCAAAACAAAGGGATTTTATAGATGTCCATTTAGCCAACAATCTCCCCCTTTTTGAAGATGACAAACATTTCCAAAATATGAATAAAGGAAATATAAAACATATAAATGCCATACCTTTAGATTGCCATTTGGAACTTTTCCTCTTATTTATAAAATGTGTGCTTAGTATCCCCAGTGAGTTATGGAACATGAAATCCAGTTCATTTGGGAATATAGCAACTTTCAATGTAAAGCCAAGAGTATATTTATGAAACTCATTGATTGAGTTTGTCATAAGTATTAAGTTATAGTTTTATATATCTCTCCCCCTTTGTCATCTCAAAAAGATAACCGTTTTATTTAAAAACTCCCCCTTAATTAGATATCCCATCAAAAATGAACGAAAAAAGATGTCCATTGAATAGCCAAAATGTAAAGCAATGAGGTGTCTAGCCAAGAGGCAACAATTTGCAAATTACCAATTGAAACGTTCATACAAATCATAAAAGCATAAGTAGTCGTTTTTAAGAACCACAGATATCAAAGAAAACATCCTCCAACGTAGTAATAAGTAGTTGCTTCCTAATGTTGTTGAATTGATCTAATGGAAGCGGTTTTGTAAAGATATCAGCTAATTGATTTTCTGTATCAACATGATGAAGGGAAACATGATTCTTTGAGATGTGATCCCTTAAGAAGTGATGACGGATTTCAATATGTTTGGCCCGGCTGTGTAGAATAGGATTGTGTGCTAAGTTTATGGCGCTTGTGTTGTCACAAAAAATAGGTGTAGATGAAAGATGAAAACCATAATCGCTTAAAACCTGTTGCATATAGAGCACTTGAGCACAACAAGACCCAGCTGCCATATATTCAGCTTCGGTGGTAGATAGGGCAACCGTGTTTTGTTTCTTGCTAAACCAAGATACTAAGGCTCTACCTAATAAGAAACATCCACCACTAGTACTTTTGCGATCAAGTCGACAACCGGCATAATCCGCATCAGTATATGCTTTAAAATCCAATGATTGTCCTTTTGGATACCATAAACCAAAACAAGTAGTTCCGGCTAGATATCGAAGGATTCGTTTAACCGCAAGAAAATGAGATTGCATAGGCTGGGATTGAAATCGAGCACAAAGACCAACGGAAAACATAATGTCCGGTCGGGAAGCGGTTAAATATAGAAAACTACCAATCATGGCTCTATATAAGGAATCATCAATAGGTTCCCCATTTTCATCCTTATCAATTTTAATAGAAGTAGCCATAGGAGTAGTAGCATGTTTGCATTGATCCATCCCAAAGCGTTTTAACAGTTCTTTAGTGTATTTTTCTTGGCTTATAAAAATTCCGGCAGGTGTTTGCTTAATTTGAAAACCAAGAAAGAATGTTAGTTCACCCATAAGGCTCATTTCAAATTCTTTTTGCATAATGTCACTAAATTGTGTGCATAATGATTCATTTGAGGCACCAAAAATAATGTCATCAACATATATTTGTACAACTAAGAAATCAGATGCATATGTTTTGAAAAAAAGAGTAGAATCTGAATTTCCAATAGAGAAACCATTATCAAAAAGATATGTCTTGAGCCGTTCATACCAAGTCCTAGGGGCTTGTTTTAGACCATAAAGTGCCTTTTTAAGTTTATAAACATGATCGTCCTTTTCTGGGATTTCGAAGCCAGGTGGTTGAGCAACATAAACTTCTTCTTGTATGATACCATTTAGAAATGCACTTTTGACATCCATTTGATATAACTGAATGTTTTTATGGGCAGCAATAGCTAATAACATCCTAATAGCTTCAAGTCGAGCTACGGGTGCATATGTTTCATCAAAGTCAATTCCTTCTTGTTGATTATATCCTTGTGCAACTAACCGTGCTTTATTCCGTATGACTTCTCCTGCCTCATTAAGTTTGTTCCTAAAAACCCATTTAGTGCCTATGATAGTTTTATCTTGTGGTTTAGGAACTAACTCCCATACATCATTTTTAGTGAATTGATTTAATTCCTCTTGCATGGCTATTATCCAGTAATCATCCTTAAGAGCTTCGGATATTTTCTTAGGTTCAATGATAGAGACAAAAGCCATGTTTGCAACATCTTGGAAAGAGGACCTAGTTTTGACTTTATCATTTGGATCTCCAATAATTAGCTCTTGGGGATGATCCTTGATCAGCCTAGGTGTAGGTTGTGATTCGACCGGAGGATCGGATGTGGGAGTTTTCTCATTATCATTTGGAATGGTTATAGTTTCAAATTGATTTGTGAGATCAATGATATCTAAATTTGTAGATTTTGATTCCTCATGAAAAGAAACATGAATGGATTCCTCAACTTTTCTAGAGATAGTGTTATATACCCTAAACGCTTTGCTAGAAGTAGAATATCCCAAGAAGAATGCTTTTTGTGATTTAGAATCAAACTTGTCTCTATCATCCTTGGTGTTTAAAATATAACATGTAGAGCCAAAAGTATGAAAGTAGTCAACTCTAGGTTTCTTAGAGTGTATTATTTCATATGGAGTTTTCTTCAAGTGAGAGTGAACCGTGACTCTATTTAGCACATAACAAGCTGTGTTTACAGCTTCAGCCCAAAAGGTTTTAGGTGTGTTGTGTTCAAGCATCATGGTCCTAGCCATTTCTTGTAGAGATCGATTTTTCCGTTCCACAATACCATTTTGTTGTGGGGTACGTGGAGCAGAGAAATTGTGAGTATATCCCTGAGATGTACAAAAAGTTTCAAAAGTATGATTTTCAAATTCGCCACCGTGATCACTTCTAATGGTACATATTTTATGTTGTAAAAGATTTTCAATTTTAGAACAAAATTGCATAAAGACATGAATAGTGTCATCTTTTGTTGCAATAAAATGTACCCATGTAAATCTACTATAATCATCAACAATAACAAAACAGTATCGTTTACCACCAATAGATTGTGTTCTCATTGGTCCAAATAAATCCATATGAATTAATTCTAAGGATCTATTGGTGCTAAGTACATGTTTTGATTTAAAAGATGTTTTGGTTTGCTTTCCCATTGTACAAGGTTCACAATTTGCAACTTGATCAAAAGACAAAACAGGTAATCCACGAACAAGATCATATTTTACTAACTTTTTAATAGCATGTGAACTAGCATGACCAAGCTTTTTATGCCATAGTTGTAAGGTGTTTTCATTTGCAAGTAAGCATTTACCTACTACTGATTTCATAGAGTTTGGTTTAAGGATATAAAGATTTCCAACTCTATTTCCTTCATAAACAACAGTTGTAGTATTTTCTATCAATAACTTGCAGCAGGTTTTGTTAAATAACACATCATAACCGCTATCACATAGTTGACTTACACTTATTAAGTTATGATGCAATCCATCAACTAGTAGAACATTTTTGATTTCAAGATTTGTTCCAACATTACCTATTCCAACGATTTTGCCCTTACCATTGTCTCCAAAGGTGACCGTCCCACTTTTCTTTTCTTCAAAAGTTGAAAATGCATCCTTGTTTCCGGTCATATGTTTGGAGCAACCACTGTCAACGACCCATTCCTGCATTAGAATATAGATTTTGGTACCCATGTGATGGTCCGATAAGGTTAGAAACTTTTTAATTTGCTGATGTGTATAAAAGTTCTGATACAGGAAACCAGTCGGTCGACGATTGTTCGACCGATATAATTCTCGGTCGACAATTTATCGATCGAGGAGGTTACTGTATCACAATCAAAAAGAACAGAAAATTTTTTCGGTTGACCAGTGTTCGACCGAAATGAGTACTGGAAGATTTTCGATTTGTTAAAGACATCCAGTCGGTCGACACTACTTCGACCGACCCAGAGCTCGGTCGACAGTACTTCGACCGACGAAGTTTCTGTTTTAGTACAGCAATGCAGAAAAATAATACCAATAAGCATAGCATCGTTTGTTGAGATAGGACAATATAAATTGCACAAATTAAGTATTTTGTCATATCTCAACTACATTCCATTCTTCTAAGTTTGAGGTCTTAAGGTCCAAACTAAGTTGGACTTCTTAGTCTTGTAGGGGCATGAAAAACAGTAATGACCAAGACGTAAACAGAAATGACAAGTAATAGAATCAACTTCGTTTCTTTTTCTAGTCATTGTGTTTTTGGGTACAAACATAGTTTGGGTCTTTTTGGTTTGGTTTCTCTTTGGAACATATCCCAAACCTTTTCTTCCATTGAAGGTAGTACCACTTCTTAATATGTTATCAAGGATATCGTTTCTTCTTAACTCATGAAGTTCTTGTTGCAACTGAGCAATGTTATTCATTTTCTTATGTATATCTTTTCTTGCCTGGTCTAAATCAGAAAGCAATGAATCCTTTTCTTTTACAATAATGTCATAGTCTGAATGATTGCACAAGATAGATTGAGTTTGAAAAGCTTGTAGTTTAGCTAACAAATCAGTCTTTTCTTTTGATAGAAGATCAACATTAGTTTCCAAAGTAAGTAGCTTTCTAGTGCAATCATCTAAAGATGTTTTTAAAGATACATTTTCAAGATCAATGTTATTCTTTTCGGAAGAAAGTTCATCTATTTTGGCAATGAGCTCATTGTTTGATTTTATAGTCCTTTTTAGTTTCTTCTTGGCATCAACATATTTATCATGAGTTTCTTGTAAGCTAGCTACTAACTCTTCTTTAGGAAGATCAACTAGGCTTACCTCTTGAGATTCTTCATCTTCTCTTGCCATTAGACATTCTATCTTGTCTTCTCCGCTTTCACTTTCACTTGTTTCATCCCATGCTGCTTTATAAGCTTTTTCTTTCTTCTTATGTGAGCTTTTCTTTCCCTTCTTAGCTTTGGGACATTCATTTTTGAAATGTCCTTTCTTTCCACATTCGAAGCACCTGGGAGTGGAAGAAGAACTAGAAATTTTATTAGATTTAAACCTTCTATATTTCTTACCATTGACTATCAATGCTTCTTCTCCTTCTTCTTCACTAGATTCCTCACTTTCTTGTGAGAGAGCTTTTGATGCTTTGAGAGCCACGTCTTTCTTTGGCCCACGTTGATGTTCATGTTCTCTTCTCTCTTCCTCTTCTAGGTCTGCCTCATGAGCTTCTAAGTTTCCGATGAGCTGTTCCATTTTGAGGCGAGTGAGGTCGTTTGCTTCTGCAATAGCTGTCACCTTTGGTTTGTACTTTGGAGGAAGAGATCGAAGTATTTTTGATACCTGATCTTCCTCAAGAACAGGTTTCCCTAAAGCACTCAAACCATTGACAATAGTAGAAAATTTTGAATACATTTCACTAATAGTTTCGTTTGGATCCATACGAAAATGTTCAAATTTGGTTTTAAGCAAACTAACTTTAGAGTTTTTAACTTGAACCGTACCCTCATATGTTATAGATAATCTATGCCAAATTTCATATGCGGTATCACAGTTTGATACTCTATTAAATTCACCTACTGAAATGGAACAATATAAAATGCTTACCGCCTTTGCATTCATTTGTGCCATTTTTACCGTATTAGCGTCCCATACTTCGAACTCGTCTTGTGGAAGTGTGTATGGTGTAGATACCATTCTCCAAAGATCCCAATTGATTCCTTGGAAGTAAAATTGCATTCTTCTCTTCCAGTATTGATAGTTTGTCCCGTCAAATGCCGGAGGTCGAGCAACGAGCGTTCCTTCAATGTTGAGGTTGTTGAGCACTCCATCCCCCATCTTTTCTTCAAGACTTTGTTAGGGCTCCTTGAAGCCTGCTCTGATACCAATTGAAAACCTCTAGAGGGGGGGTGAATAGAGTTTTATAGAGATTTTAAAATAATTTAAACTCAAACAACCAAAGTAAAGATTGAGAAGAGGAACACAGGTGTTTAGAGTGGTTCCACCTTAGCAAATACTAAGGAGTCAGTCCACTACCCGGTTGCTTACCCAACCGGGATTTTGAAAGTACTAAATTTTATTACCTCTCAAGGATGTTACATAAAATTTACAATACTTTCTAAACACCCTTTGGACAGCCTTCACCCTGAAGTAGTCTTGCCAACCTCGAAGCAGCCTTCCTTGAAGTAACTTCAAGCTCCCCCTTGAAGTAGCCTTCCTCCTGAAGTAGCTTCCCGTCAAGACAGCCTTCCGAAGTAGTCCAAAGTCCTCCTCTTCACACGAAGAGCTTCAACCTCTCCAATCCGCAGCCTCCTACCTGGAGTAGCAAGGAGAGTACAAGTAATACAAAGGAACGAGAAAGGAATAAAAGAAAATACAACTTATCCTTGTAGCTCAAGGCTTGATTTCCCTAGATCAAGCGTTTGGATTTTCCTAGCCAATATGATGGACTTGTGATTGCTAGGGTTAGGAAAATCTAGCCTATAGGACGAGCTTGAGCTAAGGAGAAAAATGGCCAATTGATTACACAGCTCAGTTCACACAGATTGCACAAGAGGGCTCAAGTATTTTCTCAAGTATATCAAGTGTAAGAAGTGTATCTTAGTGTCCTATGGCTTGTCCTATTTATAGGAATGGCCTAAGTATGCTTAAGGACATTCTAGACAACTTCTAGGGGGTTCCTAGTGCTTAACTAGCCGTTAGGAATAAGTTAGGTGCATTAGCAACGACTAGTTAATTAATTCTGCAGTTGCTGTCAGAGACCATCTCGGTCGAGGACTTGTCGACCGAGATGTCCAGTCGGTCGAGGATTTGTCGACCGACAGGCTCTCTGGATTAACGTTTATTTGCAACTGTTAACTGCTGTGTCTAACGGCTATTTTTGGTCAATCTCGGTCGAGAGGTTTGTCGACCGAGAGTGTCTCGGTCGAGGAGTGTGGTCGACCGAGATTGACTCTGTTTTCAATCTTTCAATTAAGATACTAAGTGTGTGCATAAGTGTGCATTATGTGATCCTATTGAATGGATGACTAAGGTGTTTAGCTAGGGAAAATCCAATGCTTGATTTACATGCGATTCTAAGTACTTGTACATTATAATTCTGTACAAGTTTTTACAATGATTACATTTGCATGAAAATATAAATACTTCACGTTGGATTTCCCTTATAGTTGTGCCATCCTGCACACTCAAGTAGCTCGTTAGATAAATAAGAATGAAATGTTTGTCATAATCAAAACAAAGGGATTTTATAGATGTCCATTTAGCCAACACTTTCCCCCATTATACATAGCTCTTATTGGATTGTCCTTTAAGGAAAGAAGTTCTTATATTTGTCAAAAGCATCACAATTAAGAGATTCCCAATATATAGATACCAATGTCCATAAATCTTAGACTATAAACCCATAAAGGAAAGCATGACACATATTGGGTAATGGATTCTGGATTATTCATCTATTTCTCTCCTTGATATATCCTTACATCAATTATAGGAACTTATTAATTTTCTTTCTAAATTATATTTATTCTTTTGATATTCAATGTGATACCTTTCCCATACAAATCTTGTTCCTTTTGAACATTAATACCATTATCCCACAATATATCCTTTTTCCAAATTTTCCATTCTTTCTCTTGTTCAACATTTTAATGGATTATTGCAAACAAAAATCCTCTTATTTCTTTAAGTTGTCACAAGGATAATATTATTCCATAAATAATACCATTCAAGAAAATTATTTATCAGGACATATTTATATTTATATCATCCAATTTTACCAAAATTGGGGATATAACAACAGAGTTGTTATACCTAAGTCCAACTTTCAAATGAATACATAGTCAATGGATGAAGGACTCAAGCATCTATCCATAAAATGGTGATTCAAAGTGAAAATGTTGAATCATGAAGGCTTCGCACACATGAACAAGTAATAAGATAAAGGCACCAACATAGTCAACATTCAACAAGTATAAATTATACATGATGCATTATATTGATGAATTCAATTACATATTACAAGACTCGAGGTACAAGTCCTTCATGTGCACTAAACTTGGAACTTACAACAAGTACACTTGTACATAGCTCAACAAACCATCAACATCTAGCCATCTCTGAACTTAAAACAACATACGAGAAATGGGTCAACACACGAGGTGTTGAGTGGGGCTCAACGATACACATACATATATAACGTTTCATAATTTAAAACGAGAGTGCTAGAGTAAACGAGTAAAGATAAACAAGTTAAGTGCCTAGAAAAATGAGAACCCATGTTTTATATCATTTACTCCAATTATACAAACAATATCATATATCATAAGGCCTTTGATTACTTCCCATTGGAATGGTTTGTAAGGATGCTCAAGATTAGCTAACCCTTCTATATATGTGAGGGACATCAAGACCTAAGTCAATGAGTTAACACTATTTCCAACATGCCTTGTGCCCTTATCCCGAGAATACATGCAGGTATACAAGGTTTGTATGATGGATTTCTTTATATTATGTTTGTAAGTTATAGAACAACGATGAGACAAGCATGAAGTACAATACTAGAATACTACATGGCAATATTTGTACCAGTAAACAATCAAGCATACAATACATGTTATTTTCAAGCAATCAATTAATATTCATATATCTAGATAAGGCATGTACGTGATTCAGATATTTCATAAGTTACTTGTCCTTGACGATCTGGCCACAAGCAACACCTGATAAATAATAAGATTTCATATATGCATTAGATTTTCATTATTAACCCCAACTAGTTCCATTTTAGGCTTTTGGCCAAGTTAGGTTCATGGGTGATTATTACATTGTTAATGATCTTATACTAATTTTGATTTCATAATGATGGTGTGGTTCAAGTTTCATGTCATTCTGAGGTTCCATATAACCATTATAAGATTTGAGTCATTTATGTATATAACTAGGTCATTGGGCTCATAATAGGGAAACCAAGGTCAAGTGTCATCAAGATATGAGAGACAAGCATAAAAGATAGTTTATATCAGAAAGATAGTGACATCATAAGTACATTCAAGGATAAGTGGATGTCCCCAAGTCTAGGCATCAAAGGATTCCACATTATCAACATGCATTTCCAAAAACCAACACATAAGGCCTAGGTAAAAAGGTCCCAACATAAGGATTGGATGATACATCCATACCAAGGTGATCATAAGGTATAGATAATCTCTTATATTAGAGGGTAAGATAAAGGATTAAGAATCATGCAACTATTAAGGGCCACACTAGACATATAAGTCATTTGGTCACATACAAGGTCAACATGGGTGGCTAAAGGCCACATACATCATAATTAGAACAAAAGGGGTTGAACTTGGGACCTTCATTCATATCACTTCATTACACTATTGATTCTAGAGAACAAAGGTAATTTGTTGCATCTTAGGTCAAACCCATCCTTGTTTCAAAGTACAAAGAAACATTCACATTATAGGGTCACCAGCATTCTTTAGGTGTCATACAAAACAAGAATAGTCAAAAGTAGATTATGGAATTGTTCTTGTGACATGGATGGGTAATAGTTACTGATTTCCAGGTTGATTAAGCATTACTCAAACATTAAGAAGCAAGACCATCAAGTTAGGTCAAGGTACATCATGTACATAAATCCAAAACAAGTCATAGATGTGCTTAAAGGTGTAACAAGAACAATAATGGTGTTTTGGGTGCTCATTCAGATCAAGAAGACATAAAAGATACTTATATGATGATTAGGGGTGTAAAGGCACAGCCTTGTTTCAAGATTCATCATAATATTGCATTTAAATATGGTAAACATAATTGAAGCTTGCCTTTTAGAAAAACATGGACAAACAAAGGGTCTTTAGAATTTAGAACCAATTTCAAAATGTAGATATTTTTGTTATGATCAAACTAGTATATAATTTTTCCATTTTTGGACTTAGGACCTAGGTATTATGATTTTTGCAAGAATTGATGTGAAAAAGGGTTCTTTCACAGGGTTTTACCTTTCTTGCTGACACGATTTTACCATGCGTATAATGCAAGTGCACGCGTCAATGTAATATAGGCCTTTGTGAGGCCCGAGTCGAACTGAGGGAAACTGAACTATCGGTAGACTACTACTAACTGTTCGCAATCAGCTAGACCGGTTAAAAAGGTTTTAAGAGTTGATTAAAAAGAAAATAAAAATAAAAGAAAGCAAAGCAATTGATTAAATGTTGAGTTTAATCAATTTAGATGGGAATCTTTAGGGTTGCGGCTTCACCGCGGGTTTTCATTGTAAGAATTTCCACATAGTTAATCAAATTTGCCTCTTATTCTGGGTAGTGTCCTGTAGTCAGAATTGTTCACTGTCGTGATACAAATCACTACCTAAGTCTAGGTCGGTTCCACCGTCGTAGTAACCTATACCCTAAACTAGGTGCATTAGATTCAACCTCTAGGTTTCCACCATTAATCGTACATCACCTTGTTCAAGGGATTTATTAATTAATGTGAATTTTGGTCTCTTTTCAACTGTTAATTCTTCTTTCAAAGCAATTAAAGGTATTAGATTATCATTAGGGTGATCAATCATAATGATATAATGGAGAAAACAAAATCATACCACATATTTAAGAGGCAAAATATGAATTACTATGATAAAAACGTCATACAATGATTCCCCGGGCTACTCCCGGTCCTAAAGACAAAGGGGATTAACCCCGCATGTTCATCTCAGAGCAAGACATGGTGGAATAAAGGGAAAACATGGATGAAGTGATGTAAACCCCTGAACGGAGAAGATCTGAGCGTTCCTTGACGTAGAGTGCGCGTTCTACAGCCTTTCGGCGGTGGAAACGTCTTCTTCGGCTCTCAGAACGGTTGGGGCGTGCTTCTGGGCTCTGTTCTCCTCTCCAACTCTCATCGGGATGTGTGAAGCAGCTAATGACGTGATAGATGGCTCCTGGCCGCCATCATTAGGTATAAACACCAAGTTAGATCGTCGAAATATCACCACTGTTGGATTCGGGCCGATCTGAAACAAACATTAATATGACGGCATCGATACCATCGACGCGGGTCAATGGTATCGACCCGTCATGAGATCAGCAGGTTTCCTTTCTTCTTTGTCATTCAGCCTGATGCAGACTCGATACCATCGACGCGGGTTGATGGTATCAACACCCTTAGGCATCGGTTTTATCACCTTTCCGACACTGAAGTTGTAGAACGTCGATAGTATCAACCTTTGTGATGATAGTATCGACCGGCTGATCGCTGGCAACCTGAAGGTAACTTGCTACCATCAACTTCCCAGTTGATGGTATCGACACTGCTTGGCTCCTTGCAGCTGTCTGTCTGTGACTGTGTCGATACTATCGACGGATGTCGATGGTATCGATAGCTGTATATATATGTTTTCCTAAAATTGCAAGACAAAGCCAAATCAGCTGAGATAAAACCCATTATTATAATCATTTCTGATCAAAAAGATAAAATATGAGAGATTTGATACTGCAAGAGATTATAGACTAGAGTAAGTGAATTATGTACTATTAACCACCAAAGTGAACAATAAACACATAAAATGCATATAAAACAAGTCTATAAATGCAACTCAAAATCCTTGCATCAAACTCCCCTAAGCTTAAACCTTGCTCGTCCTCGAGCAACAAAACTTTAGAATAGAATTGCAAAGGTCAACTAAAGAACAGATTATCACAACAGACCTTGCCATATGATTCCAGCCAGACATTCACATTCCGTCCCTCACTAACCATAGAATGATAATTACCCTCAAGGCGACACTGATCATCCATAAGAGATATCTACCCCAAAATTGATGAACACTATCACATAAGGCAGTTAACATAATAAAATCCTTCGGTCCAGACTCGGTGCATCTTGTGATCTTCTATCTACGTTGCTCGTCCTAACTACCATCTAAGTGAAAACAGCTCTCCTGATATGAAAGAGTGAGGAGATAATCACGGTGGCCTACCAATCCGAGCAACGGGTGGATGAATAGGTGGTTGTGGAAGAAATGGAAGCATAATACAATTTTAAAATGTGCAAATATCTGAAATGACCTAAATGATGCAAATGCAAATGAAAATGCCCTAATGCCTACATTTTGGGTGGAATGATGCATGCTCCTACAATTCCATCTTATGCGAGATAGAATGTCTAAAAACTACATTATGTGCTTATTCTTCCTATTACACGGGTGAGACACGCTCTTCTCTCCCTCTAAAATCAGCCTTTTCTTTTTTTTCTGTTTTTTTCAAGCCCTTTTTCTCTCAAATTGCAAAATGTACAATATTTTTCAGAATTATTTTTTTCTCTCAGGCTTACTTTCACATAATTGTAATCCTTGAGGCATTACAACTGTCTTTCAGAGAGTATAAAATGAATTGCCCGCTTCTCTTATATTTCAGAAGAATTAAGGCACATACTGTCCTATATGCTCAAAGATATGTCAAAAATGCAACTACATGAGATCAGTTATGCACTGTGATGCCATGCACTCAGGAATGTGTGCATGCATGATTCATCTACAATGTTTTTCATTTTCCATTTTTTTATGCACAATCTACCAAAATGCAATCCTACCTAAATGCTATGCACTCAAAAGATGAAAACCGTAATGTGCTTCCAGTTCTTATCATCGAGTATGAAAACAATGGGGTGGGTAGATCACAAGATTAATTGACTAAACTATTGGAAAATATTATATATCCCTCCTTACTGACCTGTGTAACAATTAAGAGGTTTCTCTCTCTTATTTCAGATTAAGGTCTCATTACCATTTGGTCAGTTTAGGCTCAAACAACCAATTCCATCCACTTTTTGTGAATCATAGGCATGTACAATTGTGGTTATCTGTTTTAAAGTTGACAAACCCAATTATTTTCATAAGTCATCTGCTCAGGGTTGAACAAAACAAGCTTGCAAAATTCACTAAAAATTTTCAAATTTACCCATGATTCCCATGTACAAACACAGAGATGACACATTACATTAGACATCCACAATTACACTAGATAGAGTGTGGATCCTAAAAAAACTAAGAACTATGAAAAATAATTGATAAAAGACAAAGCAATAAATGATAAAAACTAAGAAAAATAAAGGATAGAAGTTGTTCCATCCCCCCCTAAGCTTGAAATCGACTATGGCCTCATAGTCAAAAACAACCTTAAAAGGTGGAACAGTGATACCGATCATTGGTCAGGTGGTGGCGGGTACTGCGGGTTGTGGGGTCCCATGATGGATACTGCCCCTGGAAACTCAGATCATACTGGGGCATCGACAGAGGTTGAGGGTACCCCCCAAAATAGTTTTAGCACTAGTAGTTGTCGTAGAAGGGTTGTTGCTGCATCTCCATCCTATGCAACCTGTCATGGATATTCTGTTGGTTGGCGAGGAGGAGGTGCTCATTCTCGTAGATGGCATGCTGGTTCATGAAAAGCCGGTTCGTGGTATCCTGAATACCAGCGAAAGAAGTAGTATGCTGCTGTTGGGTCTGCTGAATCTCCTGCAGCATCGAATACATCCCCTGCATCGAATAGGCATCCTCTCCTTGCTGAGAGGGCTGAGGTGGCAGAGGCTACAAAGAAGATGATGCACCCGGGTGGAAGCGGGGACGCTTCCGCGGTGCCACTCGTGCCCGAAGAGGAGTGAAAGCCTCCTCTTCCTCTTCATGCTCGTCTTCATCATCATTATTGTCGTCGTCCCCGTCTTCCTCTTCATCGGAGTCGTCGATGGCGATGATGGGCCACATGAAGTGCTGAGCTCCCTCGATGTTGAAGACGGGGTCTGGAAGTCCACATTCTTGATATTCGTGATTGACATGGCAATGTGCATAAGCCAAGCCATCACAGAGCATAAGGAGGTTGGAGCGGTGTAGATGATGCAGGTTGACCTTGTTCCTGTTGGAAAGTGGAGCGAGTTGGTAAAAGTCCAACCCAAGGTACAGAGCCAAGGGTGTGATGAGCCCTCCAAAGTGGATAGGAGCTTTTCGTGTACTCCTCTTCATAGCCAACACACATGTCAAGAAAAACGTGCCCCAATTGCACTCCTCGCGCTTCAGCAGTTTATACAAAAAAGAACAAGTCGGTCTCCTGAAATTTACTAAGAGAAAGATCACCGCGAGCAAAGAGCGTCGTGCAAAGCATGCGGTGCAGAATCCTCACAAACGGATGCTCGAAGTCGACGACAGCTATGTTGTGGTAGCTAACAGACTTGCTTGGAGGCGCGGTCACCAGCTGGGTGAAGATGGCATCATAATCAGTCTGGTTGTCCGGCCTCCGGTACTGGTCTCGCCCATGATTCCAGTTGTAAATGGAATTGAATTGCTGGAGGGTGAGAGTGTAATTGTTGTTGTAGAGCCGGAAAGAAACACGACCCTTTATCCACTCTCGATCAGTGGCGATCAGGTCGTTCGGCACGACACATATGTCCAATGACACCATGAACTCCACCACGAGCTCTTTGTATGTCGGCCACTCACCGAAAAATGGTTGGCCGTCAGCGTGGAACTCCATCTCGTCGGGCCTCCTGCCCATGTGCCTTGCTTGTCCTTTAAGGACATAAGCAAGATTGGCCTCAAACCCAAGGTAACGAACCATGTCCCGATCGACGTAGCAGGTTGGCTCGATCTTCTGCTTGAGCAATTCCTCATATGTCTTGCGTACTTCCACCGACGGATGAACAATCCTCAGACGAGGAATGGATCCGGGTGGCGGAGGAATGAAAGTCGGGATCTCCATCGGGACCACCCTTGAAGAAGATGCTCCTTCCATTCGCACCATCGTCTCATAGAGAAAGGGAATAGGAGATAGAGCTCAGTGAAGGTCGGAGAAGATGATCTCCGCTCATAGCAGGGCTCGATGAAGAAATCGTGATCCTTGGACGCTCGTAGCAGGCCTCCGGTCGCACAACAACGATCAATGCACAAGAGGAATGAAGAAACTCCGAAGGTGTGAATATATCAAAGAAATAACCCTCCATTTTATAACTGAACCCGGTGTTGTTGTTGCACCGTCGATGCCATCGATGGGGTGTCGATGGTATCGACACCTGTAGCACAATCCGAGACTTTCCTAGTATCGACGGTTGTCGATTGTCTGATGAGGCAGACCAGATTGATGATGTGTTGATACTATCGACATGTGTCGATGGTATCGACCCATCCCACGGATCGACTTCCTTGATTTAGCAACCGTCGTTGATTTTTTCTCACGGATTGGTGACGTGTCTCGTCGATACCATCGATGAGGTGTCGATGGTATCGACTCTTAAAAGATCAATAACCCTCGCAAGGCCCAGCCGCCGCTTTCTAACTGTTGCCGGGTCGATACCATCGACAAGGCCGTCGATGGTATCGACTTCACTGAGACAAAATCATCTGTAAATCTTCAGGGATCTCACGAGTATTGACATCCGTGTCGATACTATCGACCCCGATCTCGTTGTTTCTTGAGAGTCACTGATGGTAGGTCGATACCATCGATGAGGCCGTCAGAATATTTTCTGCAGTCGCCTACCAGCACCCATGTCGCTACCATCGACTTTGTGGTCGATGGTATCGACTCTGCCTCAGACCTGCACACTGAACAAACAATCAAGGTATCATTTTTACACTAAAAACAACATTAAATCAAACTAACTTGTAAATGCGAAAGAAAATGGACGAAACTACCAATGGTTGGGTTGCCTCCCAACAAGCGCCCTTATTTAACGTCTTAGGCTAGACAAAATCAAGCTTATCATGCATCCTTAAGTGCTATGAGTTTGACCTCATGCACTTTCCTCATGTAATCCTCTCCAAAGTACAGCTTCAACCTCTATCCATTGACCAGAAATGTCGTCTCTCCATCACGCACCATGATGGCACCATGTGGCTGCACCTCCTCCACAATGAAAGGTCCACTCCACCGGGATTTCAATTTCTCGGGATGCAGCTTCAACCTCAAGTTGAACAATAGCACACGATCTCCCTTCTTAAAGACACACAGTTGAATGTGTCGATCGTGAATGAGTTTTGTTCTCTCCTTGTAAATCCTTGAGTTTTCATAGGTGTTTGTCCTCAGCTCATCTAGCTCATTGAGCTCTAGCATTCGTTTCTTCCCTGCCTCATCATAAGTCAAGTTAAGCTTCCTTAGCGCCCAGTGCGCCTTGTGCTCCAACTCTACCGGAAAATGGCAGGCCCGCCCATAAGCCAACCTAAAAGGCGTAGTGCCTATAGGTGTCTTAAATGCGGTCCTATACGCCCATAAAGCATCCGGTAACAAAGTACTCCAGTTGTTTCTTGTCGAAGCCACTGTGCGCTCCAAAATTTGCTTGATTTCTCTATTGGACACCTCAAACTGCCCTTGTGTCTGTGGGTGGTACGGGGTACCAATATTATGCTTTACCCCATATTTCCTCAACAACGCAACAAACTTCTAATTTTTGAAATGGGTGCCTCCGTCGCTGATAATCATCCTTGGCACACCAAATCTGCAAAAAAATTGATCTTTTACAAACCTGCACACTACAACAACATCGTTAGTCCTTGTGGGTATTGCCTCTACCCACTTTGATACATAATCAACATCAAGCAAAATGTACAAATTAGAATTCGAGGACACAAAGGGTCCCATAAAATCAATACCCCTCAGATCAAACACCTCAACTTCTTGGAACACGTTGAGGGGCATCTCTTGTCGCTTGGAAATATTACCTGCCCTTTGATAGGAATCACATCTTCGCACATAGTCGTAGGCATCCCGGAAAAGTGTAGGCCAATAAAGGCCGCTCTCAAGCACCTTGGCCGCCGTTCTGGAACTTGCATGATGGCCACCGGTTGGCAGTGTGTGACAATGACTAAGTACACTGTCATATTCTATCTCCGGTAAACACCTGCGCAAAATGTCGTCCCTGCATTGCTTCAACAAAATGGGATCATCCCAGAAATAATATCTCAAAGAATGGAAAATTTTCTTTTTCTCTTGATACTTCCAATCATCTGGGATTATTTTATAGGCAAGATAATTGACAATGTAAGAAAACCATGGGTCCTTGGATTTTACAGAAAAGATTTGCTCATCAGGGAATGTCTCGGTAATGGGTATATTAATGTCCTTCTCATCTACCTGCTCTAACCTAGACAAATGGTCCACAACCACATTCTCTACCCCCGCCTTATCTTTAATTTCAATGTCAAATTCTTGTAACAATAAGATCCAGCTAATCAATCTAGGTTTGGCATCTTTCTTTTCCATCAAATATTTTATGGCGGTGTGGTTCATCCATACCACAACTTTTGACCATACAAGATATTGCCAAAAAATTTCGAATGAAAAAATGACGGCAAGAAGTTCCTTTTCAGTTGTAGTACAATTAAGTTGTGCTTCATTTAAAGTCTTGGATGCATAGAAAATCACAGCGGGTTTGTTTTCAAAACGTTGCCCAAGAACAGCCCCCACTGCAAAATCTGAAGCATCGCACATTAATTCAAATGACTTCGTTCAATCTGGCGTTTGAACAACCGGTGCAGAAATTAACTTCTCTTTGAGCACATTAAAAGCATGCAAACACTTTTCCTTAAAATCAAACACCACATCTTTCTCAAGCAGTTCAGATAATGGTTTAGCGATTTTCGAGAAATCTTTGACAAAGCGGCGATAAAATCCTGCGTGATTGAGAAAACTCCTTACCCCTTCAACCGAATTAGGTGGGGGTAGTTTGGAAATAACCTCAATCTTAACTGGATCCACCTCCAACCCCTTGCTAGACACTTTATGTCCTAACACAATCCCTTCACTAACCATCATATGGCATTTTTCCTAGTTGAGAACTAAATGTGTGTCATCACATCGTTGTAAAACTTTATCCAAATTGTATAAACATTCATCAAAAGACGCACCATAGATGGAAAAATCATCCATGAAGACCTCTAAACAGCGCTCAACCATATCAGAGAAAATGGCAAGCACGCAGCGCTGAAAGGTTGTTGGTGCATTGCATAAACCAAAGGGCATACGGCGATATGCAAATGTTCCGTAAGGACAAGTGAAAGTGGACTTCTCTTGGTCCTTAGGATCAGTGGAAATCTGATTGTAGCTAGAGTAACCGCCTAGAAAACAAAAGTGAGATCAACCTACTGGTCGCTCTAAAATTTGATCAATGAATGGAAGAGGAAAATGATCTTTTAACGTAGCAGAGTTCAATCTACGGTAATCAATGCACACACACCACCCTGTTACCAAACGGGTCGTGACCGGCTCATTTAACAAGTTGTGAGTGACAGTGATTCCCCCCTTTTTAGGGACTACCTGTGTAGGACTTACCCACGTCGAATCAAAGATAGCGTAGATGATGTCTGCAGAAAGGAGCTTGATCACCTCCTTCTTTACTACCTCCATCATGCTTGGATTGAGTCTGTGTTGTGGCTGGATTACAGGTTTGGCTCCTTCCTTGAGCCGGATCTTGTGCTGGCATAGTGTAGGGGAAATCCCTTAATATCTGCAACTGACCACCCGAATGCTCCATGGTGGTTCTTCAGCACGATCATCAATTGCTCCTCTTCCTCGGCACTCAGATATGCTGAGATAATCACCGGTAGTCTCTCACCATCGGCTAAGAATGCATACTTTAAATGAGGCGGCAGTGGCTTCAATTCTAACTCTGGTGGATTGATCAAAGATGACTGAAGCGGTGGTGGGAGTGGCCCAAGATTTTCATAATACTTGGCATAATAGCACGGCAGCACTTGAAGCATCTTGACACATTCTTGTAACGACTTGCTTCTCATCCAATCATTCATTATATTTACAAGGCAAGCTTCCAGAGGCAGTTCTGGATATGCATCAAGGACAGAACTTGCTATTGCATCATCTTCAGTAGAAAGAGGGATTTCCTCCTCTTCATCATTTGGAAAACCCACCGCCCGACAAAGAGAAACAACTTTGGTCTGTTCCATGATGTCTACAGCCAGTGTCCCCTTCTCTACCTTGGTCATTACATGAGCCATATCTAGAAATGGCTTCCCTAGACAAAGAGAAATGTTCTGATCAAAGTGTTTCACCATTTGACACTGCTCCTTTGCTTTTGATTGTGTTGTACTTGGGGTCATAACCATTTCAAATAGGTCATCCATGATTCCCAATGTCAAACAACCTCTTTCCATCTCGAGTATCATATCTGCAGTAACTTGGAAGGGTCTTCCAAGGAGTAGCTCATTTCCTTGTTCATCTTGCATTTCCATTACCACAAAATCTGCTGGAAATACAAACCGGTCAAATTTAACCATAACATCCTCGCAAATAGCGTACGGCTTAACCACAAAATTGTATGCCAATTGAATCGTCATATTGCTATGTCTTGATTCTTTCAGTCCCAACTTCTTGAAAGTAGAGAGAGGCATCAAATTTATACTTGCCCCGGAATCACACAATGCTTCGCCGAATTTCACTTTACTGATGTAACATGAAATATTGAAGCAGCCCGGATCCTGTCTTTTAGGTGGCAATGTTCCCATAATGAAGGCGCTAACCTGCTCCTTAAGAACCACGACCTCGGTATCAGGAATCTTCCTCTTCTTTGTGATTATATCTTTCAGAAACTTGCTGTAAGAGGGTATCTGCTCTATTGCTTCTAACAACAGAATGTTGACAGAAAGCTTCCTAAAGCTATCTAGGAATTTCTTGAATTGAGCGTCCACTTTTTTTTCTTTCAAACTGTTTGGATATGGGACTGGGACAGTCTGTGCCCTTTTATGTGGTGGCACATATGGTGTCCTCGTCTACGTCTCCTCCTCAGCAATGGGTTTTGGTGTGACATCCTTTACCACATCCTCTATTGGCTCTGTGATTGGAATTGGAACCTTCTCTGTTGCCTCGCCTGTAGTTTCTGGCTGGGGTGTGCTCGGTTCATTGGCCCTGGGGTTTAAAATCTTCTTAGCACTCCGTAGCAGAATTGCCTTAGCTTGTTGGTTTCCCCTGGAATGTTTGTATTTCCAGGAAAACCTTACTGTGTTAGCTTTTTCAGATTTGCTATCTCAGCTTCCATCCGCGCTAACGATGTCTCTATAGTTCTCATCTGAGCCCCATGACTTTGTAAGGTCTGCCCAAATTGATTCATAAATTCTCCTTGTTGTTTAATCTGTTGGCCAAACGTGCTCATGAGTTCTTGATTCTGCTTGATCATTTGATTGAGCAACTCATTGCTCTTGTCCTTTGCCGACGGTTGTAGTTTTGCATCAGGGTCCTGCAAGAAATTGTTTGGGTCCTTCCATGAAAATTTCTTGTCTTTCCTCCAAGAATAGTCATTGTTTCTGTACCCCTGTTGCTGGCGCATAAATTTCACCTCTGCTTCAGCATCAGATTTTGCATTTTCTTTTGCAAGTAATTTCTTGGCTAGAAGGTCAATCTTCTCATTTAGCTCCTTGATGGCCTTTGACTCACCTGCAGCTCGAACCTACTCTACTGTGTCTCTGTCGCCCCATGATTGCTTTTTGGCCATGTTCTTCAAAATCTCCCAACACCTTGTGCCTGTGTTGTTTAAGAAGAACCCCGAACCTGCTGAATCCAGGTTGCTTCGGTCATGCTCAGAAAGATCGAAATAGAAAATCTTAACTTGTTTCTCCTTGTCAAGCCCATGATGTGGGCACCTCCTCAACATTATTTGAAAATGTTCCCAAGTCTCAGAATACGTCTCTCCGGCTTTCTGGCTGAAATTGTGGATCTTCCGTACCAGATCGTTGGTTTTCTCGGGCGGAAAGAATCTCTCGAAGAACACCTCGATCATTTGATCCCACGTTTCAATGGTCTCGTCATCCAGGTTATGCAGCCATTCACGTGCATTACCTGCAAGAGAGTTGGGAAACAACTTCAAATATAGTGTCTCTTGTGGAAACCTGTCTATCTTGATCACATCACAATTTTCCACAAATCTGCTGATATGTGCAACTGGGTCCTCATTCTTCAGCCCGTGAAATGCTTGAGACTTGACCAAGTTTATCAGTGTCGGGTCAATCTTATAGGTGGGAATGTTGACTGCCAGTTTTTTTATTGGTCCCTTCGATGCTGACGAGGAGGAAGCATTTATCTTCTCCCATATTGTCTGTTCTTCAGCCATAGCTTCTGGTTCAGAATCCGAATCTATATCTTCAGGTTGGTCTTGAATGTTGTTCTCCTCCTCGTTTGGTCCCAATGGTGGAACCTCTGGTGATGGCAGTGTGTAGTTGGTACTACGTGTCCTCGCCATGCACTAGTACCTTCAAAGTAATAAATTTGGTTCAGTACAGTGCTAGACGATTGCTAGATATGACAGATAAAAAAAATGAATTTCAAATTAATAATAAAATAAAAGTGGCCTTGAGTGGCCGCTTGCAGCACTCATAGTGCCGACAGTTGCCGTGTCTCCGGCAACGGTGCCAAAAACTTGACACGATTTTACCGTGCGTATAACGCAAGTGCACGCGTCAATGTAATATAGGCCTTTGTGAGGCCCGATATAAACTCAGGGACACTGAACTATCGGTAGACTACTACTAACTGTTTGCAATCAGCTAGACCAGTTAAAAAGGTTTTAAGAGTTGATTAAAAAGAAAATAAAAATAAAAGAAAGCAAAGCAATCGATTAAATGTTGAGTTTAATCAATTTAGATGGGAATCTTTAGGGTTGCGGTTTCACCGCGGGTTTTCATTGTATGAATTTCCACATAGTTAATCAAATTCGCCTCTTATTCCGGGTAGTGGCCTGTAGTCAGAGTTGTTCACTGTCGTGATACAATTGACTACCTAAGTCTAGGTCGGTTCCACCATCGTAGTAACCTATACCCTAAACTAGGTGCATTAGATTCGACCTCTGAGTTTCCACCATTAACCGTGCATCACCTTGTTCAAGGGATTTATTAATTAATGTGAATTTTCATCTCTTTTCAACTATTAATTCTTCTTTCAAAGCAATTAAAGGCATTAGATTATCATTAGGGTGATCAATCATAATGATATAATGGAGAAAATGAAATCATACCACGGATTTAAGAGACAAATTATGAATTACTATGATAAAAACGTCATATAATGATTCCCCGGGCTACTCCCGGTCCTAAAGACAAAGGGGATTTGCCCCGCATGTTCATCTCAGAGCAAGACATGGTGGAAGAAAGGGAAAACATGGAGAAAAACATGGATGAAGTGATGTAAACCCCTGAACGGAGAAGATCCAAGCGTTCCTCGACGTAGAGTGCACGTTCTACAGCCTTTCGGCGGTGGAAAACGTCTTCTTCGGCTCTCGGAATGGTCGGGGCATGCTTCTGGGCTCTGTTCTCCTCTCCAACTCTCCTCGGGATGTGTGCAGCGGCTAATGACGTGATAGATGGCTCATTGCCGCCGTCATTAGGTATAAATACAAAGTTAGATCGTCGAAATATCACCACTGTTGGATTCAGGCCGATCTGAAACAAGCATTAATCTGACGGCGTCAATACCATCGACGCGGGCCGATATGAAACAAACATTAATCTGACGGCGTCGATACCATCGACGCGGGTCGATGGTATCGACCTGTCGTGAGATTGACAGGTTTCCTTTCTTCTTTTTCATTCAGCCTGATGCAGACTCAATACCATCGACGCGGGTCGATGGTATCGACACCCTTAGGCATTGGTTTTATCACCTTTCCGACACTAAAGCTGTAGAACGTCGATAGTATCGACCTTTGTGTCGATAGTATCGACCGGCTGATCGCTGACAACCTGAAGGTAACTCGCTACCATCGACACTGCTTGGCTCCTTGCAGTTGTCTGTCTGTGACTGTGTCGATACTATCGACGGATGTCGATGGTATCGACAGCTGTATATATACGATTTTCCTAAAATTGCAAGACAAAGCCAAATCAGCTGAGATAAAACCCATTATTATAATCATTTATGATAAAAAAGATAAAATATGAGAGATTTGATACTGCAAGAGATTATAGACTAGAGTAAGTGAATTTTGTACTATTAACCACAAAAGTGACCAATAAATACATAAAACACATATAAAATAAGTCTATAAATGTGACTCAAAATCCTCGCATCACTTGTCAATGTTTTGCTTCCATGTGGCACCTAGGAGGAGCTGGCGCACATTCCTGGACTGCCATCCGCCGATCCTTAGCCCCTCATATCACACCTGAGCGGTTGGGGACCGTTCTCTCTCGTCCTCCCACCTGTGTCGTGCTCACGAGAGATGGTGGGCCCTGGACACACGACACTTACTGATTGCCCATGCCCCATCCACTACATATCGCTCTACTCCGCTCTCCCGTCCCAGTCTCATTCTCCCTGTTTCTGCACTGGAAAATAGAGCGCGAACAGGGGACATCAATTCCTCACCCTGATGCCGCCCTCGATGGCCAAACGAGAAGAGAGAGAAGGGTTGAAGGGCCTACTTGTCTCCTTCCTTCCTCTAGTAGGTGTGAGGGTGGGGCACATCCAACTCCAGCGCCGCAACTAGGGATGGCAATGGGTGGGTTTTTTCCAACCCGAACCAAACCCATGTCAGCAAAAACCGATTCAAACTCGAACCTGAACTATAGCTAAAAGCAAAATCCGAATTAACCCGAACCCGATATACCCGAAACTGAATACGAAAAACTGAACCCAACCCAAAAAAAACCGAATTAGGCTAAAACCACTTAAATCAGGATTTTTATTAAGGACTTTGCAGTCCCACAGCAGCACGACACCGAGAATTACTGCACCAAACAAAGAGTGAATGACTTCCATCACAATTTCTTGCAAGTATAGACAATGGCAACAATATCACCAAAGTTAAGATGGCAAGGAGTTGAATAAAAACTAAAAAAAAATCGATAAGTGGGCATATAATTAAAACTCCAGAACATATAATCTCAATGGTGAAGAAACTTATTATGTGCTAAGTACGGATGTGTTTGCATGCAACAATTATATTAAATCCAATCCAATGCTAAGTATAGATCTTAGTTCTATGTTGCTAGCTCATAGATCTAGCACCTAAATTCAATAGATTCTTGTATAAACAATTGCATATCAGGTAACTGCTAAATATGAATATTGAATCGAGTCGGCAATAGCTGATTAAGGGCATGTTTGCTTTGCTGTATTTTCCGGTAATGGATAGTATTCTTAGATCCAGCTGATAAAAGATTACATTTGGTTAATGGGAGATGTAAAAAAGGATGAATCCAGGACTTTTGATCTGACAGTCGTTGCTGTATTTTCGATCCCTTTTCAAAACCGAGGGACGCCGACATCCCACAGGCTGCACCAGAGGCTTGAGCATCTACTTGACAGCTGTTACACACCAAAAAGGTTCATCCGTATACAATCTCACCGCGTGACCCCACCAGAAAAGTTCAACCCACCCTGCAATCTCACTCTACCAACTGAAAAATACAACAAAGTTATACGACAAAAGCAAACGTAAACTTGATCTGTCTGATTTCTAAAACCCAACAGCTTCAGAGTCCTGGAATAGTGTAATGCAGTATTTATGCAAATCCAACTGTATCCGGCAATCCAAACGTGCCCTAAATGAGAACAAAGTTGGTGAATTTCACCAATCCTATATTAAGAAGCCAATATACATCTCTTTCAATGGGTGAATCTTATATAAGAAGACGAAACAGAACATTAGCCCAAAATTCATGTAGATCTACCCAATTAGCAAGAGAAAGAACGCCAAAAGGACCATGTGCAACTGTACATTTCTAGAAATGGGCCTTGAATATTGGGAGATTAAACTATATGAAATTACTAACTTAAACATTAGTAAAGGATTGGTAAATGGTGTGCGATTGACATGGTGTTTGAAACAAAATTTCCAGAATTAGATGATGGTTTTGGTTAACACAATTAATTAAAACCAGATGAGGACATCGATGGTAGCAATTCGTTGGTATTTTCCATAAAGGACCGGGGAAGAAAAGCTGTAGTCACACATCAATATATGTCTCCATTTTCCTAGGTAGCAAGGAGTTTTCTGGTCAGGATGGCATATGAAGTGGCTGCTATAGCTGCGATTAGGCAAAGCTTCATTGAGACAACAGAAGTAGAGGAAGGGTGTGAAGGCTGCTCTGCCGTTTCTCTTCAAAAGGCGATATTATATTAGGAGGTGGCCACCGGTCTACGATTCTGCGTGTCCGCGGCTTCAACTGCGGTCGTGTGTGGAGCTTAGACTTCCATTGACAGCAAAAGCGGAAGCAGTTGTGCGAGAAGGGGAACATGCGGGTGGCCGCGGGCTGTTCAGGTTGTGGGCCTGACTGCTCGGCTGATGAAAACCGAACCGAATTGGATTCCTTGTTTGGATTTCATCCGATCCGAACCGAAAACCGAACAAAACACAAAAATCCGATTTTTACGGGTCGGTTCGATTTGGGTTCGGTTTGGATTGGTCTGGGTGGATTTTTCTGCCATACCTAGCTGCAACATGGTTTGCAGTCGACGAGTAGGTGCGAGGCTTAAAAAGCCCTATCTCTAGATCTGAAAGTGCCGCAGCACTTTCCTCCAGGCGAGTTTGGTGCCTTGCGGCATGGTTTGTAGTTGGCGGCAAGGGTAGAGGAGATGAGGGAGGGCGAGGTTGGAAAAGTTGGACCTTTTTCCTTTGTTGGTCTTCCTAACAGCTTAGGTAGCAACTGTTAAGGGGAAGGACAAGACTGACCGCCAGGTAGCAGAAGGGTGGAGAAGAGAGCTAAGGGTTGGGGACGAGGGCTTATAATGTGCAAGGGAACAGATTCTAGGGTCTCTTTAAGCCATCATAGTGGAGTTGGGTTCCAGCATTTCCCGATCTGGCTGGATGAAGAAGGTGATCCCCCCAACCGTGCATTCCTTTCAGCGGAAGAAGAAAGATGTAGGCGGCTGGGCGGCGATTTGGCGTTTGGGCCCAAGTAGGCCAGCCCACAATAGAGGAAAGAGCATAAAAAAGGGATCAAACATGCCAATCTTCCTAACGCCGTAATTAGATTTTAATAGGTCCAACTGACGTGAATTTTGCACCAGTATATTTAAAATAAAAAACTCTACAATATGGAGTATCTTGGAGGGAAAAATAGATCATTGATGAAGGTAAAAAATAATGGCAGAGATGGCCCGTAAAGGTATGAAACTTAGGTACAACATGCAATTAGTGTGACATCTTGAATCATAGAGCCAAAGTGACCTCAATTACACATCAAAACATCTAAATTATGCAATTGGAAATTAGATTGAGTCGAATGAGCCACAAAAGGAGAGAGAAGATTTAGAAAAGAGGAAAGAGAAATTCTAGGTTATCATAATAAATCTATAGATAGCTCTTCTTCTTTTTTAGCATGTGATGCGCCACAGATGTTCCAGGTAATGATGATGATCATCGTAAAAAGTAAAAAAACCAATATGATAGATGGTGTTGTTTATGGTAGATTTAGTA
Source organism: Alisma plantago-aquatica (assembly GCA_963693085.1). Lineage (NCBI taxonomy): Eukaryota > Viridiplantae > Streptophyta > Magnoliopsida > Alismatales > Alismataceae > Alisma > Alisma plantago-aquatica. The sequence goes on from OY856410.1 coordinate 6,062,100, forward strand.
ATTGAAGTTATGTGTTTGTGTTATAAATATGTATCTGTACACCAACCCATGAACTATTTGATTTCATTTAGATTTGTGTTGGATGTTGATTTTGTATCAAAAGTGATTCCTAGAGTTGTGGAAAACTCGGTGAAGGTAGTAATATTAGGCCAAGAGGCAATGTCCTCAACATCACCTAATGGTATGACTATGTCAATGTCTTCTATATAATCATAAAAATGGCATTTCTTTAAGACATGAAATAGTGTTATGTAGAGATGAGTGACCTTCTTCCTCCATTGAAATATAGTTTTTCTTGGCATGTCCTTATGGTGTGGCTACAAGTGAGATGAAATATGAAACAACAACAGGTATTTTTTTATTTTTTCTTGTTATTGGGGCTTTGGAATGATCTAATCTCTTTGATGATTATTTTTATGAGTTTTTCTATAGTGGTTGTATCTATATCATGGGTGGGTGTAGGGTTGTTGTGGAGTGGAAACAGTTTGATCGTGTCAAAGATGGTGAGATGGTTGTTTTTTCTCTATCAGTGGGGATGATAGACATTGTCTTTTATTTGGACTATTTGGGTTGAGGTTTCCTATAGGATGGATGATGTTTTTTTTCCTTTCCCAAACCATTTTTCTATCAGTAGTGTTTCGGGGTAGCACAAACTGTGGTTTGGTGTTTACATTGTTAACTGCACAGAACCACGATGGTGGTGGTTTATGAGGTCAGTGAATGTGGTGGTCCAATTAGTAGGGTTCTCAAAGACAAGTTTCATAGTGTGATTTTTTAAGCTAAGTGGATTTGTATGGAGGCAGGCAGTTTCATGTCTTTATTAATCAAGAAGACACAAAATGCTTTGATGTAATTTGTAGGGTGGAGGGTGTCATTACTAACAAACTATTAGGTAGCTCCTATGGCATGGGCTATAGAACAAAAAATATCCACCTCACATAGATGTGGAGTGGTGTCAAAGATGGACTCTCAACCAGAGACACTCGATGTAGTAAGGGAGGATCCTTGGTCACATGACCATTTCTAGATGGATACTTGAACAAACTTGTTACCATAGGGGATGGTCATGACTTGACCAAATAGATGGTCAAGATTTGTTACGTTGGGAACCGAGTATAGGAGTCGTGATGGGACTGTACTTCTAGTTGATTAGGAGAGTAATAGCCCTAGTGACATCCATAATGTTTGTAATGTTGTTTTCAAGGTTTTCAATGGTCATGACCAAAATGCTTATGCTAGTGAAAACCCTAAGAAGTTGCGTAGAGCTAGCATGGAGGTCGCCGGGGAACTCAATCTCAATATGGATAGATGGTGCCATAATGATACAAGGGGGTAGATTGGATAGAGAAGGTGGAAGATGGGTAGGGAGGAAGAGGGAGACACTTTGAAAGAGAGGGGTCAGATAGGAGAAGGACATGAAGAGCAAGACAGGGGGTGGGGGGAGGAATGTGGGTTTGCAGAGTTCATGAGAGATGGAAGATGTTGTGTATCAGGAATGTTGTTAGGATTAAAAAGATAAGTGAACGGGTTAGAGCAGTAATAGGGAGAAGAGGAGGGAAGGTTGGAAGACTAAGAATGTGAGAAAGGAGTAGAGGTGCTCATTGCATGGATAGATTTATTGGGAAGGAAAGTGGGGACATGGAGTGATGACCAATGCAAGGCCTAGGGTCTATTTCGAGAAAGGTCAGAGAGTAGGGGTCGAGGGTTGGTGTAGGGTAGGTGTCTAGACTAGTGATGGGAGAAGAGTAGGTGAGGGGTTCATGGAATCATCATTGGTAATGAGAAACAACAATCCAATTACATGATGAGGAAGGAGGTGGGAAGGAGGAGAAGGATAGATCAATATTTAGAGAAGAACAGAAAATAGGGGGAAATATGGAGTTATGGGAGAGGTTTTAAAGGGGAATAAGGAGATGGGTAGAGGAAAGGATAAAGGGGCTTAAAGGGAGAAAGATGGTTTAGCGAGGGGAGGAAGAAAGAATGATGTGTACCTATTTGGTGGAGATAAATGAGAGGATGTTGTTTTGTCTTCTATAGAGGTTTCCATGTATGTATCTGATGATATTTCTATTTCGATAGGATTTGCAAAAGTTCCCAATGCATCTTGTTATATATCTCTCACAAATTATTGATCTACATAATCAAAACCTTCGAAATCTGAATCTCTTGACATTCTGAATAGAGAAATTAGCTCAGTTGGGGTCTTAGTAAATAGATCAATTACGAGAGTATGGTGATCATTGGGTCTATGGTAGATGAATCCAGTATGGTTTAATATGAAGTAGGGTGATCATCTCTGACCATCCTTCTAGTATGAAGGATGTTGTATTTGTTGGCCTCAAGGGTGACTTGGAAATTTTTGTTTCTCATTTTTGATGGTGATGATTCCCTGCTTGATGTCAAAATGATGGTATATCCATTCTTTTGGAAGTTGAACAAATATCGTTGTGTCTATGTTGAGCATGTACTCCATGAAAGGTTTATTAGATGTCATCGATTTTATTCTAGAGTGGGTAGTGTTTCATATTTTGGATGAATTTTCTTGTATTTTGTTCTTTTTTATAGGCAATGTTTATCTTCTTGTGGGATGTTTCATGTTGCCTGCACAATTTCATTGTAAAGCCCGGGCCCACTACCCAAGGCTCTAGTAGAGTTTTAGGAATGACGACTGGCCCCACAGACCACCACTAGCCTTAAGTGCACACTTTGTACTCACTCACATGCATGTTGGGATCAACTTCCCGACAGATCACCCATCCTAGTACCACTTCAAGCTGAGCACGCTTAAATATAGAGTTCTTAGTGATAGGCTCCCTGAAAAGTAGGTGCACCTTGGTGATATGGGTAGTCCAATCATTCCTTTTAAGATCATCTTATTAGAGGCCTCAAATCCTAGGACGTTACAATCTCCCCCACTTTGACTCTTGACGTCCTCGTCAAGGCTCAACTATATGTCCTCATAATTGACCCCATTTCAGTACATACCCACAATGGCCCATGGACACCCAACTCCCAATCATGAAATGCCAGCACAAGGGTGGCTACGTCAACAATGGACAACCCCCACTGCCCAAGGCTCTAGTAGAGTTTTAGGAATGACGATTGGCCCCACAAACCACCACTAGCCTTAACTACGCACTTTGTCCTCACTTGTGCGCATGTCGGGATCAACTTCCTAACAGGTCACCCATCCCAGTACTACTCCAAACTTAGCACACTTAACTATGAAATTATTAGTAATGGGATCCCTGAAAAAGAGCTGCATCTTGGGGATATGGGTAGTCCAATCATTCCTTTTAAGATCATCTTATCTGTGGCTGCAAATCCTGGGATGTTAAAATCTCCCCCACTTGGACTCTTGACGTCCTCATCAAGACTCAACTATGGCCTCATAATCTAACCCCATTTCAGTGCAGACCCACAATGGCCCATGGACACCCAGCTCCCGATCATGGAATACCAGCGCAAGGGTGGCTAAGTCAACCATGGACAACCCATTCCTACATGTCTGGACCGCACGACTCAAGACTATCATGCCACATGCCCATGTGGGCCCTAGCTACTGGAGGGGTTATGGCTGTAATACCATTTGTAATGCCTGAGCCCACTGACCAAGGCTCTAGTAGAGTTTCAGGAATGACGATTGGCTCCACAGACTACCACTATCCTTAATTGTGCACTTTGTCCCCACTCGCACGCATGCCAAGATCAACTTCTCTACAGGTCACCCATCCCAATACTACTCCAAGTTGAGCATGCTTAACAATGGAGTTCTTAGTGATGGGCTCCCTGAAAAAGAGGTGCACCTTGGTGATATGGGCAGTCCAATCATTCCTTTTAAGGTCATCTTATTTGAGGCCTCAAATCCTGGGATGTTACATTCATGATGATATTTGAGATGATTACCCTTATTCTCATGGTGCCTGGAAACCCTAAATGAGGTTTGATCTTAGATATGTTTATAAACCTTAGGTGTATGTTGGATTTTTTAGGGCATGTTGAGTTGTAGGAGATTTGGAAGCAAGGAATGTGAGCTGGTTGATAGGTTTTGAATCTAGGGTAAATGTTCTCTGACTATTTATTCATATGGCATGCTCTATGTTGTTTCTTCCTTGATCAGATATTTGGAGGTTGGGGTCTTATGATGGTAGATCTGGAATGCTTCCAGAGAGATGGGGTACAAAGATGATTGGGTTGATCTTGTGTTAGGTATTTCAACATTAGGGTTTTACTATATGAGTATCGTCTATATTGATCTTTCTTGAGAGACAAATGTGTTGTTTCCTTTTCGAGCATTGGTGAATTTGTGCTAGAGTCAGCTCGAGCATGATGGTACTTTTCTTGGTTCCTAGTGAAGCTAGGTCTGATCCTCTTTGTTGGTGTTTCTAGAGATAAGTTCGAGCTTTCTCACTCTTATCACATTCCATGCACTAATTTAGCCAGTACTCTTCATAATATGTTTTTTTGCTTTGTTGATAACAATCCAACATCATAATATATAGTATCATAATACGACATATCTTATTCACATTGTGGTTGATCTTCGTTTGGTAGTTCAAATCTAGTAAGGAGGTTTGAGAATCGCCTCTTCCTATAATCAGCATAATCTTATATAACCTTCATGTCGAAGACCAAACCCATTTATGAGAATCAACAAGATTTCGACCAAGATGACACTAGTACTTTGTGTGCTCTGAACCTGGCAATGCATCCAGGCCACCACAAAGGAGGAATCATATACAAAATCATGCCTCCACCAAAAATCATACAACTGTGTATGTGTCAGATTCACTCTCCCATGGCATCAAGTCATGTTAGGTGCCTACAAAGATGATGTCCATCCTCCATTGAAGAGCATTGACCTCTGTACGTGCTTCTGAGACACTTCCATGCTTCTGAATCACCACCGTCGAGAATCAATTGTTTACCAAGACGGTGTCAGACCTTCACCCAAGGGCATTCACTAGCATGTGCATTGTCAGAGCTACACTATGCCACAACATCTTGGCAGACATCAACAAGAATCAATATGTACCCAACGCTCGTCCATGTTGTCTATGCTACCAATATAGAAGACTATTGGAGCCTTTATATGTGTTCTCAAAGCTAGGTAGACTCACGACCACTGCCAGAATCCCCATAACTATTGTTAGGATCACATAATATTCTGATGTGATGATAAAATGAGATGTGGATTGTGGTTTATATCCTTCATCCACACTTAATATCAAACAAAACTGGATATCTGCTCCATTTCCCTCCGCTATGAGTGGTTGCTCTATTAGAATGGTTTAGATGCACTGGTAAATAGTTTGTCTCAAATGATGTGGATGGTTTTCCATCCTAGGAGCATCCTTTTTACATGTCCTATCGATCTACGTGTCTATATCTTCATCAAACTACAATACTATCAAACATTGTCTATTTCTATTCTCTTGTCAGTCGATGGCTTTGACTGTGCATCGGTGTTCAATCTTCATATTTGTCCATGTTTGACGGTCCGTGAACCCATAGGTCATTGATATTCCCCATCATGGATTTTTGTGTCATCTGGTTGTGGTGTCGTTAGGCTGTGACACATTTCTTCTCGAGCGTTGAGTAGTGTAGGCATAAGGATTCTATAGGGTGGAAGTGCCATAACACCGATCTGATTTTTTGTTGGATGTTGACACCCTGACCAGTCATTGATGGGTGAATGTGGGAGACCAATGTCTCAACTAAGAGTCGCATTGTGAAGTTGTGAAGATGAATACCCATTGAGGGCGGTGAATTGGTCTCTAGTGAGACTTCCTTGATGTCATTTGGGGTTTGTCCAAGGTATCTTCAGTTTATGGTCGACGATTGAGCTAGTCAAGTACTCTTTCCCTACAAAAGATATCAAAATAAGTAAAGACGGGATCATTCACGAAATTCTAGTAAAAGAGAGATTTCGAAGAACAATATCCTAAATGTAAAGAGAAATGAGGATAAAATAGGCATGTAACATCCACAAAATTGGATGTTATCATATGTTACTTTCACTTAATAATCTTTCTCTTCATCACGTGGAAGGTTTTCGATCACTTGTTACTCAAATTTAGAATTTTAGTTAATGAAATGAAATTTTGAACTCAATTATAAAAAGTGAGTGCACTTTAATTAACACTTAGAATGCTTTTGATTTATTGAGATGCCTCAAAAACATCATATTGATACAAGTTTATTCTATTACTAGAGGACAAAACTTTTGAACCAACATAGATATTTAAATCTTAATCAGAATTATAATTTATTAATAAATTTTCAATTTATACATAGAGAAATCATTTAGATATCTTTTCCTAGACCCTACTCCACCAACAATCCAACAATGTTTTTCTTGGACAATGGCATGCCTTGGATTAAGGGGTTGTGGATCCACCCTTGATCCAATAACCATGGAGGTTGTCCTCCTCAAATTCCATGCTACACATAGGGAGCATGGAGCATGAACATAATGCACATGTCATGCCCACACTAAGGCTTCTCATGCCAAATTGAACCCCCCCCCCCATTTTCTTCACCACTCCTTCCCCTTTCTTTACTCTTGTACTCTATAAGAATTCATGCACCTTAGAAGATCTCCCTCATTTCCCTCCTTACTTCCCTACAACACCACCTCCATGCTCCTTTGGGATTCCTCACCTCAATTCGCCTCCGTGATCAATGATGAAATCAATTTCATGGTGTTAAGGTGACAATGGATGACCAATTCCCAACCCCTAGAACCCATCTCCCTCACTTTCTTCTTAGAACCAATAGACCTATCATTTAGGATTTTTCGACACCCCCTCTTGGATAGGTGTATATGAACGATCGTGGTTGGATCGTGGGTGGTCAAAGCCTTGACCATATCCAATGTCCCAAAGCAATCACACTCACTCATTCGTCTCTCTTTCTCTCACTAAATGAACCAAAGCAACAAAATCTATATAATATGAGGTGTTTCCATCATGAACGACTCATTCACAATTTCCAAATATCATGAAATGGTAACACATCTACTCTCATAAGTATTCATGGAAATGTTAGAGTCTTGCATCACTGATAGTAAATTGCTTGACTGTCCAAATATAGTGAATACTTATACATGTTGATAAAAAAACATGATATTTTCAATAAAAATGTTTGTAGAGATAAATCTAGTTAGAACTCTAATGATATATTTAAAGATGCAAGTTCTTAATCTTTTCAAAATACAAAATATAATATTAAGCTAATTTTGATCAACAATGCTTTAAAGACTTATAATACCCTAAGATCCATAACTTAATACATATTACAAGCCTAATCGTAGTCATGATCTTTCTTGGATGCTAATGATGACCATATAATAAAAAACATAGAATATATGGATTTTTTGTGCATAACTCCATAATATTATGCAAAATCATGCCCTAATGATGATTTCCTACTAAATATCTATTGATTAGTAACATTTGATACATTATTAACAAAAACATTTGACCTTGATCCCACATGTGTACCTGAATATGATCTTATGACACTAAATTTGACGTGTATTGACTTTTTGATGATGGATACTCAACCTTATGAAAATGAATGATCTAATGATGATCCATAATATCTCTATGACCTAAAATTAGTAATTTTTGATGAATTTTATCCCAAAATCAAATCTTGATCTCTTTATTTACAAAGGTCTAAAGGCCAATGGGGACTAAAGACCATAGGGAGTCAAAACTCCTAAAGTTCAATTCCTGTTCCAAATTCAATATTTAGTATTCAATATTAAAAAAAAGTTCAAGATTCAAAAAAGTTTAAGTCATTTCAAGAGAAAATATAAGGCTAGTTAATAATTTGGTTCATCACTATACAATAATCCATGCATGTTATATCAAAAGGGAAGTAAATAGTTCATTAATGGAATAGAGAATTCAGTACCTATTCTCAAGGAAAGACTCCAAGATATTATCCATTCAAAGTTCAATGGGCTCCAAAATTAATCAACAAAAAGCTATGAAGTAGAACAATCTATTACTATTTGGCATGGAATAAAATGATTTCCAATTTAACTAATTTAAATTGTGTTTCTCATACTTGTTAGACTATATATTCGTTATTTATTATTTTGGATTAAGTTTCTAATAAGTAAGTTGGATGTATACTATGTATGTTACACTTTAAGGGTCACATGTGGATAGTTAAAAAAATAATATTTCACATAATTAATGTCTTACTATTCATGAGGAGTTAGAAGAAATCATACTTTGAAGGTTATTTGATCAAGGAGGATAATTTACCAATTCAACCATCATTATATGAATTTGGTAAATTTGAGGCTCAATGTGTATATTAAACAAATTTATGGATCATGTTCTAATTGTGAATTATAGTGAGAAAGTAAGAACCTTACAAATACGCCATACAATAATTTCCTTGATGACGATTTTAGGATTATCCATGTAGTTAGTAAAATTATTCTAAATACTTATAAAAATCACTTGATGAATCAAAGTGAGTGATAATGGTGTTTTAAATCTTTTTGTATATTATTGAAGTGCACATAATATTCTAATTATATGAATCTTCCCTTTCATCCTTCTTTCATCAATATATACTTAGATGTAACATATTATTAGAATAAGATGTTATTATTGATCCATATTTGATGTACTAATAAGAAAACTCTATATAGGATTTAATCCTAAGATAAACATAGTCAAAATCACATTTCTAGTTGATGTCAATGACGAGGCATAAGAAACATCATTCAGTTAGTCATTATATTCATGAACCATATATATGTATGATTTATTGTATGTGTTATATATCATACATAGAAAATATAATTACATTTGAATCATTGCCATGATCCCTAAAGAAACGATAATACTCCTCATGCAAACCCTGATAATACCTTAGGTCTGGGAAGAAACAACAACAACAGGCATTCTATTCTCCCAAAGACTACAAAGCATTTCCAATGAAAGCTATATGTCATGAGGGTTGAGGAAGATAAAACCAACAAGAAATTAATTAAAAGGTATGAATTTCATTGCTATCCAATCCATTCTAGATTAATTGATTATCTAAATCATTAGTAAATATTTGAAATCCTAGCACCATTGATATAACCAATAGTGTGATTGTTGGTAAACCTAGAGGTCACATAAAGATTAGCTATTACAGTTACCCGAGACATGCATCTCTGAGTAGGATGGACATTATGTTAGATCTACTTTCTTGACATGACCATGCATTACTTTTATGAGAATCAGATCTATTTCGGAATGACATGCTTCCTCTTCCCCTTGCCCATGTTGAGCCTATAATATATAAATAGATTGAATAATTGATATTAAGACATACCCTAATGTGTCTACATGGTCCTAGATTTTGGGATGAAATTCTCTTTTAGTAAAGGTGAGATGTAACATAATGAAATTTGTTACTAAATATAATTATTGATCTATGATACATCATTCTCTAAATTGAAAGTCTCTTTCTCTAATTTGGCATTGATATTTTATGTTGGATTATTCTGAATTTGCACATCTAAAGGCAATTTGTCCTAGTTTTGATCAAAGTATCCCATTTGGGGCCCGCAACTGAAAAATTAAACTCAATTTGATATTCTTGGCTATGGAATTGCATAAAAAGATATTATTGAGTTTCACATATTAATGTCAAGATTAATGGTGAGAATAAATATTTTGGGCCATCTTAGACTCATAAATAAGGGAAATAATAATTTTTTTATTTAGAGAAATGTTCACTAAACTTATGTCAAAAATTGTAAAGGAAATGGAGGTGTGTAGTTGGTGGAATAAATTTCAAAATATTATTAAACTGAATGAAAAAAGAATTAAAGAACGAATTTTGTACCTGAAACAAATGGTATTTGATCATCTACCTCACACATCTAGGGCTCCCTTATGTGGCCGTTACCACCATGATAGGGAAAAAGGCACAGAAGACCCACTGTCATCAACTTTCATCCTCTCACCTCTCATCCCCATAGACCAACAAATGATTGATTGTAGTGAGAGAATCCAAAAATATCCATAGCCATAATGGTCGACAAATTGCAAAATGTAATGGTTGTGGAATCATTGTCAAGGGCTCCTGATGCCCCAAATCATGTTACAAGCATGTAGTGTTGGTATGTATGCCAGAGAGCCAATCAGATGATGATTTTAGTGGGGATTCATTATACTTCATTTGATAATTATAAATGTAATTCTGTCTATTAAATTTTCCTCAATCATGAGATGGACACAAATATAGTAGATGTCTAAAGAATGATGTTACTTGATGACATATGTCTTTAGGTTTAAGACCTGGACAATTAGATCATATGTATGATATGAGTACATGCATTCTTGTTATGTCCCTAGTCGGATGTTACTGTGGAAACAAATTGACTATGATAATACATAAGACTAGAGTTTCTATTGACTGATGGAAGAGTCTCATTAGTCATGATATGTGATATCAAGTCAAACACAAAGGTATATGTTAGATAATAGTGCACCAGACATGCCCACATTGAGAGTAATATATGGAGGCCATGGAATGGTAGTTAGAGTCTGCTCTCATAGTGATCGTGGTGATCATAATTCTTAGACGTGAAGTCACTACACTCATTACATGTCATTTGATGTGTTTTGACATCATCCAACATGATCTTGAATATGTATTGCCATAAAGGTGATGCTCAGGTACATTGTGACACATGTGGATTGAGTGTGAGTGATGTAGATGGTATTCATCCCTCCTACAGGAGATTGATATCCTGGCCACTTGATAAGTGAGATTGAGAAATGTATGGCCATACTCATCTCACTCATTATATGATATATGAGCTCACATGCATCTCATATAGTCTGCTCTAGTTCAAGGAACATGGATTGAATGTTGAGGGGTTGACAATTCCATGCCTTGAGTTCAATCCAGATATCAGAGACAAAAGAAATATACAATCATAGTAACAATCATCGCGGATTGTAGGTTGAAGTTGCTCTCCAACTTTCCAATAACTTGGGTAGCTACAGTTTGTTTATAGATACCACTCATTGCTTGTAATGTCACTAATGTATATAAACCTTTTAGAGAAAATAATAGAGGTGGTAACTAGTACCTCATTATATTTATTGATGATCTCCATTGATATGGTAGTTTGTATTTAATGAAATACAAGTCTAAGTCTTTTGAAGTGTTAAAAATGAAAGAAGTAAATAATTAGGTTGGTATAAGTATTTAAACACTTTGATATGATCGATGTGGAAAATATTTAAACCAAGAGTTTTAGGACCTTCTAGGAGAATGTGACAATGTATCATAATGAACTCCGCCAGAAACATAATGATGTATTCAAAAGAAGGAAGCACACCTTGTAAGTCGTGGCATTATCATGAATGAATCTAGTTGATCTTCCTATATCCTTTTTGGCACATGCTTTACCGTAAACAATATATTGTTTAAAATGGTTCAAAAGACATCATATGAGATATGGCATGGGAAGTGTGTTGATATGTCTGTTTATATAGACTAGGAGTGAGAGATTATATAAGGAAATAGTTTCTTGGAAATCTTTGTCCACAAGTCACGTTATTTTTTTATTGTCCTGAAGGAACTGAAGGATACAACTTTTATATTCCATCTGATAACAAAAGTGTTTTTTCGACAATTTAATTCCAAAGGAATTAGTGGGATATAAGTAGAACTCAAAAAGGCCGAGACCAACAACAAAACATTGAACTTAAACATGTACTGTAGGAACACGGAGAATCACAAATTGTTGCAGAATATCAAGTTCCTTATGTAACACAAAACCTCATAAATTTAGTAGGACAAATCTTGAGATTGAAAGATTAGGATATCTTATTGCTCTAGAAGGTGGTAAGTTGGTCATAGAAGATAAGTGTATAACTTGCCTAGAAGCTATTGAGGGATAAGAGTATGTGAAATGGCTTGAAGCAATTGTATCCTAGATGGTCTCATTGTACACCAACAAAGTATGACTTTGGTTGATCCACCTGAATGGGTAAAACCCATTGGGTGAAATTGGGTCTTCAAGAATAAGACCAACATGGATGGTAGTATACAAACCTATAAGGGATGATTGGTTGCTAAAGGTTTCAAACAAGTTCAAGATGTTGAATGTGACAAAATCTTTTCACCAATTTCCGTGGTTAAATTCATCATGATCATGCTTGTTGCATCTTAGTATGACTATGAGATTTGGCATATGGATGTTAAAACTTCATTTCTTAACATGATTATTATAGATGATGTGTGCTTGACACAACCTGAATGTTTTGTTAATCCAATTAATGCAAATAAAGTCTACAAGAGACAAAGGTCAGTCTATGGATTGAAACAAGAATCTCAATGCTGGAAATAAGATAATAAAAGATTTTGACTTTAGTATGAATGAAGATGAGATCTATGCTTAGAAGAAATTAGTGGGATCATATTTGCATTCCACATAATTATGGGGAATGATTTCCTTATATTGCAAAAATTAAAACCTAGCAGGGAAGTGCCTTCTCTATGAAGGGTTTAGGTGAATCATCCTATATTTTAAGAATCAATTGTTGGTATGTATGCCTATAGAGCTAGTCATATGATGATTGTAATGGCATACTTTGAAAATGATTTGAGTAATAATAAAGGCAATTTCCCTCTATATGTTTAATTTGTTTTGAGATAATGATATAACATGATAAATGACTAGAGAATTATGTAACTCAATTATGTATGTCTTTGGGTTAAGGACCTAAACAAAGAGATCATACGAATGCTAAGAGCATACATTCTTGTTTTGTCCCTAGTTGGTTATTATTGTTGAAATATCCATAGACATCAATAATACATAAGACTAGAGTGTGTGTTGGTTTATGACAGAATCTCATTAGTCATGATATGTGATATCAAACCAAGCACAGCAAATACATGTTAGAGAATAGTGTATCAGAGAGACCCACCATTAGAGTGATGCATGGAAACCACACTTGGTTAGTTAGGATCATCTCTTATAGTGTTGGTGGTAATTGTGGTTCTTAGGCCTGAAATCATTACACTCGTCACATGTCGTTGGGTACACTTTGACATCATCAAATGTAGTCATGAAACATGGGTTGTTATAAAGGTCATGATTGGGTGACTTTGACACATGGGTATAGGCTGCAAGTGATAGAGACCCTCCTAAGGGAGTATGATATCCTGACCACTTGATAAGTGAGACTAAAAAATGCATGGTTGTACACATGTAAGTCAATATATGATATTGAGCTTACATATATCTTAGGTAGTCTGCTCTAGTGCAAGAAACATGGATTGAATGTTTGTAGGAGAAGACAAGTCTATGCCTCGAGTTCGATCCAGATATCAGTGATAAAGGAACTATACAAACACTCAAAACACCAATAACAGATTGTAGGTTGAAGTTGTTCTCCAACTTCTGAATTACTTGGGTAGCAATGATGTGTTACTAGATGTCGCTCATTTCTTGTGATGTCATAAGTCAGTTATGTACATTCACTACCAACGTAAATTATAACATGCTGAGTCACACACATAGGATACACCTAGAGTAGGATATTGTCCATGAATAATGTTTAGATTGATTACTAAAGTATTTAGGTACTCAATTAAACATTCAATTAATTGACTTTACTCAAAATCATCAAATTTAAGTGTTGAACTAACTAATTAGAGTGTCGGGTTGATTGAGAATTGAGTTGACTGAATTATGTTCAACCTGGACCACCAATTGATCGGCTCACTGGGTGAAGCGATTGGCTCATGATCAATGAGATGACCGGTTCACTAAGTGAACCGACCGGCTCAAGTGGACCAAATGTGGAGTTGGTGAATTTTCCAATTTGTGAGAAAAGTTGCCCACCTCACTTGTTCAATTTGATTGGAACAAGGATTAATCTTTGCATTAATTGGAAATGGATTTGGAAAGTCAATTGCAACTAGGATTGGCTTGCGAACTGCTTGGCTCACTTAGTGAGCTGACCTGTTCACTATGCCAATTGATTGACTCACTAGTGAGATGACCAGCTCGCCTGTCGCAATACATGTATATTCATAGAAATCCCAAATCCTTCTACTCCTAGTCAGACTGGGAACCCTGACCCTAACCCATCCTATAAGTAGAGGAGAACTTAGGGCTTCTCCAAACACTCAACTCATAAATTTAGTTGCTCTGATAGTTGTTGTCTTCTCTGAATCTGGTAACCAAGAGAGCCTGAGAAAGTTTTACCCGCCTTGGGAGAAATATAAGGAAAAGACAACTGTAGAAAAGCAACTAGTTTCGGGAGAGAAAGTCAGTGCTAGTACACCAATAGGAGGGTCATGTCATCCCTACTTATTCTACTAGAACTATAGGAGTTCTTGGTGGTCCATGTGGACTACTTTAGAGGCGGGAGATTTTTATTGCTCAGGAGGACACATCAAGTTGTAGTCCATGGTAGAATACTAGGTGCTACATAGACATCATCTAAGGAAAGGCATTGAAGACCGCACTTGCTGTGAGGTATTGTCACCGGGAAAGCCCCATGACTAGGTATATCTCACTAAACTATCTTTCCTATTACATAGCTATTGATGCGATCTACTGGTTATGGGTTTATGGTTGGTTAATTTTTTTTTGTTTCTGCTGCTTGTTCTGTACCATAAAACCCAACAGTGGTATCAAAGCCACATCAACATACTATGCCTTGGGATTAATCTATATGATCAATTTTTGGTTTTTTCATCATTTAATTATTGCATGTGATGTGAATATGTAAACTGGCTAATGTGTATATTTGATTAAACACCATTGCCCCAAATAAATATACATATATGATATGGTATATAGGCAATTGATATGTGTCACCCTAAAACGGTTTTGATGGTGGATGTGTAGCTGGTTATGGCCTATATATCCCTATATATGTGCATGGTTGGTTGTGGTTGTTTGCATCTCGGACTGTGTACCAATCCTCTATCTTATCTTCAAATTGTAACTCAAGATAACTCAAGATTCTCTTCTGCCTTTTCTCCCCTCAAATGTAACTTGAGGTTTCCCAAGTAATATGTAAATGTAGGATAGTTTTATTTCCAATTATGTCGAAGAAAGGTTGGCACCCAAATGAGCGACTAAAGAACTGAGATGACTAGTTGATGGTGCGAGACGAGCAGTTGGTGGACCGTCGAGGAGCCCAAATGACTACATGAGTCAATCGTCTGGGGGAGCCAGACGACCGGATGGATGTGACCAACCGACCAGATAGGAGGTGAGGCAATCGGTCATAGGATGAGACGATCAACCCAGAATGGTTCAATCACATATTTTCGTAGACAACAGGTTGTTTCATGTGATGTAGACCTAGATGACCATAATTCCTTGGGATTCAAGGAATTACAATAGGATGGCCATAATCATCACTTTTATTGGTTCACATGTTTTCTTGTGGGATATAGCATGTATATGATACATATTATATATATGTGGTGATTGGATATGTATACATATATAAATACAAAATTCCTCAAATATAAATATTAAATTTAATATGCCTTCCAAAAGCATCACACATGAAAACCTTGATCGACTAAGTGTGGGCATGCCCTTGCGTGGTGCACTATCTATCTTGTAGAAGTGAGATAGTTAATATGAGGGTCTATCCTAGCAGGGTGGATATTCATTATGTTGGCTTTTATGCCAGACTGAACTAGGTGACCGTGATCAGATCAAGCACCTTGAGGCATGTAAATGTTCATGACAAGGAGTTGTGCATGACAAGGAGTTGTACATGACATCTACCAAGAGTTGCATATGATTCAATTAGCAAAAGTAGCATACATGAAAGAATCTAGTTGTGAGTAACTGCCCTAGCTGGTCTATGACTTAGAGGAATTTAAGATCTTTCCCACTAGAAGGTTGTACATTGCAATCTTCCTAATTGATAATGAAGGTTATCAGTTTGATTAAAATAGTTGGAGTGATAATTAATTAAAAACCAAATTAAATATCTTCAAAATTTATTCAAATCAAATCAAATCAAATAGATTTTGACAAATGTAATTTTCTCTTGTAGAATAAAAAATGAGTTTCAAATCAACATTGTGTTTAGTCTTGAGGAAGGATAAACTTACCAAGACAAATTTCCACAACTATTTTTGGACTTTGAGAAGGGTTCTCAATGATGAGCATTATCTCTATGTCCTTGAAAAACCAGTGCTAGAATTACATGTTCCAAATGCGCCTAAAGCTAATGTGGATGCTTACTGGAACCATGCCAACGATGCTTCGGATGTAACGTATCTTATGGTAAGCTACATGGACTATGAGTTGCATACACTATGTGAAGACATGTGTTATTGAGATGATAACATATCTTAAGAAAGCGACACTTGGTTATATAAAGAAAGAAAGGGATGACATCATAAAGATGCTGCTTGAGTCAAAGCTGACAGAGGGAACCTCAGTAGAAGAATATGTGCTCAATATGATTATACATGCATATCATCTTGAAGAACTAGGATTCATCTTGAACCAAGAGTTTGCCACAGATATGATTCTAAAGTCAATGCCAGAATCATATAGCCACTTTATTACATGTCATCATGTGAATAATGTGGCTGACCACATATTAGATTTGCTTGCCATGCTGATAAATGCAGAGGCAAGAATGAAGAAGGACAAATATGTGATGGTGATCAATGAGATTACGTCTAAGGATGAATGCAAAGCCATGAAATGTTTAGACGCCAAGAAGAAATCCAAATCTTCATCACTCAAGATAAGGAGAAAGAAAGTACAAATGGAGCATGTCCTTTGTACTTGAAGGGATTCAGGAAGATGAAGATGGCGATAATGATCTCTACTTTAGGTATATATTTGATTGAGATAAATCTATCTACTTCTTTATCATGGGTACTTGATACTTGATGTGGATCTCACATATGTTTGAATATGCAGGATCTGAAAAGAAGTAAGCCTTTCATGAAAGACAAGGTTGAATTGTGTGTCGCAAATGGTTCAAGATTTGCTGCCACAACTCTTGGAACCTATAGTTTATCTCTATCCATGGGGCTTGTAATACAATTATTAGACTGCTATTTTGTACCTTCCATAAATAGAAATATCATTTTGTATCTTATATGGACAAGGATGGATATGAATTTCATGTTAAGAATGGAAATTGTTCCATTTCAAAAGATGAAAGCTTTTATGGTTATGCCCCAATGTCTTATTGTCTTTATTTGCTGGATATGAAGACATATGTATATAATCTAAATACTAAAAGACTAAGACTCAACAACTCAAACCAAACATACCTTTGGCATTGTTGTCTAGGGCAAATAAATGAGAATCACATATCTAAACTCCATAAAGATGGTTATCTAGACTCGTTTGATTTTTAATCCATGTAGACATGTGAATCTTTTTTGTTGAAAAAGATGACCAAGACTCCCTTTTTAGGAAAAGAAGAAAGAGCAAGTGATCTATTAGGACTCATACATGTTGATGTGTGTGGTCCTTTTATAACAAATGCTAGAGGTGGATATCAATACTTCATTACCTTTATTGATGACTTCAGTAGGTATGGTTATGCTTACTTGATGAAACATAAGTCAACAAACCCTTGAAATGTTCAAGGATTTCATGAATGAATTACAAAACCAACTTTACCAAAGTATTAAAGCAGTTCGATTTGATCGAGGTGGAGAATAATAAAGCCAAGAGTTTGAGGGCCTTTTGAGAGCCCATGGTATTGTATCACAATGGACTCCTACTGGAACATCACAACACAATGGTGTATTAGAAAGTAAGAATCACACATTATTGGATATAGTGCGATCTGTGCTGAGTAATTTGATCTTCTATTTCCTTCTGCGGACATGCTTTGACAACCTCAGTGTTCACACTTAACTGCTTGCCATCTAAATCGGTTCAAAAGATATCATATGAGATATGGTATGGGAAGTGTCTCGATGTATCTTTTATGAAGATTTGGGGATATGAAGCTTACGTCAAGAAAATGTTTCCTAAAAAGCTAGGACCAATATTAGGAAAGTGTTATTTTGTTGTGTATCCCAAAGAGACAAGGGGATACTACTAGTACCACCCAACTGACAACAAAGTGTTTGTTTCCAAGAATGATGTATTCCTAGAAAATGAATTTATTTCCAAAGGAAATAGTGGGACGAAATTAGAGCTCGAAGAAGTTTGAGACCAACAAGAAAACATTGAGCCAATAGATGTACAAGAGGAATATAGAGAATCATAGGTTGTTGTGGAATCTCAAATTCCTCAAGTAACACAAGAACCTCATAGATCTAGTAGGACACGCCTTGAGTCTGTGAGATTTGGATATCTTGTGACTCAAGAAGGCAGTGAGTTGGTCATAGATGATGATCCAAAAACCTATCTACAAGCTATTGAGGGACCAGATTCTGAGACATGGCTTGGGGCCATGAGATCTGAGATGAAATCCATGTATACTAACAAGGTATGGACCTTGGTGGATATAACTGAAGGGGTAAAACCCATAGGGTGCTAGTGGGTATTCTAGAAGAAGATCGACATGGCTGGAAATGTGCAAACTTATAAAGGTATATTTTGTAGAGATTTTCATACAAGTTCAAGGTATTGACTATAACAAAATATTTTCTCCAATTTCCATGATTAAGTCTAACAGGATCATTCTTTCCATTAGAACTTATTATCACTATGAGATTTGGCATATGAATGGTAAAACCACATTTTTTAATGGGAATCTTGTCAAGGATGTGTACATGAAACAACCTAAAGGTTTTATAAATCCAAAGGATGCAAATAAAGTTGTTGGGTTTTACATCATTGGAGTAGGCAACGGAAACAAAAATTTACTTGACCATAAACCCATAACCAACAGATCACATCAACTTCTATGTAATGGGAAGCATGGTTTTAGTGAGTTATAGCTGGTCCTGAGGCTTGCTCAGTGACTATACCTCATAGCTAGTGCAGTCTTCAACCACCTATCTTCGATGGTGTCTGTGCAACTCCTGGTCTTGACCCGGACTACGGCTGACTGGCGTCGTCCTGAGCGGAAGAAGTCTCCCGCCTCTATAGATAGTCCACACGGACCAGCGGGAACTCTAGTTGTCCTGAAGATGGACTAGAAGGAGTCATCCCTTCTGTCGGCATACTAGTCACTGACACATTCTCCCACAACCAGTCACTATATCTACAGTTGTCTTTCCCTCATTGTTCCTCCCTGGATAGGTAGAACTTGCTTGGGCTCTCTTGATTACTAGAACCAGAGAGGAAAATAACTTTATAGAGCAACTATTTCTCAGAAGTGATTCTGAGATGTTGCCTATTGTATGTCTGGAGAGGCCCCTCATACCCCTCTACTTATAATAGAGGGTAGGGTCAGGGTTCCCGGTCGATGTGGGAGTAGAAGGGTCCAGATTTTTCATGAATTGTTTATACTACGACAGGCAAAATGGTCAGTTCACAACCGAACCTATCATTTTACAGGGTGAGTAGATTAGTTCACTCAGTGAATTGGTCGGTTCGCATTGTAGAGTATCCTACAATTGACTTTCCTATTATGTTTCAAATTAATGCACAGATCAATTATTGTCTCAATGTAATTGGACTTGCGAAACTGGAAACTTTTCTCACGAATTGGGAAAACCAACACCTGCTCGTTTGGTCCAGTTGAACCGATCGGTTCACTAAAGTAAACCAATCATCCCACTGACCATGAGCTGATAGGTTCACTCAGTGAACCGGTCGGTTGGTGATCCAGGTTGTGCAGAACTCAGCCAATTCAATTCTCAATCAATTCGACACTCTAATCAGTTGGTTCTACACTTGAACTTGATAATTCCGAGTCAAGTCTATTGATTGAATGTTTAATTGAGTCTTAAACACTTTAGTATTCAATCTAAACATCATTCATGGATAAACTCCTATTCCATGTTAAATCCTATGTGTGTGACCCTATAGGTCCCAATTCACGTTGGCAGTGAATGTCCATAACTGATTTATGACATCACAAGCAAAGAGGGGTGCCTAGTAGCATGTTAGTGCTACCCAAGTTAATGAGAAAGTTGGAGAACAAATTTCAACCTACAATTTGTGATTGGTGTTACAGTGAATGTATAATTCCTTTATCACTGATATCCTAAATGAATTCTAGGCATGGTGTTGTCATCTTGTCAACGTTCATTCATGTTTCTTGAACTAGAGCAGATTGTCTATGATATATGTGTCATCAATATCATACATTGATTCACATGTGCATGGAAATGCTATTCTCAGTCTCACTTATCAAGTGACTTGGATAGCATACTCCCTGAGGAGGGACAAATCCCATATCTATCACTCATAGTCAAGTCCCCATGTGTCAAAGTCACCCAATCATCACCGTTATAACAACCCATGTTTCGGGACTGCGTTTGATGATGTCAAAGTGGACCCAATGACATGTGATGAGTGTAGTGATTTCAGGTCTAAGAATCAAAATCAACACCATCACTCTGAGAGATGATATTGACTACCATGTCATGGTTCCATGTGTCACTCTCATGGTGGTTCTGTCTAATACACTATTCTCTAACTTGTATCTATGTGCTTGGTTTGATATCATATATCATGACTACTAAGACTCTGTCATCTACCAACACACACTCTAGTCTTGATGTGTCATTGTTGTCTATCAACCTTCCTACAATGACATCCAACTAAGTACATAACAAGAATGTACACACTCTTATCATCTGTATGATCTCATTGTTCAAGTTACATACTTGAAGACATATGTCACTGTGTATATTGTCATTCTTTAGGCATTCATTATAATTCATCATTATCTCATATCTGATCAAACTAGAATGAATTGGAAGCTTGCCTTTGATGTTTATCAAATTAATCATATATATATGCCATCCCAATCATCATTTGATTGGATCCTAGGGCATACATAGCAACAGATTCCCACTTGCACTAAGAGCTAATCACCCTTTAATCATATTCTTACTGATCTCTAAACATGTCCAACATGTTTATATTGCTCTAGTGCTAATCCAGTGAGTTTAGCAAACCCTTTTCTTTAGTCTGTATATTGCATGTTTCACATCTCTTCACTGTATGCCATTTCAAATGAGATGGAGTTTCCGTAATACGCTATCTGATGTTCCTTCCCTAACAATTAGCTCCATAGTTTGACTTAGTATTTCCACTTTTTCATCAATGGTTAGAATATCTATAAGTTCATCCCATGAACTTCTAGATCCATATAGCATCCTCAAGAGTTCACAACACTAGGATACTCAGATTTCCTTTTAAATAGCTCTTACTTGGAACATTTTCCTTTTAACAACTCATGTTCACTTTTCAATTTAACATAGCTTTTATATTTTGTATTTTGTGATCATTTTCTGTCATTACAGAAGCTTCCATCCGTGTAACTCATTTACACTCAACTCTTCCTTTTATTACCATATTCATAGAACTACTCACTTGAAGTAGATAGACATCCACTCGTCATGTCCAATACATATGAGATAATTGGATGAACATGTAGTTATATTATTCTGTCATGTCTAGTACATACAAAATGATGAATACATATACTTTCTTGTCATGTCTAATACATACAGGATAATGGGATGAGTACATACATGATAGATCCAATTGTGAATGCATATGGAATCTATCTACGTGTTCCTCTTCTTCAAAAGAATTTGGGACACTTGGCATCTGAGAGGCTAACTCCATGTAACATGGACAAGTTTTCTCCCACTTAATCTTACATACTAAATCTTTTAGTGTTGATTGCCAATGTATACTCCTTAAGAGGCTTTCGAGAACTATCTCTATATGTCTCTATTCCTATCACATAGGACATTCCTCTTTATACCTTTAAGGTATTTCCACACCAATTAATATTTAGAACTATTATTCCTCATCAATATGGGGAATATGACTATGCTCCCACTAGATCTTTGTAATCACATATTCCTTCTTTATTTTGATACATCACTCAAACCTTTTTGACTATATAATCAAATAAAGACTTTATTTCTGAGGTGCTTGTTTTTAATCAATCATATTGGTTAATATCTTGTAACTTGTAGACTTTATTTGCATTAATGGATTTAAAAACCCTTTAGGTTGTGTCACGTACATATCCTCATGATATTCCTTCTAGGAATGCAGTTTTAATATTCATATGCCAAATCTCATAGTCTTCAAGTTCCAATAGCAATCATGATCCTTTATGGCCTATAGCCATTGCAATTGGTTAATGGATTCATCAAGTTCAACACCTTAAACTTCCTTGAACTCATTACAATCAATCTGCTCATCAAATGTTATCCATGTCAGTCTTAACTCTTAAGACCCAATTTGCACTTATGGGTTTTAACCTTATGAGTGCTACCATTTAAGGTCATACCTTATTTGGTTCACATGGAAGTCATTTCATATCTTATGGTTCTAAACCATAACTCAAAATCTGATTCCTCAATATCATCTAGATAGATCATTGGCTCATCATATGACCAATTTATCATCTCAGTGAGTCTGTAGGATATTACTATCCATCAAGCTCAAGATCTTTCTACTAGATATATGAGGCGTATCAGTTACATAATGAATTTGAGATTCCACAACACTTGTGATTCTTAATCTCCTTTTGTACCTTATTAGATTTTAATGTTATCATGTTGACCTAGAACCTTTTGAGCTCTACTTCTCTCCCACTGATTCTTTTGGAACTCAGTTGTCCTTATAATAAATATTTTGTTATTTGGATGAGATTAGTATTCAACTAACATCATGTGATTTACGAATGGAAACTAGTTTTCTTATATGAGTATTCAATTCTAATCACTAAAAGACATATTGGAAAATTTCCAATACCATATCTCATATGGTGTCTTTTAACCTTTTGGATGGTACATTTCTTTAGTGTAAAGCATGTTCTTTTAGAAGATAAGTTATTCATTGATAATCATGCTCTAACTACTTAGAGTATGACTCCTTCTTTGATTAGACATCATTATGCCTTAACCATGAGTTCTTTGTGATACACTATCACTGTTACTCATAAGGTTCTCAAATGGTTGGTTTAAGTATCCCATACATTGGTCATATCAAAGTATCAATACATTTACCAAATTCGTTCTTCCTTTTTGATATTCTTGAACGCTTCAAGATCTTCACACTAGTATTTCATTAAATACCATTAGTGAAGTATTATCATTTATTCCAATAGGTATGTATTTGCATCAATATGTATTATACCTTATGAAGTTGTCACTCTCCCACTAAATCTAGTGAAGATTGACTTGTCAACATGCAAAACAATCAAGATATTCATATCTCATAATGGTTCATAACCAAAAGAGTCTAGTTTATCCATCAATATGGAATCTATAAATGAAATTCTTATTCATTAGCTTTAGATGATAATGCCAATTCATTGTTTGAGTTATCAATAACTTTTATCTCATGCATGCCAAGTACCATAAGATAAACAAGGTATTCCCACAAAAGATCATATATTTGAAACTAAAACTTAAATGTTATTGATAGACATCCTTGTCATTACAAGATGCATAAATAAAATTGTTTCTATTGGCAAAATGAAATGGCAGCTCATAACTCTATCACATGCCCTTTGGGATGAAATAAACTAAAGGTACAATTATCTATGGAAGGAACACTTGCTCCATTCTTGATAAGTGTTCCTTCTTGGTCCTTGCATAAAGGCATTCAATTCTTATCAGATCTTGCATATCATATATCTTAGGTCTATCTCCTGGTATCACATACTTGAGATTAAGAAGTATTTTAAGTTTATCTATAAGGAGGCGGGATCACCCCCTTACTAAATTTTTTAATGAATTAACTTCCATTCCAAACACACTCAAATGAATGTTGGACTAGGTATAAATTTTCCAAATTTATTATGATAGTATGCAAAAGACGAAAGTGTAGCATCAGAATAAAAATAATGACTATATTCAATTTTCACAAAATATTACAAAAGTACATCATAATATCCAATAAAGATTTACATGTATGATACAACATAAGGATCTAAGTATATGGAAACCTAAACCATAACAACTTTGTATCCAAGCTTTAAATCCTTAAGCTAGTCCAAAGCTTCATGCCTTATCATCCAAGTCCTTCATCTAGGGTTGGAAGCATACCCAGTAAGTAGAGAAAACTGATGACATCAGCAAAGGCTGGTATGTGCATATTAAATAGAAAATTGAGCAATATATGGAATAAAGGACATCAAATATAAAAGGCTTCCCATAGAAAGGATAAGGACCACCCAAATGGGTATCACGAGAAAAGGAATTGAAATCATATGATAACAAAAGAATACTTGCCATTAATAAAACATAAAGATTGTACCACACAAGCACATGTAAAGAATTAGGAGACACCCCATATCATCAACGTGCATGCATGTGAGATAAACATAGCCCTAGAACAATATAACCACAAAGGTGGAAAAGTCTCATAAACTTGAAACTTGATATAGAAAGGAATACTACCAATCTCCCAAATATATAAAATACGGGCCAAGAATCACACATCTTACCCTCAGTATGAGGTTCATATCAATCCGAAAAGAGAAGGATATGTCACATCTGCTAGGCAGGAAATAGCACATCTACCATAAAAACCAATGCAATTACACTACTCTAGTGCTACTGAATCACATAGCATGTTAAATGTAGAGGCAAGTAGAAAGTATAGTTAAAATATATAAACTAATCACCACATAAGTGACCAACATATACATCCACCTCATAAGTGGGAAAAAGACATCACATGTCATCTTTTAGAGTTCCATCATGGACAAAGTATAAGATAAGAGTTCAAAAGAATATCCATGATCACATGATCAATATCAAATAAGGTAGTTCACATAAACCATGATTTTCAAAATAAAAGATATTGTGTATAGGCTAATGTCCATAGGACAAAGAGAATGAATAAGCATAGGCGAATTACATAGAAGAATAGGGGATACATCATACCTTAACTTCAGAGTCTAAACAGTCCAATTCAGTCCTAGATCCAAGCCTAGGCCTATAAAGAACCTCTAGGGAAGGTGGATAGTTCCAATAAGTAAGGTTCCCAAGATTAGAGAGGCTGGTTTCTCTAACAAAGCTCATATCTCGAGCAAGAAGCACCTTCTCCACTTTAGAGGTGAAAGACCCTAAAAAAAGAACATGGATATGGGGTGTTTAAGGACTCCAGGTGGGGTTTCACCATGTAAGACTAGGGTTCTGACCTTGAGGAAGGTGAAGGAAGACTGAAAGCATGAAAATATGGAAGGAAAGGAGGATACTTAATAGTTTTAGTCAAAATCACCAAGGAGGAGCTTAAGAAATCCTAAATAGAGAAATTTGGAACCCTAGGAGCCTTCTTCACCAAGATAGGAACCCTCTTTTACCTTGGTATAGCAACGTCATGGAAAAACATAGAAGTAATGATGCTATAAGCTAGAGAAAACAAAGGAGTGCAAGAATTTTCAAATTGGGAGTTGGGAAGGGGTAGACATGGCTTTATAAAGAAGGGGCGAAGCATGAGGTGTCTATGGGACTTTCTACGTGTCATGTATAAGGGTGTCCATGGAAAGTAAAGCCTTTATGGATAAGGAATAAATCAATAACGAGGTGTCAAGTTACTTTCCATGTGTCTAATGCTAAGGGTGTCCATGGACATGCAAACCTTTATGGATAAGGAAGAAGTCAAGCATGAAGTGTCCATGGAGCTTTCCATGAGTCCTTACCCTAGGGATTTCATGGCCATGCAAGAGTACATCTCATAGAAGCTTCTTGAGTATGAAATGTTAGTTTAGGGACACTTGTAGACCATCCCAACTGACCACCAATCAATGAAATAACCCAATTGGTTGATAACTTCTAAAGATAAGCTCATTTGTAAAGAGGGCAATCCCTATAATGCCCTTGGAAAGAAACACCTTCAAACCAAGGTACAACTAAGTGCCCCATGGTTCAAAAACTAGAGAATGGTAAGGGGCTATCTAAAGATTATAATTCATGCGACAATTGGCAAAGAAAACCTCCCAATTGGGTAAATCATAGAAAAGTCCAGAATTTACCTAAAATTGTCTAACTTGCACAAACAACATCCAAATTGGACCAAACTTCATCCACAAGTTATCTTTTATGTATTTAATATTAATTTGACATTATTTACATATTTTGAAGTTATATAATCACATTAATTATTACTTATACCTTTTACTCATTTTCTCTCCTAAACTTATCCTAATATTTCAAGGTTGTCCAAATTAGATGAAATTTGACATGTAGGCTAATTTGATGTGTAGATTTTGAATTTAAAGTTTGTTTCCACTTTTGAGACTTCTTTTTATGAGATATGTCATATGGCCCATTAACGGCCCATTATCTAAATTATGCATCCAATTAAATTTCTTATCTTCATATTACCACCAAAATGAGTTATGTGGCATATTTTATGTATCCATTATAAACCAAAGATTAATGTTAGAACATTAGTTTATATTAAGGTGATCTATACATGCATTATCTCATTGGGGTTATATTGAACATCTATTTAGGTCTAACCTTCAACCTTGTTTGGCTAAGTACAAAATGTCAACTTCCATGGTGGGGTCTGATATGTTGTATGTTACAATACACCACCACTTAAAGGAATTTCGTCCTAAAAATAAAAACATCCAAATATAAGAAAACAACTTATTCACCACCCCTTAAAGGATTCATCTTATTGAGTCAAAACTATTCCTTAGGTACAAAAGGTTCAACTACACTTCCTTACATCACTACATAAGCATCATGAAAAAAAAAGAAACATAACTTGTAAAGACTAACTATGAACTATGG
This sequence comes from Alisma plantago-aquatica, assembly GCA_963693085.1. Classification (NCBI taxonomy): domain Eukaryota; kingdom Viridiplantae; phylum Streptophyta; class Magnoliopsida; order Alismatales; family Alismataceae; genus Alisma; species Alisma plantago-aquatica. Next base: position 6,089,007 of record OY856410.1, read on the forward strand.
GTTAACTTGCTCTTGTCCATCCTCAAACAAGTTTTTACACCTGGGAGACTAGTTCAACAAATTAGGGTCCATAATCATATAGATGTCTAAGACTACTATTGCCTAAAAGCATGCTATTTGAACAATTCATATCAGCTGAGTCCAGGCCAGTATCATATAGATTCAGGAGTCCTCATAAACCAAGCTAGTGGTGCAGAGGAAAATCTTGCCAGCCCCCGAACCCTAATCCTTTATGGAAACCTTTGCTTTCAACTTCATGTCCTAGTATCTTCCTAAAGGCCAAGCTAAACAACCTCAAGTTACTATAGTTACTTATGCATCTTTTACTTGTAAGTATTTTAAGGATCTATTCATCATTATTCTAATGTGAAACTATATGATCCTAAATCAAACCTTCATCATCTATTGATCATCTCTAGGGAAAACATGCCACTTAAAGGTAAGGCAATGATTCTAACTAGGGAGATAAAATTGAAATAATCAGATTCTAACTACTATGGGCTCTGACACCATGTTGTAAGGAGGCGGGATCACCCACATACTAAAGAAATATTTGAAGAATTAACATCCATTCCAAACACACTCAAAGGTACGTTGGGATAGTTATAAATTTTCCAAATTTATTATGATGGTATGCAAAAGACCAAAGTATAGCAGTAGAATAAAAATAATAACTATATTCAATTTTCACAAAAGATTACAAAAGTACATCATAATATCTCATAAGGGTTTACATGTATATACAACATAAGGATCTAAGTATATGGAAATCTAAACCATAACAACTTTGTCTCCAAGCATTAACTCCTTAAGCTATTCTTAAACTTCATGCCTTATCATCCAAGTCCTTCACCTAGCATTGGAAGCATACCCCAACAAGAAGAGAAAATTGATGACATCATCAAAGGCTGGTATGTGTATACTAAATAGGAAACTGAGCAATTTATGGAATAAAGGACATCAAATATAAAAGGCTTCCCATAGAAAGGATAAGGACCACCCATATGGGTATCAAGAGAAAAGGAATTGAAATCATATGATAACAAAAGAATACTTGTCATTAATAAAACATAAAGATTGTGTCACACAAACACATGTAAAGAATTAGGGCACACACCCCATATCATCAACGTGCATGCATGTGAGATAAACAGATCCCTAAAACAATATAAACACAAAGGCGGCCAAGTCTCATAAACTTGAAACTTGATAGAGAAAGGAATACTTCCAATCTCCCAAACATATAATACATGGGACAAGAATCACACGTCTTACCCTGGGTATGAGGTTCCTTTCTATCCCAAACGAGTAGGAAATATCACATCTGCTCAATAGGAAATAACACATCTTACATAAAATCCAATGCAATTACACTACTCTAGTTCTAATAAATCACATAGCATGTTAAATGTAGAGGCAAGTAGAAAGTATAGTCAGAATATATAAACTGGTGACAACATCAGTGACCAACATATACATCCACCTCATAAGTGGGAAAAAGACATCACATGTCATCTTTTAGAGTTCCATCATGAACAAAGCATAAGATAAGAGTTCAAAAGAATATCTATGATCAATATCAAATAAGGTAGTTCACATGAACCAAGAAAAGACAATGTGTAAAGGCCAATGTCTATAGGGCAAAGAGAATAAATAAGCATATGTGAATTGCTCAACATAGAAGAATAGGGGATACATCATACATCATACATCAACTTTAGAGTCTAAATAGTCCAACTTTGGAGACCTACATCCAAGCCTAGGCCTCCAAAGAACCTCTAGGGAAGGTGGATAGGTCCAATAAGTAAGGTTCCCAAACTTAGAGGGGCTGGTTTCTCCAACAAAGCTCCTATCTCAAGCAAGAAGCACCTTCTCCACTTTAGAGGTGAAAAACCCTAACAAATGAACATGGAGATGGGGTGTTTAAGGACTCTAGGTGGGATTTCACCATGTAAGACCAGGGTTTCAACCTTGAGGAAGGTGGAAGGAAGACTAACAACATGCAAATAGGGAAGGAAAGGAGGACACTTACCATTTTTAGTCAAAATCACGTAGGAGGACCTTAAGAAATCCTAAATAGAGAAATTTTGAACCGTAGGAGCCTTCTTCACCAAGATAAGCACCCTCTTTTACCTTGAGACAGAGACTTTGTGGTTGAACATAGAGGGAACGATGCTCTAAGCTATAGGAAAGAAGGGAGAGCAATAATTTTCAAATTGGGAGTTGGGAAGGGGTAGACATGGCTTTATAAAGAAGGGGGAAAGCATGAGGTGTCTATGGGAGTTTCCATGTGTCATGTATAAGGGTTTCCATGGACATGCAAGACTTTATGGATAAGGAATAAGTAAATAACGAGGTGACAAAATACTTTCCATGTGTCTAATGCTAAGGATGCCCATGGACATGCAAACCTTTATGGATAAGGAAGAAGTCAAGCATGAGGTGTCCATGGAGCTTTCAATGTGTCCTTAGCCTAGGGATTACATGGACATGAAAGAGTACAACTCATCGAGCCTTCTTGAATATAAATTATTAGTTTATGGACACTTATAGGACATACCAACTGACCACCAATCAAAGAAATAACCCCATTGGTTGATAGCTTCTAAGGATAAGCTCATTTATAAAGGGGGTAATCCCTATATTGCCCTTGGAAAGAAACACCTTCAAACCAAGGTGAAACTAGGTTCCCCATGGTTCAAAAACTCAATAATTGTAAGGGGATATACAAATATTATAATGAATGTGATAATTTGCAAAGAAAACCTCCCAATTGGGTAAATTATAGAAAATTCCAAAATGTGCCTAAAATTATATAACTTGCACAAACAACATCCAAATTGGACCAAACTTCATACACAAGTTATCTTTGATGTATTGAATATGAATTTTCCATTATTTCCATATTTTGAAGTTATTTAGTCACATTATTCATTACTTATACCTTTTACTCATTTTGTCTCTCCTAAACTTATCCTAATATTTCAAGGTTGTCTAAATTAGATGAAATTTGACATGTAGGCTAATTTTAATATATAGATTTGGAATTTGAAGTTTTGTTTCCACTTTCGAGACTTATTTCTATGAGATATGTCATATGGCCCATTAACGACCCATTATCTATATTATTCATCCAATTAAGTTTCTTATCTTCATATTACTACCAAAATGAGTTATGTGGCATATTTTGTGCATCCATGATAAACCTAAGATTAATGTTAGAACATTAAGTTACATTAAGGTGATCTATACGTGCATTAGCTCATTGCAGTTATACTAAACATCTATTTAGGTCTAACCTTCAACCTTGTTTGGCTAAGTACAAAATGTCAACTTCCAGGGTAGGGTCCGAGATCTAGTATGTTACAACACACCACCCCTTAAAGAGATTTCATCCTCAAAATCAAAACATCCACATATAAGAAAAAAATTTATTCACCACACCTTAAATGATTCATCTTATTCAGTCAAAACTATTCTTTAGGTACAAAATATTCAACTACACTTCCTTACATCCAACTACATAAGCATCATGCAAAAAAAAAGAAACATAACTTGTAAAGACAAACTATGAACTATGGGTTAACTTGCTCTTGTCCATCCTCAAACAAGTCTTTACACCTAGGAGACTAGTTCAACATATTTGGGTCCCTAATCATATAGATGTCTAAGGCTACTATTGCCTAAAAGCATGCTATTTTAATCAATTCATATCAGCTCAGGCCAGGCCGGTATCATATGGATTCGGGAGTCCTCGTAAACCAAGCTAGTGGTGCAGAGGAAAATATTGCCATCCCCCAAACCCTGATCCTTTCTAGACACCTTTTCTTTCAACTTCATGTCCTAGTAGCTGCCTAAAGGCCAATCTAAAAAACCTCCAGTTTCTATGGTTTCTTGTGCATCTTTTACTTGTAAGTATTTTAACGATCTATTCATCATTATTCTATTGTGAAACTATATGATCCTAAATCAACCCTTCATCATATATTGATCATCTCTAGGGAAAACATGCCACTTAAAGGTAAGGCAATAATTCTAACTAGGGAGACAAAATAAAAAATGTCAGATTCCAACTGCTATGGGCTCTGATACCATGTTGTAAGGAGGTGGAATTACCCCCTTACTATTTTTTTTTGAAGAATTAACATCCATTCTGAACATGCTCAAAGGTATGTTGGAATAGGTATAAATTTTCCAAATTTATTGTGATGGTATGCAAAAGACCAAAGCATAACTGCGGAATAAAAAATAATGACTATATTCAATTTTTACAAAAGATTACAAAAGTACATCATAATATCCCATAAGTGTTTACATGTATGATACAACATAAGGATCTAAATATATGGAAATCTAAACCATAACAACTTTGTATCCAAGCTTCAACTCCTTAAGCTGGTCCAAAATTTCATGCCTTATCATCCAAGTCCTTCACCTAGGGATGGAAGCATACCCCAGAAAGAAGAGAAAATTGATGACATCAGCAAAGGCTGGTATGTGCATACTAAATAGGAAATTGAGCAATTTATGGAACAAAGGATATCAAATATAAAAGGATTCCAATAGGAAAGGATAAGGACCACCCAAATGGGTATCAAGAGAAAAGGAATTGAAATCATATGATAATAAAAGAATACTTGCCATTCATAAAACATAAAGATTGTGCCACACAAGCACATGTAAAGAATTAGGGCACACACCCCATATCATCAATGTGCATGCATGTGAGATAAACATAACCCTAGAACAATATAAACACAAAGGCGACCAAGTCTCATAAACTTGAAACCTAATAGAGAAAGGAATACTGCCAATCTCCCAAATATATAAGACATGGGCCAAGAATCACAAATTTTCCCTGGGTATGAGATTCCTTTCCATCCTAAAAGAGCAGGAAATATCACATCTACTCAGCAGGAAATAACACATCTACCATAAAAACCAATGCAATTACACTACTCTAGTGCTACTAAATTACATAGCATGATAAATTTTAAGCAAGTAGAAAGTATAGTCAGAATATATAAACTAGTCACCACATAAGTGACCAACTTATACATCCACCTCATGATCACATGATCAATAAGAAATAAGATAAGGGTTCAAAGGAATATCCATGATCACATGATCAATAAGAAATAAGGTAGTTCACATGAACCATGATTTTTAAAAGAAAAGACATCATGTATAGGCTAATGTTCCCAGGATAAAGAGAATGGATAAGCATAGGTGAATTTCTCAACATAGAAGAATAGGGGATACATCATACTATTGACCTAGAGGTTATACATTACCTATATTTTGATAATGACTTAACCATTCCACTCATATGTATCTAATATGTGTGTTTAAGATTGTTTGCAGGCATTAGGTACATAAAAAGGATCTAAAATCCAAAGCCCTAGAATGGGTCAAGTTCAAGTCAAAATAGCTACAAGTGTGCATTTTGGGATTTCTATGTAAACGACCTTAGAACATCTATGTAATCACTTGTAATGATGAATTGACTTGTAACTTAGAAGAGAAAAATGTTTGGGACAAAATTCACCAAGTTCTAATCACTTTAATTGCAAATTAGAAAATTGATTATAGGCAATTGGTCAGTCGAGTTTCCCTGGATTGAAACTCGATCGATCATCCTTGGTCGATTTTCTGAAGATTGCATCGGTCGAGTTGTGCTTGCACAGAACTTGACCGATCAGGTAACAAGACATTTCTAGTTTAAATGGTCGGTCGAGTTTTGTCAGGACAAACTCGACCGATCATTTGAATATTGGTTTTGTCTTTTACTTGATCGGTCGAGTTACCCCTATTGAAACTCGACCAATTGCACCGTACGAAATTTGCAGAAAAAAGTGATGTGACCGTTGGTGAGTGTTTTGGGCAAAAATAGAGTCATTTCCTTGAACAAAAAATGGCTATTTTTGTATCCAAGTGTCCCACTACTTATAGGGCACCCTCAACTATAAATAGACCCCCTTGGAGTTCATTCCAAGCTGCTCTTCCATTGCAAACTTGGTGCTAGCATAGTTGAAGGTGTTCCAAGCCCTTGAGCCCCTTTCTCTCTCTCTACCTTCAAGACAAATTCGTGAGTTATGAGTGAGTTAGGTTCCTGTGTATGAGAGCTATCCCTTGTATGATTTAAAGCTCTCTTTTCTCTCTTCCTACCTCCTATTCCCTTTGAAGATTGATTGAAGTTGCTTCTCCAAGTGAAAGAGCAGTTGATGCTGCTCTTCCCCGAGTGAAGGTGAAGATGGTTTCAGTTCTTCACGAGTGAAGAAAGCAAGCTGCTCCAGATCTCCAAGAAGAAGGAGAAAGGTGCAAAAGCTCTCCAAGAGAAGGAGAGGTGCAAGGCAAAGCTCAAGTAAGATGGGTAAATCCTGTAAGGATGAACACTAAGGCAAGAGTGGGTAAGTCCTTTGAAGAAGGAGGAAGACTACTTGCAAAGTGGGTAAGTCCTTGGTAAGGTTTATGATCTTAGCTTGAGAAACTAAGTCCTTGGTTGTGTGGTTTATGTATCTTGTAATCTTATTGTGATATATAAGAGAACCAAGTTGCAAATCCTAGAGTCTAACCAACTCTAGGTAGTGGATTGACATCGCTCCTAAATTTAGGACGTGGAACCGCTCTAAACCACCTGTCCAAGTGCTTGCTATTCCTTGTCTCTTATCCTTGCTTTGAATGCTAGATTAAGACATCAAATTGCTGTTTGGTTTAGTTTCTGCACTAAATATAAGTTGGTGGTCTAATCAATTTTGTGAAGTTTGTGAAGCTCTATTCACCCCCCTCTAGAGCCCATTGATCCAATAAGTGGTATTAGAGCAAGTCTTCTCCAAGCTACTTCAACAAGTAGGATAAGATGGGCGATTCAGCTCTTGGTTCACTCAACCTAGAAGGAAGCTTCTCCATGAGACCTCCAGTCTTCGACAACACAAACTTTCTTTATTGGAAGAGGAGAATGCAATTCTACCTCCAAGGTGTGAGCAATGAAATTTGGAAGATTGTCCACCTCAAATATGAAGATCCAATGGGGGACATCACCATGTGGCTGAAGCTGAAATGAAGCGTGCTCAACTCAATGCCAAAGCTGTGAGCATCATCTACGCCGCTCTTACTCCATCCGAGTTCAACTGGATCTCTTCTTGGGACACGACGCATGAGATATGGCACAAATTGTGTGTCACCTATGAAGGAACCGAGCAAGTGAAGGAGGCCAAAGTCTACATGCTTGGTGGTCTTCTAGAGAACTTCAAGATGGGTAAGAATGAGAGAGTGGTTGATATGTACACTAGGCTCAATGTCATCTTGAATAGTTTGGTAGCCCTTGGGAGTGTAATGGATAGAGGTACTATCAACGCCAAGATCTTGATATCTCTTCCTAAGAGATGGGAGCCTAAGGTTACTTCAGTTGAATAAGTGTACAAGCTAAGTGAGTTGTCAAGTGAGGAGCTGGTTGGTAACCTCCAAGCCCATGAACCTAGGCTTGACAAGTAAGAAGAGGAAGAGAAGAGAGAAGAAAAAGAGTCTATGAAGATAAAGGACATAGCCTTCCAAGCACAAATTGAAGAAATGGTCCGACAACAACAACTCGCCTTGAAGTCTCCCAGCCCTTCCTCAAGTGAAGATGAAGGTTCCAATGAGCATGAAGCAAACTACTCAAAGGGGAAACACTTCAAGAGCAAGCCCTCCTCCTCAACTCCAAGATGCTATGAGTGTGGTCAAAAAGGCCATTACAAGAGTACTGACTGCCCAAAGGCCAAGAAGAGCCATCACAAGAGCAGCCACAAGAAAGACGACAAGTGCAAGAGAGAAGCCAAGTACAAGAGGAAAGACAAGAAGGAGAGAAGAACCAAAGATGCAACTCATGCAGCGTGGGAGGAGTCTTCTTCAAGCTCCTCAAGCTCCGAAGATGGAGAATGCCATCTAGCTCTCATGGCCTCTACTAGTGAAGATGTATGTGAGGTAAGTGAGGTAAGCAAGGTAAGTGAAGTAAATTTGCTAGAGATGCCTAAAGAAACTATCATTGATATGATAAATGAATGTCAATCATCCTTTACTAAATGCAAATCTAAGAGGAAAAGGTTAGGCAAGATAGTTGATGATCTTTATGCTAAAATTGATATTCTTGATCAAAATGAGAAATTGCATCTTGAGAGTATAGATTCCTTGCAAGGGCAATTTCTTGACCTTGAACTTCAATACAATGGAGTAGAGGTTGAGAATGGTGTATATCTTAAAAATATTGAAAATCTTAAGATAGAAAACCAAAAGTGCCTAGATGAGCTTGATATTCTTAAAACTGAAAATGTAGAGATCAAGCTTATTGATGATGCTAGGAGAGATGAAGTCTATGCTTATCAAAGAGAGATTGTTGTGCTTAAATCTGAAAATGCCAAGTTGCTTGCTCAACTTAATGATTTATCTTCTAGGCTTGTTTTTCCAAGAAATGAAGTTGCTAGCTTATCTTAGAAAAGCATTCCCTTCTTACTAAAGCCCTTTGTCTTGAGGCTGACCTTTTGCATGCTAGAGATGATCTTGCTAGTCTTTCTACTACTGTTATAAATCTTAGTGATGATAATGCCAAGTTAAGATCTACTTTGCAAAGGTTTCTCTCGGGAAAGAAATCTCTCAATGATGTCCTAGAACACTCTACCAAACATGTTGGTACTAGTGGTTTGGGATGTGATGGGACTGCTCCCAAAGGTAAGAAAAAGAGCAAGAACAAGGGTAAGAAGAAGAGTGTGGAACCTCCCATTTTCCATGGAGAGACTTCCGGATCTAAGAACCCTATGGTTTGTGTTCATTGTAAATGTGAAGACCATTACTCCACTTATTGTCCTTACAAGCCCAAGGGGACCAACCCAAAGATGAAATGGGTCCCCAAGCTAACCCCAGATCCCAAAGTTTGAGTTGGGTTCCAACATCCTTCTTTCTTGCAGGTTAAAAAGAGATGGATTGTTGATAGTGGCTTCTCTAAGCATATGACTGGAGAAATCAGCCATTTCAACAAGTTTGTGAAAAAGAAAGGAGGATCGATAACCTTCGGGGACAACAAGAAGGGTAAGGTCATAGGTGAGGGTGATGTAGGCAATGAGCTATGTATTAAAAATGTGTTGCTTGTTGATGGCCTACATCACAATTTAATTAGTGTTAGTCAACTTTGTGATAATGGATATCTTGTGTTGTCTTTAGAATGCTTGCTTCTAGATTCCCTCTCCTACAATGTAATATATAAGGGAACTAGAAATGGTAATCTTTATGTTATTTTTCTTGATGCTCTTAAGCCCATACTAAATAGATGCTTGGTAGTGGATAAAAATGATCTTTCTCTTTGGCATCATCATTTGGGTCATGTGAATTTGCATCAAATAAAGAAGTTGAACAAAAAGGACTTGGTTCGAGGACTTCCCAAATTGGATTTTGAAAAGGATGAGGAATGCCAACCTTGTACACAAGGGAAACAAACCAAATCCTCCTTCAAATCCAAAGGAGTCATGAGTACCAAGAGAGTTCTTGAACTTCTTCATATTGATCTATTTGGACCAATGAGAACGCAAACGCGTCGTGGTTCCAAGTATTGTCTTGTTATTATTGATGATTTCTCTCGATGTACTTGGGCCTTCTTTCTCGTTTCTAAAAGCGATACTCTTGATGTTTTCTCGGGCTTTTGTAAACGGGATGAAAACGAAGCTTCTTGCCGAATTGTTTCTATCCGTAGTGATCATGGGGGAGAATTTGAAAATGATCTTTTTGAGCATTTTTTTTGAAAAACTTGGTTATTCACACAATTTTTCTTCTCCTCGCACGCCTCAACAAAATGGGGTTGTTGAGAGGAAGAACAGGTCGCTAGAAGAGATGGCTAGGACCATGCTTCTTGAGTATGACACTCCTAAGAAGTTTTAGGCTGAAGCTGTTAGCACATCATGCTTTGTGCAAAACCGAGTTTTCACACATCCTTCTTTAAAGAAAACCCCCCATGAACTATGGTGTGGTAGAAAACCGTTTATTGATTTCTTTCATGTTTTTGGATGTCCTTGTTTTGTTTTAAACATGAAGGATTCTCTCAAAAAGTTTGATCCGAAATCGTATAAGGCTTTCTTCCTAGGCTATAGCACTACTAGCAGGGCATATAGAGTATTCAACATTGAATTGTCTAAAATTGAAGAATCTATCAATGTTAAGTTTATTGAAACTAACCCTATTGTTGGCAAGCATGTTGGTGATGATGATGTTGCAGATGAGTTGATTCCTATCTTAAAAGACCTCAACATCAAAAATAAAGGTAAGCAGGTGATATAAGAAGAAGAAGAAGAAAAGAAGGATCCCACTCCCCACTTTGCAAAGAATCACCCCAAGGAGTTGATCATTGGCAACCCGTTCGAGAGAGTGAGGACATGAGCTGCTCACAACAAAGAACAAGGAGATAGTGCCTTCATCTCCCAACTAGAGCCAACGAACATCAAAGAAGCCCTTGGTGATGATGAGTGGATCCTTGCCATGCAATAAGAGTTAGAGCAATTCGAGAAGAATCATCTATGGACCCTAGTGCCAAGACCAAGTGATAGAAAAATCATTGGCACCAAATGGGTCTACCGCAACAAGCTAAATGAGCAAGGAAAAGTGGTAAGAAACAAAGCAAGGTTAGTAGAACAAGGTTACAACCAACAGGAAGGTATTGACTTTGATGAAACTTATGCTCCTGTTGCTAGACTAGAATCTATTTGTATGCTACTTGCCTTTGCTAGTTACAAAAGTTTCTTGTTATATCAAATGGATGTTAAAAGTACATTTTTGAATGGTACAATCGAGGAGGAAGTATTTGTTGCTCAACCTCTGGGTTTTAAAAATGAAAAGTTACCCAATCATGCTTATTTGTTGCAAAAAGCTCTCTATGGACTCAAACAAGCACCTCGAGCTTGGTATGAGAAACTAAAGAACTTTTTGTTAGATAACGGGTATGTCATGGGCAAAGTTGATTCTACCTTGTTTCTAAAACACACTTCTAACCATTTTCTTATAATTTAAATATATGTTGATGATATCATTTTTGGCGGGACTGATCTTGATCTTTGCAAGGAGTTTAGTTCTCTTATGCAGAGTGAGTTTGAAATGAGCATGATGGGTGAGTTGACCTTCTTCCTCGGCTTTCAAATTAAGCAAACAAAAGAAGGAAACTTCATCAACCAAGGCAAGTACACAAGTGAACTACTCAAGCGCTTTGGGATGGAGAACATGAAGCTGATGGATACACCCATGTCAAACACCGCCAAACTTGACAAAGATGAAGAGGGTGAAAAGGTAGATGAGAAGCTCTATAGAGATATGATTGGAAGTTTACTTTATTTAACTACCTCTAGTCCTGATATTATGTTTAGTGTTGTCTTGTGCGCTCGCTTTCAATCTAGCCCTAAGAAGTCGCATCTTATTGCTATTAAGAGGATTTTGAGGTACTTAGCCAAAACCAAAAATTTTGGACTATGGTATCCTAAATCAAGGGATTTTACTCTTAGAGCATATAATGATGCGGATTACACAAGGTGTTTGGTTGATAGAAAGTGCACAAGTGGCACTTGCTTCATTCTAGGACCATGCTTAGTGTCTTGGTTCTCCAAGAAACAAAGTACAGTGGAATTATCAACTACCGAAGCTGAATACATTGCAGCTGGGAGTTGTTGTACACAGGTCCTATGGATGAAGCAAATGCTCCAAGACTTCAACATATTTTTTGATGCTTCTCCTATCTATTGTGACAATACTAGTGCAATCAATCTATCTTACAATCCTATATTGCATAGTAGAGCCAAGCATATAGAGGTTCTCCATCATTTTCTTCGTGACCACATTGCCAAGAAGGATATCTATATCACACATGTGGGCACAAAAATCAGTTGGCAGATATCTTTACAAAACCTCTAGCTAAAGATCAATTTAATTTTATTCGATCTAAACTGCTTATTGTTGATTTGAATGATCTTGCCCTGTGATCTAGCTAATTGTCTCTTTCCTATATGCTTGCTCATGTCTATATTCACCTTGTTTTGCCTATATATGCTTATTTGTGCCTAAATTGCCTGTCAACATGCTTAGTTTTTGCTTTTTTTGGGTTTTTATCGAATTTCATGTTTTATCACTAAATAGTGCCCAATGATGAGCTAAATGTGCCTAAGTATGTTAATTATACATAATAGAATGGAAAAATGAATTTAATTGGCATGCATATGGCTAGAATCTAAGAATGTGACTGTTAGGTCAGGTTGACCTTCGGTCGAGTTTCCACCCTGGAAAACTCGACCGATCAGGAGCCGAGAGAAGGTCTTCAGTGGACTGTTCGGTCGAGTTTCCCACACTCAGAACTCGACCGATCCGCGGGCTGAGCCAACTTAAAAGTTAGGATCGACCGACTATTTTCCCTTGCAACTAGAAAATAGCCGACCGATTCCTTGCCTCTAAGCCCTAAGCTCTCACACCCAACCCTAAACCTCCCGTTCCTAACCCTAGGGCGACCTAGCAACCCTGTTCTTGACCTCCTCGGGTGCTCTTGGTGGTGTTTCTTCGGCGTTTGAGGTTTGCTTTTTCTCGTGTGCACATTTTTCTTCCTATTTTCGTTTCCATGGCTTCCCATAGACAAAAACGTGCTGCTCCCGACAATGCTCAAGCCTCTTCCTCGACTAATCGCTTGATTCTGTTCGATAACACCTCTTTTGTGTCTCTTGAGGCGATAAATCGGTATAAGGATCTTCTTCCCTGGTCTCCTTTTCCGTTTCGCCCCTTGGTTGACCCAAATCATTTTCAAGCAGTTATTACCTCTGTTTCGAGGCTTCTCTCCAGCCATCACCTGTCTGCCCTTGCGATCGAACGTGACTGCTTTAACAATCACATGTCTAGCACTAAGGCAGTATACGAGTTCAACGCAAACCTGCGTCGGAACTATGATTCGCTTACCCCCCCCCCCCCCCCCGCTGAATACTGAAATAGTTCTTAATTCGATGATCTCCGGTCACTGTTTCCAAATCTCCGAGGATACATTAAACCTCTTTTTTTTCTGGAGACGAGGAAAACAACACTTGGCGTAAGAACTATGGAAAGTATTTCGATCTTCTTGACCAGGAAGGTTTTTATAAACACCATGTATTGACGCTACCGGACATTCATCGGTTTTTAAAGAAACCTGACCTGGCCTACAAGAAGAAGTCTACCCTACCTTCATCCTCTCTTGACCTGTAAAAGCACATACTGGCTTTGGTGATTAACTATAATGTCCATCCTAAGCGAAATCAAATGGACATTGCGGAAAACACCGTAGTCATTATGTATTGTTTGCTAAACAATATCGGTATCAAATGGGCCAGATATATCTTACACCACATGACCTTTTTGGACACCGACAAGAACACCAAAGGCACCCACCCTACCCAGCACTGATCTATGGTCTTTTCCAGTTCGCCACTGATAAATCCCTCTTTTCTGACTTCCATTACCCGGTTGCCAGAAAAGGTGTTTGTATTAGTGAGACCACTCTTCAGAAGGATGTCCCTGTGTTTTCTCCTGCCTCTGGTGCTTTTGCTTCTGCCTCTGCCTCAGCTGCCCCACCATCCTCCACTCGTGGTCCACCTCCACAGCCACATCCTCGACCCAGTCGTGCGTCCTTCTGTGCATCCAATGAAACCCTTCTGGGAGATATGATGCATGAACAGGCATACAACCGTCAGGTTCAGGAACACCTGCACCAGGATCTGTGTTCAATCATGTCTACCGTGAACCTATCCTGTGCTTCACCCTACCCCATCTACCAGCCATACCCAGGTAGTGCTTATGCTTCTTATGCATATGAGCATTACTTCCCTGCTCCTGAGCCTTCCGCTGTCGCTCCGCCACCGTTTGCTACTGATAATTCTGCTCCTACGTTCCTGCCGTTACCTGCTGGCCCTCTGGCCACTCTGCTTGCCTCCTTGGGTGACTCTGCTCCGTCCTTCCAATAGGCCAAGGAGCTTCTTGCTCTTGGTATGTCGTGGGTTGAGTAGAATGCCCGCTGGCCCAGTCGTTCTTTTAGTCCTCCTGATGATGAGGAGATGCCAGACCAGGCTGAGGATGCTGATGAAGATACTGATGCTGAAGATGGTGACGGAGAGGATGCTTCTGACGACGGTGATGGTGATGGTGATGGTGATGGTTTTGATGCTGGCACTACTGCTCCGCCCTCTGATGGGGATGAGGACTACCACCCTGGCAAGGATGATGATGCCGTTGATATAGATATCTTAGATTTTTAGGTGGTTTCTTAGATTATAGTGTAGCATGTCAATCATATACATCTTTCTAGACTCTTTTGTATAAGAAACATCCTGGCACATTCTTCTGAGTTGTACTATTTCTTATCTATGTTTTCTCACTTTATGGTTGTAGTTGCTTTCATGTGGACATCTATCTGAGTTGTAATATGCTAGATATGCACTTTGGCTTTTTACTCTATTTTATCTTATGCGTTGGTGCTATTCTGAGCTATATTTTGATAATGACTTGGATTGTGTGTTCTCCTTTTTGGTTGTGTGCTATATGCTTTCAATTGCTATTTACTGCCTTGTATACATGTTTTTGGTTGAATTTTGAAGAAGACCTGGTTTTCTGCTCTTCTACACCCCCTATGTTTTTGATAATGTCAAAAGGGAGAGAGATCTTTCAAGTTAGATCAGTCTTGAAACTCATATATATTGCTTTTTCTTTGATAGAATATCATTTTTGCCTGTGAGATCCTTTTCTTGTTCAAATTCACTATTCTTTATGTGAACTTGCAAAGGACTACTGATGGAGCTTCCACTTACGTGGAATTGCGTGCACCACTAAAAATCCTAAAGATGGTAAGTCTTTAGGTTTAGCCTTGCTTATACTAGATAGAGAACTCCACCCACGTATGCTAAGATATGTGGAAGTCTTATCGTAGTATAGTTAAGGGTTGAATCCATGGGACAACGGTCTTGTTGGGAGAAACAAGATAGAAAACGTTGGAATTTCACTTAATCACTTAGTAGTTGGTATTTAGATCAAGAGATTGGTTTGGTTGTTTTTAGACTAAGAGCAAGTAAAGTAAAGTAAGCAAGTAAATTTAAGGTAGTTAAACAGAGATAAGGAACCACTAGGATGTGATTGGCTTTCACCGCCACTACACATGGATCAAACCATGCAACATAAAACACAACCTGCAAAAAGAGTCTAAACAGTTAGTATCTTTGTAGATTTAGTTTCCTTTCAGAGAACTAACTACAAGAAGTGTGGGAATGATGCAACGCCAGCCATCCCTGAATGATTGGTCAAATGCTTTGCATCATTCCCTTCTCAAAGTGTGTTCCTCGACTCACCAAAGTTGTACTTCCATACGTCAACTGATTCCATTTCATAGTATGAAAGTACAACAGTTGGAAGTGAGTTTACTCCACTTCATGAAAGCACTCCTAGATACTGAAACAAGTTCATGGTGGATACATGCACCAAGAACTAACATTCAATCGAGTTTCAAATCAAGTAGTACAAACATAGACAATTCATACTAAGAGATAAAGGATAACACAAGTTGGTGATCAAGCAACAAGCATTCATTAAACGATTGATGTTGAACTGTAAAGGAAGTAATTCTATATTGCAAATATGGATTACATTACATGAAATGAAAGCATGGGTAGTGGGGCTACTCCTCGCACCCTAGTGAGAGAGACTACTCGCTCATAGCTAGGACAAAGAAGGAGGCAAGAAGAGAGAGAGAGCATCATCCCCACAAAGGAGAGAGGAAAGTCAACCCCTTGGAGAGGGAGAGAGATGATCTTCTAGCTTCACATGTTGCTTGATGACGAGGTCCCCTCTTCCCACCTTCTTTGGCAGAGAGAGAGAAAGTAGCTTCAAGATGGAGCGTGGATCTCAGATTGGCAGCCCCGGGTGGAGGATGGAAGTTGGATTTGCTCTGGAGTGATAGAGGCAGCCTCTGGACGTCTGAAAACTTGATGTCTTTTGGAGGACCCTTGGGGTCTTATTTATATGCCTTAAGTGAAGTCCAAACGGTTTGGTTAGTTTTGGATCCAAACGGTTTTGAAGACCATTTGGATCCCAAGACCGTTTGGACCTCAAGACCTTGGACCTCAAGACCGTTTGGACCTCGAGACCGTTTGGACCTCGAGACCGTTTGGCTTCATGCGGTCTTGGGACCGTGTGACTCCATGCGGTCTCGGAACCGATTGGCTTCATGCGGTCTTGGGACCGTGTGACTCCATGCGGTCTCGGGACCGATTGGCTTCATGCAGTCTTGGGACTGTGTGACTCCATGCAGTCTCGGGACTGATTGGCTTCATGCGGTCTTGGGACCGTGTGACTCCATGCGGTCTTGGGACCGATTGGCTTCATGCGGTCTTGGGACCGTGTGACTTCATGCGGTCTCGGGACCGATCGGCTTCATGCGGTCTTAGGACCGTGTGACTCCATGCGGTCTCGGGACCGATTGGCTTCATGCGGTCTTGGGACCGTGTGACTCCATGCGGTCTCGGGGCCGATTGGCTTCATGCGGTCTTGGGACCGTGTGAGTCCATGCGGGCTTGGGACCGATTGGCTTAATGCGGTTTTGGGACCGTGTGAGTCCATGCAGTCTTGGGACCGGTTGAGTCTTTTATGATTTTTTTGTGTCTTTTTCTGCAAGTAAAAAGGGGAAAAGTTAGTCTAATAGTATATTTGCAATAAGAGGGGATATTTAGGGATTATGTCTAATTTTAATTGAGAAAGAGTGTGGAAAACTGAAGAAAAGACTAAGATAATCATCCCAAAATTGGAGGTTATCACCCCCCCTTTAGAGTCTAGCTTGTCCTCAAGTTAGATAGAGTCGAGGCATGTAATGGTGAGGCGATTTTTATTTAGTTAAGAGTTCCATACTCTTGCTTCAATTCTCAACCTAAGTTCTCCTAAGGTCATATCGGGTCTTATTGCTTGCCTTGACTCTTTCAAGTTTTGAGATTTGCTTGGGTCTCAGGTTCCTTTCGTATCTCGTAGCTTGCATCGGGACCACTTTTTATTTTGTGCATGTTGTTGACTCTAATCATCTTTATACCTCTCTGAAGAACCTACTGGAAGCTAGAGTGGGTATGAGGGTTGGCTAAAGGCTTGAAGTGTAACTCCCCCTTCAAGTGGGGGAGGGGTTGTCTATGCTTTTTGAATCTCACTACCGGGCACGACACATCTGCCTTTGTGAGGGCAGCTGAATGTACCAGCCGGGTGAATCCTTTATAAGCCTTTCATATATTTAGATACCTTAGGGTTTCACTACTGGGCACGACACATCTGCCTTTGTGAGGGCAGCTGAATGTGTCGGTCGGGTGAGACCTTCATCGGTTCTTTATATAGATCCTTATTTATGGAACAACTCTCATAATTTTATTCAACTCTCTAGCTTTTATTCGTTGACTCGCTGGCTTAGGATTTGGGGTTTTTCGGGAAATTATTTTGGGCGGCCAAGCCTCTTTTATTTGAAGAGAGGAAAGCTGTTCTTAGAGTTTTTTTCAACATGCACTTATTTGGTTTCTTTTTTTGTGGTCCACTTGCAAGACTTCTTGATTTGGAAGTCGCCTGATGCCCCTCTCATCCTTGAGAGCTTGGCTTATTTCTGCCTTGATATTGACCTGTGGAGAGTCAGATGTAGAAGTGAAAAAAAAGCATGAAAATCAATAGTGGAGAGACATTATTAAGTCACCATTATATGTCTAAGTGCTATTTACTTTTGAGGACTAACATGATTCTAAAGTTAGCTGAGGGTGACTTTATTCCAAAGATTTATTGTCGGATGAATTATTTAAAAGGGAAGCTAAATGTGTAAAGGAAACTAAGAAAATTTGTACAAAAATGAAGGAGAAGATGGAGGAAGAGGGATATAGAAATGATACCTCGCCCTTGTCTAATGTACCCCCTCCCCCCAACTTATCACTCACTCTGTCCTCAGAGTGTCAAAGTGATAGGTGGAGAAGTACAAAGACAAAGGCGTCAAGTTTATGTTAATCCTGAGTTTGCCCCTGGTGTTCTGAGTAGATTAGCTACAAACTTTCCGCGTAGGGCGTGGTAATCCACGTTAGTCATATCCTCTACTGGTCTTTGAAGGACCATGATGGTGTACATCCAGTAGAGGACGTGGAAGCCGCAGTCATTTGATTCCCGAATTTGTTGGGGGCAGTTATGGTTGAAGGATGGGCAGTGAAAGTGTTCTTTGCCGTATGCCCTTGTGTGCTGACTTAGAAGACCGATTAGTCTGTCTGCACATTCCTTCGCTATTTCCTCTGTGGGCGTCTTTGGTGTCACTATATATTTCTTCTGCCGTGGGTTGAACTGGATGTCGGAACTATTGTAGATGGTAGTTGTTCCGTCGTATAGGTTCGTTGCCACAAGTATCCAGTGCTCATGGTGAAGGAAGGGTAGCATGATAAACTTCGGTGTTGTATGTTGTAGGAAGGAGATTAGTGTTTCAATTGTTCCAAAGTTCTTTAGCTTTAAAAGATCATCCTTCATGTAGGGTGACGCCATATATGTTGGAGGGTGATTTTGGCCGAGGAGAAATTGATAGGCAGCCATTAAGCTTACGGAGAGAGAGCCTTTGAACTGTATAGTTTCTTGAAGCACGTCTGCCATGATTAGGATGTCACCAGACATGAAGATGAGTTCATCCTTCTCAGTGGAAAGCCTCGACATGATGAGACGAAGTTCATTGTCAGAGAGATCGTTGCAAGAACTGAGGTTGAAATCTGGGAAAGTTGGTTCTATGGCAGATAGGGGCACCATTTGTGATGGCAATCTCGTAATGGTTGCCCCTGATAAAAGATCTATGTCTCCTTTTCTTTGCTCGGGAACTATTGCTGGCTGTTTGGTTTTCTCCAATTCTTTTAAAGTTTGTCTGAAAGGTTTCCTTTGCGGACGTTGGATTGCTGAAAAGAGGTAGCGGGGGACGTCATCTGGTGCCATTGTCGAGTCCTTGAAGAACCTTCTACCACAAATAAGCTCCATGGCGTAACGCCCTCGTAGGGAGTGAAAATCTTCGACGACCAGCACGGTAAAGGGGATTTATTCGTTTAGCGCTTGAATGTGGCGGATGGTGCAAAAAGCACAGTCCCCAGATCCCTCAACAGCTTGGACCTGTGGGTTAATTATTTGGAACCAGGGTTGGCTCCAGTCCTGACGGAGGGACGGGTGTGCAGCCCATATTAGCTTAAGAAGCCGAAAAGGTATACATCTTGCCTCTCCTGCTTCTTCTCCAACAAAATTTATTATTCTGGCTGGTAGCTCAGTGGCACAAAAATTATATACCTTGGCGTCCCGAGCCTCGGTATCCACAATCATAAACAACCAGTGATCGGAAACTTGAAATGGCACAGTAAGATATCGTGCCCGCCGTGCTAATCCAGCACGCAACCGCTCTATTGACTTTGCTCGTATGTCTTTGTATAACAAGCCTATAGATAGATTAGGTGAGGTGTTAAAAACTGGATGCTGCCTCTTTGGGCTTCTGTAGACTTCTATGCAGTTGGCAAGTAGGACACAGAAGATTGCCATTGGCATCGTTGACCGTGGTCGTAGGATTTTATGGAAATCTTCACATGTTAACTTGTGCTTAGTCTTTGTATTGTGGTAGATGATGTCACCCCCTCTTTGGCATCGTCGACAATAGTGTTCAGGATAAAGATGTCCTGAGCATCTAGTATTGAGATGGCCGCCATATCTAAATCGTGCATCTTATGCGGTAGAGGTGGTGCCAGAGGAAGCTCCCGCAGAGGGGGTGAAGGAGGTTGTTCCAAAACTTCTATAAAGCTTGGCAGATCTTCATCTGAATTAGAAGTAGAATCGAGTTCTTCATCTGTATCTAAACATACTCATTGTGATTCGTCCTGTTCAGGGGGAAAGGGCACTGAATGGTCAGGTGCGGAGAAGGGCTGAGTGGCTATTGCTGGTAGGCTTGTGCTGGTCCCTAAAATACATTGGTGGAACTCAGCAAAAGCCGCATCTTTTGCAGACTCCCCTATGGATCCCAAAGCAGAGTAATCGAGGAATTGGTCCCCATATGATATGTTTACATTTTCATTGTGGGTGGGGGACTTGGGATGATGTCCACCTTCTTGGTGGCCTCTGTCATATCCTTTCTGAGAAGGTTTTGCTTCTTGGCCTGGGCCCTCTCCATCATCAGATTTGTCATCTGAGGAGGTGGTATCATTGTTAGAATCGGCTGAGGAGTCGGAGTCATCCTCGTCGTCATTATCACCTTCTTTGTCATCTGCTGCTTTGTCTGCTGGCTTCTTGCGCTGTCGATGGATGGTTTGTAACTCGTCAAACGCCACTTGCACATGCTCGTGTGTTTCGAGCAGTGCGTCGTGTGTTTCTTTGAGATCATTGTATTGGCCCTCGGCGGAGAGGAGTCATGCTGTGAGATCTGTTACTGTAGCTCGTAATTGTTGGATTTCATTGTTGGTCGACTCCTCTTGGCGATTGTTGAGTTATGCGAGAGTGTCGCTGATGGTATCCAAGCGCGTTCTAAGAGTTGATTGTTGTTGCTTGAGCTCGCAGAGGGTCTCAGGCAGAGGCTGAGTTTGCGTAGAGATATCATCGACTTTTTTGGCCATCACTTCTTGATGGCTTTGTACTCCAAGGATCAGCTCAGGCAAGTTGTTGAAGTGGCTGTCGATGTGATCGACTTGCCTGGCCACTACATCTTGTCATTGCTGAAGACCTTGGAGGATGCTTGGCAAGGCGCGGTTCTGTTCGTCAATCTTGGCTACATGTTTAGATAAACCCTGCACACAAGAAAAAATGGAATGCATTATATTAGAAGGGTCGGTGAGGAGGTTTCGGATGGTGTCAAATTGACGGCCGAATTCCTCACCGACATTTGTGAAAGGGACCCCAGTTATGGAAGGGTGGGATGGTTGGGGTCTGGATGGGAAGGGTGTAGTGTCCTACGGAAGAGACACTGTTGATGGTGTCACGAACTGCATGGTGACTATAGATGGTGTCACCAGCGGTGTTGGGGTGGTGTTAGATGGGAAAGGTGGTGATGTTGCTGGTGAAAAAGGTGGGATTGATAGTGGTGGGGGAAAGACTGCGGGGATGGAGACGAAGGTGGTGAAGTGGTGCGTAGGGGTAAAGAAGGGGATTCCCGAAGAGAAAATGGGTGAAGTGGAGGATGTAGGTGGTGGTGTAGTTATGGGGAAAGATGGAAGAGTGGTGGATTGTGGAAAGGTGGAGGGTGGTGAGGTGGTTGTTGTAAGTTCAGCATTGAGACTCATAATGAATGAGTCAAGAGATGAGGTGGTGATTTGATCTTCAGGGAGGGGGGTTCTGTCTCTGGATGCGGTTTTGATGTTGGTGTCCCCGACAGCTGTTGTTCCTACGAAAGACTTTTGGAAGGACGTTTTACTGGAATTTTTGTTATCCTAGCTGTCGGGGCAGTTATGCTGAGCGTTGTCTGTCCTGTTTGGGTTATCTTAGTTTGTGCTTTGATCGGAGCTAGGAGCTTGGAAATCTCTTCATCAGTAAAGAGAAATTTGTCTTTTTCGTAGTCCGCTACCTCCGGAAGCGGTAACATGATTTTGGAAGATCGGACTGTTGGGTAGAAGATGTAATGTAGTTTCACATCCTTCTCCTTGATAATGTAGGAGTTCTTCAAGGTTTGTTCATTTGTTAGGATGTCGCCCTTGATCTTCGTGCAGCGAGGGAGTAATCTGTCCATTTTGAGGTATTTGATAATGGAGGTTATGTGTCCGCCCATGCAGATTTTTTTTCCTATGGCGTAGGCAGAGAATTTTTGTATCAGATGCCGTCCGATGTTGACCGGATTTCCTTGCAAGATAGACCATAGGACTAGAGGTCAGAAACAATAACATTTCCTCCCTCTGATCTAGGGAACAACACATTGGTGATGATTTTTTGAAGCGTGCGCACGAACCCTGATTGAATATTGGAGGCTTTACATGTCTTTGCCTCATAAGTGGGGATCCCTGTTAGTGTCTTCCAGAAGTTATGTTTGAACAGGTAAATCTCCGTGCCGGCAGTTGCAGCTTTTTTGAGCTGCTCAG
Organism: Alisma plantago-aquatica; assembly: GCA_963693085.1. NCBI lineage: Eukaryota > Viridiplantae > Streptophyta > Magnoliopsida > Alismatales > Alismataceae > Alisma > Alisma plantago-aquatica. The sequence continues at coordinate 6,111,083 of OY856410.1, forward strand.
GGTTGTCGACAAAGATTTCATTCAGAAGATTTTCTGTTATCACGATGTCATTGCCAAAAAGTTTTGTGACTAGTCGGCGGTCACCTCCATTTTCTCTGTGCGCAATGTCCACTGTTTCTTTGGTGAGGTGGGTAAAGAATTCTATGGTGGGTTCGACATATGAAGTTTCAGGGACAAAACAAAGTCTGGATAAATTGGCATTGTCTAGCATAGTGAGGATTCTGTCATAGATCCCCATCTTGAGTAGTACACTTGAGCAGACGTACTTTGTTGGTTTCAGCACTTTGTCGAAGGATGGGATGGTGTGGATGTAAAGGTTTTCTGGTGGGGGCGCGGTGGTGGTGAGAATTGAGAATATGGGGGTGGTAGTAGGGATGGTGGTGGTAGGTGTTGCAAGGGTTTGTTCCCTTGCAGAGGTAGGGCGAACTTGTTTTCTTGCCCGTTTCTTTGAGGGTTGGTTGGTCGCGGTTTCCTGGACCTTTCGTTTCCCCTTGGATTTTTCAGGTGGGGATTCATCCTCGGGGTTTGGCTTGTATTCAGAGCCTTCATCACTAGAGGAGATTTCCTCCACTTCTTCTTCAGGCTCCTCAGCTAGGCATTTGTTGAGGCGATCAATTTCACACAAGATATCTATGATTTTGACCTTTGGTGGGGCCTGTCCAGTCTTGTTGTAGTTATCTATGATCTTTTGGAGGCTGTCTCGATTTTCCAGCAGTTGCTCCTTTGTCCAAAATGGAGCGTCGGCAGTTCCTGTGGCTTCCTTAGCTGGTGATGCCATATCTGAAAATGGAATCATGAGTAAGAACAACATGCTTAGAGAAAAAAAATTGGATTTTATTTGTGTTTATGTGGTTTTATATTTTAACGAAACTTAAGCGATTGTGGAAGGCCAAACGGTTTGAAGACCATTTGGAAGGTGAAACGTCGGGGAGCGGCCGGAGATTGTGAAGGTAGCGGCGATAAGGATGTCGACGGCTATGAACAGGGGGCTGCGGCCGCACCGAAGATGATGGCGATGCTAAAAACGAAGGCGGAGGCGAAAAAAATGATAGAACAGGGAACCGCGGCGGCGCTGCAATCATCGGAGATGGCGGATCATCTACCTTGCAGTTGTGGATGGGGAAGACGACGGCGGAAGTGCCGGTGATGGGAGAGAAACTACTGTGAGGACGCATGGAACTGAGAAGGATGGTCGGCGAAGAGAACCGGCACTGCAAGGTGCACGGAAATGGGAGCAGAGAAAGAACAGGAAGAGTCGTTCGCGCGAGGGTTTAAGGAAGGTTCGAGAGTCGAAAGAAAGAAGAAGGAGGGGGAGGGGTTATATTTATCGGAAATAGGGGTTGACCTTACAAAAACCCTAGGTCAAATGGTTTAGCGACCGTTTGGACTCCAAATGGTTTCAGGACCGTTTGGCTCCAAACTGTTTTAGGACCGTTTGGGAGGGTTAAGGTCGAACGAACTTTTATATTTTTATGTTTGTTTTGGTTATATAAAATTTTATATGTTTTTAGAAGATAAAACTAAGGTAAAATAAAAGAACAGAAGATAAAAAAAGAAGTTCAGATCTTGGGTTGCCTCCCAAGTAGCGCCTGGGTTTTACGTCGCTGGCTCGACGAAGCTTTGATGTTGTTATGCTGATGTTGTGGCGTCTCTGATTTCAATGGTCTGTCTTGGCATTTTATCTGCTGGAGTGTAGTATTTTTTCAATCGATGACCATTGACCGCCCTTTCTCCTCCGTTATCATCGACAATCATGACAGCTCCAGTCGAGTATATATGCTTGATGGTGAAGGGCCCGAACCACTTTGTGCGGAGTTTTCTGGGGAACAATTTGAGCTTGGAGTTGAAAAGGAGTACTTTGTCACCGATGGCAATGTCTTTCCTTTTAAGATGACCGTCGTGCCACATCTTGGTTTGTTCCTTATAAATCCTGACACTTTGATAAGCGGTCATTTGGAGCTCCTCTAGCTCCTGTAGCTGGAGTTGTCTGTTTTCTTCGACACTTTTAAGATCAAAATTTAGTTGTTTGATGGCCCACCAAGCTTTGTGTTCCAGTTCCACTGGAAGATGACACGACTTCCCGCATACCAAACGGAACGGGGTTGTCCCGATTGGTGTTTTATATGCTGTTCGCTAAGCCCAAAGGGCATCGGGAAGCTTGGTGGACCAGTCAGTGCGGTTTCTATTGATCGTTTTTTCTAGGATTGCCTTTAGTTGTCTATTTGATACCTCAACCTGACCACTGGTATGTGGATGGTAAGGCATGGCTACTTTATGGTTGACTCCCTATTTTTTCAACAGGGCTTCAAAACTTTGTTCCAGAAAATGGGTCCCGCCGTCTGATATGACAGTTCTGGGGACTCCAAATCTGGGGGAAATGATATCTTTAAACATTTTAATAACTGGTTTGGAATCACTGAACACTGTGGGTATGGCTTCGACCCATTTCGAGACATAGTCCACCACAACCAGGATGTAGGAGAAACCATAGGAAGAAGGAAAGGGGCCCATATAGTCTATCCCCCACACGTCGAAAAGTTCAATTTCTTGCCACATTGTGAGGGGCATTTCATTCCTTTTAGATATGCTACCAGAAAATTGACATTTGTTGCAAGATTTCACAAAATCATAGGAGTCCTTTGCTATGGTTGGCCAGAAGAAGCATGATTGCAGAACTTTTATAGCGGTTTTCTTTGCACTCATGTGCCCCCCGTTGGGCCTGAATGGCAATGCTCTAGGACGGGGGTAATCTCTTCTTTCGGTAAGCAGCGACGAAAAAGTCCGTTTGCGCATAGGTGAAAAAGGTAAGGTTCATCCCAATAATATTGCTTTATATCGTGGAGAAATTTCCTTTTGTCGTGGTAGGAAGTGGAGGGGTGAATGATTCCTGTAGCTAGATAATTGAAAATGTCTGCATACCAAGGGAATCCATGGGTAACCTTCATTAGTTGGTCATCTGGAAGAGAGTATCGGATAGGGATTTTATCTTCATCTTCAACTTCAATACGACTAAGATGGTCGGCTACGACGTTTTCCACTCCGCTTTTGTCTTTAATTTCCAAATCGAATTCCTGAAGCATCAACACCCATCGGATAAGTCTGGGTTTTGCATCCTGCTTCTGAATTAGGTATCGTATGGCGGAGTGGTCAGTGTAGACGATGACGTTGGATCCAATCAAATAGGAGCAGAACTTCTCGAATGCGTAGATGACAGCCAGGAACTCCTTTTCTATAGTAGTGTAGTTCTTCTGTGCTTCATCGAGCATTTTATATGCGTAGTAAATTACGTAAGGTTTCTTGTCGATCTGCTGTCCTAATACAGCCCCTATGGCGTAATCGCTGCGTCGCACATGATTTCAAATGGTTGCAACCAATCTGGGGCTCTCAGTATAGGTGCAGAAATTAAAGCATTTTTGAGAGTTGAGAAACTTTGCAAGCATTCTTGGTTAAAAATAAACTCAGTGTCTTTGGTCAGGAGTTGGGTCATGGGTTTTGCTATTTTTGAGAAATCTTTGATAAATCTTCTGTAAAACCCAACATGACCCAGGAAAGCCCGTACTCCTTTTATATCTTTTGGTGGCGACAACTTTGAGATGACATTGATTTTTGCCTTATCAACCTCAATCCCTCTGTCACTCAGTCTATGCCCGAGGACGACACCTTCAGTTACCATGAAATGGCATTTTTCCCAATTCAGTATGAGGTTCGTTTCCTCACATCGTTGTAAAACTTGTCCAAGGTTGATTAGACAGTTATAGAAAGAATCTCCGTAAACTGAAAAATCATCCATGAACACCTCCATTATGGATTCTGTTAATCCTACAAAAATGGCGGACATACACCTTTGGAATGTAGCGGGTGCGTTACACAACCTGAATGGCATTCTTCTAAGAGCATAGGTTCCAAAGGGGCAGGTGAAAGTAGTTTTCTCTTGGACTTATGGGTGTATGGGGATTTGGTAGAACCCGAAATAACCATCTAGATAGCAGAAGTATTTCTGATGGGCTAAGCATTCTAGGACTTCATCGAGAAAGGGCAGAGGGAAGTGATCTTTCCGCGTGGATTTGTTTAATTTCCTATAGTCGATGCACATCCTCCACCCCGTCACCGTCCTAGTGGGTACTAACTCATTTTTGTCATTAAACATGACAGTGGTGCCTCCTTTTTTAGGAACTACTTGGACGGGGCTGACCCATTGGGAGTCTGAAATTGGGTAGATTATGCCGGCTTTTAGTAATTTGAGGACTTCAAGGCGAACCACTTCTTTGAGATTAGGGTTCAGCTTCCTCTGATGTTCACGTGATGGCTTAAGTTCTTCGACCATGGGCAGTCTATGCATGCATAAGGCTAGATTTATGCCCGTCAGGTCAGTTATCTTATACCCTATGGCCTTCTTGTGTTTCTTCAGCTCATCAAGAAGTCTTTCTTCCTGGTTTTCTGTTAGGGTGGAACTGATGATAACCGGACATAATTTTTCCTCGTCCAAGAAGACATGTTTAAGTCCCATAGGTAGAGTCTTCATCTCAGGAGCCTTAGGTGGCTCTGTTGCTTCTAAAATGGTGACAACTTTGAGTTCCTCAAAGGTGGTCGTCGGTGCTTCTTTGGCCTTCTCTAAGTGTTGCAGACATTGTTGAACCAATTCATTTGCAGAGAATTCAACTTCTGGGTTGGTTAGAAAATTCTCTAACTCGTCTGATGGCTCAGATATTTCGAATGACATTTGATGTATCGTGTCTAGGAGGAAGACCTCCTCTTGAATGCTGGGGCCTTTCATGCTGTTGAGAACTCGGAATTGAATTGCTTCTTTTCCGAGTCTTAGAATGATCGTGCCAGCTTCAACATCAATAAGCACCCTAGCTGTGGCGAGGAAAGGTCTGCCGAAAATTATCGGGTATCTCAGATCTTCCTTGATGTCCATGATGACAAAGTCGCATGGGACATAGGCATCTTTGCCTATCCTAACTGGAATATCTTCAATAATTCTTAGAGGTGTGGTGATGGTAGAGTCAGCTAACTGAATTGTCATTGTTGTGGGTAGCAAGTCGGTGAAACCTAATCGTTTGCACATGGAATAGGGCATAATGGATATGCTGGCCCCTAGGTCAGCTAATCCCTTTTTGTTTGATGCATTTCCAATGCAACATTGAATTCCGAAGGAACCTGGGTCCTTCTTCTTCTTTGGCATTTTATTGAGGATGATATCAGAGGTGCTTTGGGCAAGTTTGACGGTTTCTTGTTCCTCAGTGATGTACTTCCTTAATAACAGAGTTTTGGGGTATTTAGCCCAAGTCGGTACCTCTGAGAGAGCATCGAGGAGCGGGATGTCGATGTAAAGTTTCTTCATCACCTCCTTAAATTTTTGGAACCGGGTGTCCATTTTTATTTCTCGTAATCTTCCCGGATATGGGATCCTTGGTTTATACTGAAAGATTTTTGGCTCTGTGGACACTTGTTCTTTTTCTTTGCCCTTTGCGTCCTCTGTGGACTTCTCCGTTCCTAGCTTCGGGCTCGCGTTTGGCATAAGGGCAGGTGTATCATCATCATCAAGAGTGATCCTTGTAGTTTTGTGAAGGGTGCATCCAGATCTCGTAGTAACGGCATTCAACTGTTCAGGCCTATTCTGGCCGTGCCTAGGGTTCGATTCAGGCTGTCCTGCAAACGTGCTTGCTGGAGGCTTTAGTTGCGCAACAATTTGGGCTAGTTGAGCCTCTACTTCCTTTTGTTGAGCTTGTTGATTAGCGAGCATAGTTTGTTGGGACTGTAGCATATGCCTTATCAATGTCATCTCATCTTCTTGTTGGGAGGGGGTATTTTTCTAAGCAAGTTTTTGTTTCCCTTGCTGTGGTTGTTGCGGAGGTAGCGCTAACTGAGGTTGCTGCAACTGAGGGTGCAGCTGTGGGTGTAGAGGAGGATTGTTATACTGATAGTAGTTGGATGGACTTCTAGATTAATTGGGTCTTGGGAAGTTGTTCCTGGGGTTCCCTTGATTTTGATTGAAGTTGCTCTGGAATCCAGGGGCAACCTATTAGAATATCCGCCTTGCGTTTGGTGTTGCGGATTGGCAGTCCCAACAGGATTCCCGTATTGAAATCCTGGGTGGTTTCTTGGTTGATTAGGATTATAATAAACTTGTCTAGGAATGGAATGAATAGAATTGACTTGTTCTGGCAATTTCTCTTCAGGATGTTCAATGATTGGTTCGTACTGTTGTGGTGGTGGATGCATATCCATCATCACATTGTAGATTAAACTGCATGAAAGAGTTGGATGAGCAGATGCGTGACAGGCTTCACAGGTTCCTGTGGTAGCTTTGACCTGTTGGATCTGAGGGTTTTTCTTCTTGTCAAATTCTCCAAGAGAATTTTCAAGAGCATGTTGTTTATGAGATATGGTCTTTAGGGCTTCAGCAATAGCCTTCATCTCCATTGATTCCTCAGCTTTATAAACTTTGAGGACTCCTTTGCCAGCTGATCGTCCCCAGTTGAATTGATTCTCAGCTCCAAGTGTGACTATTTTCCAGGCATCCTCATAGTTCTTTCTCATGAAATTTCCTCCAGATGAGGAATCCAGAAACTGCTTGATGTCATCACTCACTCCCCTATAGAATGTTTCTATAAATTTATTTTGGAAGATGCCGTGATGGGGACACTTTCTTAGAAGCTCCTTGAACCTTTCCCAAGCTTCTGCGAGTGATTCTCTAGGATGTTGGGAAAAGTGATTGATCAGCCCCCTAATTTCATAAGTTAGTGAAGGGGGGAAGAACTTCTCTAGGAACTTTTCTTCCAAGGGAGCTCATGTGGTGATTATTGGCTCCCTATCAAGCGTGTTATACCACCTCAGAGCTCTCCCAGATAGAGTGAAGTGAAACAGATGTAGCATTATTGCATCGAAGGCAACTCCGGCCTGTGGGACCAGTCGGCATAGTGCCTTGAACCTCTTCAGATGATCCATACAGTCATCTCCAGAACCTCCAGAAAATGAGATGCCCTGCATGATCTGAATCCATTGGGTCCGGATCTCAAAGTTGGGTATGTGGATGATAGGAGGTCGAACTGGATGGTTGTCTTCGTAGTTCTTAGGGACAACATAATCCCTCAACTGCTTGTTCCTTAGTTCTAACTGGGCAGCTTGGTTTTCTGCCTCATTTTTGGCTCGGATGCGGGCCTGTTCTTCCGCTCGGGTCTCCGCTTGAATCTGAGCATGAGTATCAGCGATGAGTTGTGCTCTTTGAGCGGTGATGGCGGCGTTGACCCTCTCCATTACCAGTGCAGCCTGGCGTTGATCTTCAGCCATTTGCCTGGCTCTTTGGCGATTGAGTCTGATGCGGCGGTGGAAGCTTCTCTCTACCTTAGAGTCGTACTCTGGATCAGGGGAGAATCTGAGGTTATGTGATGATTGCATACACGTCTTCTACCTAAGTAAAGAAAAGAATACACCTTTTAGATGATGCTAGAGATATAATAAATTCAAGAAGATATGGATTAATGATTAAAAGAAAGTATAAAACCCTAACCAACTAGCAAGATACTAAATGAAATTAAAACGTTCCGTTGTCCCTGGCAACGGCGCCAATTTTTGATGGAGCTTCCACTTACGTGGAATTGCGTGCACCACTAAAAATCCTAAAGATGGTAAGTCTTTAGGTTTAGCCTTGCTTATACTAGATAGAGAACTCCCCCCACGTATGCTAAGATACGTGGAAGTCTTATCGTAGTATAGTTAAGGGTCGAATCCATGGGACAACGGTCTTGTTGGGAGCAACAAGATGGAAAACGTTGGAATTTCACTTAATCACTTAGTAGTTGGTATTTAGATCAAGAGATAGGTTTGTTTGTTTTTAGACTAAGAGCAAGTAAAGTAAAGTAAGCAAGTAAATTTAAGGTAGTTAAACAGTGATAAGGAACCACTAGGATGTGATCGGCTTTCACCGCCACTACACATGGATCAAACCATGCAACATAAAACACAACCTGCAAAAAGAGTCTAAACAGTTAGTATCTTTGTAGATTTAGTTTCCTTTCGGAGAACTAATTACAAGAAGTGTGGGAATGATGTAACGCCAGCCATCCCCAAATGAATGGTCAACTGCTTTGCATCATTCCCTTCTCAAAGTGGGTTCCTCGACTCACCAAAGTTGTACTTCCATACATCAACTGATTCCATTTCATAGTATGAAAGTACAACATTTGGAAGTAAGTTTACTCCACTTCTTGAAAGCACTCCTAGATACCGAAACAAGTGCATGGTGGATACATGCACCAAGAACCAACATTCAATCGAGATTCGAATCCAGTAGTACAAACATAGACAATTCATACTAAGAGATAAAGGATAACACAAGTTGGTGATCAAGCAACAAGCATTCATTAAACGATTGATGTTGAACTGTAAAGGAAGTAACTCTATATTGCAAACTATGGATTACATTTCATGAAATGAAAGCATGGGTAGCAGGGCTACTCCCCGCACCCTAGTGAGAGAGACTACTCGCTCATAGCTAGGACAAAGAAGGAGGCAAAAAGAGAGAGAGAGCGTCATTCCCACAAAGGAGAGAGGAAAGTCAACCCCTTGGAGAGAGAGAGAGAGACGATCTTCTAGCTTCACAGGTTGCTTGATGACGAGGTCCCCTCTTCCCACCTTCTTTGGCGGAGAGAGAGAAAGCAGCTTCAAGATGGAGCGTGGATCACAGACTGGTAGCCCCAGGCAGAGGATGGAAGTTGGATTTGCTCTGGAGTGATAGAGGTAGCCTCTGGACGTCTGAAAACTTGATGTCTTTTGGAGGACCCTTGGGGTCTTATTTATAGGCCTTAAGTGAAGTTCAAACGGTTTGGTCAGTTTTTGGATCCAAACAGTTTTGAAGATCGTTTGGATCCCAAGACCGTTTGGACCTCAAGACCGTTTGGACCTCAAGACCGTTTGGACCTCGAGACTGTTTGGACCTCGAGACCATTTGGACCTCGAGACCGTTTGTCTTCATGCGGTCTTGGGACCGTGTGACTCCATGCGGTCTCGGGACCGATTGGCTTCATGCGGTCTTGGGACCGTGTGACTCCATGCGGTCTCGGGACCGATTGGCTTCATGCGGTCTTGGGACCGTGTGACTCCATGCGGTCTCGAGACCGATTGGCTTCATGCGGTCTTGGGACAGTGTGACTCCATGCGGTCTCGGGACGGATTGGCTTCATACGGTCTTGGGACCGTGTGGCTCCATGCGGTCTCAGGTCTGATTGGCTTCATGCGGTCTTGGGACCGTGTGAGTCCATGCGGTCTTGGGACCGGTTGAGTCTTTTTTTTTGGTGTCTTTTTCTGCAAGTAAAAAGGGGAAAGTTAGTCTAATAGTATATTTGCAATAAGAGGGGATATTTAGGGATTATATCTAATTTTAATTGAGAAAGAGTGTGGAAAACTGAAGAAAAGAGTAAGATAATCATCCCAAAATTGGAGGTTATCAACTGCACATTACATGTATATTGGTATTGCTATGTGTAGAGAAACTAACATGCAGGTTAGAGGAAGCATAGTTTTAGGGGGAGCAATTCACATTTGTTCTTATCATGAATCCCCCTAATTCACAAGGCAAAGGTATAACGTTCATATCCTTTTCAATATGTTTGAGGAATGGTTTGTCATTGTCAAAAAGGGGGAGAATATTGACCTAGAGGTTATACATTACCTATATTTTGATAATTACTTAACCATTCCACTCATATGTATCTAATATGTGTGTTTAAGATTGTTTGTAGGCATGAGGTACAAGAAAAGGATCTAAAATCCAAAACCCTAGAATGGGTCAAGTTCAAGTCAAAATAGCTATAAGTGTGCGTTTTGGGATTTCTATGTAAACGACCTTAGAACATCTATGTAATCACTTGTAATGATGAATTGACTTGTAACTTAGAAGAGAAAAATGTTTGGGACAAAATTCACCAAGTGCTAATTACTTTAATTGCAAATTAGAAAATTGATTACATGCACTTGGTTGATCGAGTTTCCCTGGCTTGAAACTCGACCGATCATCCTTGGTCGATTTTTTGAAGATTGCATCGGTCGAGTTGTGCTTGCACAGAACTCGACCGATTAGGTAACATGCCATTTCCAGTTTAAATGGTCGGTCGAGTTTTGTCAGGACAAACTCGACCGATCATTTGAATATCGGTTTTGTCTTTTACTTGATCGGTCGAGTTACCCCTATTGAAACTTGACCGATTGCACTGTACGGAATTTGCTGAAAAAAGTGATGTGACCGTTGGTGAGTGTTTTGGGCAAAAATAGAGTCATTTCCTTGAACAAAAAATGGATATTTTTGTATCCAAGTGTCCCACAACTTAAAGGGGCACCCTCAACCATAAATAGACCCCCTTGGAGTTCATTCCAAGCTACTCTTCCATTGCAAACTTGGTGCTAGCATAGTTGAGATTGTTCCAAGCCCTTGAGCCCCTTTCCCTCTCTACCTTCAAGACAAATTCGTGAGTTATGAGTGAGTTAGGTTCCTATGTATGAGAGCTATACCTTGTATGATGTAAAGCTCTCCTTTCTCTCTTCCTACCTCCTATTCCCTTTGAAGATTGATTGAAGCTACTTCTCCAAGTGAAAGAGAAGTTGATGCTGCTCTTCCCCGAGTGAAGGTGAAGATGGTTGTTGTTCTTCACGAGTGAAGAAAGCAAGCTGCCCCAGATCTCCAAGAAGAAGGAGAAAGGTGCAAAATCTCTCCAAGAGAAGGAGAGGTCCAAGGCAAAGCTCAAGTAAGATGGGTAAATCCTGCAAGGCTGAAGACTAAGGCAAGAGTGGGTAAGTCCTTTGAAGAAGGCTGAAGACTACTTGCAAAGTGGGTAAGTCCTTGGTAAGGTTGATGATCTTAGCTTGAGAAACTAAGTCCTTGGTTGTGTGGTTTATGTATCTTGTAATCTTATTGTGATATATAAAAGAACCAAGTTGCAAATCCTAGAGTCTAACCAACTCTAGGTAGTGGACTGACATCGCTCCTAAGTTTAGGACGTGGAACCACTATAAACCACCTATCCAAGTGCTTGCTATTCCTTGTCTCTTATCCTTGATTTGAATGCTAGATTAAGACATAAAATTGTTGTTTGGTTTAGTTTCTGCACTAAATATAAATTGGTGGTCTAATCAATTTTGTGAAGTTTGTGAAGCTCTATTCACCCCCCTCTAGAGCCCATTGATCCAACACATACCTCAACTTTAGAATCTAAATAGTCCAATTCAATATTAGATCCAAGATGAGGCCTCAAAAGAACCTCTACAGACGGTGGAAAGGTCCAATAAGTAAGGTTCCCAAGCTTAGCGAGGTTGGTTTCTCCAACAAAGCTCCTATTTAGACCAAGAAGCAGCTTCTCCACTTTAGAGGTGGAAAACCCTAACAAAAAGTGCATGGAGATGGGGTGTTTAAGGACTCTAGGTGGGGTTTTACCATGTAAGACCAGGGTTCCGACCTCAAGGAAGGTGGAAGGAAGACTAACAACATGAAAATAGGGAAGGAAAGGAGGATACTTACTAGTTTTGGTCAAAATCACCAAGGAGGAGCTTAAGAAATCCTAAATAGAGAAATTTGGAACCCTAGGAGCCTTCTTCACCAAGATAGGAACCCTCTTTTACCTTGGGACAGAAAATTCATGAACAAATATAGAAGGAATGATTATATAAGCTATAGAAAAGAATGGAGGGCAAGAATGTTTAAATTGGGAGTTGGGAAGGGGTAGACATGGCTTTATAAAGAAGGGGGAAAGTATGAGGTGTCTATAGGACTTTCCATGTTTCATGTATAAGGGTGTCCATGGACATGAAAGCCTTTATGGATAAGTAATAAGTCAATAATGAGGTTTCAAGTTTCTTTCCATGTGTCTAATTCTAAGGGTGCCCATGAACATGCAAACCTTTATGGATAAGGAAGAAGTCAAGCATGAGGTGTCCATGGAGCTTTCCATGTGTCTTTAGCCTAGGGATTTCATGACCATGAAAGAGGAAATCTCATAGAGGCTTATTGAATATAAAATGTTAGTTTATGGAAAATTATAGGCCATCCCAACCGATCTCCAATCAAATAAATAACCCCATTGGTTGTAGCTTCTAAAGATAAGCTCATTTATAAAGAGGGTAATCCCTATAATGACCCTGGAAAGAAACAACTTCAAACCAAGGTGCAACTAGGTTCCCCGTGGTTCAAAAACTTGAGAATGGTAAGAGGATATCTAAAGATTATAATGCAGGTGACAATTTGCAAAGAAAACCTCCCAATTGCGTAAATTACAAAAAAGTCCAAAATGTACCTAAAATTGTATAACGTGCACAAACGACATCCAAACTGGACCAAACTTCATACACAAGTTATCTTTGATGTATTGAATATTAATTTGCCTTTATTTCCATATTTTGAAGTTATATAATCACATTATTCATTACTTATGCCTTTTACTCATTTTCTCTCTCCTAAACTTATCCTAATATTTCAAGGTTGTCCAAATTAGATGAAATTTGACATGTAGGCTAATTTTGATATGTAGATTTTGAATTTAAAGTTTGTTTCCACTTTCGAGATTCTTTTTATGAGATATGTCATATGGACCATTAACAACCCATTATCTAAATTATTCATCCAATTAAGTTTCTTATCTTCATATTACCACCAAAATAAGTCATGTGGCATATTTTATGTATCCATTATAAACCTAAGATTAATGTTTGAAAATTAGGCTACATTAACGTGATCTATACAAGAATTAACTCATTGGGGTTATACTAAACATCTATTTAGGTCTAACCTTCAACCTTGTTTGGCTAAGTCCAAAATGTCAACTTCCACGGTAGGGTCCGAGATCTAGTACGTTACAACACACCACCCCTTAAAGGAATTTAATCCTCAAAATCAAAATATCCACATATAATAAAACAATTTATTCATCACACCTTAAAGGATTCATCTTATTAAGTCAAAAATATTCTTTAAGTATAAAAGGTTCAACTACACTTCCTTACATCCAACTACATAATCATCATGCAAAAAATAGAAACATAACTTGTAAAGAATAACTATGAACAATGGGTTAACTTGGTCTTGTCCATCCTCAAAAAAATATTTACACCTGGGAGACTAGTTCAAAATATTAGGGTCCCTAATCATATAGATGACTAAGGCTACTATTGCCTAAAAGAATGCTATTTTGAACAAATCATATCAGCTCAGGCCAGACCAGTATCATATGCATTCGGGAGTCCTCGTAAGCCAAGCTAGTAGTGCAGAGAAAAATATTGCCAATCCTCGAACCTTTATCCCTTTCTAGACACCTTTTATTTCAACTCCATCTCCTAGTAGCTTCCTAAAGGACAAGATAAACAACCTCAAGTTACTATGGTTACTTATGCATCTTTTACTTGTAAGTATTTTAAGGATCTATTCATCATTATTCTAATGTGAAACTATATGATCCTGAATCAACCCTTCATCATCTATTGATCATCTCTAGGGAAGACATGTCACTTAAAGGTAAGGCAATGATTCTACCTAGGGAGACAAAATTGGAATAGTTAGATTCCAACTACTATGGGCTTTGATACCATGTTGTAAGGAGGTGGGATCACCCCTTTACTATTTTTTTTTTGAAGAATTAACATCCATTCCGAACACACTCAAAGGTATTTTGGAATAGGTATAAATTTTCCAAATTTATTATGATGATATGCAAAATACCAAAGTATATTCGCGGAATCAAAATAATGACTATATTCAATTTTCACATAAGATTACAGAAGTACATCATAATATACCATAAGGGTTTACATGTATGATACAACATAAGGATCAAAGTATATGGAAATCCAAACAATAACAACCTTGACCCCAAGATTTAACTCCTTAAGCTAGTCCAAAACTTCATGCTTTATCATCCAAGTCCTTCACCTAGGGTTGGAAGCATACCCCAGCAAGAAGAGAAAATTGATGACATCAACAAAGGTTAGTATTCACATACTAAATAGGAAATTGAGCAATATATGGAATAAAGGACATCAAATATAAAAGGCTTCCCATAGAAAGGATAAGGACCACCCAAATGGGTATAAAGAGAAAAGGAATTGAAATCATATGATAATAAAATAATACTTGCCATTAATAAAACAAAAATATTGTGCCACACAAGCACATGTAAATAATTAGGGCACACACCCCATATCATCAACCTGCATGCATGTGAGATAAACATAGCCCTAGAACTATATAAACACAAAGGTGGCTAGGTCGTATAAACTTTAAACCTAATAGAGGAAGGAATACTGCTAATCTCCCAAATATATAAAACATGGGCCAAGAATCACACATCTTGCCGTGGATATGAGGTTCCTTTCCATCCCAAAAGAGTAGAAAATACCACATCTTCTTCGCAGGAATAACACATATGCCATAAAAACCAGTGCAATTGCACCACTCGATTGTTATTGAATCACATATCATGTTAAATGTAGAGGCAAGTAGAAAGTATAGTCAGAATATATCAACTAGTCACCACATAAGTGACCAACATATACATCCACATCATAAGTGGGCAAAAGAAATCACAATATCATCTTTTAGAGAAGCATAAAATAAGAGTTCAAAAGAATATCCGTGATTACATAATAAATAACAAATAAGGTAATTCACATGAAACATGATTTTCAAAAGAAAAGACATTGTGTATAGGCTAATGTCCATAGGACAAAGAGAATGAATAAGCATGGGCGAATTGCTCAACATAGAAGAATAGGGGATACATCATACTTCAACTTTAGAGTCTAAACAGTCCAAGTCAGTCCTAGATCCAAGCCTAGGCCTCCAAAGAACCACTAGGGAAGGTGGACAGTTCCAATAAGAAAGGTTCCCAATCTTAGAGAGGTTGGTTTCTCTAACAAAGCTCCTATCTCAAGCAAGAAGCATCTTCTCCACATTAGAGGTGAAAACCCTAACAAAAGAACGTAGAGATGGGGTGTTTAAGGACTCTAGGTGGGGTTTCACCATGCAAGACCAGGGTTCTGACCTCAAGGAATGTGGAAGGAAGAACAACATGAAAATAGGGAAGGAAAGGAGGATACTTACTAGTTTTAGTTGAAATCGCCAAGGAGGAGCTTAAGAAATCCTAAATAGAGAAATTTGGAACCCTAGGAGCCTTCTTCACCAAGATAGGCACCCTCTTTTTCCTTGGGACAACAAATTCATGGATAAAAATAGAAGGAATGATGCTCTAAGCTAGAGGAAAGAAAGGAGAGAAAGAATTTTCAAATTGGGAGTTGGGAAGGGGTAGACATGGCTTTATAAAGAATGGGGAAAGCATGAGGTGTCTATGGGATTTTCCATGTGTCATGTATAAGGGTGTCCATGGACATGCAGGCCTTTATGTTTAAGGAATTTGTCAAGAACAAGGTTTCAAGTTACTTTTCATGTGTCTAATGCTGAGGGTGCCCATGGACATGCAAACCTTTATGGATAAGGAAGAAGTCAAGCATGAGGTGTCCATGGAGCTTTCCATGTGTCCTTAGCCTAGGGATTTCATGGCCATGCAAGAGGAAAGCTCATAGAGGCTTCTTGAATATAAAATGTTGGTTTATGGACACTTATAGGCCATCCCAACGGACCTCTAATCAAAGAAATAATCCCATTGGTTGATAGCTTCTAAAGATAAGCTCATTTATAAAGAGGGTAATCCCTATAATGCCCTTGGAAAGAAACACCTCAAACCAAGGTGCAACTAGGTTATCCATGGTTCAAAAACTCGAGAATGGTAAGGGGATATCTATATATTATAATGCATGTGACAATTGGCAAAGAAGACCTCCCAATTAGGTAAATTGCAAAAAAGTCCAGAATGTACCTAAAATTGAATAACTTGCACAAACAACATTGAAAATGGACCAAACTTCATTCACAAGCTATCTTTGAGGTATTGAATATGAATTTGCCATTATTTCCATATTTTGAATTTATATAATCACATTATTCATTACTTATTCCTTTTAGTCATTTTCTCTCTCCTAAACATATCCTAATATTTCAAGGTTGTCTAAATTAGATGAAATTTGACATGTTGGCTAATTTTGATATGTAGATTTTGAATTTGAAGTTTGTTTCCACTTTAGAGAATTATTTTATGAGATATGTCATATGGCCCATTAACCGCCCATTATCTAAATTATACATCCAATTAAGTTTCTTATCTTCATATTACCACCAAAATGAGTTATGTGGCATATTTTATGTATCCATTATAAACCTAAAATTAATGTTAAAAAATTAGGATACATTAAGGTGATCTATACATGCATTAGCTCATTAGGGTTATAGTAAACATCTATTTAGGTCTAACCTTCAACCTTGTTTAGCTAAGTCCAAAATGTCAACCTCCAGGGTAGGGTCTGAGATCTAGTATGTTACAATTTCATAATACCTGAGGTTGAGATTTCCATCCCATCCATCTTTTTCTTTAGTTCTCCTATGTAGAGAGGGAAATTTATACTCTAATGTCCTGGCTCATGACAATGGTGACATTTTCCTCCCTTGTTCACCCCTCCCTTGGCCTTGAGTTTTAAAGATGACTTGGGTGGTTTGTTAGCATTAGAACCTTTCTTAGTTTTCCCCTTTCCCTTGCCTTTGGACTTACCCTTCTTTCTGTTGATTATCATCACATATTTGGGTTTGTCTTTCTTCATCTGTGCCTCAGCTATCCTCAACATGCCAACAACTCTGCCAGTGGCCCGTCAAAGTTGTTCATGTTGTAGTTCATCACAAATTGGTTGTAGGATTCAGACAATGATTGTAGTATCATGTAAGTAGCCAACTCTTGGCTCAGTGGAAATCCCAGTCTTGTCAGGTTCTACACAAAGCCAATCATCTTGAGTGTCAGAGGACCAACTTAATCTCCTTCTATCATGATGTACTTGAACAGTGCCTTAGAGACATCATATCTCTCTTGCAATGCCTGGTCTTGATACATGTCCTTGAGGTGTTGAACCATTTCAACGACCTCCATGTTCTTATATTGCCTCTGCAACTCATAGTTCATTGAGAAAAACATCAGGCATTTCACATCAATGGCATCATCTCTATGCTTCTTGTAAGCATCTCTTTCATCCTTTGGTGCAGTGGGAGATGGTTCTTCTAGCTCTAGAATCTCTAGGACATAGAGATTTCACTCTTGCATGAAAACAATTCTCAACATCCAAAACCAGTCATGGAAGTTGTTCCCATCAGTTTATCCTTCTCAAGGACTGATCGCAATGAAAAGTGATTGTTGTTTGCAGCCATTTATTCTATAAAAAGGAAATTGGCAATTTTAGTCCAAAAACTCTTTTGTCTTGATTTGATTTGAAATTTGATGATACTTAATTAGGTCTTTAATTAATGTTTGCTTCTTACTATTTTATCTCAAATAGATACTCTCATTATCAATTTTAAAGATGCAGAGTACAACCTTCTAGTGAGAAAGATCCTGATTTCATCTCAGCCATGAACGAGCGAGTGTTGTCACCTACAACTAGAATCTTTCTGGCAAGAAACTATTGTCAATTGCATCATATGCAAATCTTGATAGATGTCATGCACAACTCTTTTCCATGTTCATTCTTATGCCTCTTGGTTCTTGATCCTATCAAGGTCACCGAGTTAAGTCTGACCCAAAAGCCAACACGATGAATATGCACTCTACGAAGGCAAACCCACATATTCACCATCACACTTCCATGAGATAGATAGTGTACCACATGAAGCCATGCCCACACTTAGTCGATCAAGCTTTGCATGTGTGCTACTTTTAGAAGGCATCATCAACTTAATATGTTTTTTGAGGGGTTTTTATATGCTTATTTATGCATATATGTATCTAACCACCACATATATAATACGTATCATATACATGCTATATCCCACAAATGAAAACATGCAATAATGATAAAGCGATAAATTTTGGCCATCCTATTATAGTCCTTGGAGGCACAAGGAGCTACTGTCATATAAGGTCTACATCACATGCAACCTATTATTGATGATATATGCTTGCCAATCCAGGTTGACTAGTTCAACCTTTAAATCAATCAGATAGCCTCTTGGCCGGTCGGTTGGTGTCCTCCAGCCGGTCGGTTGGTGTCCTCCAGCCGGTCGGTTGGTGTCCTCTAGCCGATCGGTTCATCTGGCTCCCCTAGACGGTCAGCTCGTCAGGTCGTCTGGGCTCCTCGTCGGTCCACCAACTACTCCTCAGTCTGTCATCTCGGTCCATCAAGTGATTGTCTCATTTCTTTGTCATAACAAGAAATAAAACTAGTCCTACTTTTACATAATCTTTTTGAAACCTCAAGTTACATTTGAGGATAGAAAAGGTGGAAGAGAATCTCGAGTTATCTTGAGTTACATTCAGAATAGAAGAAGAGGGTTTGATACGTAGACCAAGATGCAAACAACCATAACCAACCACACACATGCACATAGGGTTTATAGGCCATAACCATGCTATGCATCCACCATCAAAACCATTCTTGGGTGACGTGTATCCATTGCATATATACCGTATCATATATATATATATATATATATATATATATATATATATATATATATTAGTTTGGGATCATGGGGTTTTAATCGGATATTCACTTTACTCATTTAGATATTCACATCGTATGCAATAAATAAAAGACGTCTAAAACCAAAAACTGACCATATCGATTATCCTAGAACATAGAGTATTGATGTGGCTCTGATATCATTGTGGGGTTTTACATGGTCAGAGTAGGCAGCAAAAACAAAAAATTACTTGACCATAAACCCATAACTAGTAGATCACATCAATGTCTATGTAATTGGAAGGATGGTTTAGCGAGTTATACCTGGTCATGAGGCTTGCTCAACGACTATACCTCACTTTTAGTGCGGTCTTTAACCACTTGTATTCGTCGACATCTGTGCAGCTCCTGGTCTTGACTCAGACTGTGGTTGACAGTCATCCTCCTGAGTGGCAAAAGTCTCCTTCCTTTATAGATAGTCTGCCTGGAACCCCAGAAACTCTAGTAGTCCTAAAGACGGACCAGAAGGAGTCATCCCTTCTGTCGACGTACTATTCACTGACACACTCTCCCACAACTAATCACTTTATCTATATTTGTCTTTCCCTCACTCGTCCTCCCTGGATGGCTTGAACTTGCTTGGGATCCCTCAGTTACCAGAACCAGAGAGGATGACAACTTTACAGAGAAATTATTTCTCAAATGTTGTTATGAGATGTTGTCTATTGTGTGTCTGGAGAATCCCCCTATACCCCTCTATTTATTGTAGAGGCCAAGGTCAGGGTTCCCAATCGATGCGGGAGTAAAACGGTCCAGATTTTCCAGGAACTATTTGTACTGCGGTAGGCAAAACAGTCGATTCATAACTGAACTGGTCGCTTGACAGGGTGTGCAAATCGGTTCACATGCTCGACTTTCCTACAATTGAATTTCCTATTTTGTTTCAAATTAATGCAAAGATAAATGCTTGTCCCAATCGAATTGGACTTGTGAAATAGGAAACTTTTTTCACGAATCAAGAAAACCAACACCTGCTCGTTTGGTCAAGTTGAAATGATTGTTAACCTGTCACCCCACTGACCATGAGTCGATTGGTTCACTCAGTGAACTAGTCGGTTGGTGGTCCAGGTTGTGCAAAACTCAGTCAATTCAGTTCTTAATGAATCCAACACTCTAATCGGTTGGTTCAACACTTGAACTTGTTGATCTTGAGTCAAGTCTATTTGAATGAATGTTTAATTGATTACCTAAACACTTTAATATACAATCTAAACATAATTCATGGATAAACTACTATTCCAGGTTAAAATTCTATGTGTGACCCTATAGGTCCCAGTTCACATTGGCAGTGAATGTCCATAACTAATTTATGACATCACAAGCAAAGAGGGGTGCCTAGTCACACGTCAGTGCTACTCAAGTGAATGAGAAAGTTGGAGAACAACTTTCAACCTACAGTATATGATTGGTGTTATAGTGAATGTATAATTCCTTTGTCACTGATATCCTGAATGAACTCTAGGCATGGAGTTGTCATCATGTCAATGTTCATTTACGGCTAGACAAGAAACCAGACCAAACCGACCAATATGGTTCAGTTTACATGGGTGAATGGTTTGGTTTGGTTGCAATTTTTTTCAAACCATGAAACAACTGTTCGGTTTAGTTTAAGGGTGCAATTTAACCAAACCAAACCGAACCAGTACATATATCTATATATTATTAAAATATAAACATACATCATGAAAAATTCTTATCTAAATTAAAATTCATGATAATTAATAAGAAAATAAATGTTAATGTGTAAATGGAATACTAAATCAATGAGACTAAGAAATACAAAATTTTAGACTGCGTGATATAGTTCATAATCATTTGAAGTTTGGTGGACATTATCTACTTATAGTTTATATATGTTTCTTTACATTACTAATTCCTAACATTTTTTTTAATAGGAAGTGTGTTTATCATGCTAGATTCATTATTTAAGATGATGAAAAAATGTTGATTTTTTCAAAAACAAACATAGTGTAGGTATTTAGAGTTTCTCATATAATAGTTTGAATCCGAACTAAACCAAACCAAACCAGAATTCAATAGTTCAATTCGGTTTGGTCTTGGACTAGGGAATGGTTCGGTTCAATGTGAGAATTTTACAAACTGATATGTATGGTTTGGTTTGTAGTTTCAGTGGTAAATCAAACCAAACTAAACTATGCCCACCCTTACATTCATTCATGTTTCTTGAACTAGAGCAGACTATCTGAGATATATGTGTCACTAATATCATATATTGATTCACATGTGCATGCACATGCTATTCTTAGTCTCACTTATCAAGTGGCCTAGTTATCATACTCCCTTAGGAGGGACAAATCCCAAATCTATCACTCTCAGTCAAGTCCCCATGTGTCAAAGTCACCCAATCATCATCGTTATAACAACCCATGTTTTAGGACTGCGTTTGATGATGTCAAAGTGTACCCAATGACATGTGATGAGTGTAGCAATTTTAGGTCTAAGAATCACAATCCCACCATCACTATGAGAGATGATTCTGACTACCATGCAATGGTTCCATGTGTCACTCTCATGATGGGTTTATTTGATACACTATTCTCTAACATGTATTTATGCACTTGGTTTGATATCATATATCATGACTAATGAGACTCTGTCATCAACCAACACACACTCTAGTCTTGATGTGTCATTGTTGTCTATCAACCTTCCTACAATGACATCTGACTAGGTACATAATAAGAATGTACATACTCTTATCATCCGCATGATGTCATTGTTCAAGTCAAGTACTTGAAGATATACATCATTGAGTATATTTTTATTCTTTAGACATTCATTCTGATTCATCATTATCTCATATCTGATTGTACTAGAATGAATTAGAAGCTTGCCTTTTATGTTTACCAAATAAATCATATGTTTATATATATATATGTATATATATATGTATATATATATATATATATATATATATATGACAACCCTACCATCATATGATTGGCTCTCAGGGCATACATAACAACAAAAGTCTGTAAGCTATAAAGGTTAATCTATGGATTTAAGCAAGCATCTCAAATTTGGAATCTTTGATTTGATGAAGCAGTCAAAGAGTCGGTTTATTCAAAATGAAGATGGATCATGTGTATACAAAAATATCCTTGGGAGCATGACTATGTTCCTCATATTGTATGTAGATGACATACTATTGATGGGGAATGACATCCCTTCTTTATGAAAGGTAAATACATGGCTTGGAAATACATTCAACATGAAGGACTTGAGTGAAGATTCTTATTTCTTGGGAATCAAGATCTATAGTGATAGATCAAGAAGGATTCTTGGACTAAGTCAGAGCACATACATTGACAAAGTGTTGAAGAGGTTCATCATGGAGAATAAGAAGAGAGGAAACATACCCATGTTACATGCAGTTGCCATCTCTATAGCTCAATGTCCAAAATCTTGTGAAGAAAGGGAATGCATGAGTGGGATTCCATATGCATCTGAAATTGGATCCATCATGTATGCAATGTTATGTACCCATCCCGATGTCTCATATTCCCTTAATGTGACTAGCAGATACCAGTCAAATCCAGGAGATGCACATTGGGCAGCCGTAAAGAACATGCTCAAGTACTTGATAAGAACTAAGGATCAATTCTTCATCTAAGGCGGTGAGGAAAAGTTGGTGGTATGGGGTTACATTGATGCAAGCTTCCAAACCGATAAAGATGATTATAGATCACAATCTGGATTTGTGTTTTGACTCAACAACAGATATGTTGGCTGGAAGAGTTCTAAGAAAGAGATAGTTGCAGATTCTACAATAGAGACTGAGTATATTTCTTCACCTCGTGGAGAAAATGAGGTTGTGTGGATCAAGAAGTTCATCTTTAAACTTTGGATGGTTCTTAGCATCAATGATGCAATTGGGCTTTATAGTGAAAACAACAAAGCTCTTGCATAGGCTAAAGAACCCAAATCAAAACAGTGGTCCAAGGACATACAAAGTCACTTCCATCTCATATGAGAGATTGTACAATGAGAAGATTTGAAGATTTGCAAAGTACCAATCGAAGACAACATTGTTGATTCCTTACCAAAGGCACTTTCACAGCAGAAGCATGATGGTCATGCTAGATCAAAAGTATTGAGGATCATGGGTGATTGGATCTAAGTGCAAGTGGGAGTCGGTTGGTATGTATGCCCATAGAGCCAGTCATATGATGATTGTAATGGCATACTTTATAAATTCTTTGAATAATAATAAAAGCAATTACCGTCTATATGTTTAATTTGTTTTGAGATAATTATATAACATGATATATGTCTATAGAATTGTGTTACTCAATGATGTATGTCTTTAGGGTTAAGGACCTGAACAATGAGATCATATGAATGTTAAGAGTATACATTCTTTTTTTCTCCCTAGTCAATTATTATTGGGGAATTATCCATAGACATCAATAATACATAAGACTAGAGTGTGCGTTGGTTGATGACAAAATTTCATCAATAATGATATGGGATATCAAACCAAGCACATAGATACATGTTAGAGAACAATGTATCAGACATACCCACCATAAGAGTAATTCATGGAAACCACACTTGGTTAGTCAGGATCATCTCTTATAGTGTTGGTGGTGATTGTGGTTCTTAATCCTAAAATCACTGCAATCGTCACATGTCATTGGGTTCACTTTGATATAATCAAATGCAGTCCTGAAACATGGGTTGTTATAAAGGTGATGATAGCGTGACTTCGACACATGGGGATAGACTGTGAGTGATAGAGATGGGATTTGTCCCTCGTAAGGGAGTATGGTTTTTTGTCTAGTTGATAAGCAACACTGAAAAATGCATGGCCGTGCACATGTAAGTAAATATATGATATTGAGCTTACATATATCTCAGACAGTTTGGTCTAGTTCTTGAAACATGGATTGAACGTTTGTAGGGGATGACAAGTCCATGTCTCAAGTTCAATATGGATATCAGCGACAAAGGAACTATACAAACACTTAAACACCAATCATAAATTGTAGATTGATATTTTTCTCCAACTTTTGAATTACTTGGGTAGCAATGATGCATTACTAGATGTCTCTCATTGCTTGTGATGTCATAAGTCGGTTTTGTACATTCAATACCAACATAAATTGGGACCTGCATGGTCACACACATAGGATACACCTAGAAGAGTAGATTATCTATGAATGATGTTTAGATTGATTACTAAGGTGTTTAGATACTCAATTAAACATTCAATTAACATACTTGACTCAAAATCACCAAGTTTAAGTGTTGAACCAACTAATTTGAGTGTCACGTTGATTGAGAATTGAATTGACTAAATTTTGCACAACTTGGACCACCAACAGATCATCTCACTGGGTGAACCGATTGGCTCATGGTAAATGAGATGACCGGTTCACTTAGTGAACCGACTAGCTCAAGTGGACCAATTGAGGAGTTGGTGACTTTCCTAGTTTGTGAGAAAAGTTGCACGTTTCACTTATTCGATTCAGTTGGAACAAGGATTAATCTTTGTATTAATTAGAAACATATCTGGAAAGTTAATTGCAACCAATATTGGATTGTGAAATGCTAGGGTCACTTTGTGAGCTGATCAGTTCACTATTTCAAACTATCGACTCACTAGTAAGCTGATCGGATCCCTGCCATAGAACATGTAAATTAAAGAAAATTCTGGATCCTTCTACTCCCGATCAGACTGGGAACCTAGACCCTAACTCCTCCTATAAATAGAGGGGTACAATGGGCTTCTCAAACACACAACTTAGAAAGACAGTTTCTCTAACAATTGTTGTCTTCTCTGGTTTTGGTAACCAAGAGAGCCTGAGCAAGGGAAAGACAATTACACAAAAGTAACTAGTTATGTGAGAGCAAGTCAGTGTTGGTACACTGATGGGAGGGTCATCTCCTTCCTTCTTATTTTATGAGAACAATAAGAGTTCTTGGTGGTCTGTGTGGACTACTTTAGAGGTGGGAGATTTCTATCACTTAGGAGGACATGCCAAGCTGTAGTCCGTGGTAGAAGACCAAGAGATGCACATACATTGTCCAAGACAAGGCGTTCAAGACTACAATTTCTATGAGGTATTATTGATGGGAAAGCCCCAAGACCAGGTATATCTCAGTAAACCATCTTTCATATTGTATACTTGATGCGATCTACTGGTTATGGGTTTATGGTTAGTCAAAAAGATTTGTTTCCACTTCCTGTAACATACCATAAAACCCAACATCAAGACCTATATAAATAGATGCGGAAAGCTTCTTGACCTAAGTAAGAGCATATACATTGACAAGATGCTAAAGGGTGAAACATATAGCATTCATGAGAGAAAACTTATGCATGCAATTAGTCTCTCAAGAGCCTAGTGGCTCAGTTCTTGTGAAGAACAAGAACACATAAGTAAGATGTCATATGCATTAGGAATTGGATCTATCATGTATTTAATGTTATGTACTCATCCCTTAGTCTTGTATGTATTGGACATGACGAGAAAATATTTGTCACATCCTAGTGAAGGTCACTAGACTACCATAAAGAATATCCTTAAGTACTTGAGAAGCACTAAGGATCAATTCCTTATTTATGGTAATAAGGTAGAGTTGGGTGTGAAGGGATACACCAACAAAACCTTCCAAAAATGACAAAGAAGATTAAGCATCACAATCTAAATTTGAGTTTGACCTTAATATTGAACTTTAATCTAGAAAAGTTATGAGCATGATACAGAGTTTAATTTTACAATAGAATTTTAGTACCTAACTATCTTGCAAAATGTAGAGGAAACTCAATGGATCAAGAAGTTCATTTAGATGAAATTATGGGAAGTTTTAAACATTGATGACATATTCAGAATATTGTGACAATAATTGATCTTCTGGATAGGCTAGGAATCCCAGATATCATACTACAACATTTACATCTCATATGAGAGATCATACAATGAGCTGAGGAGAAGATATGCAAAGTACTCACTAGAAGCAAACATTGTTGACCTTCTCCAAAAGCACTTGCATAGCAGAAAGATGATGGACATATTAAGATCGCTTGGAATATGATTTAGATGTGATTGGATCTAACTACAAGTGTGATTCTATTAGTATGTATGCCTAGAGAGCCAATCATGTAATGATTGTAATGAGTCATCATATACTTGATTTGATATCTCTAAAAGTAATGTCATCTATTATGTTTGTCTCTGTTATGAGATGATGACACTGACATAGTAGATGTCTAAATAATGATGTTATTCCGTGACATATGTCTTCATCTTTAGGACATGGACAATGAGATCATATGTATGATAAGAGTACATGCATTCATGTTATGCCCCTAGTCAGATATTAATGTGGAAGACAAATAGAACACAATAATATCTAAGACTAGAGTGCATCTTGAATCATGAAAGATTCTCATAAGTCATGATATGGGATATGAAGTCAAACAAATAGGTACATGTTAGATAACAATGTACCAGATAGACCCACATTGAGAGTGATACAAGGAGACCATGGAATGGTAATTAGAATAAACTCCCTTAGTGATAGTGGTGACTATAGTTCTTAGACCCGAAGTCACTACAGTCATCACATATCTTTCAACGTATTTTGACATCATCCAACATGACCTTGAATAAGGGTTGTCATAAAGGTGATGCTCTGGTGTGTTGTGAGACATGGGGATTGACTATGGGTGATGTGGAGGAGATTTGTCCCTCCTACATGAGATTGATATTCTTGCTACTTGATAATCGGGATTGAAAAATGTATGACCATACTTGTGTGACTCAGTATGTAATATGTGAGCTCACGTGCATCTCATGTAGTATGCTCTAGTTCAAGGAAGATGGATTGAACATTGAGAAGATGGTGATTACATGCCTCAAGTTCTGTCTAGATATTAAAGACAAAGGAACTATATGATTAACACTCATCACAGATTGTAGGTTCAAGTTGTTCTCCAATTCTTCAATTACATGGGTAGCAATAATGTGTTTCTCGATGCCGCTCATTGCTTGTGATATCTTAAATTAGTTATGCACATTCATTAGCAATGTAACTTGGTACCTATTGGGTCACAAATATAGAATGCACCTGGAACATGAATTTACTCATGAATAAGGTTTAATTTGATTATTAAAAGTTTAGGTATTCAATTTTAACAACATTGATAGACTGGAAATGTGTGTCGACCGACTCAAATGTTGAGTCGACTGACTCAAGCGTTGAATCAATTTAAAAGCATTTGCTAAAAATTGGATGACTGAGAATGTGCATCAACTGACTCAAGTTTTGATTTGGCTGATTCATGTGTCGAGTCAACCAATTCTCTAGTCGGACTAGATGATCATGATATTGACACTACTACAGAAACAACATTCAATGTCTCTTTTCTGGGCGTCGGTTATTTAAACAAACCGACACCTATAACATTCCACGTTGGCTATTTAGTAAGTTCGACGTCTATATTCGAAGACCAGCCAGACACGGGTATCACTTTGTATTCAGCGTCGGCTAGGTAAAACAAACTGACGCCTAAAAACGCCCGCGAAATCCAATTTTCGAGTGAAACAAAGTGTCACATACAACGTCGGTTTTTAACTACTAACCGACGCCTATATAAGATGAAAATTTGCACAAAAAGTGTCACATACAGTGTCGGTTATCCTTTGATAACCGACGCTGATAATGGTTCCCGACAAATAATTTAGGGCAAATATTGTCCAATTAGACGTCGGTTTTTGCGATCAACCGACGCTTAAGATGTTTAGGTGTTAGTTTTTTTAGACAACCGATGCCTTTTACAAACTTAATAGACTCACGATCACACGACTCTTCCCCTTTCTTCTATTTCATTGTGAGAATTCTCCTGCTCTTGCCGCCACTGCTGCTAGTCGCCCGACTCAACCCCCACCCGCCGCTGCTGCTGCTTGCATGCCGCCGCCACTCCCCTACTCCTTCTACACCGCTGACGTCTCCGGTCCCTAGTCGCCGCATCGGTCTCCGGTCCCTGCTCCTGCTTGCCCTGCGGCTGCGCCTGCCTGCCCTACGGCTGCTGGTTCTGGAGCTCGCCGATATTCCTTGCTCGCTGCCGCCCACCACCGCCATTCTCCTCGCCGCCGACCTTCTTGACCTGCTCGACCTCACCTCGCCTCGACCTCACCTTGACCTGCTCGATCTGCTCGCTTGCCCAAGTACCTGCCAACCTACCCAAGCGGCACCCAGGCGCACCTAGGCGGCCCAGGCGTTCACCTAGGGTCCCAAACCCAGGCGCCCAGTCTAGTTAGGCCTCTGGGATGCCTGAGCGGATGCTTGGACTGCGCCGACGCACAATACTGCTGGGTGTATTTTTTTTAAAATTAATTTATTTACTGATTTGTGTTTATTTATGTACTAATTTGTATTTATTTATGTACTATTTTAGGAATTAATTGATCATCTACTGCTGCCCACTGTCTCCCTGACCGTCGCCTGCTCACCTGCCTACTTGCCTGTCTACTCGCCTACCCTCCATCTCGCCCTCTCTCCCTGCTGACGTCCGACTGGGCTCAAACAGAGGTACACCCTATTTTATTACACTGCTTGATCTTTAATCACATAGACTTAATCAACATTGCTACTTGTATGATACTAGTGATTAAAAGCACTCTTTCCTGGTCCCCTCAGTAACTAGTGTTCCCTTGAGATGAATGTTAATTGATCTAGCTTGCTTACTTTCCTTGTAATGCCATCTTTTATGTGCTATGACCCACTAGTCACCTTTAGAGTATTAAAATGAAGCAACTTGTACACTTGTTAAATTTGAATCTATAAATCCTATGAAATGATATCACCCCACAAAATTAGTAGTCACTATTATGTCTTGTAAACTCTAGAATCAAGATCTAATACTCTTATGCTATTTTAACACCATGAGACATTTTTTGCTCATTCTAGTGGAATATTATGACCTATGATGACCTAACATGGAACCATGCTCTTAATGATATGATTTTGTTGGCCTAGAAACCCGTCCAAGTTTTACTCATTAGGAGTAAATCTTTGATAGTCCCTGGTTTGGGACTGTTCTTGAACACCTAATCTCACTTAGGATGTAAGTGTATAATGTGTATTGGGTTTTCAAGAAAATTTTGGCAGCATTTCCCCATTTGTTCTCTAAGTACATATGTACTTAGAAAACAGCGGGGAAATGCTGCCAAAATTTTCTCAAAAACCCAATACACATTATACACTTACTAGTGAGATTAGGTGTTCAAGGATGGGATAGGTGGTACACATTTATTATATATAAGAATGACATCACATGTATTTGTTAACCGTAGACCCTAATCTTGTCCTAATATATACTTGTTTTCTCTTTGATCATAGAATGGATAGATCATGGATGTCCATTCACAATTGCTGCACCCCAGAGTTTATATTTGGTCTTGATCAGTTTATTAGATTTGCCGAGGAACATAGGAAAGAACCTGGAGATAGGTTCTACTGTCCATGTAGGCATTGCGGTAACAACTTGAAAGTTAGAACTGGTGACGAAATCAAAAGTCATGTCATGTGCAATGGGATTGTACAAGGCTATACAGAATGACACTCGCATGGAGAGATTTCAAACTCAAAACCAGTGGATGTCGATAGCACTGCTTGGGTGGAAGAAGAAATTGCCTCCGATGACGTAGATGTGAACGGACCAGTTCCAGTAGACATCGTTGATGCGATGCTGGATAGTTGTAGGGTAGAGCACACTGATCCACCTCCTATCTTTAGAAACATTTTGCATGATGCTGAGATACTGTTATACACAGGCTGTGCTAAGTTTACGAAGCTTAGCATTGTGTTGAGATTGTATAAGTTGAAAGCTAACAATAGATGGAGCGATAAAAGCTTCACTTCATTGTTGACTTTGTTGAAAGAATTGCTTCCTGAAGGAAACGAGCTGCCAATCTCAACATACCTGGTAAAGAAATTGTTGTGCCCAATGGGAATGGAGGCCAAGAAGATACACGCATGCCTGAATGATTGTGTATTATTTCAAAAGGACTATGTAGATTTGAAAGATTGTCCAAAATGTGGTGCGTCACGGTATAAATTGACAACTTCGGGGGAGTCCAAAATGGGTTCTCCTACCAAGGTGATGTGGTATCTACCTATAATATCACGGTTTCAACGCTTGTTTGCAAATCTGAAAGACGCAAAGAATTTGAGGTGGCATGCAGATGTTAAGAAAAATAATGATGGGATCCTACGACATGCGTCTGATTCCCCACAGTGGAAGAAGATTGATCTATTGTACCCCAAATTTGGTGAAGAAGATAGGAATCTAAGACTTGGGCTTTGTACAGATGGGATGAATCCATACGGGACATTGAGAAGCCAACATAGCACTTGGCCAGTCATGCTTGTTATATACAATCTTCCTCCCTGGTTGTGTATGAAAAATAAGTACGTTATGCTGTCGTTGTTGATATCGGCCCCTAAACAACCCGGAAATGATATCGATGTTTATCTTGAACCTCTGATTGATGACTTAAAGAAACTTTGGGTTGAAGGTGTGATGACCTATGATGCTTCAGGAAGAGAGACATTGCGTTTGCACGCTATGTTGTTTTGCACTATTAATGACTTTCCAGCATACGGGAATTTGTCTGGATATAGTGTCAAAGGAGCTAAAGCATGTCCTATATGTGAAGAAAACACTAATTCAATAAGACTAAAACATGGTGGCAAGACTGTATATATTGGTCATCGAAGGTTTCTTTCAAAACTCCATCTGTATCGTAGGAAGCGCAAAGCATTCAATGGATGGAATGATGAACGGAGTGCACCTAAACCTATACCAGGGGATGTTGTTTATGAAAGAGTAAAAGACATTGTCAATGAATTTGGTAAGAAATCATAATGTAGTATGGCCACACAGAGTGACTTACATGCATTGTATCGATGTAATGCACGTTGAGAAAAATGTTTTTGATAGCGTCATTGGTACTCTGTTAAATATACCAGGTAAGACTAAAGATGGGATAAAATCCAGACTGGACCTACGTGAAATGGGAATAAGGTCAGTATTAACAGAATTACGTGAAATGGGTAATAAAAGAACATACTTACCTCCCGCTTGTTACACGTTGTCTAGAAAGGAGAAGAAAGCTTTTTGTGAATACTTGGTAAATGTTAAGGTGCCACAGGGTTACTCATCCAACATCCGTAGATTGGTATCAATGAAAGATCTGAAGTTGATATGTCTTAAATCTCATGATTGTCACACTCTAATGCAACAAATATTGCCCGTGGCAATTCGATCTATATTGCCGAAGCATGTAAGGTTTGCAATCACCAGACTTTGTTTCTTTTTCAACAGTCTATGCAGCAAAGTCATTGACCCTGATACTCTCGATAATTTGCAAAGAGAAGTGGTTGTTACCCTATGTCAGCTTGATATTTATTTCCCTCCTTCGTTCTTTGATATCATGGTACATCTTGTTGTCCACTTGACTAGGGAAGTGAAAATGTTGGGACCAATTTTCTTGCATTGGATGTATCCATTTGAATGATACATGAGCATTTTTCAAGGTGATGTTCGAAACCGTTATCAGCCTGAAGGGAGTATTATTGAAGGTTATGTGGCGAGAGAGGTTATGGATTTTTGCAATGACTTTCTGAGTGGTAATAACACTCCTGTTAATGACAATAATATTGAGGAGGGCAAAGGAATTTTGGGATCACGGGTGAAAGTAATCAGCCATGAGCAGTTGGAACAAGGTCACTTGTATATTTTACACAACATGGACGAAGTGAGTGTTTATATTGAGGAACATACAAATTTCATCAAGAGACAACATCCTCAAGCAAGTTCAATGTGGCTTGCTAGAGTGCATAACAAGACTTTTACTAAGTGGTTTGAAGATAAAGTCTTACATCAACTATCTCAAACACCAAATGATATTACGGAAACTATCAAATGCCTCGCCTTTAAACCAAAACCAAATGTTATGTCTTATGAAGGGTTTGACATTAATGGGTTCACATATTACACTAAGCGCCAAGATGATAAGAGTGTCATCCAAAATAGTGGGGTCACTCTTCAAGCGTCGACTATGTATTTTGCAAGTGCAAAGGATAAGAGTCCACATGAAGCTAAAATGTCATATTACGGTGTCATTGAAGACATATGGGAGTTTGACTACATAGATTTCAAAATTCTGCTCTTCAAATGTAATTGGGTTGATAACACCAAAGGAGGTATAGTGGATGAATTAGGTTTCATTTTAGTGAACTTTGAAAAGATTGGCGAGAAGGGTGAACCATTCATATTGGCATCACAGGCGAAACAAATATTCTATATCGATGATCCTGCAAATGATAAATGGTCGGTTGTTCTTCATGGTAAAAGACAGTTCATTGAAGATCCTATAGATGAACAAGAGTACTATGATAAGTATGGTGACTCCAGTCCATTCTTAGTTGGGTTTCCAACTCTAAAAAATATTGAAGCTAATGATGACTTATATGTGCGTGGAGATCACAATGAAGGATTGTTAATTGATAAAAGATCACAATTTTAGAGGCATGCATGTTTATATTTTTTTATTGAAGCTAAATGTTTGCTTTTTTAATATCAATCTAGACATTGATCAGTATTTCACTAACTCTGCACTAATAATTTTTGTTTGTATTCTCTTTGAAAAGTAAATATAGGAAGAAGGAAGCCACACAATAATGGAACTACTTGGACCCCAAAGACTAGGAGGAGTTTGTTACCCAAAGAAAAACAGATGAATTCAAGGTATTAAGTGCCACTCCCAATTTAATTAATATACGTTTTTATGTATTCACCTATTCAAGATTACTAACCAAATCAATGTGCTAACTAACTAGGCTATCTGCGATGCACAATGAGCAAGCATCCCACACTAAGGTTATATAGATATATAGGCAGCAAGCCATGAAACAGCAAAAGAAGCCACAATGAAGAGAATCAGGATACATATACAATACATAAAGTGCAGCACGTACAAGTGTTTCAGATTCATATAACAACATGACAGACTAACACATATATAGTGCATAACAACAGCAGTGCCGAATTGACATACAACACTAGCTTAGTACATATATAGTGGGACTAAGGTGATGAGTTAACAGGAGGACAAACAGATTTCACCACGAGTTAACATTGAAGAAGGTCTACTAACCTACACTGAGCTAAAAAAGTTTATCAGTACTAGCCTAAGGCATAAGTATCGTTCGTCGGGACAATGACGGTCGTGGAAGCTTAGTGGCCACCAGCTTAGTGGCCACTACACATTCAACTAGCCAGTGGCCACTAAGCTTCCATGACCGTCATTGTCCCGACGAACGGTACTTGTGCCTTAGGCTAGTACTGATAAACTTGTTTAGCTCAGTGTAGGTTAGTAGATCTTCTTCAATGTTAACTCGTGGTGAAATCTGTTTGTCCTCCTGTTAACACTCACCTTAGTCCCACTATATACGTACTAAGCTAGTGTTGTATGTAAATTCGGCGTTGTTGTTGTTATGCACTATATATGTGTTAGTCTGTCATGTTGTTATATGAATCTGAAGCACTTGTGCATGTTGCACTTTATGTATTGTATCTGCACGAGCAGAGGAAATAAGGCACGTTCATCCTGTGGGCATCGAAGCATTCTTTGGGCCATCCTAGTGCAAACCCAGAGCGGGACTTTCACAAGAAGAGGTAACCTATTCTTTTTTCAGAATGTTACTGCATCTTAGGCTTCCAATCAGCCTATGGCGACCCGCTCTTCTCCTGATGTGGATTTTGAGTTATTAATTTTTAACTTTTTTACCTCTAGTGGTAGGCATTGGGAGTTACTAGTTATTCTCCCTGGGACGTTCACTGTTTTATTTTATGTGAACTGTGCTTAGTTGTATTTTTTAATATTTTGTATGTTTCAATTTACAGTGCGCTAGACAAGACAACGGCTGGGCATGCGCATACTATGTGATGCGATTTATGCAGTTGATTATCCAATATGCCGCATTGGACATCGATATCATACATGAGCTATTATATATAGTCTCATTAGTTAGTATGAAATATATCAATCTTATTTTTATATTATTACTTATATATACATCATTATCTTTGCAGGTGTTTAAAATTGACCACACTATTGGTAAATACTTAAAAGATGTACATGCTCCATGCATGATGGAAGCATTAAATGAAGTAAGAGAAGAATGGGCAAGAGCCATTCAAGCAGTGGGGACTGTAAAATATAATTGGGATGCTGATAGCGATGTTGAATGATATTTTGTAAATGAATATTTCTGAATGTTTATACATGTCTGAATGTTTATACATATATTTGAATGTTTCTACATGTGTGAATGTGAGAATTGAATTGATGTCTGAATGTATCTACTTGTGTGAAAAGTATATTTGTTGATTTTGTAGGTTTTTTTCCTGTTTGTAGGCTAATATCAATGGATGTCGTAAACCTGCAGTTCAGAAAACTGAACTGCAGGTTCTCATCCTGCTGACTAGCCACAGCAGGCCTACAAACTGATAAGAAAAATAAAATAAAACATAGGTGTCGGTTATTTATAGAACACCATCATCAAAGGCTTACAACGTCGGTTATTAGATAAAAACCGCTGCATAATATGACAAAGAACCCGACCGTGCAGGAAAGCACGGTCGTGGTGGGATAAGGTGTCGGTTATTAGTATAAAACCGACGCCTATAGTACTAAACATAGTCGCGCAGGGAAGCATGGCCGTGGCATCTTGAAATATGGCGTTAGTTAATTAGTTGCAAACCGACGCAGAAAGTGTCCTAGATGGCGCCCTTTTTGTGGCACGAACCCTTTTGGCGTCGGCTTACTATACATAACTGACGCCTATAGGTGCCTTGCTGGCGTGTTTTTGGTGGCGCGA
Source organism: Alisma plantago-aquatica (assembly GCA_963693085.1). Lineage (NCBI taxonomy): Eukaryota > Viridiplantae > Streptophyta > Magnoliopsida > Alismatales > Alismataceae > Alisma > Alisma plantago-aquatica. The sequence goes on from OY856410.1 coordinate 6,145,595, forward strand.
AGCCTTTTGGCATCAGTTAGAAAACCGACACCGAAGAGTTAGACCTTTAGCGGCGCCCACATAGGCGTCGCTTGAGAACCGTCGCTAAAAGGGGTTAAACAACCGACGCCAAATGCATGTTCTGTAGTAGTGTGAGGATTGATGTTGATGTCATGTGGTGCATTGATCGTTAAATTGAAAGCCAATATGTTTGTGAATAGGAAAGCTTTCTAATCGATTTAGTGGATGTTCCAGTTGAAGACAAGGATGCGATTTTTTTGACTCTAGTGTTGAGTTGACTGACTCACAATCCACAAAAGCCATATATTCATGAAAATCCATCTCTTTGACTCCCAATTAATCTGGAATCCCTATCCCCCATCCTCCTATAAATAGAGGGATAGTCAAGGCTTTAAGAGGATACAATTAGCGCTAACAAACCTTGTCCTTTCACAATTGTAGTCATGTGAGAACCCAATCAAGTCTTACCCATAAAAGGAAGAGACAACAAGGGAGAACAAGTCAGTGCTGGCACATTGACATCGAAGGGAGAACTCTTTATTATTGGCTCTAGTAAGTGCAGAGAGGAGTTCCCGGTGGTCTGTGTGGACTAAGTAGAGATGTGAAGGTTGTTTTCATCACGCTAGGAGAACGTCATCAACTATCATTTGTGGTGTTGCCCTAGGAGGTCGTTGCTGATGATTATTCGCATTCTACTTAAGGAAGAAGCATAAAATATTGTGAGAAATGTTTTAGGCCTTGCTCTAGGACCAGGTGTATACCTCACAAAACCTTTTCCTAGATATATTGTTGTTGACACAATCTGCTGGTTTGAGATTCATGCATAATTTTTGTTTCTTCTTCCATTATACTGCCAAACATTCCAACACATAGAACCTCACCTCCACTCTCTGAATGAAAACCCTAGTAACCAAAAACCTACACAAACCTCTAGCGATGTCATCAACAACCACCTAGGAAAATAGCCGCCACAAACTTCTTCTTCTTCCTACTGACTTTGGAACTCCATCCTGACTACCATCAACTCCGTTGAGATTCCTAGGACACCATCCACTCATCCTCAAACCATGTGACCTAGGCGACACCCTACTCCCTTCCTCCTCTCCCCACATGGGTATGTGTTATGTTATAGCTAGAAACACACTGATCACTACTGGCTCACGGCAGTGACAACTAGTGGGTAAAGGAGATGCATTATTCCTCTTCCCAAACATGGACCAAGGAAGTATGAGACAAGGATCTTGTGCACTGTCAGCCTGCGTTGGGCCATAGCCATTCATAGACCACCATCACCACTCCATTGCTGCATTGACCAATAAACAAGATGGTCGTGAGGTCTTCCAACCAAACTAGGATCACACTTGAGACTTTTGAGAAACACCACATACATGCACCTAGACCCCACTTGTTCTTTCTTCAATCCTTAATCAAATGGGTATAAAGAAAAAAAACTAGGAATTTATGGGACAACCATATATTGAACCATACTACAAAATGTGGCCACCCCTCCAATATCTTTTGACATAATTTACAAATATGGTAAACATTGATTTCATAATGTTACTGACGTGGAATATTATCACACTAACAAACTCACCCAGGGATAAAATCCATGGGTTTTTAACCAAAACCTTGTGCAATAATAACACCCAAAAGCGGACGGGTCTTATCATAGTATAGTTGAGGATCGAATCCCAAGGTATAATGTTTTTAAGAATCTTTTACTAGTCGAATCTAGTTGAATCAAGACTAATATTTGGAACAAGGTTGGTTGATTTGAGTTTAATTAAACTAAATGCAAGGAAAGTAAAGAGCAGGATTAAAAGTTGATTAAAGATTAATGATGGGAATCACTGGGCTGTTCTCAGGTTTCATCGCCACTGCACGTGCAAACATATCCAAACATAAAACATCCAGGCTAGATATAACCATCCAAATGGAGCTACTGTAAAACCCCCCCAAACGGGCGTCAGGTTCGCGTAAGCATAACCTTAGGTATTATATGTCTCATCACCATCTAGATCACACACTTACGACTCTGAAGATACAGAAATCCAACTGAAGTTGTGGGCCCCCTATATAGGCGTTAGGCACACACCATGGGCTAGATGGCTCGTCTCCTCACGGATCATACACTTATGACCTCAAGGAATCCCATTATATTTCTAGTTTGGGAGTCAACTGCATTAATGACATTCAATTCCTACATATTGAAGTTCTTGAAACATAGGAAAAGAACAAGATAAATGCAAGCAGGTGATCAATCCATAAGCACACATCGACGGTTAACAATGAAATGAAAAGTTATATACATGCCATGGAATGTTTAATATTTGAACATGTAAGCATGGGCAGCGGATCTAGTCCCCGCACCCCAACGAAAGGAAACTACTCACTCATGGTGAGAGAAACAAGAAAAACAAGAGAGCGAGAGAAGATTCTGCCATGAGTGTGGTGAAGAAGATGATCGCAGCTCGGTGGAGAAATGGTCTTCTACACAACATCGGGGCAGATCTGGACAAGGAGGGGAGAACACCACGGCAGACGGGGTAGATCTGGAATCTCCACCTTCTCTCTCTTCTCGTGGTCCTTCCTCATAGTAGGAGGAGTATTCTGTGGATGTGATGGCGGCATAGGCACAGTGTGGATGCAATAGATCTACATCTGGATCTGGATCTAGATCTAGATTTGGATGGAATGGAATGGAATGGCTTGCACCAGGGGTCGAACGCTTCTTCGGTGCAACCTGGCTGTGGTTGAACCGTCTCCTTAGGTTGAGGACAGACCTGCAACCTAACGGCATCTGGAGAGGCTCCCCCGAGAGGCTGGGGGTCAAGTTCTATTTATAGGCAGGCTGGGCACCGCCTTACTTTTGCGGTTACGATTCTCCTTTAGCCTGGTCGCGGTTTTCTTTTCTCTGGTCGCAAAACTTCTGTTGGTCGCGATTTTTTGGAATCGCGGTCACGATTGTGAGCTGGTCGTGGTTCTCCTGTTGTGGTCGCGGTTCTCGAAACTAAGCCGCGGTCACAGTTACTTTGTGCTAGACGGGTTGCGGTTAGTTGCTCTTGGAACACCGGTCACGATCTTTGTAAGTGGTCGCGGTGTTGTGAGAGGAGGAGTGTTGCCACGGTTGCGATAGATCAGGTCGCAGTTATTAGAAACCACGGTCGCAGTTGTTGGAAACCGCGGTCGCAGTTTAGGGAGTATTAGTGGCTGACGTGTCCGCGGTGTTGCTCTTGGCTTGGTCGCAGTTGTTGGAAACCGCGGTCGCGGTTGTTGGAAACCGTGGTCGCGGTTTAGGGTAAGATGAGGGAAGACAACGACCTATTGGAGGAAAAGCGGGAGTTAGCAAAGGAAAAGGAAGGAAAGGGGCCACAATCTGGTGAGATGGGCCGAGAAGACAAGGCCCACATTCCCAAAATGACCTGCATAAGGGTGCAATAACTCAATAAAAATAGGGATAAATCCGATTAAATGAAAACAAATCAAATGTTAGAAGATGAGGTCGATAAGTGCGAGAATTTAAGCAAAACTGGTCCAAATGAGGTGATTGAGCCTAGACGAATATGCATTCATCAAAATACCCCGAACTTAAACGTTGCTCATCCTCGAGTAACACAAAATCCAAAACAGTCGCCAATGAATGCTTTCACTCTTGTGACTGCCTCCTCTTCACATCATGATTGCTTTCTTCTCTATACTGTGTGACTAAGCATCTCAAATTCTCGAGACCACTGAACACATCTTACCATATCTTCGTTCCTGAGTTTGTTTTCCAACATCACTTTCTCCCTACATTTTCCACATTAAGCATATCTAAGAGCTTCATAAGAGTCCAGAGACACCCGCAGAACAACAAGTGTGCACCTAATCTGACACTGGTGTTTTTCGGGATAAGGGAGGCATTCATTGTGCCAGTAGGTGGAAAAGGGAGTGAAGGGGGTATGGAAGGAAGAAATAAATCTCTCCTCTATTCGACTCAAGCTTTTTATTATATGTTTGCAATTTTCATTGATTGCATTTTTGTGTGTGCGAATCTCTCCTCTATTTGACTTGAGATTGCATTTTTTTGTGTGCGCATTGACATCTTTTCTTGGTGGTACGCCCCTATTACATAGCGAGGGAAGAAGCGTATAAAGAGGGAGGAGGTGTGCCACCCCAAACATAGGGTCTGGCACTATTTTAGCTATTTTTGTTTCTTTTTGATGGACAGAGGGGTAAGAAGATGATGGAAGAAGTGTAGAAGAGAGTTCAGATAAGAATGCAACATGATTTGCAATTCAGTGCACCGGGTTGTTCTCCTTATCATACTCTGCTCAAATAATGACTTGATGTGGATTCAGTGGAGATTCAATGCTGTTGTTCTACTAGTTAGTTAGGAAGCACAATGTGTTTGATCCCTCTCAGTTTGACAGATACTTGCCATTTTCACTGAACATGATGTTAGGGTTAATAAGCTTCACACGGTGATTTCTAACCATTGGCTAGTTTCAGAAATTGTCCCTCTTAAGGCTTCACTTCAGATAAGGAGGGTATAATGATTCAAAATTGCATGGAAAATGGGATAGCGAGCTAGATAAAGGCTTTGATTGAAACAAAAAGCGTCAAAAATTCATCAAGTTTCTATACAAATCACTTTGAAAACTTAAAAATTTTGAAATTTTTTGAAAAATTTGCTCAAAATTGCAACGATGAAATATTAAGTCTGAAACAGATAGGAGTGGGTGGAAGGTAAAGTACATACCACCCACCCTCCACCCTAAACATAGAAATTTGCTCGTCCCGAGCAAACTCTAAATCCGAGATGGAGGTGAAAAATCGTGCCGGTTGGTCCACCATATGTGGTTGTATTCCTTTCGGCGACGCGCCCTCCATCTAAAATCTCAAAAATGGAAACTAGCAGAACTTAAGACTGCATCTTGCGATACATTGTCTACCAGGTGAAAAAATTCCTAGAAAGTAAAAATAAAATTTAGGAAAAGTTCTAATTCAAAATTAAAAGTAAAAACAAAATTATTGATCAGGTTGCCTCCCGAAAAGCACCTTTGTTTTACGTCGATGGCTCGACATGGATATTATCACCAAGGTGGGGATTTGAGCTGGATTGACATATTCTCTTGGTGGTTTCTTTCTCAGCCATTCATTTATCCTTGCTTTGATTCTGGCCTCTCGTATTCTTCCCCATACAAAGCGGGCAGTTTCGGAACACATAGGGCAACAACTTGAGTTATGTTGAATTGTTCTTTGTTTCTCAATCCAAGGTGGAGAATAATTGTAAGGGGTCTGAACGGCTTCATTGATAAAGTAGTTTTGTTGAGGCTCAGAAGAAAAGTTCATTTTTTGATGCACTATCTCTTCTTTGTAAAAATTCTGGTCATAGATGTCCATCAGATAAGGATCTGGTGGATGTTCTGGGTAAAAACCACAATCCAACTCTTCTTGTGGAGGAAAGATGAAATTAGTTAACTCTGCCTGTTGGGCTACCGGTTCATTCCTGAGAAAAGTTGTTTCTAGATGAGGAGGCTCATGGATACACGCAGAAGGTTCGGTATGTGTAACAATAGGGTCGAGAGGTGTCTCTTCCATAGTTGTTAGTATTTCTTTTGTCTCTACATAGACTAGTTCACACTCAGTCTTCTTTCCAGCATGGTCTTCTTCTGAGGGAATGTCAGAATTTGAGGAAAGGACTCACTGTTGCATTTCAGTAAATTGATTAATACAGTCAACAAAATATGTCTCTTCTTCTGCAGTGTGTTCCTTTGCACTTTTGGATGCATAGAAATCAAAAGATTGTTTCCCACTCTTAGGGTCAAAACTCTCGCTTCAACATCAATTAGAGATCTAGTAGTGGAGAGGATTGGTCTTCCGAAAATGAGGAGGTAGTGTAGATTTTCCTTGATGTCCATAACTACAAAATCACATGGGACATATAGATTCCCAAGCCTTATGGAGATTTCCTCTATGATGCCAACTGGTTTTGTCATGGAGGAGTCAGCAAGCTCGATGGACATTCTAGTGGGTAAGAAGTTAGTAAGGACCAATCCGTTGCATACACTAAGAGGAATGATGGAGATGCTAGCTCTAGGATCAGCTAAACCCAGTTGGTTGATGGAATCACTTATCGAGTAGGAAATTACGAAAGAGCTAGGATCCTTATTTTTGCGAGGCATCCTATCCATAACTAAATCTGATGATGTTCTTGCCAATTTCACTATCTGATGTTCTTCAGTTTTATACTTTCGACTGAGTAGGAGTTTGAAGAACTTTGACCATTGGGGCATCTCAGCCATGGCATCTATGAGGGGGACATTGACATACAACTTCCTCATAACTTCCTTGAACTTGTTGAAACGTGTGTCGAGCTGGGTAAAATTGAGTCAACTTGGAAATGGTACACGCGGTTTATACACTGGAACAACTAGCTTAGGCTAGTCTACTACATTAGCAACAATAGGTTCCTTAGAACTTTCCTTGTCGGTCTTATCATTCTGAGTGGCACCTGCACTATGCTCAGTACCTTGGACATTTGTCACGGTGACAGGAGTCATGGGTTTTGGTAAGATAAATCCTGAATGAGTTGTCAAAGCATTAAGTTGTTTCGCGTGCCTCAGATTATCTTCTGGTTGCCCAACTAAATCTCCAGCAGGTGGCTTGAGGCTAGCTGCAAGTTGAGCTAGTTGAGATTCAATGACCTTCTGGTGTGCTTGCTAGTTAGCTATCAATGTTTGTTGCGATTGCAACATCTTCTCAATAGTCGACAGTTTGTCATCATGAGAGATGGGACTAGCTTGTTGCCTTTGTTGTTGATTCTGGTAAGGGACTTGATTGGGGTCTTGGAATTGAGGGTTGTTTTGGTAATTGTTGTAGTTCCTGTTCTGGAAGTTACCCCTAAAGTTCCCTTGATTTCCGATTTCTGTTGTTGGTTGTTTGAACCAAATTGATGTGAATTTACCGCTCCCAAAGGATTTCCATACTGAAAACCGGGATGGTTCCTAATCTGATTTGGGTTATAATACCCCTGACCAGGGATGGTGTTGACAACATTCAGATTTTCCATTTGACCATTACCTCCTTGGGCACAAGTATTGCCCAGAACAACATCATAGAGGATATTACAGGCCATCGTAGAATGATCAGTGCCTTTACATGCTTCACAGAAGAGTGAAGCTGACTTGACTTGTTCTTGTTGTCGAGGGGGCGAGCACCTTCTTTCATAAGTAGCAAAAGATGATTCAAGTTGGTCTTTATTGGTGACTAGAAGCTTTAGAGACTCAGTAATAGACTTGTACTCAGGAGTAGCTTCTGCCATAGCCACCTTCAATACTCCATTGTTTACAGGTCTTCCCCGGTTAGCTTGATTCTCAGCTCCAAGGGTGACGACCTTCCATGCGCTGTCATAACTTTGATGCATAAAGTTTCCTCCAGATGAGGAGTCTAAGAACTTCTTGATATCATCATCCACACCACTATAGAAGATCTCAATGAGTTTATTCTTGGGGATCCCATGGTGTGGACACTTGTGCAGAAGCTCTATGCATCTTTCCCATGCTTCAGTAAGGGATTCTCCAGGGACCTGAGTGAACTATGTTATTCGACCCCTAATTTCATAGGTGAGAGAAGGAGGATAGAATTTTTCCAGAAAAACATTTTGAAGTTGTTCCCAAGTAGTGATGGGTTCGCATTGCAGAGAGTTGTACCAACTTATAGCTCTATCAATGAGAGAATACTTAAAGAGATAGAGTCGAATGGCATCGTTTGTTCCCATCATAGCACATAGATCGATAAACCTCAGAAGACGTTCCTGACTATCTTCTCCTTGCTTACCATAGAATGGGTTGTTTTGAAGCAAGGTGATCTAATGTGCCCTTATCTCAAAACTTGAGCATTGATAGGAGGAGGTTTTACCTGGTGGGATTGAGAACTCCCTAAGGTCTTTTTGCAGTTCTACTGCTTGTGCTGCTGCTTGAGCTACTCGGATCTCTATTTCAACTGCCGCTCTGGCTTCTTGCATAAGCCTATCTCTTTGTGCAGCAAGGGCTTGAGCAACCCTCCGAGCAATTTCCTCTTCTTGAGCCATTCTTGCTTGGTTCTCTCTGTTCTGACGACAAAAGGTTCTATCTATCTCAGGGTCAAAGCTAATAGTGAGTCTGGGACTGTCCGAACGACGCATACACTAGACTTTGTGGGTACCTAGGATGGAAAGATCTTTCGGTAGTAAGATGGATGGAGTAGAACCGAATTCAAGTATATATGATCAATAATATCAAAAGGTAAAAGAAAATCCTAGATTTGTCTCAATAGAGCTAGATTTAACTAGATGAATCTGTTGTCCCCGGCAACGGCGCCAGAATTTGATGTGGAATATTATCTCACTAACAAACTCACCCAGGGCTGAAATCCCTTGGTTGTTAACCAAAACCTTGTGAAATAATACCACCCACAAGCACACGAGTCTTATCGCAATATAGTTGAGGATTGAATCTGAAGGGACAACGTTTTTAAGAATATTTTACTAGTCAAGTCTATTTGAATCAAGACTATTATTTAGAACAAGGTTGGTTGATTTGAGTTTAATTAAACTAAATGCAAGGAAAGTAAAGAGCAGGATTAAAAGTTGATTAAAGATTAATGATGGGAATCGTTGGGATGGTCTCGGGTTTCACCGCCACTGCACGTGCAAACATATCCAAACATCTAACATCTAGGCTAGATATAACCATCCAAATGGAGCTGTTGTAAAAACCCCCCATACAGGCATCAGGTTCGAGGAAGCATCACCTTAGGTATCAGATGTCTCGTAACCATCCAGATCACACACTTACGGCTCTGAAGATACAAAAATCCAATTGAAGTTGTGGGCCCCCTATATAGGCGTTAGGCACACAGAAGTGTCATCGTGGGCTAGATGGCTCGTCCCCTCACAGATCATACACTTACGACCTCAAGAAATTCCATTCTATTTCTATTTTTGGAGTCAACCTCAATAATCGACATTCAATTCCTACATATTGAAGTTCTCACAACATAGGAAAAGAAAAAGATAAATGCAAGCAGGTGATCAATCCACAATCACACATTCACGGTTAACAACGAAATAAAAAGTTATATACATGACATGGAATGTTTAATATTTGAACATGTAAGCATGGACAACGTGACTAGTCCCTACACACCAGCGAAAGGAAACTACTCGCTCATGATGAGAGAAATAAGAAAAATAAGAGAGAGAGAAGATTCCGCCATGAGCGTGGTGAAGAAGATGATTGTAGCTCGGTGGTGAAACGGTCTTCTACACAATGTCGGGGAAGATCTGGATGAGGAGGGGAGAACACCATGGCAGATGGGGTAGATATGAAATTTCCACCTTCTCTCTCTTCTCATGGTCCTTCCTCATAGCAGGAAGAGCAGTCCGTAGACGTGATGGCGGCGTAGGCACGGTGTGGATGCAACAGATCTAGATCTGGATCTAAATCTAGATCTAGATCTAGATCTGGATGGAATGGAATGGCTTGCACCAGGGGTCGAACGCTTCTTAGGCATAGCATGACTGTGGATGAGACCGTCTCTTTAGGCTGAGGACAAACCTGCAGCCTAACAGCGTCTGGAGAGGCTCCTCGAAGAGGTTGGGGGTCGAGTTCCATTTATAGGCAGGCTGGACACCGCCTTACTTTCGCGGTTGCGATTCTCCTTTAGCCTGGTCGCAGTTTTCTTTTCTTCGGTCATGGTTCTTCTTTTTTGTCGCGATCTTGTGGAATCAAGGTCACGATTGTGAGCTGGTCGCGGTTCTACTGCTTTGGTCGCGCTTCTCGAAACTAAGCCACGGTCGCTGTTACTTTGTGCCAGACGGGTTGCGGTTAGTTGCTCTTGGAACACCGGTCGTGATCTTTGCAAGTGGTCGCGGTGTTGTGAGAAGAGGAGTGTAGCCGAGGTCACGATAGATCAGGTCGCGGTTATTAGAAACTGCGGTCGCGGTTGTTGGAAATGTCACGGTTTAGGGAGTATTAGTGGCTGACGTGTCTGTGGTGTTGCTCTTGGCTTAGTTGCGGTTGTTGGAAACCGCGGTCGTGGTTTAGGGTAAGATGGGGGAAGACCAAGACCTATTGGAGGAGAAGCGGGAGTTAGCAAAGGAATAGGAAGGAAAGAGGCCGCGATCTGGTGAGCTGGGCCGAGAAGACAAGACCCACATGCCCAAAATGACCTTCACAAGGGTGCAAGAATTCAATAAAAATAGGGATAAATCTGATTAAGCCAAAACAAATCAAATGTTAGAAGATGAGGTCGATAAGTGCGAGAATGTAAGAAAGACTGGGCCAAATGAGGTGATTGAGCTTGGATGAATATGCATTCATCAGTTACACTAGTCAAATTTCATTTATTTGGTGTACTCATAACTAGTATTGATGCGATGATTTTGAGTCGCATTTATAGACTTGTTTTATATGTGTTTTATGCATTTATTAGTCATTTTGGTGGTTAATATTGCATAATTCATCTGCTTTGGTCTATGATACTTCTCTATGTCAAATCTCCCTTATTTTCATATTTTGAGCATAAATTATCACAAGAATATGTTTTGTTTCAGCTTATGTGGTTTCGTGTTGAAATTTTAGGAAAAACAAGTATTTGCTTTTGTCGATACCATCGACAGTGGTCGATACCATCGACCGTACCACAGGTTGCCAGCCGCAAAGAGCAGAAGAAAGTCGATACTAGCGACAGGAGAGTCGATGGTATCGAGCTACCATCAGGTTGCTGGCGAGAATTGAGTCGATACTATCGACGCATCAGTCGATACTATCGACGGAGGTGGAGCTATAGTGACACAAAAAGACAAAACCGTCGCTACAAGTTTGTCGATACCATCGACCCGCGTCGATGGTATCGAGATAGCATCAGGCACAACAACGAAGAGAAAGGAGAATTGCCGATATCGTGCAAGGTCGATACCATCGACCCGCGTCCATGGTATCGACACCGTCAGATACAAGTTTGCTTCAGATCGATCTAAATCCGACGACTGTGATTAGTTGACGACCTAGCTCGGTAATTATACCTAATGACGGTGGCCAAGAGGAAGCCATCACGTCATTAGCCGCTGCACACATCCCAAGAAGGGTGGAGAGAAGAACGGAGCCCAGAAGCACACCCCAGCCGATCCGGACGCCGAAGAAGACGATTTCCACCACCGAAAGGTGGGAGAACGTGTATTCTACGCCAAGGAGCGATTGGATCTTCTCCGTTCAGGGGTTTCACCACTCAATCATGTTTTTCTCCATGTTTCCCTTTTTCTCTACCACGTTTTGCTTTGAGATGAATATGCGGGGCTAATCCCCTTTGTCTTTAGGACCGGGAGTAGCCCGGGAATTCATTGTATGACAATTTTATCATAGTAATTCATCTTTTATCTCTTAAATCCGTGGTATAATTTCGTTTTCTCAATTATATTGTTATGCTTGATCACCATAATAATAATCTAATGCCCTTAATTACTTTGAAAGAAGAATTAATGGTTGAAAAGAGACAAAATTCACGTTAATTGACAAATCCCTTGAACAAGATGGTGTAAGGTTAATGGTGGATACTGAGAGATCATTTTTAATGCACCTAGTTTAGGGTATAGGTTACTACGATGGTGGAACCAACCTAGACATAGGTAGTGAATTGTACCACGATAGTGGGCAATTCTGATTTCAGGCCACTACCCGGATAGAGAGATAAATCTGAGTGACTACATAGAATTTAATACAATGAAAACCCACGGTGAAACTGCAATCCTAAAGATCTCATCTAGAATTGATTAAACTAAACATTTGATCGATTGCTTTGTTTTGTTTTATTTTCATTTTCTTTTAATTTTACAACAACTTCCAACTATTTAATCGGTCTAGCTGATTGCGAGTAGTTAGTAGTAGTCTCCGATAATTCACGTGTCCCTGAGTTCGACTCAGGCCTCACAAAGGCCTATAGTCGATGGTATCGACCTTGCGTGGTATCGACCATTCTCCTTTCTCTTCGTTGTTGTGCCTGATGCTATCTCGATTCCATCGACGCAGGTCGATGGTATCAACAAACCTGTAGCGACAGTTTTGTCTTTTTGTGTCGCTGTAGCTCCACTTTCGTCGATAGTATCGACTGATGCGTCGATACTATCGACTCACTTCTCGCCAGCAACCTGATGGTAGCTCGATACCATCGACTCTCCTGTCGCTAGTATCCACTTTCTTCTGCTCTTTGCGGCTGGCAACCTGTGGTCCGGTCGATGGTATCGACCACTATCGATGGTATCGACAGAAGCAGATACTTGTTTTTCCTAAAATTTCAACACGAAACCACATAAGCCGAAACAAAACATATTCTTTTGATAATTTATGCTCAAAATACAGAAATAAGGGAGATTTGACATAGAGAAGTATCATAGACCAAAGCAGATGAATTATGCAATATTAACCACCAAAATGACTAATAAATGCATAAAACACATATAAAACAAGTCTATAAATGCGAATCAAAATCATCGCATCAAGTATGCATCGTGATCCTTCCCTTGGTTAACAATAATGCTGCATAAGTGTTGCGACCGTCTCGCGAAAACAAGAACAACAAATTTAAACTAATGCGGAAGCGTTTGGTTAGCAGCGGAATTACTGAAAATCACAAAATTTTAAAACTTTTTGCACAAAGGTCCACAACCTGTAAGACTCTTTCATAAAAGAACAAGATAAGTTATTTACAAGCTGATACATCAGCACATTTCTGTAATATCACATCTCAAGAGTCACAACATCAACTGCCCTGTTAACTATACAAGGCAAGATACAAAAATCTCGAGGCATTATGCCAAAATCTCAGATCTATTTAAAACATCGAAAGACTCCTAGGACCTGAGAGTACAGAGACGACACATAGGACATTCTATCTACAAGGCTTGACAGACAGTGTCTCCACCTGAGGATTGTCCCGAATGTTGCTGCTACTGTTGTTGTTGCTCACCCACTGAAGGGTTCCTTCGTCCTCAACGTCTACCTAAAAAGTCAAATCCCACGGGGGTGAGACAATTGAATAATTGTCCCAGTGAGAGTTATAACTCTTCGCCAGAAGCATAGTTATTGCAATTATTAAAATAAAATGAATAGAAGAACTATAATGATTCAACAATAGGCAATTTATTGAATAAATTAAGTAGAGCGACATTCTCTAAGAAATCATTTCAATTATAACTTGATTGAATGACATGACATATATCAATAAGAAATATGAAGAACATGTATATTATTTGTTCAAATAGAACACTATAAACAATGCATCACCAATCATTGTTTTTCGTAGTTCAACCTAAGCAATTATGCTATACGGCTGATTACATTTTTCAAACATATTTATGCCCTGAGGAGATGAGGTATACCTCTCATACTCCAACCGACCATTATGAAATCGTAATCAGTACCATACATAGGTCATCAGAAGAGCCAGATTTCTATGACCTCATCTTCCTCAGTCAGTGTGAGGTACAACATGCAGGACATCTTGCGTCTCTGCTATACTAGCTTTCTAGGGTATTCTGGCAACTTCGCTATTAGAGTTACAGTGGCATGTTTTACTCTCTACGCCATCGAGGGATTTCTTGTTTATCTCTCATCGATGTGGCATTAACAACATCACCGGGAGATTAGTGATACATCATCCTGGCATAAACATATAATGAAGGATTGAGAGATTTGATGTTTATCTCACGTCAATTCCTCCATTAGGACGTAAGGATGTTCGCGTCCATAGCCCGCACATACTCAAAAGTATGCTCTCCAGGAGTTCCCTTAGGAAAACCTATTTCACCATCATTTAATTTTTGACAATGATGGATCTATGGTCAGGGCTCTACATGATATCATTATACTTGATTATTTAAGTACATTATAGCATTCTTTTATCATCATGCGTGTTTTCAAACATAGACCAATAAGACTATTGCTATAAAGAAAGAGTACTACTTGTATCAAGTTCATTTAACAGTATGAGTATGATTGTAGCAATGCAGGTATTTCTCATGGCTCATACAGCCTATCAATCTCATATGTTACCTCTCAGTAGGCAAGAGTACTACTTGTATCAAGTTCATTTAACAGTATGAGTATGATTGTAGCAATGCAGGTATTTCTCATGGCTCATACAACCTATCAATCTCATATTTACCTCTCAGTAGGCAACATAGCATATCATTACTTTCAAAGCTTATAAAGTGCTTTCAATGAATATGACATCATAACTCTTACCTGGCTATGTTCCCTATTTCATAAGAACCTGCATGATTAATACAAATGATAACAGACACAATATCTCTATATCAACATATGCAAAACAAAGGTAATTTTACAATTCAAGGGTTGTACCACTATGCCCTTACTAGGGTTAGGGTTTCCCTTTTTAATTCAATTAGGGTTATCTAACCCCCTTTCTGCTTAATTAGGAATAGTGTTTCCTCATCTCATAATTCAAACATTGAGTTTCATGCTTAAAAGAAGATCTCAGAATTAGGGTTTACTGTTCATATCATCACATTTCCCTAGATTAGGGTATACTATTCACAATACAATGAATTAAGATCATACCATCATCATATATGAGGATTATTTCCATTAATGTCCTCAAATTAGGGTTAAGATTCATTAACCATCATAATTAGGGTTTTCATGATCTCACTATGAAGGATCATACCCTAATTAGGTGTATTCATATATATTGGAAGTTTATTACTTGATTATCATTCATATAAGAAGTCTTCTTTTTCCTCTTTTTATCAGATGATATTTGCATCACCCTAAATTAGGCTAAATCAATTCAACATTGACGTCATGAGTTATATCATTACTATTGTGATCATTAGGTCTTACTCATCCAAAGAGTACTAATCACTCTATCCCATCAAGAGTACCTTTATAATGATCACCACTGATTATCACATGCATTTATCAACTAATTACTTGGTCCCTTAATCACTTTAGGTATCTATGAGGTTTAGGTTAATCCACCACTAAGCCATCTTGACCTCTAAGGCATCAAACGATCTTGACCTTTTTAGACCTCAAACGGTCTTGCATACTAAACCCCCAAACGGTCTTGGACAGACCTTGAAACGGTTTGGTGTTGAAGACTGTTTAGTCTTGTTTGACTTTTGAAACCGTTTGGTAAAGTGCACACTCAAGACCGTTTGCCCAAGATGGGGTAAGGACCGTTTGGTCATGAAGACCGTTTGATCAAGTTTGACTTTGAAACCGCATGGACATAACCGATCTTGAAACCGCATGAGCACCAAATGGTTTGGGATCGTTTGGTTCCAAACGGTCTTGAGACCGTTTGGTCCAAACCACCTCAAAACCGCAAGGACCAAAAAGTGTCTCAACCACTTCCATTGAGTTAGGGTTTCCAATGTTGAACCCCTCAATCGATCATGTACTTATTAGCCACTCATTAATTGAGTTAATTAGGTCAATCCTCAACTGATTTGACACTCAATTGACCCTCAATTGATCATCAATTAGGGCTTGGATCAATTGGATTAGGGTTTGAAATCGATTACCCTTCAACGTATTTCAACATGAGTCAACATGAATTGAAATCATTGATTCATCATTCAATTTTGATAATGACCTAGCCCCAAACGGTCTTGGGATCGTTTGGATGACCTCCAAATGTCTTGAGACCGTTTTCCCAAGTCAACACCAAAAACTAACTCAACCAATTAAGGTTTAGCTCATTAGATTGATCATTAGGTCAACAATCAATTGTACTTCAATTTGTTACCTTTAGATCTTCAACCACTTGACCATAGTCAACCCTAGACCTCCAAACGGTCTTGGGTGATCACCAAATGGTCTTGGGATTGTTTGGATATACTCCAAACGGTCTTGAGACCGTTTTCCCATTATTTATCAAAAACCAAGTCATTCAATTAAGGTTTGAACCTTAGGTTTGGTCACCAAATCAGCAATCGAATATTCATCAACTTGATATCATTAGGTCCTCAATTGGTTGACCCTACTTAACCCTAGACCTCCAAACGGTCTTGGGTTATCACCAAACGGTCTTGAGACCGTTTGGGTCATCTCCAAACATTTTTGAAACCGTTTGGGCCACTCAACCCAAACTTCAACATGATACTATTATTATAATCAGCAAATGACCCGATTAGGGTTTAGGTGACTAATGGGCCTTCAATTGGTGAACCACTTGGAATCAATGGATGATTTTTGGTAGGTAATTAGTCCATATTATTCTCAATAGTCCTCCAAATGGTCAACACCTGGTCAACGCACCCAAACGGTCTTGGACCGTTTGCTTCTATGCGGTTTGGTTGAAACTGTTTGCATTCAAACGGTTTGAAACCGTTTGCTCCCAAACGGTTTGGGAAACCGTTTGAGCAAGGGTTGGAGACCGTTTGCTAAAGTAAATTTTTGGATAAAAATAGGAATTAACGTTATCATCTTCTACCTCAAGAATAGAGGTTGTTCTTCACGGAATTGCTAGCAAGAACACAAGAGTAGCAAAGGAAGAAGAATAACTAACGATTTTTCATGGAGATGAAGATGCATAAACAAAGCTCAAGGTTTAGAGTTATAAAACCCACCTCTAGGACTGATCCAGAGTTCCCAGCTTCGTATCTTTAATGGTGGATGAAGCTCCTATAGTTGTCCAAGGTCTGTTCTTCAAGTTTTGGATGGAGAAGATGGCTAGAAAGAAGAATCGTGTGAAAAACACCAATAAACCAACCTTGTTTTATGATTTCCACCATGAATTCGAGGTAGATGATGGTCCATACTTACCAAACCAGCTTGGTCATCCTTCCTATGGTACAGAGCTCCTTCTTGGTCGGCCAAAGCAAGTTTGATAAGAAAAGAACTAAGGGAAACGATCCCTTGTGTTGTTGGAAAAAGGTTGTTTGTATATTTATGGGTCTTTAAGGTAATTAGATAAAAGAGAGTTATCTTCTTTTATTTTCCAACTAAATCCACCAAAACTTGCTCCACTTTCTTGGCTATGTGGCCACCTTCTAAACCTTGCAAGACTTCTCAATTATCCAAGGTTTAAAGGAAAAGAAACCCAACATCTTATAAGTTGTATATATTAAAGGCCCATTTGCTTAAATCTTGATTATTTTAATATCAAGATTATCTCTCTTCCTTGATCATTCAAATGAGGCGCCCTTCTCATTTTCTTTGCTCAACTTTATGCCAAAAAAACATGAGAGATACTCTAGATGATACATTTTACATGTTGGACCCTAGGTTTTGGGTAATTTGCACATTACACCAAAACTAGGTTTTTAAAGCACAAGGATTGCTCTACAAGCTATATCTTGGTGTTAAAGCTTGTGGAATCCATACCACCACATCATATTCGTTCTTATGATGTCTCAACATCAGAGGAACATTTTAACATGTGCAATTTGCAAGTTAACCCCTCAACTTGGGTAATTTGCACTTTAGTCCATATTTAACAAAACAATGTTTCAACATTATGCAAAAAGGACTGGAATTGAAATATAAGTTCCTCAAAAGCTTTAATTACATTTCAAAGGATAAACACACGCATCTAATCACTCAATTAGGCAAAACACCTAGGGTTAGTACATAACCCAGGTCAGAGATGTTATAAATTATCCACCCCTTACAAGGATTTTGTCCCCAAAATCATTACAAAACATTTTAAGAGAAAAGAGCAGGGTATTTCCTTCTCATTTCTTCCTCTAGTTCCCACGTGGCTTCTTCAACACCATGGTGATTCCAGAGGACTTTCACAAGATGTATGTCTTTCTTATTCAACTTTTTAATTCTTCTGTCAAGGATCGATACAGGTCCTTCTTCATAAGATACATCATCATTCAATTCTATTTCCATAGGTTGCAGAACTGATTCTGTATCAGGATGACATTTCCTTAACATGGAAATGTGGAACACAGGATGTAACTTTTGTAACTTTGATGGTAACTCTAGCTTATAAACTACCTTTCCAATCTTTTCAATGATTGGATAAGGCGCCATAAACCTAGGAGCTAACTTTCCTTTCCTTCCAAATCTAAGAACTCCTTTCCAGGGTGAGACCTTGAGGTACACTCTATCTCCAACCTGGAATTCTAAAGGTCTACGACGCTTATCAGCATAAGATTTCTGCCTATCCTGTGCAGTCTTCAACTATTGTTGTATTATTTTAATCTTCTCGGTAGTCTGTTGCACAAGATCAGGACCTAAAAGTTGATATTCACCGGTTTCATACCAACATAAGGGTGATCTACAACGTCTGCCATACAAAGCTTCATAAGGTGCCATGTCAATTCTATGTTGATAGCTATTGTTATAGGCAAACTCTATCAAGCTTAGATGTAGATCCCAAATTCCTGTAAGTTGGAGAACACATGCTCTGAGTAAGTCTTCCAAAGTCTGTATAGTCCTTTCTGATTATCCATCTGTCTAAGGATGAAAGGTTGTACTAAACCTTAACTGTGTGCCTAAAGCTTTATGGAGTCGCTCCCAAAAACGACTTGTAAATTGGGGACCTCTGTCAGAAACAGTGGTAACTGGGACTCCATGCAGTCGTACTATCTCATCTACATACAACTGTGCCAGATTTTCAGCAGAATAGGTTGTTTTGATAGGTAAGAAATGTGCTATCTTTGTCAACCTATCAACTATTACCCAGATGGAATCATGTCCTTTGGCTGTTCTAGGTAAACCAACCACAAAATCCATGGTCACATGATCCCACTTCAACTGTGGTATGGGTAAAGGTTGCATTGTTCCTGCAGGCTTCTAGTGTTTAGCTTTAACTTGCTGACACACAGGACATCGCATAACAAACTTAGCAACGTCCTTCTTCAAACCAGGATACCAATACATATCTTTCAAGTTTCGATACATCTTGGTACTTCCTAGATGCATAGCATACATTGAAGAATGAGCTTCCTCCAGGACTAACTTTCTAAAGTTATCCACATCTGGTACTATCATCCTACCATGATAACAGGCTACTTGATCATCTGAGTCATGGAAACCTTCTCGTTTCTCACTACCATACTCCGATCTAATCAGTTGAACTACTTCATCAACTTGCTGTGCTTCCTTAATTTGCTGTCTGAGAGTAGGTTTTATGTGCATCTCAGCTAACAACCCTGATAACAATGATACTCTTAATTGTACATTATCTTGTCTTAAGGAGATAAGCATATCCCTTCTAGAGCATACCAAAGAATTCAGTTGTGCTCTATCTAGGGCTGGTGTTGCTGATTTCCTACTCAAAGCATCAGCAACTACATTGGCCTTCCTTGGATGGTAATCAATTGTACAATCGTAGTCCTTGATTAACTCCATCCAGCGGCGTTGCCTCATGTTAAGCTCATGCTGAGAAAAGATATACTTAAGGTTCTTATGGTCTGTGAAATCTGGAATGTCTCTCCATAAAGATAATGTCTCCAGATTTTCAAGACATGAACTACAACAGCTAGTTCTAGATCGTGTGTCGGATAATTCTCCTCATGTTTCTTAAGCTGTCGAGAAGCAAAAGAAATCACTTGTTTATCCTGCATCAACACACATCCTAGTCCATTTTTAGAGGCATCACAGAAGACTATATATCCTTTCCCTTGCTCAGGTAACACAAGTACAGGTGCACTTCTCAATCTCTCCTTCAACAGCTGGAAAGATTGCTGACACTTATCATTCCAGGAAAAAGGAACATCCTTCCTGGTCAACTTAGTCAAGGGTAAAGCTATAGAACTGAAGTTCTTAATGAACCTTCGATAATAGCTTTCCAACCCTAAGAAACTACAGATCACTGTCGGTGTCTTCGACTGTTCCCATTGCAGGACAGATTCTACCTTTTTAGGGTCAACACGTATACCTAAAGCAGATATTACGTGTCCAAGAAAAGAAACTTCTGGTAACCAGAACTCACACTTGCTAAACTTAGAGTATAGCTTATGCTTTCTTAGCAAAATAAGAGTCTGACGAAGATGCTGTTCATGCTGCTGAGCATCTCTACTATAGATCAGGATGTCATCTATAAAGACAACAACACATTGATCGAGAAAAGGTCAGAAGATTCTATTCATGAGTTCCATAAATGCAGTTGGTGCATTTGTTAGTCCAAACGACATAACTGTGAACTCATAGTGATCATACCTTGTTTTGAAGGTAGACTTAGGTATGTCTCCATCCTTAATACACAACTCGTGATATCCCGACCTCAAATCTATTTTTGAGAAGATGGTTGCACCACGCAACTGAACAAAGAGATCATCAATCCTTGGTAGAGGATACTTATTCTTTATTGTTACTTTATTTAACTGTCTATAATCAATGCACAACCACATTGACCCATCTTTCTTTTTAACAAAGAGGACCGGAGCACCCTAGGGTGAAGTACTCAGTCAGATGAAACCCTTCTCAAGCAACTCTTGCAATTGTTTCTTGAGTTCTTCCATCTCAGCAGACGCCATCCTATATGGTGTTTGTGCTATAGGTTGTGTGTCTGGAACTAGATTAATTTCAAAATCTATTTCTCGGGGCGGTGGTACACCTAGAAGTTCTTCAGGAAATACATCTGCAAATTCCCTAACTACCGGAACTTAAATAGGGTTAAAACTCTCCATGGTAGTATCTACCACATGGGCCACGAATGCATAACATCCTTGCCTCATCAGCTTCTCAGCAACCATAGCTGACACAAGATAGGTTGGCAGAATCTTTCTTTCTCCTTGAAAGATCCATGTGTCACTTTCATCAGTGAACACAGCTTGCTTAGACTCACAATCCAAGACACCCTTATACCTTTCTAAGGTATCCATCCCTAGGATTACATCAAATCCATGCATCTCAAGTGGTATAAGATCCACTTGAATGCGACATTCAGAAAAGAAGAGGATGCAGGGAGAACATACTTCCTGCAACACAGCAGATCCCATCAACGGAGTTTCTAGCAACAAACTATCTACTCTATGACTTGTAGTCAAGTTGTAGTCAAGAATCACTCTTCGAGTGATAAAGGAGTGCGTATCACCCGGATCAATTAAAACAGATACAACGCAAGATGTAGACATAACAGAATATAATAATTCCATCTGATCTCCCACAACATGAGGGTTGATCACTGCATCAGGTGGATTCATCGCATAGAATCTTGCCGTTACCTATGGTTGATTCGGTGCTCGATGACTTGGTGTCGATGATCCAGCTTGGGATGCTTGTCCACGTCCTCTAGCTCCTCCTAGAAATTGACTCCTTTGAGATCCTTGTTGACTCTGCCTTTGAGGTTGAGTTACACTCACTTCTCTGGCTCTGCAATCTTTCATCATATGTCCCATCTTTCCACATAGATAACAACTTCTGTTCAGTTGTTGTGGTCTGGGTGGTCCTATAACCGATATAGATGCTGAGCTACGAGCTCCTTCTAATGGTAAGCTTCGTCCTCTACCCCTATTTTACATCCACTGCGTCTGGGTACTGAATCTAGGTGGTGGTGTAGGCACAGAAAACCTAGGTTTCTTAAAATCTTTGGATGAGGATCCTTATAACTGGGGATACATCCTCTTATTCTTGGTTTGTCTCTTCTCTGACACAGACCTCTCTATCATCCTGACTGACTCCACAAAGGTAGCAAACATTTCCCTGTTCTCCAGAGCAGACACATGGGTGGTCAACTCAGCGTTTAACCCTTTCTCAAAATGTCTAATCCTTTCCTCATCTGTGGTTGCCATGTGTGGACAGAACCGCAAAAGCACCATGAACTTAGCCTCATATTCGCTAATGTTCATAGGTCCCTACCTTAACCTCTCAAACTGAGAGATTTTCTCGTCCAGAAATGTCTTAGGGAAGTATTTGTTTATAAATTCCCGTCGAAAAACTTCCCATGCAATCTCCACACCTGGCCTATTCTGTTCTTCCATGGTCCACCAGTGACCAGCACTCCCCTTGAGAAGGTACACATCATGTCTAACCTTCTCAGCTTTTGGGATGTTCAAGATTCTAAAGGCTTTCTCTAGTTCAGTTAACCACAGGTCAGCATCTGCTGGGTCAACTGTTCCAGCATACTCTGTGGCTCCAACCCGGCGTAGTCATTCAAATGTCTTGCCGACTCCTTGTCCTTCAGGATGGGTAGGTGCCCTAGGTGCAGATATAGGCATCCTATCAGTCATATGTGTCATGGTAGTCATAAACTGCCCAAACATGGCTTGGACGGCTCAGTTCCCCATGTCAGCTGGATTGAACTGGGGTGGTTTAGGTATAGGTTCTTCCCTTTCTTGGTTTCTTGCACCTTCTCTAGGTGCAGCAACAATACTCTCAACAACGTGTTCCTCGTGTGGTCCAGACATCTTTTATTTTATCTTCTCCTCCTAATGAGCAGAAGACACTATCAGATATACTGGAAGACACTAGAACAGACTCAACAACCTAAGTCCTATGTCTCTGTAGACTCAGTGAACCTAGAGCTCTGATACCACTAAACTATTGCGACCGTCTTGCGAAAACAAGATCAATGAATTTAAACTAATGCGGAAGCGTTTCGTTAGCAGCAGAATTACTGAAAATCACAAAATTTTAAAACTTTTTGTACAAAGGTCCACAACCTGTAAGACTCTTTCATAAAAGAATAGGATAAGTTATTTACAATCTGATACATCATCACATTTCTGTAATATCACATCTCGAGAGTCACAACATCAACTGCCATGTTAAGTGTACAAGGCAAGATATAAAAAATCTCGAGGCATTATGCCAAAATCTCAGATCTATTTAAAACATCTAAAGACTCCTAGGACCTGAGAGTACAGAGACGACACATAGGACATTCTATCCACAAGGCTTGACATACAGTGTCTCCATCTGAGGATCAGTGCTTTCCTGGATGTTGCTGCTACCATTGTTGTTGCTCACCCACTGAAGGGTTCCTTCGTCCTCAGCGTCTACCTAAAAAGTCGAATCCCACAGGGGTGAGACAATTAAATAATTGTCCCAGTGAGAGTTATAACTCTTCGCCAGAAGTGTAGTTATTGCAATTATTAAAATACAATGAATAGAAGAACTATAATGATTCAACAGCAGGCAATTTATTGAATAAATTAAGTAGAGCAACATTCTCTAAGCAATTATTTCAATTATAACTTGATTGAATGACAGGACATATATCAATAAGAAATATGAAGAACGTGTATATTATTTGTTCAAATAGAACACTATAAACAATGCATCATCAATCATTGTTTTTTGTAGTTCAACCTAAGCAATTACGCTATACAGCTGATTACATTTTTCAAACATATTTATGTACTGAGGAGATGAGGTATACCTCTCATACTCCAACCGACCATTACGAAATAGCAATCGGTACCATACATAGGTCATCAGAAGAGTCGGATTTCTATGACCTCATCTTCCTCAGTTAGTGAGAGGTACAACATGCATGACATCTTGTGTCTCTGCTATAATAGCTTTCCAGGGTATTCTGGCAACTTCGCTATTAGAGTTACAGTGGCATGTTGTACTCTCTTTGCCATCGAGGAATTTCTTGTTTATCTCTCATCGATGCGGCATTAACAACATCATCGGGAGATTAGTGATGCATCATCCCGGCATAAACATATAATGAAGGATTGAGAGATTTGATGTTTATCTCACATAAATTCCTCCATTAGGACATAAGGATATTCGCGTCCATAACCCCCACATACTCAAAAGTATGCTCTACAGGAGTTCCCTTAGGAACACCTGTTTCACCATCATTTAATTTCTGACAATGATGGATCTATGGTCAGGACTCTACATGATATCATTATACTTGATTATTTAAGTACATTATAGCATTCGTTTATCATCAGGCATGTTATGACCCACTCCATGATTAACCAGTAAGCACATCGCTTAGTGCATCATTAATTTAATCAAATTGAATAAAGTACTCAAGATGCAATTTGTGCATTTGACCAGTTGTGATTAGCTAATAACCAAGATAAGCTAAGTCATGAATCAATAGTTGAGATTTACTCATATGAGGTAATTAATGATGATAGCAACGTTGATTATTAAGTTCATTAAGTTGAATCAAGCAATCACAGATGCAATTTGATCTTTGATCCAGTGAAGCAGTGTAATCAGTATGCTTTCATGCCTTGAGTAGGTAGAGGAGTTCGTGCTTGAAATGATGCAAAAGAAATCATCCAAATCGGACCCCCGAGGCCATAGTTATGGCAATTTCTAGAACTAGGGTTTAAATTTGCAATTTTTCCAATTTTTCTTCTAGCTTTTATTTAG
This sequence comes from Alisma plantago-aquatica, assembly GCA_963693085.1. NCBI lineage: Eukaryota > Viridiplantae > Streptophyta > Magnoliopsida > Alismatales > Alismataceae > Alisma > Alisma plantago-aquatica. Next base: position 6,169,885 of record OY856410.1, read on the forward strand.
CCTTTTATTTACCCTTTCCCTTTCTCACTTATCCATTCTTCTTCTCCTACCCGATAAAACAGTGGACAGCCGCAAGAGCGGCGCCCAACAGGCCTGGTCGGCCGCGACAAAGAAGGAGCTAGGGTGGGTGATTTCTTAGCCCTTAGCCCCGATTTGACTACACCTCTTCCTCCTCTACCTTCCCTCTTCTTCTTCCCTTCTTCTTCTTCCTCCAAACCAAGCAGCTCCAGCCTCTAGGGCGGCCGTTTTGCAGAAGCAGTGGTCGGCGGACAACTGCTTCAGCCCGGCCAAATAGCCCCCTTTGGGCGCACGAAACTTCATGGGGATGTCATCTTTGAGTTCAGCCGATGATCTGGAGCACAAATCCGCAGCGCCCGATCCCTCTTCTTCTTGCTTGCTCCATGGACGCCCAAAACAGCAGGGGCGGCGCCCTACCTTGCAGCAATCATGGCTGCAAGAAGCGTCAGCCTGGGGACCGTTTGAGCACAAGGAGCGGTATGAAATTGACGTCCTTGGCTTTGTCCTTGATATCCCTGCTCGAATTCATAGTCAATAGATACAACAGCCTCTGGAAAGCTTCTCTTCTACCTGTACGTGTGTGCAGGTTACTGTTCAATTGCAGCAGGTCCGAACAGGTCTGAATCGGGGTTCGGTTAACACACAATAGAGCAAGGTAAGACTGGCACGGGGCTCAGTTTTGAGGATAGAACTAGAATCTGTAGCTTAAGCCAAGACTTAGTTTTTAATCGAGTTCATCTTCAATGAGTTTCCGTCTCTGCGCAGGTTGCATGGCGTGCAAAGTTACAGAAAGCGGAACAAGCTTCAGCCCAGGTGCACGGCGTGCAAATCAGTTTGCACGGCGTGCAAAGTTGCGGAAAAGTAGAACAGAAGTGCACTGAAGGTGCACGGCGTGCAGCCTCGGTGCGCAGCATGCACTCTGCTGTAAAGGGCAGAATTAGGCGTGGTTGTGGACGTTTTTCGGTGTATACGAACACACCGAAGTGGGTGAGTAGTAGTTCATTTAGAAATCATTATTTAACTCAATTTAAATGCTTAATTACTTCTGTATCAATTAATATAACTTTTAAACAGTGTAGTACATACAATAGAGCATGTTAGATTCATTGGAACTTGAAATACTTGATATGCTTAAGGAAAAAATGATGAAATTTCCTGTATTATAGTTGCAATGTATTTGCTGATTTAAAAGTAGATGTTTAGCATTGAAACTGGATAAATGATACTGAATCATGTTAAAGGATGACAAAGGATATACATGTGTTTCAAGTGAATATTCAGAATGTGCAATGTGCATGAAATGTGATATTCCTGTTTATATGGTTATATGTTAATCAGTTAATAGACTTAGGTGCCCTAACACCGTAGAACCCCTTTGACAGATCTGCTTCTTAGGGGTGAAACTCGTGTTGCAACAATAATTGTGCGGAGTCACGGTGGCACGAGGAAAGAGAGCCAGTGTTGCAACAAGAACCATGCGGAGTCATGGTGGCACTGGGGGAAATTATGGGTTATTGCAACAAGAACCGTGCGGAGTCATGGTGGTAACCCAGTGAGACTCTTCGCCTGTGTGCTCAGGTTAGTGAGGAGGGGTCTAGAGCACTCAGAGTAGTGCTTTGAGGCCGGTGAGCCTGTGGGTCCTGTGGCAGAACAGGTCTGGCGTCATACTTAGCATTTCCCGGGTGTGTCGCTAAGTCTTGTACGGTGGGATCGTAGTTCGCTACGGATCTTCATATGCAGAGTACACTGCATATGATTAGGGCATAATAATAATATAAATATGTAATCATATAGGATCACAGTAAATTAATGTGTTAAAGAGATCTGAACTTTTGTGCCAATTCTTTATATCTGTTATTTGTTTAAATTATCTGTTGTTGCATAGAATTGTGATTATATTCAGCAAATCTATTATGTCATTAGATCTGCCCTGCTTGTACTGCACTTATGTTTATTTCAATTTCATAAACCTGATGAGTTGTTTAGTGATAGCTAAATGAAAGGCTATTCACTGAGCGAGTAGGCTCATACCTCTACTCAAAACATTTTCAGGTCATCATCAGCAGCAGGAATCTGAAGGATCCTTTCAACCTAACGCTTAGTCTGTAGAAGGTATATGTAGTTAGAAATTAGAGGTCTCTTAGTCCTTTCCCCTCGGTCCTTGGGACATGGAGTGGGTGAGAGAGAGTGTGTATGTGGTATGTGTATAAGGATGTAAATTAATTGTTATGTTTACTTTCTGTTAAACAATGTTACATGTTGTAAACTCTGTTTACGTACTCTAGCCAGTTTAGTTGAAATGCTTCCACAATAGTTATTATGTTTTAGTTTACAGCAATAATCCGAATATCATTACGAGGTTTTAGAAAGAAAAAGTTCTCAGAGATTTGTTTATGTGATAATCCCTCCGTTGTGCCCTAATCTCGTGATTAGTGGTTAGTGTGAGACCGGGGGTGTGACAAGGCATGTTTTCAAACATAGACCAATAAGACTGTTTCTATAAAGAAAGAGTACTACTTGTATCAAGTTCATTTAACAGTATGAGTATGATTGTAGCAATGCAGGTATTTCTCATGGTTCATATAGCCTATCAATTAGGAATAGTGTTTCCTCATCTCATAATTCAAACATTGAGTTTCATGCTTAAAAGCATAACTCAGAATTAGGGTTTACTGTTCATATCATCACATTTCCCTAGATTAGGGTTTACTATTCAAAATACAATGAATTAAGATCATACCATCATCATATATGAGGATTATTTCCCTTAATGTCCTCAAATTAGGGTTAAGATTCATTAACCATCATAATTAGGGTTTTCATGATCTCACTATGAAGGATCATACCCTAATTAGATGTATTCATACACATTGGAAGTTTATTACTTGATTATCATTCATATAATAAGTATTCTTTTTCCTCTTTTTATCAGATGATATTTGCATCACCCTTGATTAGGATAAATCAATTCAACATTGACGTCATGAGTTATATCATTACTATTGTGATCATTAGGTCTTACTCATCCAAAGATTACTAATCAATCTATCCCATCAAGAGTACCTTTATAATGATCACCACTGATTATCACATGCATTTATCCACTAATTACTTGCTCCCTTAATCACTTTAGGTATCTATGATGTTTAGGTTAATCCACCACTAAGCCATCTTGACCTCTAAGGCATCAAACGATCTTGACCTTTTTAGACCTCAAACGGTCTTGCATACTAAACCCCCAAACGGTCTTGGACAGACCTTGAAACCGTTTGGTGTTGAATACCATTTGGTCTTGTTTGACTTTTGAAACCGTTTGGTAAAGTGCACACTCAAGACCGTTTGCCCAAGATGGGGTAAGGACCGTTTGGTCATGAAGACTGTTTGATCAAGTTTGACTTTGAAACCACATGGACATAACCAATCTTGAAACCACATGAGCACCAAACGGTTTGGGATCATTTGGTCCCAAACGGTCTTGAGACTGTTTGGACCCAAACGGTCTTGAGACCGTTTGGTCCAAACCACCTCAAAACCGCAAGGACCAAAAAGTGTCTCAACCACTTCAATTGAGTTAGGGTTTCCAATGTTGAACCCCTCAATCGATCATGTACTTATTAGCCACTCATTTATTGAGTTAATTAGGTCAATCCTCAACTGATTTGACACTCAATTGACCCTCAATTGATCATCAATTAGGGCTTGGATCAATTGTATTAGGGTTTGAAATCAATTACCCTTCAACGTATTTCAACATGAGTCAACATGAATTGAAATCATTGATTCATCATTCAATTTTGATCATGACCTGACCCCAAATGGTCTTGGGATCGTTTAGATGACCTCCAAACAGTCTTGAGACCATTTGCCCAAGTCAACACCAAGACCTAACTCAACCAATTAAGGTTTAGCTCATTATATTGATCATTAGGTCAACAATCAATTGTACTTCAATTTGTTACCTTTAGATCTTCAACCACTTGACCATAGTCAACCCTAGACCTCCAAACGGTCTTGGGTGATTACCAAATGGTCTTGGGATCATTTGGATATCCTCCAAACGGTCTTGAGACCGTTTTCCCATTATTTTATCAAAAACCAAGTCATTCAATTAAGATTTGAACACTAGGTTTGGTCACCAAATCGGCAATCGAATATTCATCAACTTGATATCATTAGGTCCTCAATTGGTTAACCCTACTTAACCCTAGACCTACAAATAGTCTTGGGTTATCACCAAATGGTCTTGAGACCGTTTGGGTGATCATCAAATGGTTTTGAAACCGTTTGGGCCACTCAACCCAAACTTCAACATGATACTATTATTAAAATCAGCAAATGACCCGATTAGGGTTTAGGTGACTAATGGGCCTTCAATTGGTGAACCACTTGGAATCAATGGATGATTTTTGGTAGGTAATTAGTACACATTATTCTCAATAGTCCTCCAAATGGTCAACACCTGGTCAATGCACCCAAATAGTCTTGGACCGTTTGCTTCTATGCGGTTTGGTTGAAATCGTTTGCATTTAAACGGTTTGAAACCGTTTGCTCCCAAACGGTTTGGGAAACTGTTTGAGCAAGGGTCAGAGACCGTTTGCTAAAGTAAATTTTTGGATAAACATAGGAATTAACGTCAACATCTTCTACCTCAAGAACAGAGACTGTTGTTCATGAAATTGCTAGCAAGAACACAAGAGTAGCAAAGGAAGAATAATAACTAACGATTTTTCATGGAGATGAAGATGCATAAACAAAGCTCAAGGTTTAGAGTTATAAAACCCGCCTCTAGGACTGATCTAGAGTTCCAAGATTTGTAGCTTTAATGGTGGATGAAGCTCCAGTAGTTTTCCAAGGTCCGTTCTTCAAGTTTTGGATGGAGAAGATGGCTAGATAGAAGAATCGTGTGAAAAACACCAATAAACCAACCTTGTTTTATGATTTCCACCATGAATTCGAGGTAGATGATGGTCCATACTTACCAAACCAGCTTGGTCGTCCTTCCTCTGGTCCAGAGCTCCTTCTTGGTCGGCCAAAGCAAGTTTGAGAAGAAATGAACTAAGGGAAACGATCCCTTGTGTTGTTGGAAAAAGGTTGTTTATATATTTATGGGTCTTCAAGGTAATTAGATAAAAGAGAGTTATCTTCTTTTATTTTCCAACTAAATCCACCAAAACTTGCTCCACTTTCTTGGCTACGCGGCCACCTTCTAAACCTTGCAAGACTTGTCAATTATCCCAGGTTTAAAGGAAAAGAAACCCAACATCTTAATAAGTTTTATATATTAAATGCCCATTTGCTTAAATCTTGATTATTTTAATATCAAGATTATCTCTCTTCCTTGATCATTCAAATGAGGCGCCCTTCTCATTTTCTTTGCTCAACTTTAGGCCAAGAAACATGAGATATACTCTAGAGAATACATTTTACATGTTGGACCCTAGGTTTTGGGTAATTTGCACATTACCCCAAAACTAGGTTTTTAAAGCACAAGGATTGCTCTACAACCTATATCTTGGTGTTCAAGCTTGTGGAATCCATACCACCACATCATTTTCATTCTTATGATGTCTCAACATCAGAGGAACATATTAACATGTGCAATTTTCAAGTTAACCCCTCAACTTGGGTAATTTGCACTTTAGTCCATATTTAACAAAACAATGTTTCAACATTATGCAAAAAGGACTGGAATTGAAACATAAGTTCCTCAAAAGCTTTAATTACATTTCAAAGGATAAAAACAAGCATCTAATCACTCAATTAGGCAAAACACCTAGGGTTAGTACATAACCGAGGTCAGGGATGTTACAATAAGTTTATAGATATATGTGTAAATATGACCCTACATGTGCATAACAAGGTTTCATATATGCATTAATTCAAATAAGAAACCCATGAAATAAATTGTAGTACTATTAGTGGAAGAAATCATGAAAAATCCCCAATTATATTACTTACTAACTAGCCTCAAAATGACTACTCTATGAATAAATTTGTAATATGGAAGTATCAATTTGATAATAGAAATAAATTTGGAATTCGAATCAAATACCTACAACTATATTGAAACCCAAGAACATAAAAACTAAAGCATATTAAGTAATTACCCATTTTGAACAATAAATGCATAGTTATATGCAAATTTATAAATATATAGTATTCTATTATACAATTTAGAAACTAAAGGATACCATGAAACATAAGAATATATGGGTTATACATATTATAGACAATAGTGATAATTAGTATATCATACGTGGCTACAAGTAAAAACCAGACTACAACACTAATGGAATGGACTTAATGAGTTTAGGATGGGAAATTATAAAAAAAAGTAATCCATAGATAATCTACTCACTAAGGGGGGAAATGGTAATTTTACCTAAAAGAAGATAGTAAGTGATTTGCACACCCAGAAGAATCAAATAGCCATAGTATATACTCTCTTTCTATATTTGTGACACATTGGCATCCTTGACTAGTAAGAAATACAATCTTAATTTAACTTAACTCGACCATGATATTGGGAGTTTCATAAACCTTTCCACACCTTAAATACCCATACACAAACATAATAGGGTATTCTTCAAAAAAACATGCTATCATTTCTTCCTAGGTTAGGCTCCCTAGGTATTAACCATAATTCCTTGATGTGCTTATGAATGTCAAAGCTTATAATCTCATTTGACTAGAAACCCTTACGGTTACACATCATTGATTACTGTAGTCATACATATTCACTTAGTTGTTAATACATATATTTTACTTTGCTTTTCATGAATTACTTAATTCTCAACATTCCTCAATTGTTTCTAGATAACCTGGATCATGCATTACTAGATGAACATGTATACAAAGAAGTCTTACTATTGAAATTTTGGGGTATCCTGAACCCTAAATTTATTACTCTAATTCCATTATTCTATTCTTTATAGTAGGGAATCTACTATCAACCATGATTTGTAAACTTCTATGCAGTTCTAGTTCCAACAAGTTCAAGTGACCAAATGTATGGGTTCCTAGCATTAACTCCTTATCTCATCTCTTGACACATACTCACGAATATATGTATCTAGACATGATACATCATATAATGCTCATCCCCAAGAACCCCTAGTACAAGTGTACCATACCACAATCACTACTATATATCCTCTAGGGTTCTCAATTTATATGTTTCCCATACCACAAACTATTGAGAAAGAACGAGGACATGCTATGAGCTATAAAATCTACACTTAAACCAATAACCAAAGACACTTCAACCTAAAGTGTTACGACCCCACCTCCCGATAACCCCCAATTAAGGGAGACCAAGAGGTTGAGCCGCATCCATTAATCCCGGATCAAAGGTTCGACATATAACCCTAAACAATTATCAAATTCTAACAGACTATACTGAAAATGGTAATAAAATTTTTCTTTACATACCTTTTGAAAACTTGGATCTCTAAACTTTTATCCACACTGATACTAATCTATCTAATCCTCCTTTGTACTTTAATTCCCTTTTAGTATCACACGTGCCACTTTACTGTTTGTTCTTTTCATTGTACCTAAAACACCGACAAACAAAACGTCGGTCAGCCGAAGCTGGTATGTGGGGGAAACAGATAATCGTGCAACTATGATAACCATGTAATCATTCAATTAATCATTTAACAACCAAGATTACGTTTTAAGCCAAACTACTCAATCCATCTTTTCACAACTCTGTGTTGTCCCTTTAGGACTTACATGGTGCCTCTATAAGGTGACTTGATGGACCTGCCCTCTAGGCAGCCAAAGTCATTCATGACCCTACCCTCTAGGCAGTTAAAGTCATTCATGACCCTACCCTCTAGGTAGTCAAAGTCATTCATGACCTGATGTACCTACCCTCTAGGTAGTCTTTTATCAGGTCCGCCATTACGACACAGAGGGAGTCAAGGATTGAGCTAGATGGCATATACATTAAGTGATAGTCATAGTCACTTTATACTTTGCATGGCAGAAATAAACATCCAAACTGTTTAGTTGCATTCAATGCGATTAAACATTCAGAAAACGTCGGGAAACCTAAACGGTTAACCATAAGTAACCACATACCTGATTTGATGAGTCATGCAGATTATTGAACATATACTTCATGTTTATACAATCAACAGATCCAAGAAAGTAATTCAATCATCACATAATTCCTGAAAAGAATTTGTACTCTACCGTTACACACTTCATCAAGAATCTACTCTATATACTTGAATTCACTTTCTAGGGTTTCTAATCCGTATTAAGGTTTCATTGATACTCATTAGGGTTTCTTAGCTCAACTTCTCGAATTTTACCTCTTTTAGGTTAACAAAACCTAATAGTACTCTTTTCCATTTATATAAACCCTAATTGCTCAAACTATTCATTTAATAGTCTTTTATACCCAAAATTGTCTTAGGATCATCATATCCCTATTTAATTACATATTTGAACAATTAAAACATTTAAAAGTCAAATTCACCTAAATTAGGGTTTTCAAGCTCATTAATGCATAATTATGCACAAAACCCTAACTTAAGCCAATTGTGTAAAAACATCATCTTTTTAGATCCTATTTCCTTGTTTATCAACAACAGGTTAATATTGGCTTAAATTATCCATCTATCATCAAATCTAAAGATTTTTCATTAAACAAATCATGATAGATGATAGTTTCAGGTACTTTTCAAATTTCATGCATATTTAAGCAAATAAACCCTAAATTAGACTAATCATGTGCAAAGTTTTTCCTTTTTGAACATAATGTGCCTTTTTACATTTAACAGATTAACATCAACTCTAAAATCCATTAAACCCTTTTAAACACATTAATCATATCAAAATAGGATTTCTTAATCTTTAATTCATTAAAGATGATAACTTGCACTAGATTTCGAACTATGATCAGATTCAAGCTATACAACTATTTTTAATAAATTCCTTGCATTATTCTGATCAAAATTCATATATTACTTGTCCTAATCGGAGTTACCAATCTTTAGATATGATTTTTGTAAGATTTCACTTACCCGGACCAATCAGGGCGCGCCAAGTCATCAGGCTCATGCAACGTAGGCGCGACTCTCTCTTTGGGAAACATTTCGAATTTACAGAATTACCCCCGCGTAAGTGATTTCTTTACACAGCCGTCGGAGGGCATATCGGTCAAACATTGCCTAAACCTTCTTCTTCTACCTCGCGATGCTGCCAGGTGCGCCGACCTGCAGCCCTAGTCGCAACCCGCGCGACTACTGCTCCTCCTCCTCGACTCGTTGGTCCTCCAGAGCTTTTCCTTTGCCTCCGTCGCACCACCACGCCCCCGTAGCTACTCCTAACTCGCGCCGAGGATGGAAGAATCCTGCGGCCAGGTCAGAGCTCGCGGCCAACTTGCAGCCGTCTAGGTCTGCTCGCGAAGGTCGTCTTATGTCTATTGCACTTTTACTCTGGCTCCGCAGCATCCCGCCGTACCTAGGGCACCGCCCAGGTGCGGCCGAGGTGGCCGGTGGTGTCCAAGGTTGTTCTACCCTATGGGTTAGGGTTTGGATAAAGAAGAACGTGAAAGGGATGAGGAAGTGAGAGAAACGTTTGGAAAAACCTTCGGGCTTCAACCCTGGACTCGTTCCTTATATAGGAGAGAGTCTACATGCCCCAAACCTACTTGCCCTCAAAGAGACAAGGTTTCTCCTAATAAGAAAAGAATTTTCCCAAAAAAAGAAGTACTTTCTCTCTCCTTAGCAACTCCTTGCTTAACTATGATCCTTGGTCAATAAGGAATTCGAAATTCCTCTTAATTAATCTCTTTTATACTTGCCTTCTATCCCAAAGGCACGAATTTCTATTTCCTTTAATCAAAATTACTTTCTTTTAATAATACCTCATAATTCATTAATAATGCAACACATTATCCTCTTATTTTTGCCTTTTTAGAATTTCTCTTTCTGTCCTCTTTATTGGGACTCCTTGGATCCCACGATATTCCCTTATTTCGAAATTCTCTTCATTGGATACTTATTATCCTTCTAGATGCATCATTATGCATTATTTCACATTATCTTGTTTATTTCTCATTAAAATAGTGCTTTTTGAGGATTTCTCATTATTTCTCTTTTATTTTCTTAATTGGAATCCCTTTTATCATAAGAAATCCTTGGGATACAAAATCTCCCCAAGAAATCTCATTTATGTCTCTTTTCATTCATTTTCCACATTATATCATTATTTCCCAATTTCTTTCTTCATAAAGAAATACTTAATTAATCTTTTCTTTTCCTATTGCTTTCTTTTTGCAACCTTGGACTCCTTGGTACCCAAGGAACCCAAGAGGCACGAAATCCTCTTTGGATTTCTACATATTTCTTTTCTTAAAATTCAATTATCCATTTACTAATTGAATTTCTTTTGTTATTTTCCTTTTTATTGGGCCCAATAGCCAATAAATCCCACAAATCAAACAACAAGGCTATTTTAAACGAAATCTAATTATTCAAAACAAATCACATCATTAGTTGTTCAATTATCCTTAATATGAGAAATTGCATTTCTCACCAATTGAACCCAAAAATTGAGGTTATAACATAAAGTCAGTAATCCCTCTTTGGCTCTTGCATTTATTATGTAACAACTTTGATTTCTAAGACACAAAGTCCCGATAAAACCTTTATTTCATTCTGTACTTCAAAAGAGTTTGAGAACTAAAAACATTGAAAAACCCAAACACTTTACTAAACCATAAGTAGAAGATTTGTTTTCTAGATCATAACCAAAGCGATTTGAAGAAATTCTAAAACAATCATAAAATGTGGATCCATAATCATTATTCGGGAAAACATAAATTGATAGAGTCATTTGTTATTTCATCATCATACAAACTAACTTATTTGTGGTTTCAACCTACTTGATCAACACTTAATTATCTTCTTAGAAAGGTATACTTTTAGTCTAGGGTAAAACAGAACTACGAGCTAGGACATCCTATATCCACGACTCCCATAATCTTCAAAGATGGGCATCATGATAACTTATACGTATATCTTTATGAGGATCATATTACTAATACTTGGTCTAACTTCACTAAGTCTTACATTTATGACTCATCCAAGAGGTGAAGACTATAAGAATGTGAGAATTTATCATGGTGGCCATCAATATTATTGCTCTGATACCACTTTTATAGCATCCCCCAAGTAAAATCCATAAAACAACATCATGGAAGCATGGACCATGAAGATCACACTCGAGGAATGTCACAAATAGCTTATATCATTCATTGCAATAATAAAATTAACTTTAATAATATAGAGACACATTGATTCTCATATATTTTCTTTCCATAAAACTTACTACAAGAGAACTTGATACATTATATAATTGAAAACTAATTTGGTCCTCCTAGGATTGTATAGATGGCACTCCACCATGGTCTTGAACTCGTACCTAGATCTTGGAGATAGTACTTCCATGCTGAAAGTCTTTACCGTCTAGGCTTGCTCCTTACCCGCGGGCATCACACTCCCAACCATGCATATGAAAAATAGATGGTAAGTGGTTGGGTTTTATTATAAATATTACCATAACTTAACATAAAGATTTAAAAACTGATATGAACTTTCATAAACATTAATGATGGCTTAATAATGCATTATGAACATACTTAAACAATATACATGACTTGAATATGCATTGTTAACTTGATTAAACTTTCTTATTAAGGCCCCTACTCAATTAACCATAACGTACATACTGAAAGTGAATAGTCTTCTGAACACACTGAAAGTGAATAGGAACATAAACATATCAAACACACTAAAAGTGAACAATCATCTGAACACACTGAAAGTAAATAAGAACATATACACACTAAAAGTGAATAGTCATATGAACACATTGAAAGTGAACAGGAACATAAACATACCAAATACACTGAACGTTAACAGTCATCTGAACACATTGAAAGTGAACATGATTGGCCTTGAACCCATAAAGCGAAGAGGGATCATAAGGCACCAACCTTCCATAAAAATATTCATGAGTAGGCCTAATAATTTGTTCTTAATCTGATCTGACATGATCCTATATTACATAGGGTATCCACCCATAATCACATTATTGATCTCAAACATGACGAGGCAAACTCTTTAATGGATTTGACCTTATCTTACTTAGGTTTTTTACCCATACCTACCTTACTGGTCTTAAACATGAAGAAGTATATTTTTCTAAATAATCTAATCTGAACATATAACATCTATGCGGTAAATCTAATAAGAGGTACATATATAAATACCTCTTAAAACATTAAGGTGCTCACATAATAACATATCTATACTACTATAAAAAGAGCGAGTTTGATGCTGCGCTCTCCTTGATTCACTCTCTTCTCTCCTTTTTTCAAGGGATTTTACTCCTACAAATATTTATTCTCACACTCTTCTATTAACTTTTATTATCTTTAATTCTGTATTTCTCTCTCTATCTCTCGGAAACGGTTCCTTGATTCTCTCCTTTCAAACAACGAACACAAATATTTTTTACCGTAGGGACCCTTTCACGGACGAATCTTCTCCCCACATATTTTCAACAAATTTTATATGTCACGTGCATGTGCACGTGTGCGTTCACTAGTATAACATGAACTTTAAACATGATTAAGAGAGCAAAAATGAATGAATGATGTAAATTGAAACCCAAGGAATGGACCACTTACCTGGTTCAGTAGGAACATTTGCTCCTCAATTCTTGATTTCATAACTTTATTTCTTCCTATAATTATAACCTTAAATCCTAATTACTATCTCATAAACCCTGATTTAGGTTGTCTTGAAATCTGAGAGTCTAAAGTCAGAATCATGACCCCCTAATGTAGCCCGATAGATAGATATTGAATAATTGATCAAAAATTATATATTAAATAACCCCATAGGACATACCAATAAAAAGATATTGATTATCTTGTACTGGACAATCAGGGTTTAGATAAATCCATTTATCTTAATATGTGATTTGGATAATTCAATGTCGAGAAGACCAGGATATCCTTTCATTAAATCATGTATCATAGACGTTACTAGGGGTAACTTTGGAAAACAAAACTATCAAAACTATACCCCAAACTCATCCTATGACCTAAGTCTAACTGTAATCATCATGACATAGAGAAATCAGAAACAACATCGCATACTCCTTTCCCTCCTTCACCCCCTAACACCAAGACCAGGATTCAAAGTCATGGCGCAAAGCTTTCCCCTCTAAGGGTAGAAGCTTCCACCAGCGTGAGCACTTAGTCGAGAAAAAAAACCACACACATCGAGACATTTCGAGACCCAAAAGGAGCACTATGCTCTTAGAATTCCACCAAACTAGGTCTTACCACTAGAGAACAAAGCACAAAGAGTCAGAGATCAAAACATCCCTAGAGAGGCCAAAACCAAAACCAAAATGTGCCCAAATCTTCATCGCGGCCTGATGAAGGCGTACCTTGGGAAAACTGGTCAGGAGGACCACCATAGGGACCAGATGTGTGGTTTCGTTTCTAGTAGTAATGATGGATTTTCAAGACGAAGCATTTGGCCACATCTGGCAGTGCACGAACAACTTGATAATGAATAAATAGGGTCTAATTTGAAGCTTTGCTATGAAAATACTGGGTGAAGCATAAGATTACAACACTTATCACCCCTAAAACTCAAGACAAGTTGAAGCGTCAAAAAAAAAATTAACCTTCAATGTCAACTTATGTCTTAAGGATTATGTATACAAAGCATTAAATTGTTGACTTAAGAGTTATACATTGTCCATATTTTAATAATGACTTAACCTTCCATTTATGTGTGTCTAATTTGTATATTTGAGATTGATTTTAGGTATTAAGTACAAGAAAAGGATCAATTTATTAAAGCTGTAGGTTGTCATAGTTCAAGTCACAAGCAATCCAAATGCCAATTTGTGGAAAACACTCTAAATCCCATTAGATGATTTTGTGACCATTTGTAATGATGATATGACTTGTAACTAAGATGAGAAAAACTAAGGATTGATCACTTTTATAACATTTTCAAATATTCAGATTATAGACTTTTTTCGATCAAGTTTCTCCCTAAGAAAACTCGACCAATCGACTTACTAGATTTTTGTCAATGTTATGATTCAGTCGAGTTTACCACACACAGAAATCGACTAATACCTACACTGTGCAAAACTAACTTATGTGATCGATTGAGTTTCTTCCATGACAAACTCAACTAATACGTCAAATTGGTTTTGTCATATAGTGTGATCGGTTGTGTTTCCTTTATTGAGACTCGACTATAAATAGGAACCTTTGAGCTTCATCCCAAATTTGCTCCTTTGTACTATTCATGCTCCTTTCTATAGTTGAGTGATTTAAGTACACTTGAGCCCCTTTCTCTCTCTTACTTGTAGTGCATTTTGGTCCATATGAATGAGATAGGTTATGTGTGAGAGAGCTACTTCATTGTAAGATTGTAAACCTCTCAAAGCTTTCTTCCCGAACCTCCATTATTCAAAAGCAAATATTGGCAAAAGGTTCTCCAAGTGAAGAAGAAGGTGAAGGCTTCTCCATGTGAAGGAGAAGGTGCAAGTTCTTCTCCAAGATGAAGGAGGAGAAGAAGGTGTAAGATCCAAGTGGAGCGGGTAAATCCTCAAGGTGGAAGACTTGTTGTAAGAAAAGATCTCCGCAATGAAGGTGTCCTACGCATTGCAAAAGTTGGTAAGTCCTTGGAGGTAGAAGATTTTTCCTCTTGGATAGGTAAGCCCTTCTTGTAAGGTTATTGACTCCCTTGTCCTTAAAGGGAATTCGGGTATCCTCGGCCCGAAAAAGGAAAGTCTAAAGTTGTATGTCTTGTAATGGAATATAAGTATGCAATGGTTGAAAAATCCTAGAGCTTGACCTTTCTAGGTGGTGTATTGACTTTCTCCTAGTTTGGAGATTAGAACCACTCTACATAGAAGTGTTCTTGATCTCATTCAATCTATCTAATCCTTAGTATGTATGTTTAGTTGCATTCAAATTCATATTAGCAATCACTTTTTGTGATATAATTTTAAGGTATAATCAATTTTGTTGAAGTGTTTTTTAGCTCTATTCACCCCATGATGTGAGTATTTTATATCATCTTTTGGATAACTTTTGGTTGAATTTTAAAATCATTTTCACCCAATAATCACTCTTAATCATGTTAGATTTTCAACTTTTTTGTTATCTTTACTTGCTCTATGGTATGCAGGTATAAGAATTTGGCATAAAAATGGGAAGAAAACACCATCATAACATCCATCAACACATTCCCCAATCATCTAGATATTTAGAAAATCTATGTTGTTGAAAATGTCAAAGACACCCCCATGTCCATAAAAAGACACCCCATGCCTTAATAAAGACACACCATATCTTATTAAAGACACCCTGTGTCCCAGTCAAGAAATTGAACCCAAAACTCCTAGATTTGCAGCAACACGCCATGTCTTACTAAAGATACACCATGTAACTTTTCCAGAACTGGATCCATCCTTCAATTGTCGCGTTGAACATGCCATGTTGGCCATCCAACACGCCTTGTGACCTGCAAATTTCACTCAAACACGAATTTAACTGTCTCAGACTTATATACATGACCCCAAGTCGTCTTGGGATAGTTATCACGATATATTTTCGACAATTTGAAGGGGACTCAGGCAAGGAATAGGGGGGAGAAGTTGGAGGCGTCTAAGGGGAGAAAAGGTGCTTTTCTGGGAGGAAGACTTATTCTTCCTTCTTCATTAACTGCAGCAAGGTGTTTTTCTAGGAGGAAGACTTATTCTTCCTTATTCTTCATTAACTGCTGCAAGGATCTCTTCCGTTCTCTTCTCTCCACTCTGACGTGAAGCATTCTGGAGATGCTGCAACAACAAGGATGGATTTGTGGCTCTTTGACCGGAGTTCTAACTCTATCCCACTTCTACGATGGACATCCAAGTTTATTTCCTTCTATTATGATGTCTAGCATTACTTTTCTTGGACATGGAGGAATAACTCCCATGTTATTCTTTATAGAACTACAAATTCTCTTTCTTAATATTGGTTTAATCACTGTTCTTTGCATACATCAGTGTTTATTTCACATATAAATATATTTTGGCTAATCGTTTAAGTGGTTAATTTGATGCTTTTTATTGTTTAGTAAACTGAATCAGACGAATAACTATTATTTATTTAAAAAATAGACATATAAATATACTAATATGGTTGTACTTTTATTTTACAAACCACCAGATTTATATACTAATGAAGATTTCATGAATTACATAGAATTATATTTATATACTACTATAATATAACAAATTGTTTTAGAATCTTATATGTGTCATCAAAGAATATTACTCTATAATTGTTATATAGTTAATCAAATTAACCAACCAAACTAATTATTAACTGATTAAACATACATAATTGTTATATAGTTAATCAAATTAACCAACCAAATTAATCATTAACTGATTAATCATAATCAAGTCAACTAACTCTAATTTAGTTGAATTAATGGTTACAATCAAATTACAAATTGACCATTTAACTGAACCGAACTAACCCAACCTACCAAATTAACGAATGCTCACCGCTAGATATAGTAGTGACTTTAGCGAGGGGGGAAACATGTACTGTCTAGACTAAAGAGTAATCTACTATTGTGCCATTCTAAACACCACCACTCGTCTCCGTCACCCTGGTATCCTGAACAGGTCGGACTCTTCATTTGTGTAGCCTTTCCCAATCGACGTTTCACTTGTTACAAAACTCAACATTATCCTTGCATTATCTATAAAAGATCCCCGTCTTCGCTCTTTGTATTCCGCTAACATCGTCAATCCCGCGCCCAAAAGGGCAAAGTCCCCACGCGAATCTGATCAGTCGGGCACATTCATCTACCGTCTTGAACGGCTGCTAAAGGGCCGAAGGAGGGCTACATACGAAGAAGATACTTCAGGTAACCTTCATTTACCTCCCTACCAAGTCCCCTCGTCGTCTCTCTAATTCCACCCTACGGACCCAGCGTCATATGGATCGCTTTGGGCACCTTAGGTTGATGGTTTCATAGTTCTCTTTGGGCACCTTTGCTGGATCGTTTTAAGTACTGATGGACAATTGAAGATGGCTACTTCTGATTAACGTCATCTGCAGGTAAATCGTTTTTCTGATTTGTGCAATGAATGACTTAAGTTTACGAATTAGACGATCAAACTAATCTCTTTCCTATATAATTATATACCTATTTAGTATGAATCCATGATGAGAAGGACACATTGTGACGGTAACTCTGAAGTTTGGCCTTGTATAAACAGAAAGGCACAAGTATGACCTTACGGAATGAAAGAAGACCATACATTGGATGGTTGTATTGTGTAATCAGTTGTGTCTTTTTTCTTTTTGTCGTACTCTCATCCAATATTATCTTTTTTGTAACAGTCTTATACCGTTGCGGTTGTGATAGATGGCAGGTTGCTAAAGGTAAGCATCTTTTAATGATAGATGCAACACCAAAATTAATATTAGTTATCGTCAATCAATTTTAACAGTCATGAATCCACATGATTGTTTCTAAAGCTTATAATTTATGTGATATAACGTAGGTGGAACCTTTTAACAGTTTTGTGTGGTAGAAAAGTTTATAAATTTACTAAATAGTCTCGTGGCTAAACATTATAGTTTCAAGGTATGTGGAGTTCCATTTGGGATTTATTATAGTTGCACTTGCTCTTTCTTTTGCATGGGAACGTAATTCAATAGCCTCTTTTATGATTTTGTGTATATCTCTTTATTAAACACTTACTCTACAGACAAAATGGAAAATTATAGTATTAATTTTTAGACAAATATGAAGTTTTTTATCATACAAAATATTGTTCAGGGCACATGTTGTCATCAATTTCCAACCATGCAAGTATCACAAAATGTTGGTTAACTCAAGATATGAGTATCAATAGATTTAGCATTATAACTGAAACCTTGTGGTCCTTCTGGATTGCTTGATTTAGTTGTAGCTACTATTTTGGTAAGATAATTTGTCTTTCCACGACTTGATATTTGTGATAAATGTCTTGATACATGCTCTAGCTGTATTTTTTTCCTTAGTGTATTTTTCATGATATAATTACTCCTTTATTTACATCTTCTTCTGGTCTTGTGTATTAGAGATCAAAATAAAATTAAACTAACATATTACCGTAATACTACACCTTCTTAGTTGTGTCCATGCATGTCTGATTGTTTATTGTCCTTTTAGTCCAAAAATATATATATATATATATTTTTTTGAAACCATAGAGATTAGTTATTATTCATCCCGATCTCTAGTTCGGGCCAAATTACAGAAAATCGGATGTTAATATCCATTGGGAGCCAGGAAGGTTTTGAGTGAGAAAAGAGACACTGAGATGCGGAGTACAAGGAGTGTTTTGCAATACTATCTGTCACAGAATTGTGCTTCCGGCTTATAAAGGAAAGCTTGAGGTCGGGCAATAAGGTGAGAATGTGGCAGAATTCTCTCCTTAAAGGTTGGAACTTGCATGCGGGTCTTTCCCCATGTGAGAGGATATCAATGGCCGTCGAGGAATCAGAAAGAATGACAGGCGAGCTCCATTTGTTTTGAAAACAGACGGACATAGCTAGAATGATGCCCTTGATTTCTGCCTCCAGAGCAGAGGTGGCATAACCGAAGGTGCCATGACCCCATAAGCAGGCTCCATCGCCTTGAGTGACGTGGATTCCCACACCCATTTTTTGAGTGTGGAGCTGGAACGCAGCATCGACGAAGACCACCTGTTGGTGCGGGAGTGGCCGAGAGGGCAGACTACACTGAGCTGCGGCTGCCAGAGGTGCATGCTTCGGAAGGTTGAGGACAGCCGTGGAGTTGCTACGGATCCTTGAGGCCAGAACCTGTGGTGGGGTACGCTTGCCACCATGAATAAGGTCGTTGCGTGCATGCCAGATAGTCCAGCACCCCACACAACGTAGGATCTTCTCCCCGATGCTGGCAGACCCATGAGTGATATTAGTGATCCATTCGTCCTCCGATGGCACGAAGAAGTCCGAACTCATGCCCAGAAGACGCCATACCTCATGGCTGGTGGCGCAGTCACGTAGACAGTGAAGGAGCGAGTCGACCGCTTGTGAGCATACTGGGCATACGTCGTCCATGCAAATATGGCGACGCACCTTTTCCTTGTTTGTAAGAATGGCGCGGTGTCCCAACAGCCAAAGGAAGGTCTTATACTTCGGCGGTAAGGGAAGAGCCCACAGCGCCTTCCAAGATGTAGAAGGAGAAGTAGGGGTTTCCATCCCTCCTTGCAGCCATGCATAGGTCGTGCTGGCTGACAATTCTCCGTCGGGCTCCCAGGGCCACGACCATTGATCCGTGCCTGCGTCAGGGTCAGGTGGTATAGTATGCTGAATGAGTGGCCAAACGTCAGGAGGAAGATATGCATGTATGAAATCCCAGTCCCACGTGCCCGCATCCGGTGACATACAGTGCACCGTAAGATCAATGAGGTCCACGGGGATAGGTGTAGAAGGAGAAATGTCCAGTATAGACTTGCCCATTAGCCACCTATCGCGCCAAACATTCATGTTCCGGCCTGCGTTGATGGTCTTATGACAGACGGCTTCAAGATCTGGTATATGGTTCTTGATAAAGGTCCATGCCGAAGATCCAGGCTTTTTAGAGAACACACCATTGCGCATGTATTTGTTTCTCATGACCGCCACCCACAGCGTTGGAGAATTATTCAGAAAATGCCACACATTTTTTAACATGAGTGCTTCATTTTGGGTCCTGGCGTCCATGAGACCGAGCCCGCCAGACATTTTGTTTTTAGTAAGCTTGGTCCATGAGACCAGTGCCATATTCTTCTGTTCTCGGCCGCCCGACCATATGAAGTCCCTAATGTGTTTATTGATGTCATCACAAAGCGAAGGTGATAGCTTGACGGACTGCATGGTGTATGAGGGAATAGACTGTAGGGAGGCCTTTGACAATGTGATACGACCTGCCAAAGAAAGCGTGCGGGCAGCCCAACTGTCCATGCGACCCCTAATGGAGCTAAGAATATGAGAATGTGTCTGTTTATTGAGACGATGATGCAAAATAGGGACGCCCAAGTATCGACCCAGGTCATCAGTTCTTGGTATGCCCATGCAACGATAGAAAGCACGCTGTTCACTCATGGATGTGTTAGGAGAGAAGTAGCAGCAAGATTTCTCCTTGGAGATAATTTGTCCAGAAACAAGTGCGAACTCCTTCAGAATCTTGTTGATGTTGGAAGCCTGGAGAGTAGCCACCTCAGCCATAAGGAGAATGTCGTCCGCAAACATAACATGAGATAGGGAGGGCCCATTTTTCGACAGAATAATCGGCTTCCACGTACCGTGAGCCACTGACTTGGAGATAGCTTGGCTGAGACGTTCCATGCATAGCACAAAAATATAGGGACTGATGGGGTCGCCCTGTCTCACTCCTTGAGTGGATTTGATGGGATCCAAGGGTACACCTTCATAAAGAATCGAGGTGCTACCTTGAGAGATAATCTGCATAATCAGCTTGGATAGACTTTCAGGAATCCCCACTTTAGAAAGGGTGTCAGCAATGAAGGGCCAACTCATACGGTTAAAAGCTTTAGATAGGTCAAGCTTAATTGCCACCCATTTTTTCTTGCCTTTTTTATATCTCATAGAGTGTACTACCTCCTGTACCAGAAGAATATTGTCACATATACGGCGACCAGGAATAAAACTAGATTGGTTCACAGAAATCCAATCATTCAGAAAAGGTTTAAGGCGCTCCACAATAATCTTAGAGATTAGTTTGAAACAGCAATTGTTTAATGAGATGGGACGAAGGTCCGAGCAGCGTTGAGGACTTTCCACTTTAGGAATAAGCACCAACAGAGAGTTTGCAATACGTGAGTCCACCCGACTGCAAGCAAAAGCAGCCTGCACAGTAGATACAAAGGAGCCGCCAAGATGAGACCAATTATGTTGCACAAAGCCGTTGTGAATGCCATCTGGACCCGGCGCCTTCGCAGGGGCCATAAGGAAGACAGTACACCTTATCTCCTCAGCTTCGGGGATGCGACTAACAAGGTGAGCGTTGGCAATAGGCCGAAACTGCCCCACGTATCACTGGATGGCCGCCCGATCCAAGGTGCTAGAGACGGGGGGGCTGAAAAGATTGCTGAAGAAATCTCGAACGTGCTGCTTGATGAGCTCCGGGGAGGTGATCCAGTCTCCATTGGCATCGCAGATTCTGGATATCTTATTATGCTGGCGTCGAGACTTTACATATGCATGGAAAAATTTGTTGTTTCCGTCACCGAATTGGAGCCAATTGATATTCGCACGTTGTTGCCAGTCCGCTTCTTCTCTCAGGAGAATAGCACTTAATTGTTCCTGAAGGTCAATAGCACGCAGTTGAGTTGAAACGGAAGTAGGAGAAGAGTAGGATGCTACCTGGCATGTATCAATCTTGCGCAGGAGAATGTCTTTCTGTTTGTGTTGTTGCTTCAAACGACGGGCCTCCCATTTGATGGCAGATTTTTGGAAGGTAGGCAAGGCCTCTAAATATGGGCGAGTGCTGTTCCACGTAGGCAAGAGGTCAATTTTGAATTCCGGAATAAGGTTCCAGCTCGTCTTTGTTTTAAAAAAATGTCCACGCCGTTGACGATGACGCCCAGACAGGAAGATAGGATTATGGTCGATGTACAGACGTGAGAGAACGTGAACTTCCATACCCCCCTCCACAGATAACCATTCCTTGTTGGCAATGGTTCTATCAAGTTTTTCAAGTAGCCTGCCTTTCTTGTATGTAAAGCGGTGACCCGAGGAAGCCATATCCTTTAGACCAGATGAAGCAAGGAAGGAGTGAAACTTTAGGCTGGAACGTCTGTCGAAACCATGCCCGCCTTTTTTCTCAGAAGGGTCCAACATAGTGTTGAAATCCCCCACCAACGCCCAGGCTTCATCAATATGGGAAGACAAAGAGGTGAGCCTGTGCCACAGAAGGTCTCGTTTTTGTGGGTTTGGGCTACCATAAACAAAGGTAAGCAACCAAGCATTATTTATACGGCAGTGCACATACTGACAATGACTTTGCAAAATGTCAAGAGAGCAGCGATGACTGTCCCAGAGGACCCATATGCCACCAGAAAAACCCAGCGCTTCAACTCTAGGAGAGGATGAGTACCCGAGCTTCTTAATGATGCCAGCAACTTTAATACCACTGCAATGAGGCTCGAAAATAACTAGAACATGGAGATTGTAACGTCTTTTATATTCCTTCAGGAGAGTTAATTTATCCTTGGAGCATGCTCCTTGGATGTTCCAACAGATTATATTCGTCATTCAGTAGACACAAGAGGGATAGGGTGGGGGCAAAAGATGGCTTAGTTGATAGCGTTATGCAGCCCTGGTGCGTCGGCGACTGCCTCCATCGTCGCGTCAGCATCTACTGCCTCTTCAGTTAGGGCGAGTGTCCTCTTGGTGTTGCTGGTGAAATCGATGTTGCCCACAAGAAGGGCAAGCTTGCCTTTCTTGCGCTCCCGCCCTGGGCTCACAACGTGGTAGACAACACGTCAGTTGCGTAGGATAACTCCACCGCCACCGCCTTGTGAACCCAAACTGAACCCTTGTGGGTCTGCTGCATGGGACCTATGGTCCGCTGATGCTTGGAACCTGAAAGAGTCCACGAAGGCGCTGCTAGCGCGATCTTCACTGGTCTCATCATCGACCAGGGTAATAACCGAGTGGTCACCTCCTCCTGACGCTGGCGCCGTGGATGGGGCAGGGATAGGTGGTGGACGACTGATGCGATGATTTTGAGTCGCATTTATAGACCTATTTCATATGTGTTTTGTGCCTTAATTACTCATTTTCATGGATAATATTGCATAATTCACTGAATTCGGTCGTTGCCATCATATTATATCAAATCCCCTTTGTTTTACTATTTCGAGCATTATTTATCATCTTATTATAAATTGTGTGGATTTACTTGGTCTTGTTGTGAAATTTCAAGAAAAACAAGTATTTGCTTCCGTCGATACCATCGACGGAAGTCGATACCATCGACCAAGCCACAGGTTTCCAGCCGAGAAGAGCAATACAGAGTCGATACCATCGACACCCAAGTCGATGGCATCGAGATCACTTCAGGTTGCTGGCGAGGATGCAGTCGATACCATCGACGAAAGTCGATGCCATCGACACAAGGAGAGCTACAGTGTCGCTAAAAGACAAAACCGACACTACAGGAGTCGATACCATCGACACCCCAGTCGATGGTATCAAGATCACCACAGGCGCTCAGAATAAAAGAAAAGGAAAGCTGCTGCTAATCCGCTGGGTCGATACCAATGACCCGCGTCGATGGTATCGACGCCGGCAGATATGCGTTGGATCTGTTTTGATCTCGATCGGACGGCTGTTGTTATTTGACGACCTAATTAGGGACTTATACCTAATGACGGCCGCCCACACGAGATCAGCATCTCATTTTTGATTGCACAAGTGCCGAGGAGGAGAAAAAGGAGAACGGAGGCCGAGAAGCTCATCCCGGGTGATTCGGACGCTGCCGAAGACGATTTCCACCACTGACAGGCGGGGAAGCTCGTGTTCTACGCCAAGGATCCACCGGTTCTTCTCCGTTCAGGGGTTTTCCCATTTATTTCCTATTTTTATTATGAATTCCCCAATTTCTACCATGTATTCGTGTGAGATGAACATGAGAGGCTAAAACCCTCAATCTTTAGGACCGGGAGTAGCCCGGGAATGCATTGTATGACATTTTTATATCAATAATTCATATTTTTCTCTCAAATCCGTGGTATAGATTCGTTTTCTCCATTTCTATTGTTATGCTTGATCACCATAATAATATATTAATGCCCTTAATCACTTTGACAGTAGGATTAACGGTTGAAAAGAGACGAATTCTACATTAATTAATAAAACCCTTGACAAAGGAGTTGTAAAATTAATGGTGGGAACTGAGGGACCGTTCTTAATGCGCTTAGTTTAGGGGAATGATTACTACGACGGTGGAATCAACCTAAACCTAAGTAGTGGATTACACCATGAAAGTGGGTAATTCTCATTTCAGGCCACTACCCGGATAGAGAGAGAAGTGTGAGGAATTATATGAAACCTAATACAATGTTGACCCGCGGTGAAACCGCCATCCTAAAGATATCTCTTTGAATTGATTAAATTAACCTTTAATCGATTGTTTTCTTTGTTTGATTTTTATTTTCTTTTTAATTTGAACAACAAAACCCTACTTTGTTAATCGGTCTAGCTGATTGCGATTAGTTAGTAAAAGTCTCCAATAATTCACGTATCCCTGAGTTCGACTCGGGCCTCACAAGGCCTATATTACTCGACGCGTATACTTGCGTTTAAGCACGTAGTAAAATACACGTCAAGTTTTTGGCGCCGTTGCCGGGGAATACGGCGAATTATTGGCACTTTGAGTGCTAAGAGCGGCCACTCTAGGCCACATTTTTTTTATTTTAAAACAATTTCAAAATTCCTTTATTTCTCTATAATTGTGTTGACTCGTTCAAAGCATTGTATTGAACCCCTATTTCCATATTTCAGGTACTTTGCATGGTGCACACACGTAGTCGAGACTACGTGAATCGCACACCGGAGGTTCCATCTGCGGGACCAGAGGACGAGGACAACTACGAAGAGGAACACCAAAGTGATATAAATTCTGAAACTGAGCAAGAACAAGAAGAAGAAATGGCTGAAGCACAGACAATTTGGGAGAAGATCAAGGCGTCTTCTTCCTCAGCATCAAAGGGGCCTATAAAGAAACAGGGGCTAAACATTCCAACTTACAAGATCGATCCAGCATTGATTAACCTGGTTAAATCAAACGCATTTCACGGACTGAAAAATGAAGATCCAGTGGCACACATTAGTCAGTTTGTTGAAAATTGCGATATGGTGAAGATTGATCGATTTCCGCAGGATGTGCTTTACCTCAAGTTATTCCCAAGTTCCTTGGAGGGAGTAGCAAGAGAGTGGCTCCATAACCTCGACGACGAGTTTTTTGAATCATGGGATCACATGGTAGAGGTTTTCTTCGAGAGGTTCTTCCCTCCTGAGAAGACCAATGATATGATCCGGAAGATCCACAATTTCACCCAACAGGCGGGTGAAACTTATTCTGAGACTTGGGAGCGATTCCAAGTCATGTTGAGGAGATGTCCACATCATGGATTGGACAAGGAAACCCAAGTGAAGATCTTCTACTTTGCTCTCTCCGAGCATGATAGAAGCAACTTGGACTCGGCCGGTTCTGGATTCTTTTTAAATAAACCTGATACAAGATGCTGGGAAATACTGAAGAATATGGCACGAAAGCAATCTTGGGGAGAAAGAGAACGAGGCCCAGTTGAGCAAGCAAGAGTTGCTAGTGAGTCAAAGGCAATGAGAGAGCTGAACGAGAAGATGGATCTTCTCGCAAAGAAGTTGCTACAGAAAGAGGACAATGAGTCCGAGGATGAGGCTCAGGTCAAGTACATGAGGCAACAACAGGGGTACAGGAACAACGATTATTCATGGCGGAAGGACAAGAAATTTTCATGGAAGGATCCAAACAACTTCCTGCAGGATCCGGACGCCAAGCCTGCACCGGTCACGGAGGATAAGAGCACGGAGTTGCTCAATCAAGTCATAAAGCAAAATCAAGAGTTGATGAACACTTTTGGGCAGCAAATAAAGCAACAAGGTGAATACATGAACCAGTTTGGGCAGACGTTGCAGAGCCACAGGGCTCAAATGAGAACTATAGAGACTTCCATGGCGCAGATGGCAGCCGAGATTGCAAGCTTGAAGAAGCCGGCACATCCGGGTTTTCCGGGGAACACCAATGTTCCCGGGGGAAACCAACAGGCCAAGGCCATTTTGTTGAGGAGCGGTAAGAAAGTGCTAAATCCAGGGGCGGATGACACAAGCACACCGCAGGAGAGAGTTGAAGAAGCAACCGTAAGAGCAGCCCGCACCTGTCATAGAGCAAACTGAGGACATAACTGAGGATGGTAAGGAAGAGCAAGCCACTGAGGAGGAACCGCAGAAATTAACTCCCTATGTGCCACCTCATCAAAGGGCACATACTGTTCCGGTCCCATATCCCAATAGTGCAAAGGCAAGAAAGGTGGATGCACAATTTAAGAAATTTCTGGACAACTTTAGGAAGTTATCCGTGAATATTCCCTTGCTAGAGGCGATTGAGCAAATCCCGTCTTATGGGAAGTTTCTTAAGGATGTAATCACCAAGAAGAGGAAGATACCCGACACTGAGGTCGTGGTTTGAAGGAGCAAGTGAGTGCTTTTATTATGGGCACTTTGCCGCCAAAGAGACAGGACCCCGGTTGTTTCAATATTTCTTGCTTTATCGGGAAGTTCAAATTTGGCGAAGCACTTTGTGATTCCGGGGCAAGCATAAATCTGATGCCCCTTTCTACATTCAAGAAACTTGGATTGAAGGAGTCAAGGCCAAGCAACATGACCATCCAATTGGCCGACAATTCTGTGGTGAAACCATATGGAATCTGTGAGGATGTCTTGGTGAAGGTGGACCGCTTTGTGTTTCCAGCTGATTTCGTCGTGATGGAAATGCAGGACGAGCACGACAATGAGTTGCT
Source organism: Alisma plantago-aquatica (assembly GCA_963693085.1). NCBI lineage: Eukaryota > Viridiplantae > Streptophyta > Magnoliopsida > Alismatales > Alismataceae > Alisma > Alisma plantago-aquatica. Next base: position 6,196,609 of record OY856410.1, read on the forward strand.
ACTTGGTCGCCCATTCCAAGCTACAGCTGATATGATCTTGGAGATGGGGAGAGGTCGCTTGACCTTGGGCATTGCGGATGATTGCTTTGAGATGGTCATGCCCAATAGCAATGCATCCACTAAAGCAAAAGCACAGTGCAACATGGTGAAGCATGTGGAACACAATATCTCACTTTGTCTCGGGAAGCCATTTTTAGATATGGCTCATGTGATGAGCAGGATAGATAATGGGACCTTGGCGGTGGACCTTATGGAGCAAACAAAAGTTGTCTCTTTATGCAAGGCTGTTGGGTTTCCAAATGATGAGAATGAGGACATTCCACCTTCGTGGGAGGAGGATGTGATTATTACTTCCGTCTGTGATGCATATCTGGAACTGCCTTTGGAGGCGTGTTTGCTTAATGTCACTTATGATTGGATGCGGGATACTTCACTCAAGGAGTGCGCCAAGATGCTTCAAATGCTTCCATGTTTCTACACGAGGCACTATGAAGATTTGGGTACACTTCCCCCACCACTACAATCATCTCTTATTTGCCCACCTGATCTGGAGTTAAAGCCATTGCCCCCGCATCTGAAGTACGTCTTTCTAGCGGAGGAGGACAAGTTACCAGTGATTGTTTCTGCATACTTGAGTGCGGATGCGGAGGAGCAACTACTGATAGTGCTCAAGAACCACCGTGGAGCTTTTGGGTGGTCTGTGGCGGACATCAAGGGGATCTCCCCTACACTTTGTCAACACAAGATTCGGCTCAAGGAGGGAGCCAAGTCAGTCATACAGCCTCAAAGATGTCTAAATCCAAGCATGATGGAGGTGGTCAAGAAGGAAGTCATAAAGCTGCTTGCTGCAGGGATCATTTATGCCATATCCAATTCGACGTGGGTGAGTCCCACACAGGTAGTCCCTAAAAAGGGGGGAATCACTGTCACTACAAATCTTTTAAATGAACTTGTCACTGCCCGACTGGTAACCGGGTGGCGTGTTTGCATTGACTACCGCCGATTAAATGCCGCAACGCTTAAAGATCATTTTCCATTGCCGTTTATTGATCAGATTTTGGAACGCCTAGCCGGTTGGTCGCATTTTTGTTTTCTAGATGGTTATTCGGGGTACAACCAGATTTCTATTGATCCTTTGGATCAAGAGAAGTCTACGTTCACATGTCCCTATGGGACTTTTGCCTACCGCCGTATGCCATTTGGTTTATGCAATGCGCCGGCGACTTTTCAACGTTGCATGCTCGCCATATTCTCTGACATGGTAGAGCGGTGTCTTGAAGTTTTCATGGACGACTTCTCGGTTTATGGAGCGTCTTTTGATGAATGCCTTTATAACTTAGATAAGGTATTGCAGCGGTGTGAGGACACACACTTGGTCCTCAATTGGGAGAAATGTCACATGATGGTGACGGAAGGAATTGTGCTAGGACACAAGGTGTCTAGCAAGGGTCTTGAGGTAGACCCCGTAAAAATTGAGGTGATTTCTAAGCTACCCCCACCAAATTCTGTAAAAGGGGTGAGAAGCTTTTTAGGACACGCCGGGTTTTATCGGCGATTTATCAAGGATTTTTCAAAAATCGGAAAGCCATTATCGGAATTGTTGGAAAAAGACGCAGTTTTTGATTTCAATGAGAAATGTCTTCACGCATTCGAGGTTTTGAAGGAAAAGTTGATTTCGGCTCCGGTTGTTCAAACGCCGGATTGGACAAAGCCATTCAAGTTGATGTGTGATGCGTCCGATTTTGCTGTGGGAGCTGTTTTGGGGCAAAGGGTAGATAACAAGCCTGCTGTGATTTTCTATGCCTCAAAAACGCTTAATGAGGCTCAATTGAACTACACAACCACGGAAAAGGAGTTACTTGCCGTCGTGTTCGCCTTTGAAAAATTTTGGCAGTACTTAGTGGGTTCTAAGGTGGTTGTGTGGACTGATCACGCTGCAATAAAGTATTTGATGGAGAAGAAGGATGCGAAGCCTAGACGAATTAGGTGGATTTTGCTCCTACAAGAATTCGATATTGAAATCAAGGACAAGTCGGGAAATGAAAATGTGGTGGCTGACCACTTGTCTAGGTTAGAGAGGGTTGATGAACAAGGTTTGCACATACCCATTACCGAGACCTTTCCCGATGAACAACTTTTAAAAATGGATTCTAAAGAACCATGGTTTGCGGAAATTGTGAATTATTTGGCTTGTGGGATCATCCCGGAAGATTGGTCTTATCAAGAGAAGAAGAAATTCTTTCATTCATTGAGATATTATTTTTGGGATGACCCAATTTTGTTGAAGCAATGCAGGGATGGTATTCTTCACAGGTGCGTGCCGGAGGTGGAGTACGAGAGTGTTCTCCACCATTGTCATGCGTCGCCTACGGGAGGACATCATGCTAGCTCACGGATAGCAGCCAAGGTGTTGGAGAGCGGCCTTTATTGGCCCACTTTGTTCTGGGATGCCTATGATTTTGTTAGGCAGTGTGACCCGTGCCAGCGCACAGGTAACATCTCAAGGAGACAAGAAATGCCCCTGAATGTATTTCAGGAAGTTGAGGTATTTGACTTATGGGGCATTGACTTCATGGGACCCTTTGTGTCCTCAAATTCAAATCTTTATATTTTACTTGCTGTAGATTATGTATCGAAGTGGGTGGAGGCAATCCCCACAAGGACTAATGATTCGAATGTAGTGTGCAGGTTTGTCAAAGAGAACATTTTCTGCAGGTTCGGGATTCCTCGAATGATCATAAGTGACGGAGGCACACATTTTCAAAATCAGAAATTTGCTTCACTTTTGAAGAAATATGGGGTCAAGCACAACATAGGCACCCCATATCATCCACAGACGCAGGGACAGGTGGAGGTATCAAATAGGGAAATCAAGAAGATTTTAGAAAGGACCGTAGCATCCACAAGGAAGAATTGGAGTGCATTGCTACCGGACGCGCTTTGGGCTTATCGAACGGCATACAAAACACCTATAGGCACCACGCCTTTTAGGTTGGCATATGGCCGGGCTTGCCATCTTCCGGTAGAACTGGAGCACAAGGCCCATTGGGCGTTACGAAGGCTGAACTTGCGCTATGATGAGGCCGGGAAAAAAGGATGTTTGAATTGAATGAATTGGATGAGCTACGCATGACGGCATATGAGAAACCCGTATCTACAAGGAGCGCACAAAGCTGATCCACGATCGCCACATTGAGATGCGCACGTTCAAGAAGGGAGACAGCGTTCCATTGTTCAACTCTCGTCTCAAACTGCATCCCGGGAAGCTGAAATCCTGGTGGAGTGGACCCTTCATAGTGGAAGAAGTGAAACCGCACGGAGCGATTCTCGTGCATGATGGAGATGCCACGTTCTTGGTGAACGGAGCAATTCTCTTTGAATTGATTAAATTAACCTTTAATCGATTGTTTTCTTTGTTTGATTTTTATTTTCTTTTTAATTTGAACAACAAAACCCTACTTTGTTAATCGGTCTAGCTGATTGCGATTAGTTAGTAAAAGTCTCCAATAATTCACGTATCCCTGAGTTCAACTCGGGCCTCACAAGGCCTATATTACTCGACGCGTATACTTGCGTTTAAGCGCGTAGTAAAATACACGTCACCGACCCCCGACCTGAGGTGCTGACTCTTGGTTCACCTTCCCGCCTTTCTTCTTTTGCTTTCGAGAAACAACAGTCTCCCATCCTTGATCGGCGGTGTCCTCAACCTCAGGCACAACAGGTGTTGCCTTAGGGTTATCGGCCACTCCTTCCTTAGCTTTGCTGTGCGTGCTCACGTCTGCAGTCGGCGGGGGTTTCTTCCCCTTGGGGGCCTTCCGTTCGGGCATCTTGGCATGGATCTCAGTTGAATAAGGCGTGGACAGGGCCACCGTCGCAGTGGAGGATGAGGGCGCTGCGGCGCTCGGGAAGCTAGGGATAAATTTACAGTCGCCTTCCGCATGGCCGAGACGGCCGCATCTCAAGCAGAAGGTCGGCAAATTCTCATATTCCAACCGGAAGCGCTCGCCATTGAGCATAATTGCAGGCAGAAGCGGCGTTGACGTGTCCACTTCAACAGCTATGCGGGTGAATTTGCCCTGGTGGCCGGATTGCGTCGTGGTGTCGATCTTGATTGTCCTGCCAATCAGATCTCCGACGCTGGACAGGAGTTGGTTCTGGAATAAATGTATCGGGAGGTTAGGGATCCTTGCCCACACGACAAGCTTCCTGGGGATTGGATCGGAGGGACGGAAGTCCTTGGACCACGATTGCACAGAGATGTAATGATTGAAGATCATCCATGGTCCTCCTGTAAGGGCTCGGACAAAGTCCTCGTTGTTAGCCAGTTGAATGATGTAATAGCCTTTGTCGAGATCAATGGCTCAAAATTCCTCCGTCAGTTGCCATAGGATTGGGATGCGGTTCATGAGGGCATGGAAGCTCACTGAAGTGCCGATCACCTTGATGACGACGGCGAATTTCCAAGGCTCGAGCAGTGGTGGCAGCGTTGCAGGGTTTATGGAGATAGCCGGTATCGCGCCGGCGGTGTCTATGCGGATATCCGCAGCAGTGAGCAGATCCGGGGAAACATGTGTAAGAGAGGCGGGAGTCTTGGACGATCGTCCAGTCGTAGCATCTTTGTACGACCTAGCAGGTTGCGACAGAGGAGGGACATCCATCTGGACGTCCGAAGCATCAGAGGGCGGAGGAGGAAGATTGGGATCCACCGGCGACGACTGAGCGGCAGGTGCAGTGTGCTCGCGGGGAGATCCCCGTCCAGAACCATGGCCTCCACGACCGCCGCCGCGGCTGTGGAACCCTAGCATCGCGCGGAACTGGAAAACTGGTCTGTTAATATTTGATTTTAATATGATACAAAAGAGTGCAAAAACATAGCTTAGATAGAAAAAAATTCTCTAGTTTTTGCGTCCATTTATTCTATCATTGATTTAATGGTGTCAACAAATTAATGTTTATTAGCCCAGTAGTTATAGTTATCTTATTAAATACAACACTTAAAACTTATTCTCGAATCATTATATATCTTTCTTTAGTTGAGAATCAGGATGGTGATGTATGCATACTTGTTATTGTGATAATCCATCATGGTGCTAATATTTGGCGGCTTAATCCTTGGGCGTTCCTAGACACGAGTGGAAATCATCTTGATGACATTATATATATATATATATATATATATATATATATATATATATAACGTATACATACATACATATATATAAATATACACGTGGCATCACTGACAGTGTAAACACCCGACCCCACTTCAATTACCCGCATATCAGAGGAAGCGTTTAAAGTCACACAGAGGATGATATGTGTGATGGAATCAAGGAGCGCTGAGGCGCACCACCGGGGATTTGAATCTGGTCCCTACTCTGGTGAGCCTTTTGCTTCTCCACCAAGTTACTACAACCCTGACTTTCTTATTTATATTTCTTATCTATAGGCATATCTTCCATGATTAGCAAAAACATCCACCCAATATATCATATATTTCTATTATTTCTTACTATAAGTGTAAATATACATGTAGATATTGTTCAACCCTCATACACATATTTTGTGGCCTAAGATCATGAAATTATGTATTACAAGTTTTGATGTGTATTAACTCCAAATATGAGAAAATGTGATTCTTAATAATATAAGTCAGAGCTAATTGTCAGCAAGAGTTAGCACCACTTGAATGAACTTTCTCAATGAAGGGACCCATGTTTGAATCCTTAGACAAGTGCCTCAAAAATGTGCCACATGTTGCATAGACAACCAACAATGTGACTTTTATGGGTATTCGTACTTGCAGCTGATCCGGACCCTCCGATTTACCCTACTAGGGTGGTTCACTAAGTGGCCAATCCTTAGTAGGGATTTTTAGTTATAAAAAAATAAGTGAGACATAATTAACAAATAAATTTATCTTGATTTCCAAATCCTTTTCCAAGTATACTCTTATATTCATAACTTATCTCCAATTTTAGCTACTAGATAAAGGTTGTAGACTAAGACATAAAAATATGTGCATGAAGAGTATTCATCAGACAAAAAATATAAATTTGACAAAATAAGAACTTAAAATATGGAATGAGGTTATCTTTTTGTCTTGTGGCATAATCCTAATTCCATATACCTTCAATATATAAAGAGGGAAAAGTTTTTTTTCTTTTTTCAAAGTCATAATTTTGTAAAGAATAGTTTTTAAATGAACTTTTTGGTTGTAAAAAAATGTGGTCAATGTATTATTTAGTTATCTGTGGAACAATATGTCAGGTTGATCATGGAAATTCTATCTAGATGACTAAATTTTATGGGACATAGTCCCAACTCTATCCAACGTAAATGATTTAGTTGAGTTATACATATTGGCATTGCATCAATTATATTAGAAGTCTTTACTTTTTGCATCTACTTCATGTATCATACATTCAATGAGGCATGCTTAAAATGTACATTATTTTGTCAATGTATTTATTTCTATTATCTTAAACAAAGCAAAAGCAAAAGTACATCCCTCTGTAATTGTATACATTCTTATATTGTGTGCGACATATTATTAGCCTGCTTGTACAAAGTTGTATGCAACTATCATGTGAAAGAGATTAAACCCACATCAAGTTTGGTGTAGACATTATGCTATGTTTGTGTTGGATTGTCTTACATACCAAAGAAAAGTTGTCAATAACACCATGGTTTCTTTAATTGCATAACCACAATATTATTTTTTATTGATTTTTTCATTTTGTTGATAATCAAAAGAGTTGCTGGGTAAAATAGAAAATCAAATGGAACACACCCAAAGAATTGGCTTTTCCATTCTTGTAAACACATTAGATGTAGTTATATGTTTACTTAGCATTGCGAAACTATCAACATAAAAAGGAGAAATTCGCATATTGTAAGTTTCTCAAAGAGATTAGATAAGTGTCAGGTTTATTATTTAAAGGAGAAAACATTTTAAGTGCTTTAATCATTTAATTTAAAGAATAGGTTTGAAGCACAATTTCAAACAAGTTATTCTGTTAATGACTTTTTTTGTTCGTTGCTTATCTTGACATCATGCTCTAAAATATATGTACACATTGGTTATATTTTAAATTAAGCTACTTTAATCCGGTGTTTTTCAAGTGTTCAAGGTGGTTATCATATATCATGTGCTTTACTATAACTTGTTTGGTTTTTGGGAGGAAACATACAAGGACCACTCTTTAGCTTTCAACTTTGTCCTATATTCTTTGTACTCTAAACTATTTCACTTTGGCATGCACTTATGACCTTCTTTTGTGACATAATTTATTTTAGATATGATAAAATATATATAACAATACAAAGATGAAGATATTCTTTAAAGTGGATTTTTTTTCAATAAGTAAAGAACAATTTTATTATGATTTGAAATATGTACATGAGTTTTTAAAATTTATAGTTCGACCATTTAGGCTTGCTATACAATGTATTAGTGATTAAAATTGCATTGACTACAATGTGGTCAAATTTTCACTACTAGGTATAAAACACTAATATGTGAATATTCAATATCTGAGGATACACTTTTATAAGGAATTTGTAACTTAGTATCAAAATATGTCTAATAAGGTTGTTTTGATGTAGGTTTCTATTGAATGTTCTCAACATTGTATCTTATCTTAACTTTTTTTTATTATGCTTATTATTTTGTAGTTTTGACCATATCTACATTGCATGGGTTGTTGGTATTGCATAATAATATAAATATATAAAATGGTTTTTATGAAAACTCTAATGTAATAGAAAAAATGTCTTGTATCTTATATAGAAGAATTACGTATGTCATGCAAAACGATTAGATCCTACAATATAGTGTGGAGCTTTTTTCGAGATATATTTGTGTTGGTATTCAAACATACCATGATATGAAGATGTTTTCTCTTAGATTTAATTGAAGAATGATGGAAAAATCATTATTGTCCTTTGAATATCTTTAACATGCATTTTGAATATATTCTACATATCAATTCATGCTAATTTTTAAACTTTAATTATAGAATTGGGATAATATTTCCATTTGTGTTTTCATACATTGTTCCCTAAAAAATAGTCAGAGTTGCAAAAGTTACATAATGATGATCATACAATTTATAATTATAATGATAAAATCATTTTCAAGTGTTACAATTGAGATCTCACCTTTTCATATTTGTATCCTTCTTTATGTATAAACCAGAGATGCATGGCTTATAGGATCGTGCTAAGACATGATTTCCTATATCTATCCATCATTTGATACACATGTCTAGATTCATATTGCCTGCCTGATGCTAAAAACGTTATTTTAACTCTACCATGTTTTTTTCACAACGTGCTACTGTAACATGTTCACTGTATAATGTTCATGTTTGGGAATATTGAGCCCATGACTAATGCATGTTTAATTCATATATGTAGGTCAATATTAACCAAACATGAAGTTGTATGTATCGAGCATGCATTCCCTCTCTCACATTCTTTTATCTTATGAATTGACAATCTCAAACCACATGTGTCACTCGTCTTCTCATTCTAAATACGTGATCCTAAGATCATACAAGTATAGCATCACTATTTCAGGGTGGTATGTATATCCCATTCATAACTTTTCCTTCTTTTAATGTTATGACAAGATGATAGAGGTGCTTTGTGAGGCTCTTTTGAGGAATTTGGCATAGTTAGAGGGGGAGCAGATGCATGGTACTAAAGAATGGAATTTGTAGAGTTAGTGTAACTATAAGAATGATACATACTATATGCATATAATGAGATTCATTTATCGTTAACACATTCTTCAATAATGTGGATCATAATTTCAATTCGGGATATATCTAAACATAGTAAGAACAATCTTTTCATTTTACCATGTGGACTTGGCATTGATTTCTTTAAATCGGTCCCTCCACATAAATAAAAGGGTTGATTGTTCTTCATCCATGTTTATTGTTTGTTTTGAAATTTTGATTCATAAATATTAGATTTTTTCTTCTTAATCTTTTATTGTTTCTATAACTACATCATCAATTCTTCAGTAATCTTTCTAGGTGTGTGAGATAGATAATATTTCTAGAAAAAAATCTTTTCCAAAGTCATCTTTTATGAACCTTTCTTAATACGGTATTCACTTTAGCTTACAACATGTTTAAAAAGTACTATTCTTTTAATCAAGACGGAAATTCTTTTTAGTTAAGTCTAATAATCCATGAATATACTAGGATTACTTTATATGTGAAAATAATGCCAGAGGAATTTTTTCTTAAATTATTTGAAGTACAAAAATATAAATATAAAATATTTATGCAAAAACAAAAGACTTGTATATATATTAGTTATTAGGTAATCATTTTTTTCATATTTGTGTGTTTCAACAAGGATTACCCAATTACACGATTACACTTGTAAAGGATCACAGCATGGCATAGAGAATACTTCTAAGTGATTATTCTATATATCAAATCTTTTACTTAAGAAACTCAACTTATTGTTTGTATTTTCACCAATGGTAACAAACACATACATCAAATAATATTATTACTTTTCAATCAATATGGTAGCTATTAAAATCGTTACATAGGGAAATATGTTAACACACAAAACATGAAATTTGGGTTAAGGGGAGTCTTCCCAATTTTATTCTTAGTGTTGAACTGACCATGTGATGCTCTTTTAAGTTTATTGTATGTGTTTTATTTCCAAGACATGACAATATATGTATGAAACAAAAATTTTAGAACCATGTAAAATTTTGTGTACATTAAGTGGTTGGCACTATATCATGTGGTTGAGGGAGTTGCTTCTACTAAGTAGTAACCATCAATCAATGACCATGCAATGGATGATGTTTGATGGATGACAATGGTTGTAATGACAAACTGGTGGGAGATGGTCCTTTTTTGAGAAGTTCCATTTATATAAAAATTATATTTAAGCTATAATATTAGATTATGCATCATGGGTGTACTCTTAGATATATATTGGAGTTAGATGTACTTTATAAAATTTATTTATGTTGGTTTTATCTTCTTATGTATGTACCATCCAAATGATGATTGATTGGTAAATAAATTTATTCATTGTTATGACCGCATCTGAGCTTAATTGGTAAACTAGGGTTTACCAGGATGATTATATGCTTAATTGGATTAATCATTGCTTAAATCTAATTAATGATGATAGTTCAATTATGATGTTTTAAACCTAATAAGAACGTTAAGTGTTATATTGTTTGAGAAATTTGGGTTTGAGAAATATAAACCCTAGTTGGCTGAAATTAGGGTTTTGATGGTAAATGAGTATGGAATTTGATCAGGATAGTAGTGTGGTAAATGATTTTTCATATTTTCTAAAAAAATTATATTTAATTGAATTTTGGACATGATATGTAAAACTCAATCATTCATATTTAAGAAAATTTTCAGAATATTTTAGTATTCTTTGAATGTGGTTCTCGATCGAACTATACTTCAACCAAAATGCTGACAAAGTGCTTTTCGGCAGTATAGTATTTTATTTTTATTTATTTATTCGTAACACCAAATGATCTGAGATTTTAACTTGAGATCTAAAATCCAATCATAAAAAACATATAAAATTTTCATAATTTGGGATGCGTTTAGGCCTTATCAGTAGACGAATTAAAGTAACTGGCATTTCTATAGAATTCTGGATAATAGTGCACTATTCGATTTTTAATTATTTAATGGAAGCTTGGAATGATCTCAAATTTTAATTGAAGCCTTGTAGCTCAATTACACAAAACATGATAAATTTTCATAATTTTTGGAGAATGTTTGATCTCTAAAATAAACGAATTACAATAAATTTTTTATAACAGAAAAATCTGCTGAAATAAGAGAAAGTATAGTGAGGGGTCAATGTGTGATTGACCCAAGCAACTCAATTGCTCTATATGGTCAACCTAACACCCTAGAAACTCTCATAATTCGTAATTCATTCCAGACAAATGAAATCCTAGAGAGAGAGTGAGAGTTAGGGTTTGAGAGAAGAAAGTGGTGGAATTGCTGAATTAGGGTTTCTCTATCCGAGTTATGATGAAATCAAGTAAGTTTACCTTCTTTGTATAGCCTTTTATGTTGAATCTTCTCTCACATGTCAAGATTGCATACCTCCCCTGATTTGATCCAAAATGGTATCAAAACTTCCCCTTTTCTCACTCTTTCTTTATAATCCCTCATTTAGGGTTTCCGAGTTGAAAGTAAGAAGAATTGGGTGAATTGCTAGGGATTTGATATGAGATCGAGATTTTCAGGGATGATCTACGTTTTTAAGGTGTTTTCACAACTTAGGGTGAGTGGAAAATTCCTTTAAACAGTATATTGCACGAATTTTTTTTAATTCATCCATAATCTTCCATTTCTCAGTATGCGACAAACAAACCCTAAATTCTCCTTTTGATCTACTTTATTGTAAAATGATATGAAATAGATTATTCTTCTATTTTGATGAATTTCAGATGATAAAATCTTATAAGAAATGGATGCAATCCATCTTAATGAGAATTCCTTAAGTAATTACATAGGTTATGAGAGTAAACTAAAATTTAGGATTTTCAACTATTATTGAAATTACTGTATAATTAAATAGAGAAATTTGTCTATGTGAATCTCATTGATTATGAATGATTGTTTATCTGAATGCGTAGTACATACATGTTAGATACTATCTTGGATTTTGTGTGATTTGAATAGTGTTTTCTTAATATATCAGTAGAAAGGGTTGAAACCCTAGATGAGTGAAAAGTTGGAAATTTGCGAATAGATATTATGAAATCTATTTGAAGTGTTTATCTTGACATATTAGAATTTATTTATACCATGTTATTCTTGATGCATGATATCTCAATGAATAGCATGGAAACCTCAATTTATCTCAATTCTAAGGTTTCATACATATATTGATTGTATATGATTTGTTGAAAGCAGTCTTTATTCAGTGAATATTTATATTTTATGAAATTTGTATGAAGGCCATGTGATAAATGAATGAGGTAAATTAAATCCTAAGGATAGGGTGTTGCCATGTGATAAGTGAATGAGGCAAATAAAACCCTAAGGATAGGGTGTTGCCATGTGATAAGTTAATGAGGAAAATGAAACCCTAAGGATAGGGTGTTGCCATGTGATAAGTGAATGAGGTAAATGAAACCCTAAGGATAGGGTGTTGCCATGTGATAAGTGAATGAGGAAAATGAAACCCTAAGGATAGGGTGTTGCCCTGTGATAAGGGAATGTGGTAAATGAAACCCTAAGGATATGGTGTTCAATGAATCAAGTAATTGTGATATCAAAGTTCTCAGTATGAGATGTGGTGATGCTTAACAGTTCAATTGCATGATTTTAGTGTATGAAGTGCCAAGTTGACATGTATTCTATTTATTTAAGAATTTTAGTCTGCCTGTATGTATAGTATGTTGATTACTCAGTATATTACAATGTTTTGAATACACTGCTCTACCAAGTTTAGAATGATATACATGTTGTATTGTAACTTCAAATAAGTAGACACGACACCATAGAGATACCAGAGTCAAGTATAAGTAAGAGAAGGGTACAATGTAGAAAAGAGCTTTCTAGGAATAATAAAATAATAGACTTAGGAGCCCTGAACACCGTGGAACCCCTATCTGAGGTCTGCGCCTTAGGGGTGAAACGACCTAACCCTGGTAGCATCCAGTATACGGGGGTCGGAACATGCTATCAGGTGGAACGGGGGACAAAGCCCTAGTGGAAATCTCCTTAAATTATAGTTTGTAGTGTTCAACATCAACCAGAAGTCTTGGTGGCACTAGAGTACAGAAAAGCCAAGAGGTGGCTTGAATCTCCACCTATGTGCTCATGTTAGAGGAGGAGTCCAGTTTAGGCCAGAAAGCCATTTCCCTGTTGTAGACCAGGAGAGTAGTCAGACTTAGCATTTCTCGGGCGTGTCCGCTAAGTCTTGTACGGTGTGATCGTAGTGCACTACAAGTCTCATATGTAGAGTACACTGCATATGATCAGGACATAAGCTAAAATATGATCATATAGGTTTTAAGAGTTTCTTATAAGTAAAGAGAGTTAAGAATGATTTGAATACAGTTTCATAGTAGTTGTTCTTTAAATACAATATTTACATTCTCTGTTATTTTAATTGTGAAAAACCATTAGAGGGGGTGAATAGGGTTTTATGATAATTTTAAAGTAATTTAACTCAAACAACTAACCACAAAGATATTGGACAAGGGTATAAGGATTTAGAGTGGTTCCAACCTTAGCAAATACTAAGGCAGTCAATCCACTGACCGGTTGCTTACCCAACCGGGATTTTGAAAGAATCAAATTTTCTTACCTCGCAAGGACTTTACATAAAATTACAATTCTTTCACCAAACCCTTCGGACAGCCTTCACCTAGAAGTAGTTGCACCAACCTTGAAGCAGCCTTCTTGTAGTAACTTCAAGCTCCCCCTTGAAGAAGCCTTCCTCTTGAAGTAGCTTCCCGTTGCAACAGTCTTCTTGAAGTAGTCCGAAGTCCACCTTCTCCACCAAGAAGAACCTTCTCCAATCCGCAGCCTCCAACCCTAGGAGTAGAAAGGAGAATACAAGAGATAAAAGGAACAAGAAGGAAAAATAGAAATTACAATATCACTTGTAGCAAGGGAATGAGTAGCCAATGCTAGTGTTGCTCAATTGCTCAAAACAGATTGCCAATTGCAAGTGTAAACTCAAGTATTGAACAAGTGTATATAAGTGAGTTTAGGTGTCATAAGGCATGTCCTATTTATAGGAATGACCTACAAGTGCTTAAGGACGTTCTAGACTCTTTCTAGGGGGTTCCAAGTGCTTAACTTGCCGTTAGGTACACTTTAGTTGCTTTAGCAATGGCTAGTTAATTAATTATGAAAGTTGCAGACAGAACACACCTCGGTCGAAGATTTGTCGACCGAGATTCCTTCTCGGTCGAGGACTTGTCGACCGAGGGACTGTCTGGAGCAAGTATGTGCAACATTCATCTCCAACTGCCAACTACCTTGTCTGCTGTGTCTAATGGCTACTTGGGTCTTTCTCGGTCGAGGAGTTTGTCGACTGAGAGTGTCTCGGTCGAGGAGTTTGTCGACCGAGATTAACCCTGTTTCAATATTTCAAGCTAAGTACTAAGTTTGTGTATGAGTGTGCATTTGTGATACTAATGTAGGGGATGACCTATCTAAGTGTAGTGATTGGCTAGGGAAGATCTAACACTTGATTTACATGATGTCTAAGTACTTGTACATTATATATTTGTACAAGTTTTACAATTGATTACATTCATGAAATAAAAGCAGTTTAGCATATAGATCTTCCAAATATTTGTCATCCACCTTATTCCTGCAACACTCAAGTAGCACGTTAGATCGACAAGAATGAAATGTTTGTCATCATCAAAACAAAGGGATTATACTAATGTCCAATTTAGCCAACAATCTCCCCCTTTTTGAAGATGACAAACATTTCCTAAATATAAAATAGGGAAATATAAATCATGTGAGTTTCATACCTAAAATTTACCTTTTGTAGCCATTCTTGTTTTGCAAGTGAAACTCATTTTAATTTTATGTTTTTGATTTTATATTATTTCTCCCCCTTTGTCATTTCAAAAAGATATCTACGATAATTGTTTAGTATGACTTTTTATTTTTCCCTCTTGATTTTATGCTTTTACTCCCCCTTAAAGAGAGTTGCAATTAAAATCAAGGAATTAATGCACACCAATTAATGGTAAATTTAGCCACAATTTAATTCTCAATCATTTGCAAAAAAAAAAATTACCCTTTGTGAGTTGTTGCATATATTACTCCCCCTTATTTTTATGCTCTACTATAATATTCTTATAAAACATGTATGAAGCCACTTAATAATAGCTTAGTGCTCCTACAATTGATAATATGTCCCATAAAACATGCTTGCTTATAAAAGAATATCCATTACAAACATTGCGGAGATAACCATTCCATTACAACCATTACAAAGAAAACTCACAATCTCACTGAAAAGACCGAAGGATTACATCAATATATGGGTCTTTCCCAAGAAAGGACTCAGCTCCATAATACTTGACCAATGTTTACCACTCCAAGGCACCTGTCTTGGTTAAGGCATAAGCTTCCAAGAAAGTGGGAACACGATCAAAGCGGAAGTGAGCAGCAATGTCTTGAAGTTGAATCGGAGAGAACTGAGTATGTGTGAGATCAGGAGATGGTGAAGGTGGAGTTTGGTAGTAGTTGTAGGAAGGATTGTATGGATTTATCATGCCAGGATTTAGGGAATAAGGATATTCATCAGGTTGATTAGGAGATAGGTCTTGCATCCTTTGGTTTAAATAAGTCATGGCATGGTGATTGTAATCTAATTGCCTACTCATGTGATATTGGGATCCAACAATGTATGTTAAGGTGTTTGTAATGGGATCATAGGGTAGGTTGGTAGAAGGAGGTGGTGGAGGTATGTCTTGAGTGGATGTCTCCACTTTAGTCCTAGCGCTTTTGTGGCCAAAATCGATTCCCATATTCTCCACTGTATTTTTACTTATCTCTTGAGGTTTTCTATCCCATGTGTAACCTAGATCCTCAATATTCTTCTTAAGAAAGTGTTGAGTTATTTGGCACACAAAATCAGCATAAGGTGGATTGCCAGAAAACTCAAGCATATTCTTAAGGATGATACGAATAAAATTTATGGGAATGCTTTTTAGTATAGCATAGGTAAGGTACATACGGAAAGTGGGTACTTCAGATTTATTTGCTCTAGGATGGATATTGGTGGCAACAATGAGATTTATGATCCTAGCTTCACGTTTTAGGTTTATGGCATAATAGGTACCCCTATCTTCATGACAAGTTGTATTGGATTGAAAGATGGCTCTTTTGATGTCACTAAGGATAGTGGTAGTATCATCTTGGGAGAGTTTATTGAGTGGATTTCCTGTGGTGAGATCAAGAAAATCTTTATATTCTTCTATGTCTATGTTAAGAATATCAAGAATGCCCTCCTCAATAAAGTGGAATCCATACCCATTAACCATAATAGAAGAGAAGGAATCATGGTCAAGATGGGGGGTTAAATTGGCATAGAATTCATTAACTACTTTGGAGGAGTAGGAATGGAAGGAGGGATTCAGAAAATCAGTCAAATGTTACACCTCAAAGAGTTCCTCCAGATCGACAATGTTGTGGAAGTCCATGACGTCGACTGGCCGTCTTGGAAGAGGAGTTCTTGAGGAGAGCCTGAGGTAGTGATCGCCTGCAGCTTCATCGTTGAAGGGAATGTCATTGATGAACGACAGCACTGGAGAGATCGTCCTTCCTTTCCTAGCTGTAACTTGCTTCTTTCCACGCGTAGATGAGGAAGCCATCTTGTTGCTTTGGAGTAGAGAAGTAGCAAGAAAGACTTGTATGTAGAGAAGCTAAAGATTTGCACAAGAATGCACTAGAGAGGAGCTAGAGAAGTGGAAATGTGAAGGTGTGAAGAAATGGGTCGTTTTGGGCGCTACTTATAGCAAAACAGGACCTATTTCGGTCGACAATTTGTCAACCGACGACCGCAATGGTTATTTCTTCATACGCTCCTCTCGATCGTCCAACGGTCGATCGAAAACTAGCCGTTACAATTTTTTTTAATTTATATTTAATCAAAATATTTCCTTTTAATTCACACAAATGAAGGTTCATAGAGACGTCCTCGGTCGAGCATTTTGTCGACCGACGTGGGATCGGTCGAACAATTTATCGACCGGAATCATATCTAAATTCTCCTGTACAACATTTACTTGGTGAGTATCGGTCGAGAAGGATAGTCAACCGCGATATTTTCGGTCAACGATTTCGTCGACTGAGTTTGTCTCGGTCGAAAATTTTTGCTGACCGACAAGGTTGTTGTGAATAAAACTTTGAGCTGGTTTTTTAATGCTAGTGAGATACTGGATTTGTAGAGCATATATATGTCTTCTAGGGGAGTAATCTTTTGAGCATATAATGTAATCATTGTCTAGAATATTTGAGCAATTCTAAGGTCATAACTAATTTTTAAGATTTGATTTTGACCTTTTATCAAAAGCACATTTTGAAAAATGATACTAAGATCAAGTACAGTAAAATGATGTTCAAATAAGCATTTTTTCAAGCTTATTTTAGGTCGACCTTGACTACGACCATAGCGCCCCTTGGTCAAATTTAATTTCAACCAAGAGGCAAATTCTGCAGATTCATTTGTGAAGTATAATTTCTGCAGGTAGCTTGATTAAATAAATATCAATTTGAAGCACATTAAGTGATATCCTTGAAAGCAAGATTGATATCTTAAAGTCATGATTGTGCTTTAGATTTCTTAGAACAAACATTAATATTTTTGTTCTAAGATACACTATTTGGCTTGTCATAGCAACATCATTATTTTATTACAAGCTATGCCCACAATAATCATTATCTATTATGTCAAGATGATTTTATGCTAATGGCATTTTCAATTATTTGAATCACAATGATCAGGAATAATATCCATTTGTGGTTTGTATATATGATCATGGCACACAAATTATGATAGAAAAGTAGAAACATATCTATAATACAATGATCAGCATATTAATGCAATAATTATGATCATTTAAACTGAATTTTAACATACATGGTTCCTATATAGATATACCAAGGAGTACTTAGGAAAACCATGTGGATTATGATAAAACAATAATTTCCTTGATTAAACTCATTCATAATTTTCAGTTTTAAGCCAAACCATGTAGAGGATAATACCAAAATAATCTCATTTATGGTTCATGGATTTTCAAATTTAAGACAAACCATGTAAATGATCATGCTTAATAAATGTTTTCAATAATTGAATAAAGTTTGTTTAAAATCAGTCTTCATATAACACTTTTGCAATAAGAATTTCATATTTATAATGTTATACTTTAATTCATGATGCAAAAGGATCAATATGTCTTGATGCAAAGATGGTCCCCAAGATTCATTCTTGATTTTCACATTAAATCAACAAATTTATAGCAAATTAGATTAATTGAAAGCAGGTTCATCATATTTGTTATAGATTTGAAAATAGTAACATGTTCGGTCGATGATTTCCCGACCGAAAATGTTCTCGGTCGAACAGTTTCTCGACCGAGAATGTTTCTGTACTGCTTCAGAACTGTTTTCTAAAGATATGTCTCTGCAGATTTATATAAAATGTGTATTTTCAAGTTAGATATTTGAATCAATTTGTTATCTTATTATTTTAAGTTGAGATAGACATGGAGATATACAACTTGGAGTCTTTGTTCATATCTCAACTTAATTATATTCATTTAGTTTGGGGTTTTTGGAACCCATATTAACTCAACATCCTTTTTCTTGTAAGGACATGAGAAGAAATAATGTCCAAGACGTAAACAATAATGGCAACATATAGAATCAACCTCATATCTCTTTCTATGATTTTGTTCTAGGTTGTTCTTGGGTACATATGTATATTTGCCTCTAGCTACATTCATGGATTGACTTTTTGGCACTTGTGTCTTTCTCCAAATAGGTTTTTGATAAGATTTTCCTTTAAGATTATAACCTAGTCCTCTCCTTCCAACTTGACGATAAGGATCATTTAAGATTTTATCAAGGATATCATTGTTACTCAAACTACTCACATCTTGTTGCAACTTAAAAATCTCATCCATTCTCTTCTTGATATCTAACTTTGCTTGATCTAGATTAGATAAAAAAGAATCTCTTTCTTTCACAATAATATCATAATCTAGATGTGTACACAAAACAGGTTGTTTTTGAAGATCATTTACTTGAGTTTGCAAATTTATCTTTTCTAGGGAAAGAAGATTGCAATCTGATTCTGTTGATTTTAGTTTAGTATTATGATCTTCAATAACCTTTTTAAGATCTTCATTTTCAGATGTGAGAGCAAGTAGTTTAGCATGTAACTCATAATTTTCCTTATTAGATTTCTTTAATTTCTTCTTGCACTCAATATATTTTTCATGTGTTTCTTGAAGACTAGCAATTAAATCTTCTTTAGGTAAATTAAAAAGTCTTACCTCTTCTTCTTCTTCACTTGTTGTAGCAATAAAGCACCCTTTATGCACATCTTCCTTCTTTTTCCTCCAAGGGCAGCTAAGTGTTGTGTGGCTTGTTCCTAAGCACCAATTACAGCTTGTTGAAGGTTGGTCCAAGCTGCTCCTTTGCTTGCGGTTGTAGGCACCACCACCCTTCATTCTTCAAGACTCGATTAGAGCTCCATGAAGCCTGCTCTGATACCAATTGAAAAACCACTAGAGGGGGGTGAATAGGGTTTTATGATAATTTTAAAGTAATTTAACTCAAACAACCAACCACAAAGATATTGGACAAGAGTATAAGGATTTAGAGTGGTTCCAACCTTAGCAAATACTAAGGTAGTCAATCTACTACCCGGTTGCTTACCCAACCGGGATTTTGAAAGAATCAATTTTATTACCTCGCAAGGACTTTACATAAAATTACAATTCTTTCACCAAACCCTTCGGACAGCCTTCACCTAGAAGTAGTTTCACCAACCTTGAAGCAGCCTTCTTGAAGTAACTTCAAGCTCCCCCTTGAAGTAGCCTTCCTCTTGATGTAGCTTCCCGTTGCAACAACCTTCTTGAAGTAGTCCGAAGTCCACCTTCTCCACCGAGAAGAACCTTCTCCAATCTGCAGCCTCCAACCCTAGGAGTAGCAAGGAGAATACAAGAGATAAAAGGAACAAGAAGGAAAAATAGAAATTATAATACCACTTGTAGCTCAAGGCTTGATTTCCTATGTCAAGCGTTTTGATCTCCTAACCAATGTATATAGAAGTGTAAGTGTTGTGGATAGGAGATGCTATCCTATAGGACACAAATTTAGAGCAAGGGAATGAGTATCCAATGCTAGTGTTGCTCAATTGCTCAAAACAGATTGCCAATTGCAAGTGTAAACTCAAGTATTGCACAAGTGTATATAAGTGAGTTTAGGTGTCCTAAGGCATGTCCTATTTAAAGGAATGACCTACAAGTGCTTAAGGACGTTCTAGACTCTTTCTAGGGGGTTCCAAGTGCTTAACTAGCCATTAGGTACACTTTCGTTGCTTTAGCAATGGCTAGTTAATTAATTCTGAAAGTTGCAGACAGTTGACATCTCGGTCGAAGATTTGTCGACCGAGAGTCCTTCTCGGTCGAGGACTTGTCGACCGAGGGACTGTCTGGAGCAAGTATGTGCAACGTTCATCTCCAACTGCCAACTACCTTGTCTGCTGTGTCTAACGGCTACTTGGGTCTTTCTTGGTCGAGGAGTTTGTCGACTGAGAGTGTCTCGGTCGAGGAGTTTATCGACCGAGATAAGTACTAAGTTTGTGTATGAGTGTGCATTTGTGATACTAATGTAGGGGATGACCTATCTAAGTGTAGTGATTGGCTAGGGAAGATCTAACGCTTGATTTACATGATGTCTAAGTACTTGTACATTATATATTTGTACAAATTTTACAATTGATTACATTCATGAAATAAAAGCAGTTTAGCATATAGATCTTCCAAATATTTTTCATCCACCTTATTCCTGCAACACTCAAGTAGCACGTTAGATCGAAAAGAATGAAATGTTTGTCATCATCAAAACAAAGGGTTTATACTAATGTCCAATTTAGCCAACAAACTGTATTGTTTTAGATCTCCTTAATGTAGTAATTACTGTTGTTATAATTGATATCACTTGCTCAAAGGTATAACTGTAATTATATAAGTGCTTTAGACTGTTTCTTTGAAGTTCTCATTCACTGAGCGAGTAGGATCACCCCTCTACTGAAAATTTTTAGGGAAACCACATGGACTTGAAGAAGGTCAAAGCATCAGAGTAGATCTACCACATGAGTTAAGTATGAGATTAGTTAAGTTCAGTTGGTTCCTGTCACTCTAGGTCCTTGTATAGATGTGAGAGAGTTATAAATGATGTTTGTTATCTTTGTTTCCTTGATAAGAGAGAATGTATCTGATTATCATGTCATATGTACATGGAAGTGTGAGAAATAGAATGAATGTATGGATGTGTATCATCAATGTCGAGATTATATTAGAATAATAAAAGTTTAATTCTCTTGTAAAGTTTATTTATGTGATTGAATGCGAGAAAACAAAGAGTTTGAAAATGAAGAAATGTCGAGAGTGAACTTTGTATTAAGTGTAATCCTCATAGTCATGCCCTAATCTCATGATTTAGAGTCATAAGTGTGGTATTAGGAGTTGATATGTTAATATCTTTGGGAAGTCTAGGTATTTGGATGCCCTGGCCAGGTATCTGAATACTTAGATTGACTAGTATCAAGAAAATTTGTCTATTCGTCTCTGGATGCCCTGTCCAGGTATGCAGAGGAAGGATAGGCTAGAGAGAAACCCTAGAAATATTAGGGTTAGGAGACCGAATGTAATGAAGAAATAAGATCTTAAAGATAGAACGTGATACAACTCTTGCTTTATATTGCTTCTTTGATTGGTGATCAACATAAATGTTCTTATATGTATGAATTTAGATTATCAGTTTGTATAATATATATGATTCTTTTATATTCTTGTGTATCATGAAGCGATTCAGTTATTTTTTATATTCTTTGTATTAAGTAGACCAGAAGTTATGTTTAAATAAGTTTACCCTAAGTGGATATTATTTCCACATGTTTGAGATTAATAGGAGTTGGTTAATCCTAAGTAGCTCTTGGCTTCAGGACTATAGGTTCGGCTTGGTTCGGCTGGCAGGATGCAGTACTGGGATCTAATGACTCCTATTAACAATATAATAAGAATAGACTATGGATAAATTAGACCCACATCATAGTGAGAATGTACATACACCAAGATGTCAAAACCTATGGGAAAGATTAGAATAGCTAAGAATCAGTTGGAAATGATATCTGAGATCCAACTTTGGGGCCTCATATGAGAAACCCTTAATTGGAAATAAAGGAACACGACATAAGGTTCAGATTAAGTTTAATGATTAGTATTATATGAACTTTAAATATGAAATATGGAAAAGATATGAGAAAAGTATGTAAGGGCCAAGATAGTAAGAATCAATCATGATAAATGGATATAATCGAGTACAATGTTTTTATGTACTCCAATGCAAAGGGAAAATAGAAGAAAAGAGTTAAGTAGACAATAAATAAATATAAGTGAAGAGTCTTTAGAAGATTTAAAGTAAAGAGAATTAGATGAACATGTAAATCATAAGACTAGGATAATAAACTAAGTTAAAACAAAGATAAATGTAGAAATGATGAGCTTGACTAAGGAATGAGGGTTAAGATAATGTATACCTTTATTATAAAGTTTAATACATTTATCCTTACTACCTTTTGGATTCCAAGTCTCTATAGAACAATAAACTAGTTTCTAAAAGAAGAACAAAAGTGTAGATTAACCAATGAATAAGTCATACAAAGATAGACTATATTTAGGAGGGAAAAACTTGATTGAAAGAGATACTAAGTTTGACCCATGCATGAGCTATTTGATTTAAAATGAAGGATATGTAATGTATTAAATATGATATGAAACTAGTAGAGAGAATATTGACTTAGAATTTCAACTTCACATTGGTAGAAGGATAAATAGAAATATATGCAACATGGTATACATGATCATACACATAAAAGAAGCAATATGATCATAAGAGAAAACTAGAAGTTAAAGATGACAGGTGGAATAGTAGCATATGGTAAGGGGATCATGGAAAGTAAGGAAGGGTTTGAAACATAATGGAGTAATATAGATTATAAAAGAACGAGGTTGTGAGATTCAAGCTAATTAGTCAAGTATCCCTGATGATAATTAATTAAACCTACATATGAGAAATGTATTAAGGGAATTTTGAATATAAGAATTCTAAGTCTCAGAATTATCTTCTCTTTCATATCTTCCTTAATGAGAGCAAGGTGGGAATGAAACGATAAGAAAATGAATCATATATGATGCATAACCACCATGGTAGGGACATCTAGTGAATGTAATAGTGACACACAACATGATGATGAAACCCTAGTAGGGTAAATTGAGAATGTAATCTATTTGAATGGCCAAGTAAGAGAAAGGAAATTCAATTGATAAGATAAGGAAGACTTTAGTAAAACTTGCGAGATCTGTTGGCTAAATTGGACATTATTGTTTTCCCTTTGTTTTGATGATGAGAAACATTTCATTCTTGTGGATCTAACGTGCTACTTGAGTGTTGCAGGAACAAGGTGGATGACAAACCTTTGGAAGATCTATATGCTTCAAAATGCCTTAATTTCATGATTGTAATCAAATGTAAACACTTGTACAAGATATATAATGTACAAGTACTTAGACATCATGTAAATTAGCCGTTAGTTCTTCCCTAGCCATTCACAACACTTAGATAGGTCATCCCCTACAAAAGTGTCACAACTGCCCACTCATATACACACTTAATGCCTAGTTCAAAACATTGAAACAGGGTCATTCTCGGTCGACAAACTCCTCGACCGAGACACTCTCGGTCGACAAATTCCTCGATCGAGATTGACCCAAGTAACCATTAGACCCAACAAATATGTAGTTGGGAGTTGGATTAGAACGTTACATATACTTTCTCCAGACAGTCCCTCGGTCGATAAATTGTCAACCGAGAAGGACTCTCGATCGACAAATTGTCGACCGAGAAGAGTTCTGTTTGCACTTTTCAGAGTTAATTAACTAGTCATTGCTAAAGCAACTAGTAGATACCTAACGGCTAGTTAAGCACGTAGAACCCCCTAGAAAGTGTCTAGAACGTCCTTAAGCATTCATAGGCCATTCCTATAAAAAGGACAAGCCTTATAACACCTAAAATACACTTGTGCAACACTTGAGCATAATACTTGCAATTGGCTATTCATTCTTGTGAGCAATTGAGCAACTCCAACATTGGCTATTCATTTCCATTGCTCCAAATTTGTGTCCTATATGCTAGCATCTCCTACCCACTGCATTTACACTTCCATATACATTGGTTAGGAGATCAAAACGCTTGATATAGGAAATCAAGCCTTGTGCTACAACGGTATTGTAATTTCTATTTTTCCTTCTTGTTCCTGTATATTGTTTGTACTCTCCTTGCTACTCCTAGGGTTGGAGGTTGCGGGTTGGAGAGGGTTTGACTTCTCAGGTGGAGAAGAGTCTTCTCGGTGGAGAAGGTGGACTTTGGACTACTTCAAGAAGGTTGTCTCAACGGGAAGCTACTTCAAGAGGAAGGCTACTTCAAGGGGGAGCTTGAGGTTACTTCAAGGAAGGCTGCTTCGAGGTTGGTGAGACTACTTCTAGGTGAAGGCTGTCCGATGGGTTTGGTGAAAGTATTTGTAGTTTTATGTAACATCCTTGTGAGGTAATAAAATTTAAGTACTTTCAAAATCTCAGTTGGGTAAGCAACCGGGTAGTGGATTGACTGCCTTAGTATTTGGTAAGGTTAGAACCACTCTAAATCCTTGTCCCCTTATCCAATATTTTTGTGGTTGCTTACTTTGGTTAAATTATTATTAAAATATCCATAAAACCCTATTCACCCCTCTAGTGGTTTTTCAATTGGTATCAGAGCAGGCTTCAAGGAGCTCTAATTGAGTCTTGAAGAATGAAGGGTGGTGGTGTCTACAACCGCAAGCAAAGGAAAAGCATGGACTAATCTGCAACAAGTTGTAATTGGTGCTTAGGAACAAGGCACACAACACCTAGCTGTCCATGGAGGTCAAAGAAGGAAGATGTGCATAAAGAATGCCTTATTGCTACAATAAGTGATGAAGAAGAAGAGGTAAGCCTTTTTGATTTACCTAAAGAAGATTTAATTACTGATTTACCTAAACAAGATTTAATTACTAGTTTCAAGAAACACATGAAAAATATATTGAGTGCAAGAAGAAATTAAAGAAATCAAATAAAGTAAATGATGAGTTACATGCTAAACTTCTTGCTCTCACATCTAAAAATGTAGATCTCAAAAAGGCTATTGAAGATCATGATATTAAGCTAAAATCAGTAGAAGCAAATTGGAATCTTCTCTCCCTAGAAAAGATAAACTTGCAAACTCAAGTTAATGATCTTCAAAAACAACCTGTTTTGTGTACACATCTAGATTATGATACTATCGTGAAAGAAAGAGATTCTTTATCATCTAATCTAGATCAAGCAAAGCTAGATATCAAAAAGAGAATGGATGAGATTGCTAAGTTACAACAAGAAGTTAGTAGCTTAAGTAACAATGGTACTCTTGATAAAATCTTATATGATTCTTGTCTTCAAATTGGAAGGAGAGGACTAGGTTACAAGCCTAAAGGAAAATCTTATCAAAAACCTAGTTGGGGAAGGACACAAGTGCCAAAGAGTCAATATACATATGTACCCAAGAACAATCTAGATCAAACTCATAAAAAGAAAAATGAGATTGATTCTATATGTTGCCATTATTGTTTGCGTCTTGGACACTACTCTTTTTCATGCTCATACAAGAAAAGGAATGATGATCTAGCTTGGGTTCCTAAAAACTTAGAGGTTTAAATTTGACTAGTTGAGATTTGACTTAAATGTTATTTTGATATACAAATGTCATATCTCAACAAAATTGTGCTTTAACTTTCATATTCTTGTATCTTGTTTGGAAATAATTTCTGAAAAACAGTACAACAACATTCTCGGTCGAGAAACTGTTCGACCGAGAACATTGTCGGTCGAGAATTAGTCGACCGAGCAGGTTACTATTTTAAAGCTTGCAACAAATCTGATAAAACATGTACAAACAGCAGCATTCTCAGTTGAGAAAAACTTCGACTGAGATAAATTCGGTTGACAAAAAGTTCGACCGAATAAAGTTCTGCTGAAGCTGTTTTAATTAATCTAGTTTGCTATCAATTTGTTGTTAATAATTGATTTAATATGAAAATCAAGAATGAATCTTAGAGACCATCTTAAAATCAAAACATATTGATCTCTTAAATCATAAATTGTTGAAAGAAGGTATAACCTTATGAAAATGACATTCTTAAACATATTGCAAAAAGTGATATATGAAAACTGATATTGAACATACTTTCTTCATTGATTGACAAAGTTTGTTAAGCATGTTCATTTATATGGTTTGTCTTAAAATCCATGAACAATAAATGAGATTGTTTTGGTTTATGGTCTACATGGATTGGCTTAAAACTGAAAATTATGAACCATGGAATTATTGTTTTATCATAATCCACATGGTTTTTCCTAAGTAATTCTTGGTCTATCTATATAGGAACCATGTGTATTGAAATTTAGTTTAAATGATCATAATCATCGTATGTATATGTTTCTATCTTAATCATTGTATTGTGGATATACTTCTACTGTTCTATCATAATTATTGTGCCATGATCATTGTCTTTCATTGGTTTGTCTAAAATAATCTTTGATCCATATATACAAACCATGAATGGATATTTTTTTTGATCATTGTGATTCAGCTCATATGAAGATGTCATTTTGCATAAACAGTAAAACTTCATGGCACAAATGCATTTTAAATTGAAAATCTGTAGAAATTATACTTCACATATAAGTGTTCAAATTGGAAATCTGCAGAAATTGCCTCTTGGTTGAAATCAAGTTTGACCAAGGGGCGCTATGGTCGAAGTCAAGGTTGACCTAAAATAAGCTTGACAAAATGCTTATTTGTACATCATTTTACTGCACTTAATCTTAGTATCTTGATTCAAAATGTGTTTATCATATTAAAAACATACTTTTAGTGCATAACTCTCATAAAAGGTCAACCTATATTATGATCTAATATTGATTGTGACCTTAGAATCCTTAAATTATCTTGACTATAAGATTAAGTGGGAGCTCAAACAAACTATCTTGATTATAAGATTAAGAAGCTTACAAAACTTTGTAAACATCATTTGGAGCTTGTTATGACCTTAGTATCCTTAAAAGTAGTTTTGGTTATGAAAACAAAGAAATCTACAATATTCATGAATATGACATATATCTTGTTCTTAATGGAATTATCTAAACAAATTAGGGCTTAACATCCCGTGTATTTGGTTAGAGATACATACATGTATTGTACTATAAGCTTAAAGGATTCTCATGTCATTTTCAGGGCATAACATCCCTTATAAAATGGATGAGAAATCAAAATACATATGCCATGGATCTAAAAGGATCTCATATAATTTCAAGGCTTAACATCCTTTGCAAATGATTGAGAAACAAGTTGTGGCTAAATTCGACAACAAAAGGTTTACATTTATATTAATCCCTGCTTTTAAAAATCGAATATCATAGTTAGGGGGAGCATAGCATAAAATTAAGGGGGAGAAATAAAAGTCATACTAAATGTTTATCTTGGATATCTTTTTGAAATGTCAAAGGGGGGGAAATAATATAAAATCAAAAACATAAAGTAAAATGAGTTTCATAAATCTCGGGCCAGCACACACTTGCAAACAAGAGAATGGCTACAAAAGGTAAACTTCAGGTATGAAACTCATATGTTTTATATTTCCTCATTTTATATTTAGGAAATGTTTGTCATCTTTAAAAAGGGGGAGATTGTTGGCTAAATTGGACATTATTATTTTCCATTTGTTTTGATGATGAGAAACATTTCATTCTTGTGGATCTAACATGCTACTTGAGTGTTGCAGGAACAAGGTGGATGGCAAACCTTTGGAAGATCTATATGCTACAAAATGCCTTAATTTCATGATTGTAATCAAATGCAAACACTTGTACAAGATATATAATGTACAAGTACTTAGACATCATGTAAATCAAGCGTTAGATCTTCCCTAGCCATTCACAATACTTAGATAGGTCATCCCCTACAAAAGTGTCACAATTGCACACTCATATACACACTTAGTGCCTAGTTCAAAACATTGAAATAGGGTCATTCTCGGTCGACAAACTCCTCGACCGAGACACTCTCGGTCGACAAATTCTTCGACTGAGATTGACCCAAGTAACCGTTAGACCCAACAAATAGGTAGTTGGGAGTTTGATTAGAACGTTACATACACTTGCTCCAGACAGTCCCTCGGACGACAAATTTTCGACCGAGAAGGACTCTCGATCGATAAATTGTCGAACGAGAAGAGTTCTGTCTGCACTTTTTAGAGTTAATTAACTAGTCGTTGCTAAAACAACTAGTGGATACCTAACGACTAGTTAAGCACTTAGAACCCCCTAGAAAATGTCTAGAATGTCTTAAGAATTCATAGGCCATTCCTATAAAAATGACAAGCCTTAGGACACTTAAAATACACTTGTGCAACACTTGAGCATAATACTTGCAATTGGCTATTCATTCTTGTGAGCAATTGAGCAACTCCAACATTTGATATTTGTTTCCATTGCTCCAAATTCGTATCCTATAGGCTAGCATCTCCTACCCACTGCACTTACACTTCCATATACATTGGTTAGGAGATCAAAACGGTTGTTATAGGAAATCAAGCCTTGTGCTACAATGGTATTGTAATTTCTATTTTTCCTTCTTGTTCCTTTATATTGTTTGTACTCTCCTTGCTATTCCTAGGGTTGGAGGCTGCGGATTGGAGAGGGTTTGACTTCTTAGGTGGAGAAGGGTCTTCTTGGTGGAGAAGGTGGACTTTGGACTACTTCAAGAAGGCTGTCTCAATGGGAAGCTACTTCAAGAGGAAGGCTACTTCAAGGGGGAGCTTGAAGTTACTTCAAGGAAGGCTGCTTCGAGGTTGGTGAGACTACTTCTAGGTGAAGGCTGTCCGAAGGGTTTGGTGAAAGTATTTGTAATTTTATGTAACATCCTTGCGAGGTAATATAATTTATGTACTTTCAAAATCCCGGTTGGGTAAGCAACCGGGTAGTGGATTGATTGCCTTAGTATTTTCTAAGGTTGGAACCACTCTAAATCCTTGTCCCCTTGTCCAATATTTTTGTGGTTTCTTGCTTTGGTTAAATATTATTAAAATATCCATAAAACCCTATTCACCCCCCTCTAGTGGTTTTTCAAGATCCAAAGTTTGAATTTCGAATTAAGAGAATAAAGTCACATCATAATAATGTCATGCTACTGATAAAGACCAAACCCTAGAATGTTTAGAGTTGTAGTAGTTCAAGGGTTGTCACTAGTGATTTGACCTTGAATACTAGCATCTCTATAAAACAAGATCATGAAATTTTCACTATGAGAAGTAAACTAGCATCGATAGTAATCCATGTTTTAAAGGTAGTTAATCTGAAAGGTAGATAAACATTATGGAAATGATTCAGAGTAAAGGATAAGAAATAGATTTGAAATATAAGAAGTGTGTTTTGAAGAAAAGGAGAAATACAATATGAGTGAAGTGTGATATGAAATAAATTCTTACAGTGATAGAAAGAATGATGAATAATCTATTTGTACCTTGTATGTTTCAATTTTAAGGATGTTTAATATACATGATTAAAATGAGAAGGATAAGTAGCAAAAAGTAAGTAGTAATGAATGAAGAGAGAGATAAGAGAAAACAATGGCTTTTAGTAATATGTGAATTTGTTTTTAGAAGTATAATGTGTTGAAGGTATATTAAGGGATGTAAATTGGTTCTATGTTTGATTTCAGTGTACATGTGCAAACAATATGTTAACTAAAGGTGTCTGATAGTTGTTGTCATTCATACCAGTAATTCATCTTAGTATTGTACAACTA
Source organism: Alisma plantago-aquatica (assembly GCA_963693085.1). Classification (NCBI taxonomy): domain Eukaryota; kingdom Viridiplantae; phylum Streptophyta; class Magnoliopsida; order Alismatales; family Alismataceae; genus Alisma; species Alisma plantago-aquatica. The sequence goes on from OY856410.1 coordinate 6,226,335, forward strand.
TGGTATGGTGATATGGGTTGAATGATGATGGAACAAATTGAGGGTCACCCTTAAAAAGGTAAGTCTTACCTATTCACTCATATTGACAGAAGGGATGATAATCATATTGTGTTGATATGTAACCCTAATGAGGTATATCTTGTTATACCTAGCTTTAATATAACTAAGTGATGGTAATTGGGTATGAATAGTCCTTGGATGACTAATACAATCATGGAGTACTCAGTTACTGTTGTTAAAACCCTAGTATGCTATAACTCGATGGTTACACCTTGAATTATGTGTGGGTTTATACTTGAGAATAGTATGGAATGTGATGGTGATGCTTCACCTTATGCATCCATGATTCAATGGGGATGTCGTGAGTAGTGTTGTACAATTGTTGTTGAATCTAGTCTTTCAACTCAAGACTATTTTGCTATTTGAGTAGCACAATAGTAAAATTCAAAACAACATGGTGAACTCTCTTTTGTGGCTTAGAGGTAATACAAAACAATAGTACATATTGAGCCGTATGAATTGAAATAGTTGGATCAGATTATCAATGTTGAAGTAACACCTCAAGAGTATGAAAATTTTGAAATGGTTGTTTCTCTCTCTATCCTATGATTGATTGTGGTATAGAGAATTTGTTTGTTATCATTGAGAACTATTTTAAACATGTTGTGATTTAGTAAAGGAATAGAGGACTTAATGTTGAAAACTGCACTCAAGTATGAAATACAAGAATATAATGACATGGAAGATTTCAGAAGCTTAAAATAAACCTTGAATGTAGTTTACTTGCATATTTTGTTTCGGGGACGAAACCTTTTTAAAGGGGGAAGAATTGTTATGACTGCATCTGAGCTTAATTGGTAAACTAGGGTTTACCTGGATGATTATATGCTTAATTGGATTGATCATTGCTTAAATATAATTAAATATGATAATTAAATTATGATATTTTAGACCTAATAAGAACGTTAAGTTTTATATTGTTTGAGAAATTAGGGTTTGAGAAATATAAACCCTAGTTGGCTGAAATTAGGGTTTTGATAGTACATGAGTATGGAATTTGATCAGGATAGCAGTGTGGTAATTAATTTTTCATTATTTCTACTAATTTTATATTTAATTAAATTTTGTGTATGATATGGATAACTCAATCATGCATATTGGAGAAAAATGGCAGAATATTTGAGTATTCTTTGAATGTGGTTCTCGGTCGAACTATACTTCAACCAAAATGTTGATAGAGTGCTTTTTAGCAGTGTAGTGTTTTATTTTTAGTTATTTATTGGTAACAGAAAATGATCTAAAATTTTAATTGGATATCTGAAACTAAATCATAAACAACATATAAAGTTTCATAATTTTCGGATGTGTTTACACCTTATTAGTAGGCGAATTATAGTAACTGACATTTCTGCAGAATTCTAGATAGCAATGCACTATTCGATTTTTAGTTATTTAATTGAATCTTGGAATGATCTCAAATTTTAACTGAAGCCTTTTATCTCAATTGTAAACAAAATTAGAAATTCTAATAATTTTTGGAGAAGTCTAGATCTCCTAAATTAACGAATTACAATAACTCTTTTCTAATAGAAAAATCTACTGAAATAAGAGAAAGTATAGTGAGGGGTCAATGTGCAATTGACCCAAGCAGATCAATTGCTCTATATGGTCAACCTAACACCCTAGCAGATCTCATAATTCTTAATTCATTCCATAGAAATGAAATCCTAGAGAGAGAGTGAGAGTTAGGGTTTGAGAGAAGAAATTGGTGGAATTGCTGAATTAGGGTTTCTCTATCTGAGATATGATGAAATCAAATAAGTTTAGCTTCTTTGCATAGCCTTTTATGGTGAATCTTCTCTCACATGTCAATATTCCATCCCTCCCCTTATTTTATCTATAATGGTATCAAAACATCGCCTTTTCTCACTCTTTCTTCATAATCCCTTATTTTTAGGGTTTCCGAGTTGAAAGGAAGAAGAATTGGGTGAATTGCTAGGGATTTGATATGAGATCGAGATTTTCAGGGATGAGATGCGTTTTTAAGGTGTTTTCACACATTAGGGTGAGTGGGAACTTCCTTTAAATAGTATATTGCATGGAATTTGGTTAATTCATCTATAATCTTCAATTTCTCAATATGCAACAAACAAACCCTAAATTCTCCTTTTGATCTACTTTTTTGTAAAATGATATGAAATGGATTCTCTTCTATTTTGATGAATTTCAGATGATAAAATCATATAAGAAATTGATACAATCCATATTAATGAGAATTCCTTAAGTAATTACAGAGGTTATAAGAGTAAACTAAAATTTAGGATTTTCGGCTATGATTGAAATTGCTGCATAATTAAATAGAGAAATTTGTTTATATTAATCTCATTGATTATAAATGATTGTTTATCTGAATGCGTAGTACATACATGTCAGATACTATCTTGGATTTCGTGTGATGTGAATAGTGTTTTCTAGATATCTCAGTAGAAAGGGTTAAAACCCTACATGAGTGAAAAGTTGGAAATTTGCGAATAGATATTATGAAATCCATTTGAAGTGTATATCTTGAAATCTTAGAATTTATTTATACAATGTTATTCTTGATGCATGATATCTCATTGAATGGTATGGAAACCTAAATTCAGCTCAATTCTAAGGTTTCATACATATATTGATTGTATATGATTTGTTGAAAGCAGTCTTTATTTAGTGAATGTTTATACTGTATGAAATCCTTATGAGGGCCATGTGATAAGTGAATGAGGTAAATAAAATCCTAAGGATAGGGTGTTCCCATGTGATAAGTGAATGAGGCAAATGAAACCCTAAGAATAGGGTGTTGCCATGTGATAAGTGAATGAGGCAAATGAAACCCTAAGGATAGGGTGTTGCCAAGTGATAAGTGAATGAGGCATATGAAACCCTAAGGATAGGGTGTAGCCATGTGATAAGTGAATGAGGCAAATGAAACCCTAAGGATAGGGTGTTTCCATGTGATAAGTGAATGAGGCAAATGAAACCCTAAGGATAGGGTGTTGCCCTGTGATAAGTGAATGAGGTAAATGAAACCCTAAGGATATGGTGTTCAATTTATTAAGTAATTGTGATATCAAAGTTCTCAGTATGATATGTGGTGATGCTTAACAGTTCAATTGCATGATTTTAGTGTATGAAGTGCCAAGTTGACATATATTCTGTTTATTTAAGAATTTTAGTCTGCCTGCATGTATAATACGTTGATTACTCACTATAGTACAATGCTTTGAATATACTGCTCTTCCAAGTTTAGAATGATATACATGTTGTATTGTAACTTCAAATAAGTAGATGCGACGCCATAGAGATACCAGAGTCAAGTATAAGTAAGAGAAGGGTACAATGTAGAAAAGAGCTTTCTAGGAATAACAAAATAATAGACTTAGGAGCCCTGAACATTGTAGAACCCCTATGTGAGGTCTGTGCCTTAGGGGTGAAACGACCTAACCCTGGAAGCATCCAGTATACGGGGGTCAGAACGTGCTATCAGGTGGTACGGGGGACGAAGCTCTGGTGGAAGTATCATTAAATTATAGTTTGCAGTGTTCAACATCGACCAGAAGTCCTGGTGGCACTAGAGTACAGAAAAGCCAAGAGGTGGCTTGACTCTTTGCCTGTGTGCTCAGGTTAGAGGAGTCCAGTTTAGGCCAGAGAGCCATTTCCCTATTGCAGACCAGGAGAGTAGTCAGACTTAACATTTCTGGGGGTGTCTGCTAAGTCTTGTACGGTGTGATCATAGTGCACTATGAGTCTCATATGTAGAGTACACTGTATATGATCAAGGTATAAGCCAAAATATGATCATATAGGTTTTAAGAGTTTCTTATAAGTAAAAACAGTTAAGAATGATTTGAATAAAGTTTCATAGTAGTTGTTCTTTAAATGCAATATTTAGATTCTCTGTTATTTTAACTATATTGTTTTAGATCTGCTTAATGTGGTAGTTACTGTTGTTGTAATTGATATCAGTTGCTCAAAGGTATAAATGTAATTATATCAGTTCTTTAGATTGTTTCTTTGAAGTTCTCATTCAGTGAACGAGTAGGCTCACCCCTTTACTCAAAATTTTTAGGAAATCCACATGGACTTGAAGAAGGTCAAAGCATCAGAGTAGATCTATCACATGAGTTGAGTATGAGATTAGTTAAGTTCAGTTGGTCTCTGTCACTCTAGGTCCTTGTATAGATGTGAGAGAGTTATAAATGATGTTTGTTATCTTTGTTTCCTTGATAAAAGAGAATGTCTCTGATTATCATGTCGTATGTACATGGAAGTGTGAGAAATAGAATGAATGTGTGGATGTGTATCATCAATGTTGAGATCATATGAGAATAATAAAGCACTATTACATTCTAGGGAATCATTTTCCATCGGCATGTATGCCATATATCAATGTTGAGATCATATGAGAATAAAATACACATGTAAAATGAATAAAAAAATCGCTCAACTATATCAAGAAAGTGATGTAACTATTACATTCTAGGGAATCATTTTCCATCGGCATGTATGCCATATATAAATGTTTTGTATTACATTTTAGGATAATAACTTCTACTGTTTCTAGACAATTTTTGGACATGTTTTTAATGGGGAATTGATGTATACAACAAAGATGATTATCAAACATGAAACTAACATGAATAAATATTGCATTATCAAAGAAAACAATAATAGTTAGAGTTATACAAATAAAATTGAAGAGTCAATGTTATAAAAAATATTTCAAATAAGATCAAATATAATCGAAATATATGACATAACAAGCAAAGATATGTGACAAGGAACAATATCAACTCTTTGTTGACCAAAAGTGGGTAGGAAGACATAAAAGAATATCTTTTGAAGTTAAAAGTTGTGGCAGTTCATGAAGCTACACACTAGACTTATTTTATCCTTTTTGTCTTTTCCAGTTATGCTTTCATCATAAACTATAATTGTCCCATTGTGTTGAACTTAAAATAATACTTTTGACTACTTATTCAACATATATACATAAGCATCACGTGCAAAGCACGTGCAATTACTAGTATCTCCTAATATGGGACTTTGGATTGAAACATATGTCATCTACTAAGATTTGTGAATGGTAATGCTTCTCTAATGATCTATATTTTTGTGTAAATGTGAATTTCTTAAATAAAATTAGCTTTCTCCTAAACTTTTAGACAGAAATGACGGGCCTTCTGTCATGGTTCTTTTAATATTGATAAATCACCATGACCAAGGAAAAACGAACATGTAGACAAACCACTGTAGTCGACTCCATTACAACGAAATAAGCATGGTGATGTCACAAAGAAAAAGTATGACGAACATCACAACGATGAATCATTGATCAATAAATAGTTTCATTTCCTTAATGCGAAAAAGAAAATGATAAACGCTACTCTTTCAGATTAACAACCTCCCGAACTCGGGGGCACGTTTGTTTTCCTGTACTTTACGGGATTGGATTGGATTTATAGATCCATCAATTCAAAGTTTATGTTTGATTAGCTGCAATCGTAAAAAGTAAGAGATACAGAGATTCCCGGAATAGAAGATCTGCAGGATTTGGATTTCCATTTCAAAAGCACCGGACGCCGGCATCAAGCTAGGCCCCAGCCTCATCTCACGCCTGCCCTTTACGTCGTGAGCAGCAGGTTACTTTATTCAGCGCAGGCCGCGGGTGCTCTCATGCTTTATCACTTTTTCTGATACAATTAACCAAACGTAAACACCGGCATACTTAAATTTCGGAAATTCTGAACTAATTTAATCCTGCATTCGGTTACTATTGGATTTGCCTAAATCCATTCAAATTCTGAAAACCAAATGTGACCTTACAGTAGTACCGTGACTCCCATGATTTGTCCCGATTAGACGTGTAGCAACGGGCAAGATGAGGAGCCACACATCTTGCTTTGGTGCCTAGCTACTGCGCGCGATGGAGATCATGATGTCTGCTCAACACTTCCATGCTTCAAACTTTCCTCCGCCGGTAACGTCATCTTCTTATCGTGAATATAAGTCGTGAAACCAATATAAGGCGTGAAACCAATATACACCACAAGTTCGTAATTCACGTTGAATATTCTTCGTCACTGCCGACGAGCTGCAATTATTTTTCTTCCACTGCTACCTCCTCCTTAATCCTTTGCTCTCCTGCAATCGCACCGGAGCTAGTCCTCCAGTAATTAATTTCTCACTTGCGGTTCATCTCCATGGCCCCCATCATCTGCTCGTTCAAACACCTGCTAACCACCTTCCAGTCTGTACTGGTCTGGTCTTCTTCTCCGCCTACGGTGGAAAAGGAGATAAGAGGTATTCTAGACGATCTGGAGTCAGTTGAAAGGACAGCGGTTTGGATCAAGGCTGCGCTTAAGGACGCTGAGGAGAGAGGAGCTTGCGCGGGTATGGCTCGCCGATCTGCAAGACCTGGCTTATCGTGCTTCCGACTTGCTGGGGGTGTACGAATACGAAGTGATTGCCCACGAAGTACGCAGCCGTGACTCTGAAACGCGGAAGACATCCAGCTCTAAGATGGCGGGAAAAAGGAAATTGGATCAGGTACACGACTATTCATCATCCCCTTTAATGGATCCCTCTTTTCGCCGGGAATTCGCTTATGACATCCGTAGTAAGTTTTGCGAGAAGCTTGACATGATTAACAGGACCAAAGAAAATTTCCGATGATTTGACTTGGAATGTATGGCAAAGAAGAAGTCGATAGATGAAGTTGTGTTTGAACACCAACCTAGTGGGTCTAAACCCATCGACGACGACGTATTTCTTGGCAGAGACGGGAAAATGCAAGAATTGATTGAGCTGTTGCTCACGGAGGAAGAGACCGATAATGTTGCTGTCCCAGTGATTGCTTTGGTGGGGATGGGAGGTGTTGGCAAAACCACTTTGGCACAGCATGCTTATAATCACCCAGATGTTTGCAAAAGCTATTCAACTAAGGGATGGGTCTGTGTGTCCGATGATTTTCATGTGCAGAGGCTCACTAGATCCGCCTTGGAGGCTCTGAAAGTGAAATTTGAATCTAATATTAAAGAACTCAGCACACTACAACGAATTCTGCAAGATACAGTGCGACATAATAAGTTTATTCTTTTCCTTGATGATGTTTGGAATGAGAATGTGGAACCATGGGATACCTTCTACAGCTGTCTGAAAGACGGTGCAAAGGGCAGTAAGGTCGTCATTACTACTAGAAGTCAAATTGTCGCTCGAACAACACGATCGTTGAAATGCATAGATGTGAGCTGCCTGTCAAAGGAGAATGCGTGGGCTCTATTTCAAATGTGTGCATTTGAGAATTGCAAAGAATGTGAACTCGAACACCCGACATTAGTGGCTATTGGAAAGGAAATCACCACCAAGTGTAAGGGCTTGCCCCTCGCCATAAAAGTGCTAGGTAGGTACTTGAGACATGAACTAGAAGACACGGACGCATGGAGACACGTTCTGGGAAGTGATCTTTGGGATGACGGCATGTGGGATGAGGGGAAACAGGTTCTCGGACCATTAACTTTAAGCTATCTCCACTTGCCTGCACATCTTAAACCTTGCTTTCTAATATGCACCGTGTTCCCCAAAGATCAACTTCTCAGTACAGATCAATTGCTGGACTTGTGGATGGCGCACGATCTTGTACATGATTACAATTATGCCAAAGGTCACAGATACATTAAAGATCTAGTGTCAAGGTCATTCTTAACCTACCACCCTGATGATTCTTATATCATGATGCACGACTTCATCCACGATCTAGGACAATACCTTTCAAGAGATGAGATGCTCCGACGAGCTCATTCATCTTGTGGTGAGGTCGAGAACGAAGTTTCTATAGCCCATACAGTTCGGCATGCAGTTGTCAGCAGATATGTCTATTATGTTCAGTTGAGCCACGATCACAATTACACTAGCAGCTTACGGACATACTTAGAGCTGGAAGATCCGTATCATGATGAGCCGGCCGTATACACCCTGGATCTTCAGAGCCCAGAAAAAGTTAGGCTGGATGGTTTACGAATATTGACTTACCGTGAACCCGAGGCAGAGACGAGTTGTGGTTTCTTACAAATTTATACAGGAGGCTTGAGAAATTTGCGCTGTCTGTACGTATATCCATATGATAGCCGGTCAAAATTCAGAATGGATGTAATTTGTACACTATACAACTTGCGCGAATTGCATTTTCCTACTGATCATATTGGCGAGCCCACATCAGAAATATATCTGCCGGAATCAATTGGCAATCTGAGGCACCTAACCTGCTTACACGTTGCTTATGTCAACAATGTACCTGAGAGTCTTTGTCGTCTAAACAAGTTGCGTTCACTGAATCTTGAGTACGCTCAGGTTTCTCACTTGCCGGACTGTATATGTGAACTGGTCAGCTTGCATTGTCTGTATTTGAACAAATCGGAAATAGTAACTTTGCCCGCTACAATAGGTAAGATGAAAGGCTTACGACATTTGAATTTAAATTCATGCTGGAAGCTAATTGAGGTACCAAATACCATTGTGAATTTGATTAACCTGGTTACATTCAACGTCCATCACATACGAGAAGGGTTATACTTCCCTTCTGGTTTCGGAAAGCTAATAGAGCTTGAAGATCTTCGCATGTTCCGTGTGTCACCTAAAACATCAAGAGCAAGACATTCAGGCTTAGAGGAGCTACAAGATTTGATTGGCATCCGTGGTCAGCTTTCAATTTTCGGCCTTAACAATGTGGCGTGTCAAGAAGATGCGGCACAAGCCAAGCTAGTGAACAAAGCAAATCTTCGACACTTGGAGTTGCACTGGGCAGAACAAGGACGTAGTTGTGAATACATGAAGGAGATTATAGAAGGAGGTAGCGATAGTAATAGCGAGGCATCGGACACAGCAGCAGTCCCCGCTTGCACAGAAACAGAAGTATTTTCTGATGGTAACAACATCGAATATTTTTCAGACGGTGATAGCAGCGACACTATATTATCTTTACAAAATGAATTTGTTTTGGAAAATCTAAGGCCTAATGTGAATATTCAAAAGTTTGGTATCTCAAAGTGGGAGGGTAGGAGACTTGCATCATGGCTTGGAGACGAGTCATTTGTCAATCTACGCGAGGTATATATAAAAAAACTTCCTCGTTGTACATCACTGTACCCTCTCCATCAGCTACCTTCGCTTGGGTGTCTGCAATGTAGATCTATGCGGTCGCTAACATGTCTGGTTTCAAAGTCATCGAGGTCCCCATGTGAGTTTGACATAAACACGGTAGAATCGGAACAATGCAGGCGGGGCGTTTTCCCAATGCTTCGAAAACTGATGATTCGTGGTTGTGAACAGCTCGCATCTCTTGCCGACGCCCCGATGCCATCTCTCACAGAACTAAAATTAGACCACTGCATTTCTTTGACAAGCCTGGCTCCCTTGCCACTGATACAGACAGTGAAAATCGAACGATTTTCTGGACGCTTAGACCTTATTCTTGCCTCTCTATTGTCCCTCAAGGAATTAGACATAAGTGCTTGTGATTCTTCGTGGTGCATTTCCCTTCGGGAGTTTCCAGTACTGGAATACATACGCTTCTGTGCATGCCCCAATATGTGGTTCTCGGACAGCGATGAGTTCCCATCCTCTTTGAGATATATCGCCGTCAATAACTGTTCAAGATTGAAGGCGTGGTGTCTCACCAATCGGGAATCCAAGCTAGCGCACATACAGTTGATAGAATGGGATCCAAAAATTTCGAAACTTTCATATGACTATACACTAGGAGAATGGGTGTCAAGTTTTATTTTACCACCCACAAATTGACGGTGGGGCAAATTAAACGAACTTACAAGTTTGGTTTGATTTGTAGTTTTTCTGCAGCGGAAGAGTTAACGCTCACGTGATCCTTCCTAGGCCGGCTGTCCCTAACAACGCTTCCAGAATCTAAGAAGGATGTTTCAGCTGCCGCGGGTAGCATCCACCCTCATCAACCAGCCGCCAGTCACCCCCTTCTCATCCATATTCTTCTTCGTTTGTCTTGCGAAAGCCAACCAAAAGAACGAATCGGCAAGCCAGCTCGCAGCATGCCCAGCCGTGCCGTGATCTGCGCCAATGGTTAGACCTCAGTAGGCCGTCCTTCCATTTGGACAGCATTGTTGCTTATTTTCCTCTTTCCCCCGCTCTTTACCTCAGCATTGTGTGCTGTTTTATTCTTGCTCATCTCCTTCCTTGTTGATGCATCATATATAGTAGTACTTGTACGTGCTTTGCACGTCAATGTTTTTATTATTACATTTATAGATAATTTTTACTATGTCAATTTTAGTAATTAGAACACATTGAAGTTGAAATCTATGAGATTTCCATTCATATTTATTTGAAAAGAAATGACTACACAATAGATTTATTTAAGTCAAATTTAAACATATGTTTTGTTATTTGTTAAGGGATGAAAGCTGCAAAAATTAATTTAGTAAATGATAATTATTACCTATAATCCCATAAGTTTGGTATTCATCAACATAAAAGTTATTTTTTGTAACAATTGGCGTTCAAAATGGTTTTAGGTTTTTGTTGGGAAGGATTTTATACGTTATGTTTATGGTTGTCTATTGAAAGTTCATGAAAACATACTTATAGTTTTCATGTAGTAACTTGTTGGTACACATGATTGGTGTGTTATAGTACTAAAAGGCATTCATCTTGGAAATGCATAAACTCGCCAACAATGGTAGCACAATACTTTTTCTCAATGGCTTAGAACTGAAATATTAGCAGTATGTTATCCTATTTTATTTCTAAACAAATTGTTCCCTTTAGTTGAGACCTTCCAAGATGTTCTACTATCTATGTAAAAGTGATATCCTCCTATCTAGACATTACTTTACTTTGTGGTGATCATATCTGCCAGAATAACTCATTTACACAAAAATAAATTTTTTTTTTGGTATTTTCTACTTTTTCTTTCTAAATCAACACAAATCCTTACAATTAATTCAGAACTTAGTGGTAGAAATTATTTAGAACAACGCCGTAAAGATGTTCTACAATGTCACACCAACCTGAGATACATGTCCACTAACTTTATTTGTTAATTTAAGGCTATAAACTTCATCCCATTTTTATACACTGTCATCCTATGGTTCCTTTTCATTATTAAAAAATAAGAAACTACATTATCAAGTTTCTTTAATTTATATATACAGGTGAGTGGAAATTATATTAGAAGAACGACATGTTTGAGATCCTTATTTATTTAATGTGGTATTTTATTGTAATGTTTAGCCATGTTTTTTGTGAATCACAAACAGTACTATAATCTTCTAGAAAAATCTTTTTATTATATATTGAAATCTACTTAAGCATCATTTTTGTGAGCCTAATTGGTCGTCAATCTTATCTTAAACATCATTTTTTTCTAATTTACTGAACAACTTATACTTACTTCTACTATGAAATGTCAAAAAATATGGACTCATTACTGAAAATATCATAGAAAAACTCATGTTGTCGCTATGCCCTCTGTTACTTATTTCACCCCTGATATGCCACCAACTTGGTGAAATCCTTGAGCTACCCTGGTCTTATAATGTCCTCCTTGTGGAACTTCAACATGTGGTACTAATATGCCATATACATTGTAAAATCCTTGAGTTCCCCTTATATTAGATTCCCTCACTTGGGAATTCTTAAATTGGAGGTACAATATGTTAGTTGGAATGACAATCCTAATAGTCTTAAAATTTCACAATGATGATACCAAGTTTATAAGGATCTTGTTTTTGATGATGTCAAAATGCTCCACCTACTCTATCTTTAAAACATCCTTACCTCTAGAAGTGTCCCTAGGTTCTTGGAGAATACACTAAAGTTCATCAAATATGCCATTAGGACTTCAAATAGTTGAGTCATAAACTCAATGTTGATCTTTGAACATCAGCCACCTCCATTTGGATTGTCTAGGGCTACACAAGCACATTACACTGGAAGGCAACATGCATTACACCACCTAAAAGAAAGTGTAAGATTGATTTTAGGATAATGTCTTGATATAGGAATATCACTTTGAACATCATCACTCATGACTCTCTTTCTATCTTCTTTATCCCTCACAATATTGTCTCTCTTTTCAAATTGGCATTATATCTTATAGGATATTATTGATTGCCTAAGGCAAGCGAGTTTTAAATCGTATATGTCTCAATTCACCAATCACCTGTAAGTATATGGGGTCAATTATTGTCGAGGTCGAACCGCAAAGAGCTAGGTTAGCTAGACGCAAAACAACTAACTTTCAACAATCTAAGTCGAATTACAATAGTTGAGTTTGATATTAATTAACTAGATGATAGGTAAATAATAAAAGCTTAAATTTAAAGATTGAAATTAGATTCAAGAAGATCCTGGATATGAGATTTCACAACCATACTATCACATAATGTGTAACTATGTAATTAGATATGCTAATAAACATGCAAGGAGGTTGTCGTCATCATACACCTCTCGGTGACATGATACAATTCTCATCTTCACATAGCACTCCCATGCCTATGCTTAGATTTGAATGCAACCTTAGATCCTCAACATTCTCCATCCACTCACATGGTTAAGAGTATGTTTCCATGAGAACTACTCCTTACTCCCTCATACATTCTCCTGAACAACACGAAGAAGCATAAAACATGCACAATTGGTGGCCAACCAAGCATACAAGCAGTATAACACCACATAAACTCATGGAGGAGCAAATTAACTAGCATGAAATATAAATTACGAGTTCACATGAGTAATGTTATTGGATCTACTTTCCCATGCCCAAGAAGAAAGGTTCTACTCGCACATAATGGAGAAACACAAGTACATTGTAAAATTTTTAGAGTTTTGCATTGCTAAAGAGAAGAACGAACAAGGGGAACCGAAGGTGAAGTCAAAAGGAGTAGAACTCTGGCTAAAGGATGAAGTTCCAGCCTTGGATTTGCTTTAACTTGGACAATCCTCTCTCCTGATAAGCTTGAATGAAAAGAGAAACTATGTTGTGCCATTTGGAGAAGAAATGGTGAAGAATGGAGGCTCTTTCCCAAAAAAACTCTTATTTGTCCCCAAAATAGCATTCTTCTTTCTCTGGAACTTATCTTGCTCGAAAAGTGTCCCAGATGATGATTCATAACCGACTGAAGTGGCTCCCTTCATTTTTAAAATGAGAGGAGGTTGCTTCTTAAATCTACAATAAAGTGATAAAGACACGATGTATCATTTAAGAGACTCATTGTGTAGCATAGTTTAACTGGTGTTTGAACTACTTTTTCATGATAAGTACATGACATGTTCTGATAAAGACACACAGTGTAGCTACAACTGAAGTCGACCTAGGCAAGTGGTACACATTGTGTGTTAACAAACACACACTGTATACTTGGACAGAAGACTAAACTTTTGGCTTTTGCACGTGCAGACACGCTGTGTCGTGATGACGACACGTCTTATCTTTTCTTCTTCAGTCTGTGGAATAACGGCTCTGGAAACTTACCCGCTCATGTGTTAAATAACACACGACATGTACTTTACTTTGCGTGGAGAATGCCCTTCCTGGAAAGTTACACGTCGTCTACAAATAAAGACACAAGGTGTCTTTTGTTGTTTCTTCACCATATCAACTATAAATCAAAAGGGAATCCAACTAGGATCGGATTTGGGTTGAATTATCTTCATTTAGTCATTTTTGATGTGTACTTGTAATCAATGTCATGCAATAAGTAAAATAGCTAAACGATGGCAAATTAAGTATGATTAGAGGCGAAATAGAAGGCAAAATGAATTGAATTATTGTGTGAATATGTACAAAAGGTAGATATGAGATGCTCACATCAAATCCCTATAAGCTCGAACTATTGCTTGTCCTCAAGAAAAAAGAGCATAGAAATACAAATGAAGGCATTTCCAAGTTCATGCATAGATCAAATGAAAACAAAGATGTAAACGAGACAAAACCAACCATAATCAACATATTTGTATTCATAGCCTTGATTTCAACTTAGACATCCAAGAAAGAAATTTTAGGTTAAGTAAGGGTGGTAGTGCATTGAATGAAATAGTCAACTAGGCAACAATAAGTAGATTTTGGATGACCAAGCCAAACAAATAGTGAATCTAAAACAAAAAAATTCAGCTATTAAGGATGCAAAAGATAGACTCTTAGTTAATGTTAACAAGTTTTAGCTTTCTCTCCTTGTTTTCCCAAAAGATATGACAATGGATTTAGTGTTCACGCACTTGGCTACTAATATATACTTATACACACTAGGAGTCTCATTTGGGGTATTTTACCCTCTTTTTAGGACATCACCTAACCGACGTGGCTAGATTGGACTTACACTAGGCTAGTATGACATGTGGGCAGTTCAGTCGTCTTTTATTGAGTAATTAAGGTGGAGTGAACCAAAAAGTTGTTTTACTCGATCTTAGTTTCAATTTTTTTCCATAGCACATAAGAGAGTTAACTAAATTGCAACATTAGCTAGATTCCATTAATTTGATTTGAAATTTTTTGCTAAGAAATGTTGGTTGAAATATCACCAGGGTTTGGCAAAGGCATCTTGTGTTCTAAGTAGTTTTGTAAAGTTGACATATTCACAAAATTTGTTACCATTACATGTGTTAATCAGTCAAGGATGTGAAAGATGAAAGTTTAGGCTAGAAATATAAACTAGAAATTAAACACATGTTGGTGGCCAAAAAGAGTTTTGTATGATTTATGCATGCCTTTTACAATTTCTTCAAGTGATATTTCTCACAAGGGAGGATAAGATAGTTCAAACTTGGAGGAAAAAAATCCATTACACAAGATAAGCCTCATATCGTACTAAATATTCCATTAGAAAAAAAACTAAAAAAAAGAACTAAAAGAAAAGATGATGAAAACAAACTAAACAACTACATCTATATTACCGATCGGTTGCACCCCCTTCTGAAAGCTTGAAATTTACAGTGTACTCACTACATCAATCAAACCTAAGGTCGACCAGCCGTTTGCCTATGATGGAGGAAATCAACAAGAAGGACCAATGCCCCCGTGACCAGTAGGGAAGTACTGGCTCAGAAAATCATCATCATCAAGAACATGAACCAGATCATTGGGAACATCAAATGGCATCGGCTATGGAGTGAGCTCTGGTCGAGGATGGTGATCCTAGGCAGTGGGTAGTGGCCCTGAGAGATATGTCACATATCCATCCTCTGTACCATGTCATGCATCACGGAGTACTACCGGCTCATCAAGTGGAGATGGATGTCTTATCGGTTAAAGCACTGCTGAACATAGCCATGTAGATGCCTAACATATGGCATAGTCCAATTGTACTCATTCTGAGTGTCAGTGGAGGGACTTGGTGGAGTTGTGGTTTCCACAATAGATGAATCTAGAGCAGCTAGTTCTTCAGGAGCATTTTCATCAACATCATTTTCAAGTACATCAAACTTCTAGTTGTCTTTGTTTGTCAAAGTTATCATGCCCAAGTCAGGTAGCGAAATGAACT
Organism: Alisma plantago-aquatica; assembly: GCA_963693085.1. Lineage (NCBI taxonomy): Eukaryota > Viridiplantae > Streptophyta > Magnoliopsida > Alismatales > Alismataceae > Alisma > Alisma plantago-aquatica. The sequence continues at coordinate 6,241,880 of OY856410.1, forward strand.
GATCATCATCAAAATACTATCTAAACATAGTTTCATCATTGTGGAGCTTAGAAATCATAATAAAAGAAACAAGATAATGTATGTAACACCGTTATCACACAGACAATGAGATTACAATAAATCACGTGGAAACAACCATTAATAGCTGATTACCGAAAATCATTAAAAATTATAACCTTTTTGCAAAGAGATCCACTACCAGAATACTCATTATAGAAAGAACCAAAATACTATATACATCATGGTTTACTTCATACATGCTGTGTTATGACCCTACCTTCTAGTAACCCCCAATTAAGGGAGACCGAGAGGTCGAAGCCGCACCCATAATTTCCGGATCAAAGGTTCGACATTTAACCAAGAACAATTATTACATTTTAATAGACTATACTGGAAAGCTGTAAGAAAATAAACTTTGCATACCTTTTGAAATTTTGGATTTCTAAACATCTATCCATGTATGAATTTCTACTCTACTAATCCTCCTTATATTTCAATCCATGTATTTCTCAATATGACGATTTACTGTTTGTCCTTTTGGCTTGGTACCTAAAACGCCGACAAACAAAACGTCAGTCAGCCGAAGCTGGTATGTGGGGGAAACAATAATCATGCAATTATTCATAACAATGTATTGCATCCAATTACCACTTCGCAAACAATTTTACGTTTTAAATATAACTGTGTGATCCATGTATTCCCTATCCTCTGTGTTGTCCCTGCAGTGGACCTAGATGCTACTTTCCCTTTAGTAGATCCCCATTAAACCCCTCATGGTCCCACCTATAGGTGAACCAGTTTCTAGGGTTGAGTCACATGGCACTACCTGTAAGTAGCCCACTCCTTAACTCATGACATGCTAAAGGGTCTCATGACACTACACTTGGTAGCCCAGTTTCTAACCCACGATAACCTAGACCTTACTCTAGGTTACCCCTTTTAGCCTTTACAAGCCACAGAGGTGGATTCGGAACTAAGCCAGTTATATATATATATATATATATATATTCATGGTGATAATCATAGTCACTTTATAGTTGCATGAAATAAAAGGCATCCAACTGTTATTTTCAAGCAACCGATAAACCCGTAAACCCTCAAATGCGTCTAGAGATCGCTAGAAGAGGGTTTTTAGATGCCAGTTGAGTGATACCGTGAAACTAAAGTGATTATTCATAAGCGTAACCACATACCTTTTCAGTAGATTTCTCAATCTAATATCAATTCCGACCAAGAAAGCAATCCAAGCAAGTAATTTAACCACATCATCAAGAATCCTGAAAAACACATGTACTCTATTTACTACACACTTTATCAAGATTCTTTCTATTCAACTTGAAATTGCTTCCTAAGGTTTCTGTATCCATTTTAGGATTTTGTTTGCAATTAGGGTTTCCCTTCATCTTTCACCATATTAAACCCTAATTTTATGCCATTACTCATAAACCCTAATTATCTCATCTATTCTTCAATATTAAGGTTATCTTAATAACATATAACCCTATTTTGCTGAAAGGAACCGTTAACCATTAATTATTTTCATTAAGCTTGTTTTACACTAAAGCTACTATTTTTATCCTTTTAATCCATGACAATATCATTATGCACATCTATCATTAATTCAAAGTTCATTAGGGTCTAATTAACATATGAACTCATTTTGCCATCAATTCCACCTTTTATTCGTGAAAAGACCCTAATTACTACATTTAGGGTATTTATCCAGAATTAAGGACTTTTATATAAAAATAACTTAGAACCATCATTTAACAACATATTTTCACATTTTTCGAATTAAATATGATCTTATCTTCTTTTACCCTAAATTAGGGTTTCTAAATTATTTAATCATTCTCATATGAGGTAAAAACCCTAAATCATGCAATTTTACATCTAGATCAGGTTCGAATCTAACATTATCATTCAACAAGTTATTAATACTTCAAATAACCCATTAAGCATACTAGATTCAACCTTTAATCACAAATAAGGTTTTTAACTTAACTTTAATGCACTTTTCATCAACTTATAGTACTTTTGCAATTAGGAACGTAATCAATCTTTAATATCATTTTTATTAGATTCCTCTCATTCTCCTGATCAAAATACATATATTATTCATATTTATCCGAGCTACGGTTTATGACATATGAATTTAGAAAAATATACCTTTTTGGACCAACCAAAAGCTGCCACGTCACCTTATGCATGCAACACGGCTTGCTTGAGTTTATAACCAAATTATGATCTTGTCCCCATGTAAGTGAGCATTGTTCCAACCCGCAGAGGGGTAAAAGCATCCAATGCCTCCTGGCTTCATCTTCAACCTCGTGCACCTACCCTAGTCGTCGGTGGTTGCCTTCCCGCAGCCTGCCCCTCCCTCCTGGAGGCTCGAGGGCCGCCTCCAGTGGGTGCCCTAGCTCTGCGGAGCCTTGGCGCACGCGGGGCACCCCCAGGTTGCCGCCAGGATGGCTGCTCCAAGGCGAGGTTGGCTCCGGATTGCTGCTGCACTTGCAGCGACCTTGCAGACATGTGGCAGGAGTGGCGCGAAGATAGGGATGTTGGGTTGGCAACCGATCGATCTTGGGTTGCCGTGGGAGCGCCCTACTTCCATTAAGACCTCGACATCGCTCCTTGGTGCCCTCGGGATAGGTCTATACCCTCGACTAGGGTTTACACATAAGGAAGAAGGAGAAAGGGGAGAGTTGCGTGAGATTCCATCTTAAACTCGAACCAAGGTCTCTACCCTATATATAGGGGTAAGGAAAGAAGTCCTAGGTCGGCTATTCATGAATCAAAGAGTCCCTTTTCGAGTAGGAAATCAATTCCTTCAATGAGAAGTATATTCTCTCTCTTTCTTTTTATCCTTTGGATATTGGGAAATTTGAAATTCCTCTTTCTTATCCTCTTTATTCTTGCTCTTTAATCCATTAGCACGAATTTCTATTTTCTTTTAATTGAAATTACTTCCTTTTTAATAATACCATGAATTTTGTTAATTAAGAATCATATTATCTTCTTATTTGACATTATCGATATTTTCTCTTTCCTCTTCCTTCACTGGGGCTCCTTGTATCGCAAGAAACTCTATTATTTCGAAATCACTTTTTAAGGATACATATTATCCTTCTAGATGCATCTATATGCATTATTTCACATTATCTTGTTTATTTCTTATTAAAATATCTCTTTTTGAGGATTTCTCTTTATTTCTCTTTTATTTTCCTCATTGGTATTCCTTTTAACATTAGAAATCCTTGGGATACGAAATCCCACTAAGGATAACTCAATTATACCTTTTTCCACTTATTTCCAATATTTTATCATTATGTTCAATTTCTTTCTTAATAAAGAAATACTTAATTGATTCTTTCTTTTCTTATTGCACTCTTTATGCAACTTTAGACTCCTTGGAAACCCAAGGAACCCAAGAGGCACGAAATCCCTCTTTGGATTTGCCTTCTAGAGATTTCCCTCTCATTCTTTTCTCAAAAACTAAATTATTCATTTACTAATTTAACAATTGAATTTTCTTTCTTCACTTCCTTGTTTATTGGGCCCAATAGCCAATAAAGCCCACAACACAGTCATCAAAGCTATTGTAAATGTAATCCATTTATTTAAAACAAATTATATCATTATTTGTTCAATTATCTTTAATATGAAAAATTACATTTCTCACCAATTGAACCCAAAAATTGGGGTTGTAACATCCTTCCCCTCTTATAGGAATTTTGTCCTCAAAATTCTATCAAGCAAACAAACAATTCAGGATAATACTTCTCCATGTCCACCACTGGCCCCTATGTGGCTTTACTGTACTCATGGCACTTCCAAATAACCTTTATCATCACATATTCTTTTCTCTGAGTACTTTCATCCTGGCGTCTATAAACTGCCCAGGTGACTCAGGCCATTTCAGCCTCCCTTGGGGCTCATTAGGTTCATTGCTCAGCAAATGGTCGGGGTACCTCACATAGTGCTCTAAATTGGACACATGGAACTCATCACACATTACTTTATCCTGAGGGGTAAGATCAAACTTAACCCTCTCCACCAAACCATGACAAAAGAACCCATGCATCGGGGTCTTAGCTCTCTTAGATATAACTTAGAGGGGTCGGATTTTCATGTCACATATTCTCCCACAGTGAACTGCATGTTAGTCTAATTTGCATCCGCTCACGACTCTCGTCGTCTCTAGGCTCCTTTCAACCATTGCACGATCAAAGAGACTTCATCTACCTACACTGTGGCCCTTTTCTAACCATCACGTGGTCCTTTCACCAACATCACCTTACTGAAGTGGTGACCGACAAAACCTCTATCATAGGGCTTCTTTAAATCCCGATACTGGCTATGGTGGTTATCATCACATCTTTCATAGGACAATTATTGTCTCTATATATCACCCTGAACGAGCACACATTCTCTCATCAAACCCTTTAGTCTGGATTATACTAACCATTAGTTAGGGGTGATGAACTATACTAACATCGAGTCCTCCATGTACCTATTTCCACCTTTAGGTCAAACTCAAGAACCTTTGAACTCACATCATGCTGTAGTTGAACCATCTCTCTCATGGGTAGTTCAACCAGATATGTTTCTTGACAAAATTCTTTGTTTCTCATGTCATCTAGGTAAGGCGGTCTACTATAACCCATATTGCATCTCGACCTTCTTTGGTCCAAAGGAGACTTACAACATCCATAGTGATGAACTCCCTTTCTCTTTTGGGGACTCTTTATCCTTTATATTAATGCACTGGGCTACTAGTGTTCGTCCTTCTCCCTCGGCTTGCATGACCATATACCACATGCAACTTTATCTTAGGCATCTAAAGTACTACTGTCACTTATTATCTTGGTAGTACTATGGTGTATGGTGATCTTCAATCATGATTTACTGTATGTCATGATTCCTCAAGATCGATTCTCCGAAACCCTAGACCACTCTCATTAGGGTTTTATCACCTTCTTTTCCAAAGAAGTGCATCTGAGGTTCTACCACCATCCTTTCATTGCATCAAGGACTAGACTGGCTAACCAAACAACCATTAACTGATCTCATTACATCAGAGTGTTAGCCAAACATATCTTCTTTCCCAAACTTAGGGTTAGTCTAACGACTTCTTCTAGCCAAACTAGGCAGATATATCTCAACCATGGCATCCATTACTACTTCACCTTCTTATGTATTTGGTAATGTTGAAGACATACACTTACATGTATTTCACTTATCATATCAAACTTTAAGTCTACTTTCATCAAGAAAACTCTTAGCTTGTCCTCATGATGATCAACTCAACCTTGCATCACTTGCAAATTCCACATAGCTCATGCTAAAAACATCCTTATAAGATGACTACCTTATCCCTCTTAGTGTTTGCAAACCATCCATGTATCATTCCCTTTACCAGGGTATGTTATCTTCTCTGTTCCCATATCTCGTGGCAACATTCCAACCCACATCATCTTTATCCTTGGTGTATAGCATGCGTATTGTCCTATCTCTCACTCCCATAACAAAAGGAAATAAGCATTTGGCTGCAGTCCAAATGTAGAGTTCTTCCTGTTCCAAGAGTAGAGATGGTACATCCCACCTTGCCAGTACACCTTTAAATCTAAGTTGCAACGTGCCACATATGTCTCTACATCACAATCATCATGGTATCAAAGTTACTTCCATGGATGACTGGTCTCAAACCTACTTAGGTCACTACACAATCCTTGGTCATCTCCTCTAGGTCTATAGGGTGCCGGTACTTTTAGGGTCATCCCTCTTCCCTTATGCATCCAGAGAGTGCCCTACTCATCTGTCCTTTGGGTCCCATGAGTTCATGAAGGTGATCAATCTCCTAACCCATGGCCCTCAGACAATGATAGTTGTTACCTCCCGACCCTATGGTCATGTGAAACTAGGGAATCAGGAAACTCCTACTTCCATCGGTATTGTCCCCACCTGACCCTAGGATAGACTTAGGATTCTCTTATAGTACATGTTCAACTTAGAACCTTACCCAAGCCTTCATCATTTCTCTCTCTCTGGATTCATGGGTTGACTTTCATCCTTTCATAGGGGTCATGGCAACCTGCCTACCTTGGTCAAGCCCCATACCGGTTACCTCCATGGCAACACATCCATATGCACTTAGAGATGGTTATCTATGGGTCTACATGTTCATTCTCATACCATGTACTTTTCACTTAGCTTCTAAAGATCCTATGAGACCTCTTTAGGTTTCCTCAAAACCCACAAAACTGGTACACACCCTGCAAAAGGGTCCCTCTCCCATGATGGGAGGAAACTACAGCTCTTGACAACAAGGTCACAAACATCCTTAGGGTTTACATCCATATGAGCAGCTTGACCCTAGCAAGCCATTAAGGCACAAGAGGACCACCTGCTAAACTATGCTAGGTCACACTTATTCTCGTCCTCAACATTGGGTCAAGATTATACCTTCCCATGCCTTCAATTCAGTTGTAAGGTGTTCATCGAACATACCTTAAACTTAAGGGGCTTCCATTTTCCTCCATACATGAGGAGTACCATGCTCAAAACTATAACAACTTAATTCTCATCATGAGAATTAGGTATACCACTTCCCCTCTTAGGCCTAGGAACCATAGGTTCATGTTCTTGATGTCCAACTGTCTTCTCAACCTCTTAACCACAAACCAAACATGTAAGGGGTATGACATCCAATTCCTGTCATCCTTTTTCCTTGATCAACACTTTAAAGTTGAGTCCTCTTCAAGGACAATCAACAAGGTACAAGGCCTCATAACCTGTTACTAAACCTCTCTAGGGTATACAAAACTTCTTCTTCCTTTCTCAGAAGGTAAACACTTATACCATAGGAACATAGGTGCTAGAAGCCTCATCCTCCCTCTAGGGTTTGGTTCTTCTAAAGGCAACCAAGCTATCATTATCCTCCAGGGGTCAAGCATAAGGCCACCACTATCATCCACTTAGGTCGCATCATCCTCAACTCCCTACTTTTCCTCATATCTCAAAGTCTAGGATTCCAACCTCCTTGCTTGGTTCCTGCTCTCTCTTTCTAGAGCTAACCCTACAACCAACCCCACCATTAGAGGTCCTCTCTTCGTGAAGGGTCAAACTCAAAAGCATGCCCCTACTTGGATGAAGCCTATGTTCAACACATGTTTGCTCAAGGTTATCCCTAGCTCTTTATGATTATCTCATAAGCTATCATTCATACTCTCCTGGTCAGGGTTTCAACTTATTGCTCTCACTACTAACGAACTCTGGGTGCATGTTATGCCCTACTCGTATAAGACCATAGGGTTTCTACAGGTCCTTCACCTACCTCCTCATCGAAGGAGCTATCCTTTACTCTAACATGCACGACCCTTTCCAGGGTTGGGTCACCAGAGGTACTAGGTCATCCAACCTCTCATAGCTCAAACGTCATCCAAGGCATGTCCATCCAAACACCTGGTTTGACTCTTCATGCCATCTCTTTTTCTAACCTTCGCTTAGGGTTAACATCATCCTCAGAGGACGTTCCAGGTCTCTACTTGCAATGGAGATCTCTATCTCCAAGACTAACTCTCCTTATTTATCCTTCTGACAAGAAGGCCTAGCCTCAGGTCTCTTCTGAGGTCATGACAACTTATGTCATACGACCTAATCATGTATCTATTCTTTAGTTTGCGCTTAATCTATTAAGCTTATGTCCATGACATCTTATTTACATACTTTTTCATTCATTTGGTGGAGGATTCCTTAGACCTTATTAACCTTACCCATACCTCAAGAGGGTGAGGAGAAGAGAGAAAACCCTAATCCTTAAGGTCCTTAATAGAATTTGTGATGAGAAGGGATGAATAAGATGAGAAAGTCCTAAAGGTTTCTTATTTCGATTCATACCCTAAGACTTTGGCCAGGCAGTCACACGGATCCGAGAGTCCTCGTATTCTGACTAGCGGTGCGAAGGAAAATATTGCCTGCCCCCGGTCGTGATCCTTTTCTAGACACCTCCGTCTTTTGGATAATCCTCTAATAACTCCCTTGGGTTCTATGGAGTTTGTAAAAATTTAATAATTATTAATGGTTAAGTGAGGAACCTACGCTCTGATACCAAATGTTATGACCCCACCTTTTGGTCACCCCTGATTAAATGCGATCGAGAGGTCGAAGCCGCACCCATAATTTCCGGATCAAAGGTTCGGCATTTAACCAAGAACAATTATTAAATTTTAACAGACTATACTGGAAAGCTGTAAGAAAATAAACTTTGCATACCTTTTGAAATTTTGGATTTCTAAACTTCTATCCATGTATGAATTTCTACTCTACTAATCCTACTTGTATTTCAATTCATGTATTTCTCAATATGACGATTTACTGTTTGTCCTTTTGGCTTGGTACCTAAAACGCCGATAAATAAAACGTCGGTCAGCCGAAGCTGGTATGTGGGGGAAACAATAATCATGCAATTATTCATAACAATGTATTACAACCAATTACCACTTAACAAACAATTTTACGTTTTAAAGGTAACTGCGCGATCCATGTATTCCCTATCCTCTGTGTTGTCCCTGTAGTGGACCTGGATGCTACTTTCCCTTTAGTAGATCCCCATTAAACCCCTCATGGTCCCACCTATAGGTGAGCCAGTTTCTAGGGTTGAGTCACATGGAAGTACCTGTAAGTAGCCCACTGCTTAACTCATGGCATGCTAAAGGGTCTCATGGAACTACACTTGGTAGCCCAATTTCTAACCCACGATAACCTAGACCTTACTCTAGGTTACCCATTTTTAGCCTTTACAAGCCACAGAGGTGGATTCAGAACTAAGCCAGTTATATATATATATATATATATATATATATATATATTCATGGTGATAATCATAGTCACTTTATAGTTGCATGAAATAAAAGGCATCCAACTGTTATTTTCAAGCAACTGATAAACCCGTTCGGAAATCACCGTGAAACTAAAGCGATTATTCATAAGCGTAACCACATACCTGTTCAGTAGATTTCTCAAGCTAATATCAATTGCAACCAAGAAAGCAATCCAAGCAAGTAATTCAACCACATCATCAAGAATCCTGAAAAACACAAGTACTCTATTTACTACACACTTTATCAAGATTCTTTCTATTCAACTTGAAATCGCTTCCTAAGGTTTCCGTATCCATTTTAGGGTTTTGTTTGCAATAAGAGTTTCCCTTCATCTTTCACCATATTAAACCCTAATTTTATTCCATTACTCAGAAACCCTAATTATCTCATTTATTCTTCAATATTAAGATTATCTTAACAACATATAACCCTATTTTGCTTAAAGGCACCGTTAACCATTAATTAATTTCATTAAGCTTCTTTTACATTAAAGCTACTATTTTTATCCTTTTAATCCATGACAAGATCATTATGCGCATCTATCATTAATTCAAAGTTCATTAGGGTCTAATTATCATTTGAACTCATTTTGCCATTAATTCCACCTTTTATTCGTGAAAAGACCCTAATTACTACATTTAGGGTATTTATCCAGAATTAAGGACTTTTATATACAAATAACTTAGAACCATCATTTAACAACATATTTTCACATTTTTCAAATTAAATATGATCTTATCTTCTTTTACCCTAAATTAGGGTTTCTAAATTATTTAATCATTCTCATATGAGATAAAAACCCTAAATACTGCAATTTTACATCTAGATCCGGTTCGAATCTAACATTATCATTCAACAGGTTATTAATACTTCAAATAACCGATTAAGCATACTAGATTCAACCTTTAATCACAAATATGGTTTTTAACTTAACTATAATGTTCCTGCTACCAAGTTCTACGCCGCTGGGCTCCTCCTCCCTATCTTCGTTTTCCATTTCATGCTTTAGTTTAGTTGTTTGTTATTGGCCGGTGGCTGTACTCAGTCTGGTTTCTCACCGTCTAATCGGTGTTTGTTACTCGTCGTTTCATCGGCGTTTTGTCTCTCTCCTTCATGAGAGTGTCATTGCTTCTAGTCTCGGCTAGAGCTCGGATTTTGATTCAGATTAGATATGTTGCTTTACTGTATGTATCCGCGTGTAGAGGTGAACTCCTGTTGGATCACAAGTCTTAGACTGCCCTTTATCTGTAGATCTATGCTCGTATTGAAGGAATCTCTTAAGGAAAGCTGGTTATATCAGCATCGAAGAAAAGAGATCAATGCAGAAATGTCTTATTCGCATTCCAATATGAGTTTTTGTAATATTATGGGTGTGTCCCTGATCGTTGTATGTTGTGATGGTTGTTCTCCCTCTTTATGTAGATTCCGTATGGCTAAGTGATGTATTTAATCTGTTTTGCTCTAAAACAACTTAACTTTGATGCACTTTTCATCAACATATAGTACTTTTGCAATTGGGAATGGAATCAATCTTTAATATCATTTTTATTGGATTCCTCTCGTTCTCTTGATTAAAATACATATATTATTTGTATTTATCTGAGCTACGGTTTATGAGATATGAATTTAGCAAAAGATACCTTTTTGGACCATCCAGAAGCCGCCACATCACCTTATGCATGCAACACGGCTTGCTTGAGTTTATAACCAAATTATGATCTTGTCCCCGCGTAAGTGAGCAACGTTCCAACCCATAGAGGGGTAAAAGCGTCCAATGCCTCCTGGCTACATCTTCAACCTCACGCACCTACCCTAGCCACCGGTGGTTGCCTTCCCGCAGCCTGCCCCTCCCTCCTGGAGGCTCGAGGGCCGCCGCCAGTGGGTTCCCTAGCTCTGCTGAGCCTTGGCGCATGCGGGGCACCCCCAGGTTGCCGCCACGATGGCTGCTCCAAGGCGAGGTTGGCTCGAGATTGCTGCTGCACTTGCAGCGACCTTGCAGACCCGTGGCAGGAGTGGTGCGAAGATAGGGATGTTGGGTTAGCAACCGATCGATCTTGGGTTGCCGTGGGAGCAACCTGCTTCCATTAAGACCTTGACACCGCTCCTTGGTGCCCTCGGGATAGGTCTATACCCTCGACTAGGGTTTACACGTAAGGAAGAAGGAGAAAGGGGAGAGTTGCGTGAGATTCCATCTTAAACTCGAACCAAGGTCTCTACCCTATATATAGGGGTGAGGAAAGAAGCCCTAGGTCGGCTATTCATGAATCAAAGAGTCCCTTTCGAAGTAGGAAATCAATTCCTTCAATGAGAAGTATATTCTCTCTCTTTCTTTTTATCCTTTGGATATTGGGAAATTCGAAATTCCTCTTTCTTATCCTCTTTATTCTTGCTCTTTAATCCATTAGCACGAATTTCTATTTTCTTTTAATAGAAATTACTTCCTTTTTAATAATACCATAAAATTCATTAATTAAGAATCATATTATCTTCTTATTTGACATTATCAATATTTCCTCTTTCCTCTTCCTTCATTGGGGCTCCTTGTACCCCAAGAAATTCTATTATTTCGAAATCACTTTTTAAGGATACTTATTATCCTTCTAGATGCATCTATATGCATTATTTCACATTATCTTGTTTATTTCTTATTAAAATATCTCTTTTTGAGGATTTCTATTTATTTCTCTTTTATTTTCCTCATTGGTATTCCTTTTAACATTCGAAATCCTTGGGATACGAAATCCCACTAAGGATAACTCAATTATACCTTTTTCCACTTATTTCCATTATTTTATCATTATGTTCAATTTCTTTCTTAATAAAGAAATACTTAATTGATTCTTTCTTTTCTTGTTGCACTCTTTATGCAACTTTGGACTCCTTGGAAACCCAAGGAACCCAAGAGGCATGAAATCCATCTTCTTGACCAGCCTACCAATCTTTGATGGGAGAAATTTCCTCTATTGGAGAAGAAGGCTTCATTTCTACATCCAAGGATCAAGTCTTGAGATGTGGCAAATGGTGAACAACCCATACATGCTACCAAAGACAAAGATTGAAGAATGGGATGAAGATACCTTGAAAAAGCAACCTTGAATGCTAGAGCCATGCACATCCCATATGCCTCCATGACTCCCACCGAGTTCAATCGGATTTCTTCTTGTGAGATGGCCTATGAGGTATGGAGAAAGATATGCATCACCTATGAAGGGACGGATCAAGTGAAGGAAAGCAATGTCTACGTGCTCAAAGGGCTGCTTGAGAACTTCAAGATGGGAAAGGAGGAGAGTATAGCCAACATGTACTCAAGGCTCAACACCATTGTGAATGGTCTTGCTGTTCTAGGAAATCCTATGTCTAGTGGAGAGATCAACTCAAAGATCCTTAGAACTCTCCCCAAGAGATGGGAACCCAAGGTGACTTCCATTAAAGAAGCAAGGTCTCTTAAGGATATTCCTATTGAAGAGCTCATTGGAAATCTTCAAGCACATGAAGCCACACTTGACAAGAGGGAGGAAGTAGAAAGACAAGAGAAGAAAGAGCTAAAGAGAATGAAGAAGGCTGAAATGAAGGCTCAAATTGAAGCTATCATGGAACAAGTCTCTCCATCCTCTCAAGCTAAAGAAGATGCAATGTACTCTAAAGGTAAATTCTACAAAGGCAAGTCCTCCTCCATCCGGTGCTTCACATGTGGAAAGAAGGGTCACTACAAGGAAGATTGCCCACAAGGCAAAAAGACCCATCTTCATAAGAAGAAGGAGAAATGGAACTCAAGCTCAAGTGGCTCCTCCAACTCAAGCTCAAGTGAAGATTCAAGTGAAGGATCAAGCTCAAGCTCTAGTGATGAAGGAGAATGCCATTTTGCTCTTATAGCATCAACAAGTGAAGACTCAAGTGAGGTAAATCTAAACTCTTTGGATAAACAATCTTTGATTGCTATTATTCCTGATATTTGTGCCTCTCTTAAGTCTTCTAAAAGGAAAAGGAAAAAGCTTGCTAGAATTGTTGATAATTTGCATGTAGAACTAGATGATCTTGAACATGCTAATTCTTGCATGATTGATGATAAAAATGATTGTCTTAGTCAAGTAGACTCTCTTAAACTTGAAAATGCTAGTTTGCTTGATAAGATTAGATTTCAATAAGCTCAACCCCTTATGCCTAGTTCCAATGAAGAACATACTTTTAATTCTGATTCTCTTATGCATGATATTGATGTTCTAAAATATGAAAACAAGGACAATGATTTTGTTTTGCAAGAATTAGAAACAGAAAATGCCTCCTTGCTTGCTAAAATCAATGTGCATGGATCTTGTTCTAGCTCTACTAGTAGAGAGAATGATGTTGCTGCTCTTCATGTTGATAGAGATTCTTATTTAACTAAAGATCTTTGCTTAGAAAATGATCTTCTGCATGCTAGAGATAATATCAACATTTGTCTTCTACTATTGCTTCTCTTAAGCATGATAATGATAGTTTGAGATCTTCTTTGCAAAGATTCTTAGTTGGTAAAAAGAGTCTTAATGATATCCTACACCATACTACTAAACAAATTGGTAGACATGGTTTAGGGTATGATAGTAGTCAAGGGAACAATAAAGATAAAGGACCTCCAATATTCCATGGAGAATCCTCTAGTTCCAAGACTATGGACACATGCAACTATTGTAATGAAATTGGTCATTATTCTACTTGTTGTCCTTTTAGGAAAGCACCCATGAGCAATAGGACTTGGGTTGCTAAACTAACCCCTCTGGACCCAAAAACATGATTGGGGACCATTTCATCTTTCTTCTTGTAGGTACTTGCAAATGGATTGACTTGAGCTATTGAATTGCAAATTGACTTCTCAATCCACATGAAAGAAGAAAGGTGATATGTGTAGAGGGTGACAACAAGTGGAAAAAGGAATGGAAAGCACAAAGGTAATGTTTATCTTGCTTATAACCAATCCTAACTTGTTTTATCAAGATAGTGTGCACTATACATATGGTTTTTGAGTCAAAAGTGGTATTTTATGTTTCTCTTCACACCTTGGCTCAAAAACTGTTTCTAATGCTTCTATAGTGCATTAGTAACTTGATTAGACATGTCTGGATATGGTTTGTATTTTTAGCACGCCTTTAAATATGTTTTTATGAAATATATATGCTTGTTGACAGCTGATCTGTCGGTCGAGTTTGTCCTGTTTGAAACTCGACCGATAGGCACCAATGGGTGTTTCCAACAGCTGTCATCGGTCGAGTTGTCAATGCACATAACTCGACCGATAACAATGTGCACAGAATATACATTTGGCTTATTGAATGAGAATTTCCCTCTCAACCGGATTTTCTCAACCAATAGCCTTATTCTTTGGCACTCTCATTTAGTATCTTTATGTATGCATATTGCCATGTTCTAAATTGCCTATCTTGCTTACAACTCTATCTCTCTAATTGCTCTAAATTGGTATATCTATATGTCGCAATTACTTTCTTTGAGTTGTTTTCAGGTTTTGATGATGACCTCTTTGGATGTCTTGGTTGTGTCTTAAATTGCTTCTGTTGTGCTCTAACTTGCTACATCGATCTAGGTGTATATCTTGTTTTGATACAACCTTGAGATTCTTAGTGGTAATCATCTTATGGTAAGGATGCATATCTAGTGAGTTATATCCTTTCATGCTTCTAAAATTGCATGTCTCTTTGTTTGGATATATCTCTACATCTACTCATAGCTTGTTTTATCTTGTGTATGTTTTGGTATCTCTTGCTATGATCTATATCCTACTAGTAGTCCTAACTTGTGATAACATCTACTAGTAGTTCATATACATGTAGTTCTAACCTTGTTTATAATGGCATCTTTGCTCATCTATATGCTATGCTTGTATCTTGTCTCATACATGCTCAAGCCTGTTCTTTGAATTGCATATCTACTACCTTGAGTTGCTTGCATAACATTGTGATGCAGGGTACATAGATCCACATTATATGTAGAATTTGGAGTATTTTTTTGGTTTTTATGCAGATTTGCTCCAGGTTCAGGTTTTGGTCCAAGACTAGTGTTTTTCATGCAGAAACAACCTTCTGAGAAAGACTCATTCGTTAACAATGAGCTCTGATGGGTTTTGGTCAAATTCCGTCATCTTGAGGGTCAAATTTGCGATTTATTATATTTCTGCAGCTCTTTATCTT
This sequence comes from Alisma plantago-aquatica, assembly GCA_963693085.1. Taxonomy (NCBI): domain Eukaryota; kingdom Viridiplantae; phylum Streptophyta; class Magnoliopsida; order Alismatales; family Alismataceae; genus Alisma; species Alisma plantago-aquatica. The sequence goes on from OY856410.1 coordinate 6,256,941, forward strand.
GCATTTTGGGTTGTTCAAGTATATGCTTTAACTTGTTTTTCTTTCTATGCTTGGACAAGCCCCTATCTGTGCTCTTCTACTCTCCTTATATATATTTGTGTTATCTCCTTTCTCTTTAACAAGTGATGTTTCTTATTTTCTTCATACCCCCACTTTTTGAAATGACAAAGGGGGAGAAATGCATGTCTTCTTTTGACAAAAGAGGAAGAAGGCATGTCTTACATGAAGAGGAGAAGCATGACCATGTAAAGAGCAGAAGGTAAATGGGAGAAGACATATATGTGTAGAACATATATGAGTAGAAGACATAGTATTCTATAAATGTTATGAAAGCTAACCATGCAGGAGAAATAGCATCAATTGAGGGGGAGTATGAGAACTCCACTAGCATCAATTGAGGGGGAGCATATGAACTCAATTCTATTGAAACCCCTAGGTTTCTCTGAAGGTATGATTTTACTTGAAAGCTTTAAATACATTTATGGAATGGTTTGTCATCTTCAAAAAGGGGGAGAATGTTGACTCAAGGTCAATTAGGTCAATGTTGACTCACGTCTAAATTGACTAAACCCGTGTTTTGATGATGACTAACCATTCTACATATTGGTGTCTAATGCCTCTACTTGAGTGATTTCAGATTAGGTATAGACACACTCCAATTGCCCTAACTTGCGCATCTCAAATTGGAGAAAAGACAAGTCAAAGTCATAGAAGTGCACATTTTTGTAGTATGATGTAAATCCATTAGAATCATGTTGTAAATCACTTGTAATGATTGTATGACTTGTAATTAAGCTTAGAAAAATATCAGGAACACTTAGATCGAATATTAGAGAACTTTAGATGCAACTTTGAAAATTTATTACAAGCACTTTGTCGGTCGAGTTTCCCATCCTGAAAACTCGACCGATCATCCTTGATCAATTTTCTGAAGATTGCATCGGTCGAGTTGTGTATACACAGAACTCGACCGATGGAGTAACTGACCAAATCGATTTTCATTGGTCGGTCGAGTTTTCTCAGGACAAACTCGACCGATGGTCTGAATATCGGCTTTGTCTTTTACTCTATCGGTCGAGTTACCTTTATAGAAACTCGACCGATTGCACTGTACGGAATAGTGCAGAAATGTGCTTCGAGCCGTTGTGGAGTTGCAACAAGTGAAAATATATCCGTTGCAAGCCACAAAACGGCTAGTATTCAGCCCCAAGTGTTCCCAAAGGCAAAGAGGCATCCCCAGCTATAAATAGGACCCCTTGGGCTTCATTCAAAGGTTGAGCATTCTTTGCAAACTCTTTGTGAGGTTCCTATTCTATAGTTGAGTGCTTCCTACAGCCTCCTCTCTCTCTCTAAGCTTAATCACTTGCTACATCCATTAGAGTGAGTAGGAGATTTGTAAGAGAGCTAGTCCTACATGTATATCTTGTGAGGCTCTCACTTCCACCACCTCCCTTTCTCTCTTTCCAATTATGAATATGAAGGTTCTCTCTCTTGGCTAAGAGAGGTGAAGAAGAACAAGGGAAGGCATCCCTTGGTGAAGATCAAGGAAGAAGACTTGGAGCTAGAGTGGGTAAGCCCTTGGAGAAGGCAGAAGACTCAAGCTCAAGTAGGTAAGTCCTTGGTGGAAGCTTCTCCGAGTGAAGGTGAAGTCAAAAGCTGAAGATCCAAGAAGAGTGGGTAATCCCTGCAAGGCTGAAGACTTGTGCAAGAGTAGGTAAGTCCTTGGAGAAGGTCGAAGACTCTTGCAAAGTGGGTAAGTCCTTGGTAAGGTTGAAGACTCTTTGTATTGGATAGGTAAGTCTTTTGTTTGGTCATGCATTGTATGTCTTATGAATGAATATAAGAGTGCAATAGTTTGGAAGTCCTAGAGGTTGAGCTCTCTAGGAAAGTGGACTGACACACTTCTAGTTTGAAGTGTGGAACCACTCTAAATAGCTTGACTCTTGGTGTATGTTCAATCTCTCCCTCCCTTGCTATGTATGTTTTAGTTGTACTCAAATTACTTATCTAGCAACCTTATCTTGACATATATCTTGAAGGTTTAATGAGTTTTGTTTAAGTGCTTTCAGCTCTATTCACCCCCCCTCTAGAGCATCTAATCACCCATCTAGGATCCAAAAATTAGTATCAGAGCGGGTCTTCTCCAAGCATACTTCAACAAGTAGGAGAAGATGGGTGACTACCAACAAGGGAGATACTTGACCAGCCTACCAATCTTTGATGGGAGAAATTTCCTCTATTGGAGAAGAAGGATTCAATTTTACATCCAAGGATCAAGTCTTGAGATGTGGCAAATGGTGAATAGCCCATACATGCTACCAAAGACAAAGATTGAATAATGGGATGAAGATACCTTGAAGAAAGCAACCTTGAATACTAGAGCCATGCACATCCTATATGCCTCCATGACCCCCACCAAGTTCAACCAGATTTCTTCTTGTGAGACGGCCTATGAGGTATGGAGAAAGCTATGCATCACCTATGAAGGGACGGATGAAGTGAAGGAAAGCAAAGTCTACATACTCAAAGGGCTGCTTGAGAACTTCAAGATGGGAAAGGAGGAGAGTATAGCCAACATGTACTCAAGGCTCAACACCATTGTGAATGGTCTTGCTGTTCTAGGACATCCTATGTCGAGTGGAGAGATCAACTCAAAGATCCTTAGAACTCTCCCCAAGAGATGGGAACCCAAGGTGACTTCCATTGAAGAAGCAAGGTCTCTTAAGGATATTCTATTGAAGAGCTCATTGGAAATCTTCAAGCACATGAAGCCACACTTGACAAGAGGGAGGAAGTAGAAAGACAAGAGAAGAAAGAGCTAAAGAGAATGAAGAAGGATGAATTGAAGGCTCAAATTGAAGCTATCATGGAACAAGTCTCTCCATCCTCTCAAGCTAAAGAAGATGCCATGTACTCTAAAGGTAAATTCTACAAAGGCAAGTCCTCCTCCATCTGATGCTTCACATGTGGAAAGAAGGGTCACTACAAGGAAGATTGCCCACAAGGCAAAAAGACCCGTCTTCATAAGAAGAAGGAGAAATGGCACTCAAGCTCAAGTGGATCCTCCAACACAAGCTCAAGTGGTTCCTCCAACTCAAACTCAAGTTAAAATTCAAGTGAAGGATCAAGCTCAAGCTCTAGTGATGAAGGAGAATGCCATTTTGCTCTTATAGCATCAACAAGTGAAGACTCAAGTGAGGTAAATCTAAACTCTTTAGATAAAGAATCTTTGATTGCTATTATTCATGATATTTGTGCCTCTCTTAAGTCTTCTAAAAGGAAAAGGAAAAAGCTTGCTAGAATTTTTGATAATTTATATGTAGAACTAGATGATCTTGAACATGCTAATTCTTGCTTGCTTGATGATAAAAATGATTGTCTTAGTCAAGTAGACTCTCTTAAAGTTGAAAATGCTAGTTTGCTTGATAAGATTAGATATCTAGAAGCTCAACCCCTCATGCCTAGTTCCAATGAAGAGCATACTTTAATTGTTGATTCTCTTATGCATGATATTGATGTTCTAAAATTTGAAAACAAGGACAAATATTTTGTTTTACAAGAATTAGAAACAGAAAATGCCTCCTTGCTTGCTAAAATCAATGTGCATGGATCTTGTTCTAGCTCTACTTGTAGAGAGAATGATGTTGCTTCTCTTCATGTGGATAGAGATTCTTATTTAACTAAATATCTTTCCTTAGAAAATGATCTTCTGCATGCTAGAGATAATATCAATCATTTGTCTTCTACTATTGCTTCTCTTAAGCATGATAATGATAGCTTGAGATCTTCTTTGCAAAGATTCTTAGTTGGTAAAAAGAGTCTTAATGATATCCTACACCATACTACTAAACAAATTGGTAGACATGGTTTAGGGTATGATAGTAGTCAAGGGAACAACAAAGATAAAGGACCTCTAATATTCCATGGAGAACCCTCTAGTTCCAAGACTATGGGAACATGCAACTATTTTAATGAAATTGGTCATTGTTCTACTTGTTGTCCTTTTAGGAAAGCACCCAAGTGCAATAGGACTTGGCTTGCTAAACTAACCCCTCTGGACCCAAAAACATGATTGGGGACCATTTCATCTTTCTTCTTGTAGGTACTTGCAAATGGATTGACTTGAGCTATTGAATTGCAAATTGACTTCTCAATCCACATGAAAGAAGAAATGTGAGATGTGTAGAGGGTGACAACAAGTGGAAAAAGGTATGATAAGCACAAAGGTAATGTTTATCTTGCTTATAACCAATCCTAACTTGTTTTATCAAGATAGTGTGCACTATATATATGGTTTTTGAGTCAAAAGTGGTATTTTATGTTTCTCTTCACACCTTGGCTCAAAAATTGTTTCTTTTTAAGAATTTTTGTGAAAAGTACAGTAATAGAAAAAATACACGTATTACAAATCATTATTCCATACATTACAAGATATTACAAGAACTCGTTCTAATTTATTTTATATTGAATTTGAATTGAAAAATGCAAAACATTCATTTTAGTTAATGTAAATCGTTTAATTCATTTTTTATAGTCATATTAATTAAGCTACGCCCAAGAGGCTAAGCCAAAGACTTTATTATTTATTTGTTTGTTGCACACTTCTATAGTGCATTACTAACTTGATTAGACATGTCTGGATATGGTTTGTATTTTTAGCATGCCTTTAAATATGTTTTTGTGAAATATATATGCTTGTTGACAGCTGATCTGTCGGTCGAGTTTGTCCGGTTTGAAACTCGACCGATAGGCACCAATGGGTGTTGCCAACAGCTGTCATCGGTCAAGTTGTCAATGCACAGAACTCGACCGATAACACTGTGCACAGAATATACATTTGGCTTATTGAATGAGAATTACCCTCTCAACCAGATTTTCTCAACCAATAGCCTTATTCTTTGGCACTCTCATTTGGTACCTTTATGTATGCATATTTCCATGTTCAAAATTGCCTATCTTTCTTACAACTCTATCTCTCTAATTGCTCTAAATTGGTATATCTATATGTCACAATTACTTGCTTTGAGTTGTTTTGCAGGTTTTGATGATGACCTCTTTGGATGTCTTGGTTGTGTCTTAAATTGCTTCCGTTGTGCTCTAACTTGCTACATCTATCTAGGTGTATATCTTGTTTTGATACAACCTTGAGGTTCTTAGTGGTAATCATCTTATGGTAAGGATGCATATCTAGTGAGTTATATCCTTTCATGCTTCTAAAATTGCATATCTCTTTGTTTGGATATATCTCTACATCTACTCATAGCTTGCTTTATCTTGTGTATCTTTTGGTATCTCTTGCTATGATCTAGATCTTACTAGTAGTCCTAACTTGTGATAACATCTACTAGTAGTTCATATACATGTAGTTCTAACCTTATTTATAATTGGCATCTTTGCTCATCTATATGATATGCTTGTATCTTGTCTCATACATGCTCAAGCCTGTTCCTTGAATTGCATATCTACTATCTTGAGTTGCTTGCATAACATTGTGATGTAGGGTACATAAATCTACATTATATGTAGAATTTGGAGTATTTCTTTGGTTTTTATGCAGATTTGATCCAGGTTCAATTTTTTGTGCAAGACTAGTGTTTTTCATGCAGAAACAACCTTCTGCGCAAAACTCATTGCTTTACAATGAGCTCTGATGGTTTTTGGTCAAATTCCGTCATCTTGAGGGTCAATTTGTGATTTATTATATTTCTGAAGCTCTTTATCTTGCATTTTGGGTTGTTCAAGTATATGCTTTAACTTTATTTTCTTTCTATGCTTGTTCAAGCCCCTATCTGTGCTCTTCTACTCTCCTTATATATATTTGTGTTATCTCCTTTCTCTTTAACAAGTGATGTTTCTTATTTTCTTCATACCCCCAGTTTTTGAAATGACAAAGGGGGAGAAATGCATGTCTTCTTTTGACAAAAGAGGAAGAAGGCATGTCTTACATGAAGAGGAGAAGCATGACCATGTAAAGGAGAGAAGGTAAATGGGAGAAGACATATATGTGTAGAACATATATGAGTAGAAGACATAGTATTCTATAAATGTTATGAAAGCTAACCATGCACGAGAAATAGCATCAATTGAGGGGGAGTATGAGAACTCCACTAGCATCAATTGAGGGGGAGCATATGAACTCAATTATATTGAAACCCCTAGGTTTCTCTGAAGGTATGATTTTACTTGAAAGCTTTCAATACATTTATGGAATGGTTTGTCATCTTCAAAAAGGGGGAGAATGTTGACTCAAGGTAAATTAGGTCAATGTTGACTCACGTCTAAATTGACTAAACTCGTGTTTTGATGATGACTAACCATTCCACATATTGGTGTCTAATGCCTCTACTTGAGTGATTTCAGATTAGGTATAGACACACTCCAATTGCCCTAACTTGCGCATCTCAAATTAGAGAAAAGACAAGTCAAAGTCATACAAGTGCATGTTTTTGTAATATGATGTAAATCCATTAGAATCATGTTGTAAATCACTTGTAATGATTGTATGACTTGTAATTAAGCTTAGAAAAATATCAGGAGCACTTAGATCGAATATTAGAGCACTTTAGATGCAACTTTGAAAATTGATTACAGGCACTTTGTCGATCGAGTTTCCCAGCCTGAAAACTCGACCGATCATCCTTGATCAATTTTCTGAAGATTGCATTGGTCGAGTTGTGTTTACACAGAACTCGACCGATGGACTAACTGACCAAATCAATTTTCATTGGTCGGTCGAGTTTCCTAAGGAAAAACTCGACCGATGGTCTGAATATCGGCTTTGTCTTTTACTCAATCGGTCGAGTTACCTTTATAGAAACTCGACCGATTGCAATGTACGTGAAAGTGCTGAAAAGTGCTTCTAGTCCTTGTGGAGTTGCAAAAAGTGAAAATATATTCATTGCAAGCCACACAACGGCTAGTTTTTGGCCCCAAGTGTTCCCAAAGGCTAAGAGGCATCCCCAACTATAAATAGGACCCCTTGGGCTTCATTCCAAGGTTGAGCATTCAATGCAAACTCTTTGTGAGGTAACTATTCTATAGTTGAGTGCTTCCTACAGCCTCCTCTCTCTCTCTAAGCTTAATCACTTGCTACATCCATTAGAGTGAGTAGGAGATTTGTAAGAGAGCTAGTCCTACATGTATATCTTGTGAGGCTCTCACTTCCACCACCTCCCTTTCTCTCTTTCCAATCATGAAGATGAAGGTTCTCTCTCTTGGCAAAGAGAGATGAATAAGAACAAGGGAAGGCGTCCCTTGGTGAAGATCAAGGCTGAAGACTTGGAGCTAGAGTGGGTAAGCCCTTGGAGAAGGCAGAAGACTCAAGCACAAGTAGGTAAGTCCTTGGTGGAAGCTTATCCGAGTGAAGGTGAAGTCAAAAGTTGAAGATCCAAGAAGAGTGGGTAATCCCTGCAAGGATGAAGACTTGTGCAAGAGTGGGTAAGTCCTTGGACAAGGCCGAAGACTCTTGCAAAGTGGGTAAGTCCTTGGTAAGGTTGAAGACTCTTTGTATTGGATAGGTAAGTCTTTTGTTTGGTCATGCATTATATGTCTTATGAATGAATATAAGACTGCAATAGTTTGGAAGTGCTAGAGGTTGACCTCTCTAGGTAAGTGGACTGACACACTTCTAGTTTGAAGTGTGGAACCACTCTAAATAGCTTGTCTCTTGGTGTATGTTCAATCTCTCTCTCCCTTGCTATGCATGTTTTAGTTGCACTCAAATTACCTATTTAGCAACCTTATCTTGTCATATATCTTGAAGGTTTAATGAGTTTTGTTTAAGTGCTTTCATCTCTATTCATCCCCCTCTAGAGCATCTAATCACCCATCTAGGATCCAACAATTGGTATCAGAGCGGGTCTTCTCCAAGCATACTTCAACAAGTAGGAGAAGATGGCTGACTACCAAGGAGGGAGATACTTGACCAGCCTACCAATCTTTGATGGGAGAAATTTCCTCTATTGGAGAAGAAGGCTTCAATTCTACATCCAAGGATCAAGTCTTGAGATGTGGCAAATGGTGAACAGCCCATACATGCTACCAAAGACAAAGATTGAAGAATGGGATGAAGATACCTTGAAGAAAGCAACCTTGAATGATAGAGTCATGCACATTCTATATGCCTCAATGACCCCCACCGAGTTCAACCGGATTTCTTCTTGTGAGACGGCCTATGAGGTATGCAGAAAGTTATGCATCACCTATGAAGGGACAGATCAAGTGAAGGAAAGCAAAGTCTACATGCTCAAAGGGCTGCTTGAGAACTTCAATATGGGAAAGGAGGAGAGTATAGCCAACATGTACTCAAGGCTCAAAACCATTGTGAATGGTTTTGCTGTTCTAGGACATCCTATGTCTAGTGTAGAGATCAACTCAAAGATCCATAGAACTCTCCCCAAGAGATGGGAACCCAAGGTGACTTCCATTGAAGAAGCAAGGTCTCTTAAGCATACTCCTATTGAAGAGCTCATTGGAAATCTTCAAGCACATGAAGCCATACTTGAAAGAGGGAGGAAGTAGAAAGATAAGAGAAGAAAGAGATAAAAAGAATGAAGAAGGCTGAAATGAAGGCTCAAATTGAAGCTATCATGGAACAAGTCTCTCCATCCTCTCAAGCTAAAGAAGATGCCATGTACTCTAAAGGTAAATTCTACAAAGGCAAGTCCTCCTCCATTCGGTGCTTCACATGTGGAACGAAGGGTCACTACAAGGAAGATTGCCCACAAGGCAAAAAGACCCATGTTCATAAGAAGAAGGAGAAATGACACTCAAGCTCAAGTGGCTCCTCCAACTCAAGCTCAAGTGAAGATTCAAGTGAAGGATCAAGCTCAAGCTCTAGTGATGAAGGAGAATGCCATTTTGCTCTTATAGCATCAACAAGTGAAGACTCAAGTGAGGTAAATCTAAACTCTTTAGATAAAGAATCTTTGATTGCTATTATTCATGATATTTGTGCCTCTCTTAAGTCTTCTAAAAGGAAAAGGAAAAAGCTTGCTAGAATTTTTGATAATTTATATGTAGAACTAGATGATCTTGAACATGCTAATTCTTGCTTGCTTGATGATAAAAATGATTGTCTTAGTCAAGTAGACTCTCTTAAACTTGAAAATGCTAGTTTGCTTGATAAGATTAGATATCTAGAAGCTCAACCCCTCATGCCTAGTTCCAATGAAGAGCATACTTTAATTGTTGATTCTCTTATGCATGATATTGATGTTCTAAAATTTGAAAACAAGGACAAATATTTTGTTTTACAAGAATTAGAAACAGAAAATGCCTCCTTGCTTGCTAAAATCAATGTGCATGGATCTTGTTCTAGCTCTACTTGTAGAGAGAATGATGTTGCTTCTCTTCATGTGGATAGAGATTCTTATTTAACTAAAGATCTTTCCTTAGAAAATGATCTTCTGCATGCTAGAGATAATATCAATCATTTGTCTTCTACTATTGCTTCTCTTAAGCATGATAATGATAGCTTGATATCTTCTTTGCAAAAATTCTTAGTTGGTAAAAAGAGTCTTAATGATATCCTACACCATACTACTAAACAAATTGGTAGACATGGTTTAGGGTATGATAGTAGTCAAGGGAACAACAAAGATAAAGGACCTCCAATATTCCATGGAGAACCCTCTAGTTCCAAGACTATGGGCACATGCAACTATTTTAATGAAATTGGTCATTGTTATACTTGTTGTCCTTTTAGGAAAGCACCCAAGAGCAATAGGACTTGGCTTGCTAAACTAACCCCTCTGGACCCAAAAATATGATTGGGGACCATTTCATCTTTCTTCTTGTAGGTACTTGCAAATGGATTGACTTGAGCTATTGAATTGCAAATTGACTTCTCAATCCACATGAAAGAAGAAATGTGAGATGTGTAGAGGGTGACAACAAGTGGAAAAAGGAATGATAAGCACAAAGGTAATGTTTATCTTTGCTTATAACCAATCCTAACTTGTTTTATCAAGATAGTGTGCACTATATATATGGTTTTTGAGTCAAAAGTGGTATTTTATGTTTCTCTTCACACCTTGGCTCAAAAATTGTTTCTTTTTAAGAAGTTTTGTGAAAAGTACAGTAATAGCAAAAATACACGTATTACAAATCATTATTCCATACATTACAAGATATTACAAGAACTCGTTCTAATTTATTTTATATTGAATTTGAATTGAAAAATGGAAAACATTCATTTTAGTTAATGTAAATCGTTTCATTCATTTTTTATAGTCATATTAATTAAGCTACGCCCAAGAGGCTAAGCCAAAGACTTTATTATTTATTTGTTTGTTGCACACTTCTATAGTGCATTACTAACTTGATTAGACATGTCTGGATATGGTTTGTATTTTTAGCATGCCTTTAAATATGTTTTTATGAAATATATATGCTTGTTGACAGATGATCTGTCGGTCGAGTTTGTCCGGTTTGAAACTCGACCGATAGGAACCAATGGGTGTTTCCAACAGCTGTCATCGGTCAAGTTGTCAATGCACAGAACTCGACTGATAACACTGTGCACAGAATATACATTTGGCTTATTGAATGAGAATTTCCCTCTCAACCAGATTTTCTCAACCAATAGCCTTATTCTTTGGCACTCTCATTTGGTACCTTTATGTATGCATATTTCCATGTTCAAAATTGCCTATCTTTCTTACAACTCTATCTCTCTAATTGCTCTAAATTGGTGTATCTATATGTCACAATTACTTGCTTTATTTTGTTTTGCAGGTTTTGATGATGACCTCTTTGGATGTCTTGGTTGTGTCTTAAATTGCTTCCGTTGTGCTCTAACTTGGTACATCTATCTAGGTGTATATCTTGTTTTGATACAACCTTGAGGTTCTTAGTGGTAATCATCCTATGGTAAGGATGCATATCTAGTGAGTTATATCCTTTCATGCTTCTAAAATTGCATATCTCTTTGTTTGGATATATCTCTACATCTACTCATAGCTTGCTTTATCTTGTGTATCTTTTGGTATCTCTTGCTATGATCTAGATCTTACTAGTAGTCCTAACTTGTGATAACATCTACTAGTAGTTCATATACATGTAGTTCTAACCTTGTTTATAATTGGCATCTTTGCTCATCTATATGATATGCTTGTATCTTGTCTCATACATGCTCAAGCCTGTTCCTTGAATTGCATATCCACTATCTTGAGTTGCTTGCATAACATTGTGATGTAGGGTACATAAATCTACATTATATGTAGAATTTGGAGTATTTTTTTGGTTTTTATGCAGATTTGATCCAAGTTCAGTTTTTTGTGCAAGACTAGTGTTTTTCATGCAGAAACAACCTTCTGCACAAAACTCATTGCTTTACAATGAGCTCTGATGGTTTTTGGTCAAATTCCGTCATCTTGAGGGTCAATTTGTGATTTATTATATTTCTGAAGCTCTTTATCTTGCATTTTGGGTTGTTCAAGTATATGCTTTAACTTTATTTTCTTTCTATGCTTGTTCAAGCCCCTATCTGTGCTCTTCTACTCTCCTTATATATATTTGTGTTATCTCCTTTCTCTTTAACAAGTGATGTTTCTTATTTTCTTCATACCCCCAGTTTTTGAAATGACAAAGGGGGAGAAATGCATGTCTTCTTTTGACAAAAGAGGAAGAAGGCATGTCTTACATGAAGAGGAGAAGCATGACCATGTAAAGGAGAGAAGGTAAATGGGAGAAGACATATATGTGTAGAACATATATGAGTAGAAGACATAGTATTCTATAAATGTTATGAAAGCTAACCATGCAGGAGAAATAGCATCAATTGAGGGGGAGTATGAGAACTCCACTAGCATCAATTGAGGGGGAGCATATGAACTCAATTATATTGAAACCCCTAGGTTTCTCTGAAGGTATGATTTTACTTGAAAGCTTTCAATACATTTATGGAATGGTTTGTCATCTTCAAAAAGGGGGAGAATGTTGACTCAAGGTAAATTAGGTCAATGTTGACTCACGTCTAAATTGACTAAACTCGTGTTTTGATGATGACTAACCATTCCACATATTGGTGTCTAATGCCTCTACTTGAGTGATTTCAGATTAGGTATAGACACACTCCAATTGCCCTAACTTGCGCATCTCAAATTTGAGAAAAGACAAGTCAAAGTCATACAAGTGCATGTTTTTGTAATATGATGTAAATCCATTAGAATCATGTTGTAAATAACTTGTAATGATTGTATGACTTGTAATTAAGCTTAGAAAAATATCAGGAGCACTTAGATCGAATATTAGAGCACTTTAGATGCAACTTTGAAAATTGATTACAGGCACTTTGTCGATCGAGTTTCCCAGCCTGAAAACTCGACCGATCATCCTTGATCAATTTTCTGAAGATTGCATTGGTCGAGTTGTGTTTACACAGAACTCGACCGATGGACGAACTGACCAAATCAATTTTCATTGGTCGGTCGAGTTTCCTAAGGACAAACTCGACCGATGGTCTGAATATCGGCTTTGTCTTTTACTCAATCGGTCGAGTTACCTTTATAGAAACTCGACCGATTGCAATGTACGTGAAAGTGCTGAAAAGTGCTTCTAGTCCTTGTGGAGTTGCAAAAAGTGAAAATATATCCGTTGCAAGCCACACAACAGCTAGTTTTTGGCCCCAAGTGTTCCCAAAGGCTAAGAGGCATCCCCAGCTATAAATAGGACCCCTTGGGCTTCATTCCAAGGTTGAGCATTCAATGCAAACTCTTTGTGAGGTAACTATTCTATAGTTGAGTGCTTCCTACAGCCTCCTCTCTCTCTCTAAGCTTAATCACTTGCTACATCCATTAGAGTGAGTAGGAGATTTGTAAGAGAGCTAGTCCTACATGTATATCTTGTGAGGCTCTCACTTCCACCACCTCCCTTTCTCTCTTTCCAATCATGAAGATGAAGGTTCTCTCTCTTGGCAAAGAGAGGCGAATAAGAACAAGGGAAGGCGTCCCTTGGTGAAGATCAAGGCTGAAGACTTGGAGCTAGAGTGGGTAAGCCCTTGGAGAAGGCAGAAGACTCAAGCACAAGTAGGTAAGTCCTTGGTGGAAGCTTATCCGAGTGAAGGTGAAGTCAAAAGTTGAAGATCCAAGAAGAGTGGGTAATCCCTGCAAGGATGAAGACTTGTGCAAGAGTGGGTAAGTCCTTGGACAAGGCCGAAGACTCTTGCAAAGTGGGTAAGTCCTTGGTAAGGTTGAAGACTCTTTGTATTGGATAGGTAAGTCTTTTGTTTGGTCATGCATTATATGTCTTATGAATGAATATAAGACTGCAATAGTTTGGAAGTGCTAGAGGTTGACCTCTCTAGGTAAGTGGACTGACACACTTCTAGTTTGAAGTGTGGAACCACTCTAAATGGCTTGTCTCTTGGTGTATGTTCAATCTCTCTCTCCCTTGCTATGCATGTTTTACTTGCACTCAAATTACCTATTTAGCAACCTTATCTTGTCATATATCTTGAAGGTTTAATGAGTTTTGTTTAAGTTCTTTCATCTCTATTCATCCCCCTCTAGAGCATCTAATCACCCATCTAGGATCCAACAATTGGTATCAGAGCGGGTCTTCTCCAAGCATACTTCAACAAGTAGGAGAAGATGGGTGACTACCAAGGAGGGAGATACTTGACCAGCCTACCAATCTTTGATGGGAGAAATTTCCTCTATTGGAGAAGAAGGCTTCAATTCTACATCCAAGGATCATGTCTTGAGATGTGGCAAATGGTGAACAGCCCGTACATGCTACCAAAGACAAAGATTGAAGAATGGGATGAAGATACCTTGAAGAAAGAAACCTTGAATGATAGAGTCATGCACATTCTATATGCCTCAATGACCCCCACCGAGTTCAACCGGATTTCTTCTTGTGAGACGGCCTATGAGGTATGCAGAAAGTTAGGCATCACCTATGAAGGGACAGATCAAGTGAAGGAAAGCAAAGTCTACATGCTCAAAGGGCTGCTTGAGAACTTCAAGATGGGAAAGGAGGAGAGTATAGCCAACATGTACTCAAAGCTCAAAACCATTGTGAATGGTTTTGCTGTTCTAGGACATCCTATGTCTAGTGGAGAGATCAACTCAAAGATCCTTAGAACTCTCCCCAAGAGATGGGAACCCAAGGTGACTTCCATTGAAGAAGCAAGGTCTCTTAAGGATACTCCTATTGAAGAGCTCATTGGAAATCTTCAAGCACATGAAGCCATACTTGACAAGAGGGAGGAAGTAGAAAGACAAGAGAAGAAAGAGATAAAAAGAATGAAGAAGGCTGAAATGAAGGCTCAAATTGAAGCTATCATGGAACAAGTCTCTCCATCCTCTCAAGCTAAAGAAGATGCCATGTACTCTAAAGGTAAATTCTACAAAGGCAAGTCCTCCTCCATTCGGTGCTTCACATGTGGAAAGAAGGGTCACTACAAGGAAGATTGCCCACAAGGCAAAAAGACCCATCTTCATAAAAAGAAGGAGAAATGACACTCAAGCTCAAGTGGCTCCTCCAACTCAAGCTCAAGTGAAGATTCAAGTGAAGGATCAAGCTCTAGTGATGAAGGAGAATGCCATTTTGCTCTTATAGCATCAACAAGTGAAGACTCAAGTGAGGTAAATCTAAACTCTTTAGATAAAGAATCTTTGATTGCTATTATACATGATATTTGTGCCTCTCTTAAGTATTCTAAAAGGAAAAGGAAAAGGCTTGCTAGAATTGTTGATAATTTGCATGTAGAACTAGATGATCTTGAACATGCTAATTCTTGCTTGCTTGATGATAAAAATGATTGTCTTAGTCAAGTAGACTCTCTTAAACTTGAAAATGCTAGTTTGCTTGATAAGATTAGATTTCTAGAAGCTCAACCCCTCATGCCTAGTTCCAATGAAGAGCATACTTTAATTGTTGATTCTCTTATGCATGCTATTGATGTTCTAAAATCTGAAAACAAGGACAAAGATTTTGTTTTGCAAGAATTAGAAACAGAAAATGCCTACTTGCTTGCTAAAATCAATGTGCATGGATTTTGTTCTAGCTCTACTAGTAGAGAGAATGATGTTTCTACTCTTCATGTTGATAGAGATTCTTATTTAACTAAAGATCTTTGCTTAGAAAATGATCTTCTGCATGCTAGAGATAATATCAATCATTTGTCTTCTACTATTGCTTCTCTTAAGCATGATAATGATAGTTTGAGATCTTCTTTTCAAAGATTCTTAGTTGGTAAAAAGAGTCTTAATGATATCCTACACCATACTACTAAACAAATTGGTAGACATGGTTTAGGGTACGATAGTAGTCAAGGGAACAACAAAGATAAAGGACCTCCAATATTCCATGGAAAATCCTCTAGTTCCATGACTATGGGCACATGCAAATATTCTAATGAAATTGATCATTATTTTACTTGTTGTCCTTTTAGGAAAGCACCCAAGAGCAATAGGACTTGGGTTGCTAAACTAACCCCTCTGGACCCAAAAAGATGATTGGGGACCATTTCATCTTTCTTCTTGTAGGTACATGCAAATGGATTGACTTGAGCTATTGAATTGCAAATTGACTTCTCAATCCACATGAAAGAAGAAATGTGAGATGTGCAGAGGGTGACAACAAGTGGAAAAAGGAATGGTAAGCACAAAGGTAATGTTTATCTTGCTTATAACCAATCCTAACTTTTTTTATCAAGATAGTGTGCACTATACATATGGTTTTTGAGTCAAAAGTGGTATTTTATGTTTCTCTTCACACCTTGGCTCAAAAACTATTTCTAATGCTTCTATAGTGCATTACTAATTTGATTAGACATGTATGGATATGGTTTGTATTTTTAGCATGCCTTTAAATATGTTTTTATGAAATATATATGCTTGTTGATAGATGATCTGTCGGTCAAGTTTGTCCTATTTGAAACTCGACTGATAGGCACCAATGGGTGTTGCCAACAGCTGTCATCGATCGAGTTGTCAATGCACATAACTCGACCGATAACACTGTGCACAGAGTATACATTTGGCTTATTGAATGAGAATTTCCCTCTCAACCAGATTTTCTCAACCAATAGCCTTATTCTTTGGCACTCTCATTTGGTACGTTTATGTATGCTTATTTCCATGTTCAAAATTGCCTATCTTGCTTACAACTCTATCTCTCTAATTGCTCTAAATTGGTATATCTATATGTCGCAATTACTTGCTTTGAGTTGTTTTGCAGGTTTTGATGATGACCTCTTTGGAAGTCTTGGTTGTGTCTTAAATTGCTTCCGTTGTGCTCTAACTTGGTACATCTATCTAGGTGTATATCTTGTTTTTATACAACCTTGAGGTTCTTAGTGGTAATCATCTTATGGTAAGGATGCATATCTAGTGAGTTATATCCTTTCATGCTTCTAAAATTGCATATCTCTTTGTTTGGATATATCTCTACATCTACTCATAGCTTGCTTTATCTTGTGTATCTTTTGGTATCTCTTGCTATGATCTAGATCCTACTAGTAGTCCTAACTTGTGATAACATCTACTAGTAGTTCATATACATGTAGTTCTAGCCTTGTTTAATATTGGCATCTTTGCTTATCTATATGCTATGCTTGTATCTTGTCTCATACATGCTCAAGCCTGTTCCTTGAATTGCATATCTACTATCTTGAATTGCTTGCATAACATTGTGATTCAGGGTACATAGATCTACATTATATGAAGAATTTGGAGTACTTTTTTGGTTTTTATGCAGATTTGCTCCGGGTTCAGTTTTTGGTGCAAGACTAGTTTTTTTCATGAAGAAACAACCTTCTGAGCAAGACTCATTGCTTTGCAATGAGCTCTAATGGTTTTTGGTCAAATTTCGTCATCTTGAGGGTCGAATTTGCGATTTATTATACTTCTGCAGCTCTTAGTCTTGCATTTTGGGTTGTTCAAGTATATGCTTTAACTTGCTTTTCTTTCTATTCTTGGACAAGCCCCTATCTGTTCTCTTCTACTCTCCTTATATATATTTGTGTTATCTCCTTTCTCTTTAACAAGTGATGTTTCTTATTTTCTTCATACCCCCACTTTTTGAAATAACAAAGGGGGAGAAATGCATGTCTTATTTTGACAAAAGAGGAAGAAGGCATGTCTTACATGAAGAGGAGAAGCATGACAATATAAAGGGGAGAAGGTAAATGGGAGAAGACATATATGTGTAGAACATATATGAGTAGAAGACATAGTATTCTATAAATGTTATGAAAGCTAACCATGCAGGAGAAATAGCATCAATTGAGGGGGAGTATGAGAACTCCACTAGCATCAATTGAGGGGGAGCATATGAACTCAATTCTATTGAAACACCTAGGTTTATCCGAAGGTATGATTTTACTTGAAAGCCTTCAATACATTTATGGAATGGTTTGTCATCTTCAAAAAGGGGGAGAATGTTGACTCAAGGTCAATTAGGTCAATTTTGACTCACGTCTAAATTGACTAAACCCGTGTTTTGATGATGACTAACCATTCCACATATTGGTGTCTAATGCCTCTACTTGAGTGATTTCAGATTAGGTATAGACACACTCCAATTGTCCTAACTTGCGCATCTCAAATTGGAGAAAAGACAAGTCAAAGTCATACAAGTGCACATTTTTGTAATATGATGTAAATCCATGGAACAACAAAGTCAAGGGAACAACAAAGATAAAGGACCTCCAATATTCCATGGAGAATCCTCTAGTTCCAAGACTATGGGCACATGCAACTATTGTAACTAAATTGGTCATTATTCTACTTGTCGTCCTTTTAGGAAAGCACCCAAGAGCAATAGGACTTAGCTTTCTAAACTAACCCCTCTAGACCCAAAAACATGATTGGGGACCATTTCATCTTTTTTCTTGTAGGTACTTGCAAATGGATTGACTTGAGCTATTGAATTGCAAATTGACTTCTCAATCCACATGAAAGAACAGAGGTGAGATGTGTAGAGGGTGACAACAAGTGGAAAAAGGAATGGTAAGCACAAAGGTAATGTTTATTGATGGAGCTAGGACTTACACCAAAAGATTTTCAGTCTTCCAATGGGAGTCCCAGAATTCTATCACCAAAAACCCTAGAGAGGATTGATGTCTTCCCTAGGTTTACCTAGAACTGGTGCTTAGATAACAACTCCAACCCCATAAGAGTATGGAAGCCTTATCATAGTACAGATTTAGGATCGAACCCAAAAGACAACGGTCTTGTTGCAAGCAACAAGATGGAAAACGTACAACACTTCACTTAGTTATTTTACTAATTGGCACTTATATCAAAAGGTTGGATTTTGATTGGTTTTTAGACTAAAGCATGAAAAGTAAATAAAGCAAGTAAAACTAAGATTTAACAAATGATGATGAATCACTGGGGTTAAGCAGGTATTCACCACCGCTACACATGCATTGTATATGTACTAAGCAAGCAAGACTTATAAGCTAGATGCATGGATGTTCCACAAGACCGATGCCTTATAAGACAAGAGCGATGCATTGCATCCAAGGATGTTCCACAAGACCGATGCCTCGTAAGACAAGAGCGATGCATTGCATCCTTCGATGTTCCACAAGACCGATGCCCATATAAGACAAGAGCAATGCATCGCATCCTTCAAGGGTTAAGTAGCTCTCATTCGGTACATTTCTACGTGTCAATGAAGATATGTAGTCTTCCAAAGAGAGAATCTTACTCAACCTCATGAAACGTGCATCTAAAACTAACAAGCGAGCGATAATTATCAAATCGAATAGTATCTTTGTAGGCCTAGTCTCCTATTCGGATAACCTAGCTACGAGAAGTGCGGGAATGTTGCAACGCCAGCCATTCCCGATAAAATGGTCACATGCTTTACATCATTCCCCTCGCAAAGTGTGTTCCTCGACTTACCAAGGTTACTTCCATACAGATGGAAGCGAAACGGATGATAGTGAGTTTACTCCACTCTTTGAGATACAGTCCTAGACACCGAAACGGATGCGTGGTGGATACACACACCAGAAACCAACACTAAATCGGTATTCGAGTCTCGAGAGCGGTCGTAGACAAACCACAACAAAAGACAATAGATGCATACAAGAACGTGGCCATCATTCAAGCATGTATGAAACGATTTAGTATTAAAACGAAAGGATAACATCTTTTTAGTACAAAATACAAGACATGGGCAGCGGGGCTAGTCCCCGCGCCCCAGTGGATGGAACTACTCGCTCCTCATAGAGGGAGCAACAAAGGAGGAGGCAAGAAGAGATAGAAAGAACATCATCTCCACTGAGGAGAGAAGGTTGAACCCTTGGTGGAGAGAGCAACGATCTCCACCCTTCGCGGCTTGCTTGACGATGGATCTTCTCCTCTCACCTTCTTTGTTGATGAGAGAGAAGGTAGCTTTGCAATGGAACGTGAGTCTCAGACCGGCAGCCTCGGGCGGTGGATGGAGTTGTTTTGGTAGTAGAGATACAGCCTCTGGACGTCTGGACTCCCCTCAGGGATGGCCCTTGAGGTCTTATTTATAGGCCTTGAGTGAGGTGAAACGGTCTGGAGACCGTTTGGGTTCAAACGGTCTTGAGATCGTTTGGCGTCAAACGGTCTTGAGACCGTTTGGCGTCAAACGGTCTTGAGACCATTTGGCGTCAAACGGTTTTGAGATCATTTGGCGTCAAACGGTCTTGGGACCATTTGAACTCCATGCGGTCTTGGGACCGTTTGGCTTCATGCGGTCTCGGGACCGTTTGAACTCCATGCGGTCTTGGGACCGTTTGGCTTCATGCGGTCTCGGGACCGTTTGAACTCCATGCGGTCTTGGGACCGTTTGGCTTCATGCGGTCTCGGGACCGTTTGGCTTCATGCGGTCTCGGGACCGTTTGAACTCCATGCGGTCTTGGGACCGTTTGGCTTCATGCGGTCTCGGGACCGTTTGAACTCCATGCGGTCTTGGGACCGTTTGGCTTCATGCGGTCTCGGGACCGTTTGAACTCCATGCGGTCTTGGGACCGTTTGGCTTCATGCGGTCTCGGGACCGTTTGAACTCCATGCGGTCTTGGGACCGTTTGGCTTCATGCGGTCTCGGGACCGTTTGAACTCCATGCGGTCTTGGGACCGTTTGGCTTCATGCGGTCTCAGGACCGTTTGAACTCCATGCGGTCTTGGGACCGTTTGGCTTCATGCGGTCTCGGGACCGTTTGAACTCCATGCGGTCTTGGGACCGTTTGGCTTCATGCGGTCTCGGGACCGTTTGAACTCCATGCGGTCTTGGGACCGTTTGGCTTCACTCGGCCTTGAGGTTGGTTTATTCTTTTATGATTTTTTTGTGCTTTTTCTGCAAGTGTAAAAGGAAAAAGTTAGTTTGATGATGTATTTACAAAAAGGGGTAAAATTAGGTTTATGTACCGTATAAACGTAAAAAGAGTATGGAAAACTAAAGAAAAAGACTAAGATAAACTACTAAAATAGGAGGTTATCACCCCCCCTAACTTAGAGTCTAGCTTGTCCTCAAGTTAGATAGAGATGAGACATGAAATGGCGAGGCGATCTTAATTAGGGTCTCCATACTCTTGCTTCAATTCTTGACCTGAGTTCCCCAGGGGTCATATCGAGGCTTATTGCATGCCTTGATTCTTTTGGATTTCGAGAGTTGCTTGGATCTCAGGGTTTTTCCGTATCTCAAAATTTGCCTTGGGACCACATTTATTTTGTGCATGCCGTTGACTCTAATCAACTTTATACCTCTCTGGAAACCTACTGGAAGCTAGAGAGGGTATGAGGGTTGGCTAAAGGCTTTGAAGTGTAGCTCCCCTTCGAGTGGGGGAGGGGCTGTCTATGCTTTTTAGGATCTCACTACCGGGCACGACACATCTGCCTTTATGAGGGCAGCTGAATGTACCGGCTGGGCAAGTCCTTTATGAGCCTTTTCATATACTTGGAACTTTTAGGGTTTCACTACCGGACGCGACACATCTGCCTTTGTGAGGGCAGCGGAATGTGCCGGCCGGGTGAGCCCTTTATCAGTTCTTCATATAGGTCCTTATGCGTGGCACAACTCTCATGATTTTATTCGTCTCTCTGGATTTTATTCAAAAACTCACAGGCTTGGGTTTTGGAATGAGGATTTATTTTGGGCGGCCAAGCCTCTTTTATTTTGAAGAGAGGAAAGCTGTTCTTAAAGTTTTTCAGCATGCACTTATTTGGTTTTTGGTCCACTTGCAGAACTTTTTGATTCGGAAGTTGCCTAATTTCCCTCTCATCCTCGAGATCTCGGCTTATTTCTGCCCTGATTTTGACCTGTGGAGAGTCAGATAAAGAATTGAAGCAAAAATATGGGATCCATAGTAGGTGGAAATTGATAAATCGCCATTTGATGTCTGAGTGCTATATACTTGCAGAGACTAACATGATTCTAGGGTTAGTTGAGGTGACTATTTTTGAAAAAGAATTGTGAAAAGAATTAAGACTTAAAGAATTGTAAAAAAAAAATTTAAGAATGAAGAAATGTATGGAAAAAGGAAGTATAGAAGTTGATACCTAGCCCTTGTCTAATGTATCCCCCCCTAACTTATCACACACTCTGTCCCCAGAGTGGCAAAGTGATAGGTTGAGAAATCATTAGAACAAGGGCTGTAGGTTAAGGTAGATTTTTGTTTGCCCCTGGAGAACGGAGTAGTGTAGATGTGAACTGCCCACATAAGGCGTGGTAGTCCACGTCAGTCATTTCCTCCACTGGTCTTTGGAGAACGATTATGGTGTACATCCAGTAGAGGACGTGGAAGCCGCAGTCATTCGATTGTCGTATTTGCTGGGGGCATTTGTGGCAGAAGGCGGGGCGATTGAAGTGTTCCTTGCTGTATGCCTTAGTGTGCTGACTCAGAAGCTCTATTAATTTCGCAGCGCACTCTTTTGCCGTTTCTTCTGTTGGCGTCTTGGGCGTTACGACGTAGTGTCATTGTCGGGCGTTGAACTGGCTGTCGGAACTGTTGTATATTGTAGTTGTTCCATCTTGGAGGTTAGTCGCCAGAAGAATCCAGTGCCCTTGATGCAGGATTGGTAACATGATGAACTTCGGCGTTGTATGTTGGAGATATGCGATCAACGCTTCCGTTGTGCCGAAGTTTTTGAGTTTGAGTAGATCATCCTTCATGTATGGGGACGCCATGTATGTAGCTGGATTATGTTGGCCAATCTGAGACTGGTAAGATGTCATGAGACTGACAGAAAGTTGCCCCTTATCTTGCAAAGTCTCTCGCAGTGAATCGGCCATCACGATAATGTCTTGAGACATGAATACTATGCCATCTTTTTCTGTGGAGAGATTCGCCATGATGATGCGCATTTCAAGGTCGGTGAGACCTTTGCAAGAATCGCGATCAAAATCAGGAAAAGTTGGTTTAGTGGTGTAAGCTGGATCGTTCTTGCTGGTGTCTTCTTCTGGCGACTTGTGTTGTTCTGACTCTTTCAGAATTTGGCGGAAAGGTCGCCATTGTCGACGTTGTACAGCTGAATAGAGATACCTTGGAACATCATCTGGTGACATAGTCGGATCGTTGAAATATCTTCTGTCACAAATGAGCTCCATGGCGTAGCGTCCTCGTAACGAATGGAAGTCTTCAGCTGCCAAATCGGTGAAAGGAATTTCTTGGTTCAGCGCTTGGATATGTCGGATGGTGTAGAAAGCACTGTCCCCAGATCCCGTGGTGGCTTGAACTGGAGGGTTAATGATTCTGAACCAGGGTTGGCTCCAGTCTTGACGAAGAGAAGGGCGTACAACCCAGATTACTTTGAGCAGCCGGAAGGGTATACACCGGGTTTCACCTGCTGCGTCTCCGACGAAGTTTATTATGCCGGCTGGTAGCTCGGCGCTATTGAAGTTGTAAACTTTAGCGTCCCTTGCTTCGGTATCCACTATCATAAAAAGCCAGTGGTCCGAGACTTGGAATGGCATTGTGATATAGCGTGCCCGACGCGCTAAACCGGCACGCAGCCGCTCAATCGACCGCGCGCGCAAGCTTTTGTGTAAAAGGCCAAAAGACAATGCGGGTGAAGCGTTGAAGGGTGGTTGTATCCGCTGTTTACTTCTATAGATTTCTATACAGTTGGCGAGGAGGACACGGAAGATTGGCATTGGCATCGTAGACTGGGGTCGGAGGATGCAACGAAAATTTTCACGTGTCAACGTACGCCTGGTTTTTGTATTATTGTAAACTATGTCGTCCCCCGCTTTTGCATCGTCTACTATAGTGTTCAGGATGAAGATGTCCTGAGCATCTAAAGTAGAGATGGCTGTCGTATCAAGATCGTGCATTTTTTGTGGGAGAGGAGGTGGCGGGGGGAGGTCTTGTGGTGGAGGGGAGGCGTGCTGTTCGATGGCCTCTTCATGACCTTTGAGGTTGTCGTCTAGATCGGAGGCGGAGTCAAGATCTGTGTCAGTATCTAGACTCACTCGGTCTGCCTCGTCTAGGTAAGGGGGAGAAGGTGTTGAGGAGGGGAGAGAAGCTTTTGGCGAGGTAGCGCTGGCTCCTAGTATGCATTGTTGGAGCTCAGCGAAGGCCGCATCCTTGGCAGCTTCCCCCATTGACCCCATAGCGGAGTAATCAAAGAATTGGTCCCCGTAAGAAATGTTTACGTTGTCATGCTGTGGGGACTTGGGGTGGTAGTCACTTTCCTGGTGACCCTTATCAGACCCTTTATGGGATGGTCCTGCTGCGTTCCCTGGATCTTCACCGTCATCGTGCTTGTCTCCTGAAGATGTGTCTTTATTGGAGTCAGCAGATGAATCAGATTCGTCTTCTTCTTCATCATCATCGTCGTTGTCGTCCGCAGCTTCGTCGGTTGTCTTCTTTTTAGTTGACTTTTTGCACCGCCGGTGAGTGGCTTGTAGCTCATCGAAAGCCACTTGCAGATGCTCGTGTTTCTCGAGCAGTGCGTCGTGGGCTTCTTTGAGATCTGTGTATCTGCAAATTGACTTCTCAATCCACATGAAAGAAGAAAGGTGAGATGTGTAGAGGGTGACAACAAGTGGAAAAAGGAATGGTAAGCACAAAGGTAATGTTTATCTTGCTTATAACCAATCCTAACTTGTTTTATCAAGATAGTGTGCACTATACATATGGTTTTTGAGTCAAAAGTGGTATTTTATGTTTCTCTGCACACCTTGGCTCAAAAACTATTTCTAATGCTTCTGTAGTACATTACTAACTTGATTAGACATGTCTGGATATGGTTTGTATTTTTCGCATGCCTTGAAATATGTTTTTATGAAATATATATGCTTGTTGACAGCTGATCTGTCGGTCGAGTTTGTCCTATTTGAAACTCGACCGATAGGCACCCGTGGGTGTTGCCAACAACTTTCATCGGCCGAGTTGTCAATGCAAAGAACTCGACCGATAACACTCTGCAAAGAATATACATTTGGCTTATTGAATGAGAATTTCCCTCTCAACCAGATTTTCTCAACCAATAGCCTTATTCTTTGGAACTATCATTTGGTACCTGTATGTATGCATATTGCCATGTTCTAAATTGCCTATCTTGCTTACAACTCTATCTCTCTAATTGCTCTAAATTGGTATATCTATATGTCGCAATTACTTGCTTTGAGTTGTTTTGCAGGTTTTGATGATGACCTCTTTGGATGTCTTGGTTGTGTCTTAAATTGCTTCCGTTGTGCTCCGACTTGCTACATCTATCTAGGTGTATATCTTGTTTTGATACAACCTTGAGGTTCTTAGTGGTAATCATCTTATGGTAAGGATGCATATCTAGTGAGTTATATCCTTTCATGCTTCTAAAATTGCATATCTCTTTGTTTGGATATATCTCTACATCTACTCATAACTTGCTTTATCTTGTGTATCTTTTGGTATCTCTTGCTATGATCTAGATCCTACTAGTAGTCCTAACTTGTGATAACATCTACTAGTAGTTCATATACATGTAGTTCTAACCTTGTTTATAATTGGCATCTTTGCTCATCTATATGCTATGCTTGTATCTTGTCTCATACATGCTCAAGCATGTTCCTTGAATTGCATATCTACTATCTTGAGTTGCTTGCATAACATTGTGATGTAGGGTACATAGATCTACATTATATGTAGAATTTGGAGTATTTTTTGGTTTTTATGCAGATTTGCTCCGGGTTCAGTTTTTGGTGCAAGACTAGTTTTTTTCATGAAGAAACAACCTTGTGAGCAAGACTCATTGCTTTGCAATGAGCTCTGATGGTTTTTGGTCAAATTTCGTCATCTTGATGGTCAAATTTGTGATTTATTATACTTCTGCAGCTCTTTGTCTTGCATTTTGGGTTGTTCAATTATATTCTTTAACTTGCTTTTCTTTCTATTCTTGGACAAGCCCCTATCTGTTCTCTTCTACTCTCCTTATATATATTTGTGTTATCTCCTTTGATGACCTCTTTGGATGTCTTGGTTGTGTCTTAAATTGCTTCCGTTGTGCTCTAACTTGGTACATCTATCTAGGTGTATATCTTGTTTTGATACAACCTTGAGGTTCTTAGTGGTAATCATCTTATGGTAAGGATGCGTATCTAGTGAGTTATATCCTTTCATGCTTCTAAAATTGCATATCTCTTTGTTTGGATATATCTCTACATCTACTCATAGCTTGCTTTATCTGGTGTATCTTTTGGTATCTCTTGCTATGATCTAGATCCTACTAGTAGTCCTAACTTGTGATATCATCTACTAGTAGTTCATATACATGTAGTTCTATCCTTGTTTATAATTGGCATCTTTTCTCATCTATATGATATGCTTGTATCTTGTCTCATACATGCTCAAGCCTGTTCCTTGAATTTACTATCTTGAGTTGCTTGCATAACATTGTGATGTAGGGTACATACATCTACATTAAATGTAGAATTTGGAGTATTTTTTTGGTTTTTATGCAGATTTGCTCCAGGTTCAGTTTTTTGTGCAAGACTAGTGTTTTTCATGCAGAAACAACCTTCTGCGCAAGACTCATTGCTTTACAATGAGCTCTGATGGTTTTTGGTCAAATTCCGTCATCTTGAGGGCCAATTTGTGATTTTTTATATTTCTACAGCTCTTTATCTTGCATTTTGGGTTGTTCAAGTATATGCTTTAACTTTCTTTTCTTTCTATGCTTGGACAAGCCCCTATCTGTGCTCTTCTACTCTCCTTATATATATTTGTGTTATCTCTTGTCTGTTTAACAAGTGATGTTTCTTATTTTCTTCATACCCCCACTTTTTGAAATGACAAAGGGGGAGAAATGCATGTCTTCTTTTGACAAAAGAGGAAGAAGGCATGTCTTACATGAAGAGGAGAAGCATGACCATGTAAAGGGGAGAAGGTAAATGGTAGAAGACATATATGTGTTGAACATATATGAGTAGAAGACATAGTATTCTATAAATGTTATGAAAGCTAACCATGCAGGAGAAATAGCATCAATTGAGGGGGAGTATGAGAACTCCACTAGCATCAATTGAGGGGGAGCATATGAACTCAATTCTATTGAAACCCCTAGGTTTCTCTGAAGGTATGATTTTACTTGAAAGCCTTCAATACATTTATGGAATGGTTTGTCATCTTCAAAAAGGGGGAGAATGTTGACTCAAGGTCAATTAGGTCAATGTTGACTCACGTCTAAATTGACTAAACCCATGTTTTGATGATGACTAACCATTCCACATATTGGTGTCTAATGCCTCTACTTGAGTGATTTCAGATTAGGTATAGACACACTCCAATTGCCCTAACTTGCGCATCTCAAATTGGAGAAAAGACAAGTCAAAGTCATACAAGTGCACGTTTTTGTAATATGATGTAAATCCATTAGAATAATGTTGTAAATCACTTGTAATGATTGTATGACTTGTAATTAAGCTTATAAAAATATCAGGAGCACTTAGATCGAATATTAGAGTACTTTAGATGCAACTTTGAAAATGGATTACATGCACTTTGTTGGTCGAGTTTCCCAGCCTGAAAACTCGACCGATCATCCTTGATCAATTTTTTGAAGATTGCATCGGTCGAGTTGTGTTTACACAGAACTTGACCGATGGAGTAACTGACCAAATCTATTTTCATTGGTCGGTCGAGTTTCCTCAGGACAAACTCGACCGATGGTCTGAATATCGGCTTTGTCTTTTTTTCTATCGGTCGAGTTACCTTGATAGAAACTCGACCGATTGCACTGTACGGAAAAGTGCAGAAAAGTGCTTCTAGCCATTGTGGAGTTGCAACAAGTGAAAATATATTTGTTACAAGCCACAAAACGGCTAGTTTTTTGCCCCAAGTGTTCCCAAAGGCTAAGAGGCATCCCCAGCTATAAATAGGACCCCTTGGGCTTCATTCCAAGGTTGAGCATTCAATGCAAACTCTTTGTGAGGTTCCTATTCTATAGTTGATTTCTTCCTACAGCCTCCTCTCTCTCTCTCTAAGCTTAATCATTTGCTACATACATTAGAGTGAGTAGGAGATTTGTAAGAGAGCTAGTCCCACATGTATATCTTGTGAGGCTCTCACTTCCACCACCTCCCTTTCTCTCTTTCCAATCATGAAGATGAAGGTCCTCTCTCTTGGCTAAGAGAGGTGAAGAAGAACAAGGGAAGGCGCCCCTTAGTGAAGATCAAGAATGAAGACTTGGATCTAGAGTGGGTAAGCCCTTGGAGAAGACAGAAGACTCAAGCTCAAGTAGGTAAGTCCTTGGTGGAAGCTTCTCCGAGTGAAGGTGAAGTCAAAAGTTGAAGATCCAAGAAGAGTGGGTAATCCCTGCAAGGCTGAAGACTTGTGGAAGATTGGGTAAGTCCTTGGAGAAGGCCGAAGACTCTTGCAAAGTGGGTAAGTCCTTGGTAAGGTTGAAGACTCTTTGTATTGGATAGGTAAGTCTTTTGTTTGGTCATGCATTATATGTCTTATGAATGAATATAAGAGTGCAATAGTTTGGAAGTGCTAGAGGTTGACCTCTCTAGGAAAGTGGACTGACACACTTCTAGTTTGAAGTGTGGAACCACTCTAAAGAGCTTGTGTCTTAGTGTATGTTCAATCTCTCTCTCCCTTGCTATGTATGTTTTAGTTGCACTCAAATTACGTATTTAGAAACTTTATCTTGTCATATATCTTGAAGGTTTAATGAGTTTTGTTTAAGTGCTTTCATCTCTATTCACCCCCATCTAGAGCATCTAATCACCCATCTAGGATCCAACAATTGGTATCAGAGCGGGTCTTCTCCAAGCATACATCAACAAGTAGGAGAAGATGGGTGACTACCAAAGAGGGAGATACTTGACTAGCCTACCAATCTTTGATGGGAGAAATTTCCTCTATTGGAGAAGAAGGCTTCAATTCTACATCTAAGGATCAAGTCTTGAGATGTGGCAAATGGTGAACAGCCCATACATGCTACCAAAGACAAAGATTGAAGAATGGGATGAAGATACATTGAAGAAAGCAAACTTGAATGCTAGAGCCATGCACATCCTATATGCCTCCATGACCCCCACTGAGTTCAACCAGATTTCTTCTTGTGAGACGGCCTATGAGGTATGGAGAAAGCTATGCATCACCTATGAAGGCACGGATCAAGTGAAGGAAAGCAAAGTCTACATGCTCAAAGGGCTGCTTGAGAACATCAAGATGGGAAAGGAGGAGAGTATAGCCAACATGTACTCAAGGCTCAACACCATTGTGAATGGTCTTGCTGTTCTAGGACATCCTATGTCTAGTGGAGAGATCAACTCAAAGATCCTTAGAACTCTCCCCAAGAGATGGAAACCCAAGGTGACTTCCATTGAAGAAGCAAGGTCTCTTAAGGATATTACTATTGAAGAGCTCATTGGAAATCTTCAAGCACATGAAGCCACACTTGACAAGAGGGAGGAAGTAGAAAGACAAGAGAAGAAAGAGCTAAAGAGAATGAAGAAGGCTGAAATGAAGGCCCAAATTGAAGCTATCATGGAACAAGTCTCTCCATCCTCTCAAACTAAAGAAGATGCTATGTACTCTAAAGGTAAATTCTACAAAGGCAAGTCCTCCTCCATTCAGTGCTTCACATGTGGAAAGAAGGGTCACTTCAATGAAGATTGCCCACAAGGCAAAAATACCCATCTTCATAAGAAGAAGGAGAAATGGCACTCAAGCTCAAGTGGCTCCTCCAACTCAAGCTCAAGTGGCTCCTCCAACTCAAGCTCAAGTGAAGATTCAAGTGAAGGATCAAGCTCAAGCTCTAGTGATGAAGGAGAATGTCATTTTGCTCTTCTAGCATCAACAAGTGAAGACTCAAGTGAGGTAAATCTAAACTCTTTAGATAAAGAATCTTTGATTGCTATTATTCATGATATTTGTGCCTCTCTTAAGTCTTCTAAAAGGAAAAGGAAAAAGCTTGCTAGAATTGTTGATAATTTGCATGTGGAACTAGATGATCTTGAACATGCTAATTCTTGCTTGCTTGATGATAAAAATGATTGTCTTAGTCAAGTAGACTCTCTTAAACTTGATAATGCTAGTTTGCTTGATAAGATTAGATTTCTAGAAGCTCAACCCCTCATGCCTAGTTCCAATGAAGAGCATTCTTTAATTGTTGATTCTCTTATGCATGATATTGATGTTCTAAAATCTGAAAACAAGGACAAAGATTTTGTTTTGCAAGAATTAGAAACAGAAAATGCCTCCTTGCTTGCTAAAATCAATGTGCATGGATCTTGTTCTAGCTCTACTAGTAGAGAGAATGATGTTTCTGCTCTTCATGTTGATATAGATTCTTATTTAACTAAAGATCTTTGCTTAGAAAATGATCTTCTGCATGCTAGAGATAATATCAATCATTTGTCTTCTACTATTGCTTCTCTTAAGCATGATAATGATAGTTTGAGATCTTCTTTGCAAAGATTCTTAGTTGGTAAAAAGATTCTTAATGATATCCTCCACCATACTACTAAACAAATTGGTAGACATGGTTTAGGGTATGATAGTAGTCAAGGGAACAACAAAGATAAAGGACCTCCAATATTCCATGGAGAATCCTCTAGTTCCAAGACTATGGGCACATGCAACTATTGTAATGATATTGGTCATTATTCTACTTGTTGTCCTTTTAGGAAAGCACCCAAGAGAAATAGGACTTGCGTTGCTGAACTAACCCCTCTGGACCCAAAAACATGATTGGGGACCATATCATCTTTCTTCTTGTAGGTACTTGCAAATGGATTGACTTGAGCTATTGAATTGAAAATTGACTTCTCAATCCACATGAAAGAAGAAAGGTGAGATGTGTAGAGGGTGACAACAAGTGGAAAAAGGAATGGTAAGCACAAAGGTAATGTTTATCTTGCTTATAACCAATCTGGACTTGTTTTATCAAGATAGTGTGCACTATACATATGGTTTTTGAGTCAAAAGTGGTATTTTATGTTTCTCTTCACACCTTGGCTCAAAAATGGTTTCCAATGCTTCTATAGTGCATTACTAACTTGATTAGACATGTCTGGATATGGTTTGTATTTTTAGCATGCCTTTAAATATGTTTTTATGAAATATATATGCTTGTCGACAGCTGATCTGTCAATCGAATTTGTCCTGTTTGAAACTCGACCGATAGGCACCAATGGGTGTTACCAACAACTGTCATCGGTCGAGTTATCAATGCACAGAACTCGACCGATAACACTGTGCACAGAATATACATTTGGCTTATTGAATGAGAATTTCCCTGTCAACCAGATTTTCTCAACCAATAGCCTTATTCTTTGGCACTCTCATTTGGTACCTTTATGTATGCATATTGCCATGTTCAAAATTGCCTATCTTGCTTACAACTCAATCTCTCTAATTGCTCTAAATTGGTATATCTATATGTCGCAATTACTTGCTTTGAGTTGTTTTGCAGGTTTTGATGATGACCTCTTTGGATGTCTTGGTTGTGTCTTAAATTGCTTTCGTTGTGCTCTAACTTGCTACATATATCTAGGTGTATATCTTGTTTTGATACAACCTTGCGGTTCTTAGTGGTAATCATCTTATGGTAAGGATGCATATCTAGTGAGTTATATCTTTTCATGCTTCTAAAATTGCATATCTCTTTGTTTGGATATATATCTACATCTACTCATAGCTTGCTTTATCTTGTGTATCTTTTGGTATCTCTTGCTATGATCTAGATCCTACTAGTAGTCCTAACTTGTGATAATATCTACTAGTAGTTCATATACATGTAGTTCTAACCTTGTTTATAATTGGCATCTTTGCTCATCTATATGATATGCTTGTATCTTGTCTCATACATGCTCAAGCATGTTCCTTGAATTGCATATCTACTATCTTGAGTTGCTTGCATAACATTGTGATGCAGGGTACATGGATCTACATTATATGTAGAATTTGGAGTATTTTTTTGGTTTTTATGCAGATTTGCTCCAGGTTCAGTTTTTGGTGCAAGACTAGTGTTTTTCATGCAGAAACAACCTTTTGCACAAGACTCATTGCTCTACAATGAGCTCTGATGGTTTTTGGTCAAATTTCGTCATATTGAGGGTCAAATTTGCAATTTATTATATTTCTACAACTCTTTATCTTGCATTTTGGGTTGTTCAAGTATATGCTTTAACTTTCTTTTCTTTCTATGCTTGGACAAGCCCCTATCTGTGCTCTTCTACTCTCCTTAGATATATTTGTGATATCTCCTTTATCTTTAACAAGTGATGTTTCTTATTTTCTTTATACTCCCACTTTTTGAAATGACAAAGGGGGAGAAATGCATGTCTTCTTTTGACAAAAGAGGAAGAAGGCATGTCTTACATGAAGAGGAGAAGCATGACCATGTAAAGGGGAGAAGGTAAATGGGAGAAGACATATATGTGTAGAACATATATGAGTAGAAGACATAGTATTCTATAAATGTTATGAAAGCTAACCATGCAGGAGAAATAGCATCAATTGAGGGGGAGTATGAGAACTCCACTAGCATCAATTGAGGGGGAGCATATGAACTCAATTCTATTGAAACCCCTAGGTTTCTCCGAAGGTATGATTTTACTTGAAAGCCTTCAATACATTTATGGAATGGTTTGTCATCTTCAAAAAGGGGGAGAATGTTGACTCAAGGTCAATTAGATCAATGTTGACTCACGTATAAATTGACTAAACCCGTGTTTTGATGATGACTAACCATTCCACATATTGGTGTCTAATGCCTCTACTTGAGTGATTTCAGATTAGGTATAGACACACTCCAATTGCCCTAACTTGCGCATCTCAAATTGGAGAAAAGACAAGTCAAAGTCATACAAGTGCATGTTTTTGTAATATGATGTTAATCCATTAGAATCATGTTGTAAATCACTTGTAATGATTGTATGACTTTAATTAAGCTTAGAAAAATATCAGGAGTACTTAGATCAAATATTAGAGCACTTTAGATGCAACTTTCAAAATTGATTACAGGCACTTTGTCGATCGAGTTTCCCAGTCTGAAAACTCGATCGATCATCCTTGATCAATTTTCTGAAGATTGCATCGGTCGAGTTGTGTTTACACAGAACTCGACCGATGGAGTAACCGACCAAATCAATTTTCATTGGTCGGTCGAGTTTCCTAAGGATAAACTAGACCGATGGTCTGAATATCGGCTTTGTATTTTACTCTATCGGTCGAGTTACCTTTATAGAAACTCGACCGATTGCACTGTACGGGAAAGTGCTGAAAAGTGCTTCTAGCCGTTGTGGAGTTGCAACAAGTGAAAATATATCTGTTGCAAGCCACACAATGGCTAGTTTTCGGCCCCAAGTGTTCCCAAAGGCTAAGAGGTATCCCCAGCTATAAATAGGACCCCTTGGGCTTCATTCCAAGGTTGCGCATTCAATGAAAACTCTTTGTGAGGTTCCTATTCTATAGTTGAGTGCTTCCTACAACCTCCTCTCTCTCTAAGCTTAATCACTTGCTACATCTGTGGCAACACATCCCATTATCACACAGATAACGAGGTGTTACGCAAAAATGTGCGGAAATCACCATAACCACAGCTTATCAAAAACACGGGTTAATTAAAACCGATTACGGAAAACTGATAAACTAGACACATATTACATTCCAGTCCATATCCTGCAAGAAAACATGATATATACATATCCATACAAGCCTGAATACATGTCCACAGCTTAGGGCAATAGCTGTCCTGTCATATCCATGAGTTCACCACCTGTTCATACATATTAAGGCCCACGTCCGGCCCACCGCGGGATATACAAACGATATCGGTCGTACATCGTAAAACAACGTCAAAACACCGCCAAGGACCTGAGAGTACAGGGATGACTCTAGACTCTACAACAAAACATCCAAAACAGCGACATCTCCAAAGCTTGCCTTCTACTGATCTTCTTGCTGCTCGGCCGCAACCCCGCGACCACCACCACGACAAGCTCGACCACCTAAAAAAAGGGTACAAACCAGCGGAGTGAGACAATTGAACATTGTCCCAGCGGGAGGCATAACTCCTCGCCAAAACTACAAAACCTCAGATAAGATAGAGCTTATAACAGCAGATTATTGATATGGAATATAACAGAAGCGATTATGAAAAACAAGCCATCCTTCATCAGACTTACCAGCTATACTAACATATTTCCCAATGGAACCTGATTGACAAGATAAAATATATATGAAACTCACCGCATGGAAGTAAGGCACAGTAACTGCAAGATAAATAAAGTTAACTACACAAACAAGGCCTCAACCAATATTTCGTTTTTGTCTTAAGCAGTATATACTAAACGGCTGTATTACATTTTATTATGCCCTGAGGAAATGAATCGTACCGTTCAAATCCAACCTTCGGCTGCGAAGCCTATAGCCGGTGCCATACAAGGAAGAGCCGGAATCCAAGACCTTCTTCTCCTCATGGTCAGTACATGAGTATAACATAAGCAGGACCGCAGTCTCATGCTGAAGTGGTCATAAGCCACAGGGTCAGCTCCTCAAGCTACCCTCTGCCTAGCCCGCCTCGGTACGTGTCTAAACACCATGCTCTGAGCCATGAACACATTCATGCTCATCATATCACATATCTGGAGCCATGGGCCATGTTCACCGTGCTCATCACACATCCGAGTCTGCAACCGCAGCTGCACTCATTTCACCTCTCTATTTTAGGCTAGGAGAAACCTCGCATATTCAAAAATATGCGCTCCGGGTTGACCCGCAGGAGAACCTGTTTCATCATCACCCTATCCTGAGTGGTGATGAATCTATGGCCAGTGCAGACTACATTACAGATTTCATTATGATTAATTAGTATCTTTTTGATGGATTGCAATATTCAACCAAGTTGTATAACATGCAGGATATAATAGCAAGTAAACAACATAAACTCAACATTATGCATTTTCTACAATTTACATCACATTGATCCATCACAAGGACCTCACATCACAGGTTATCACTTGGCCTCTTGCCAACCATCTAGATCCATCTCAAGGATCATCACATATCTTGGGATCTCAATCCCTCATCACATAGTGCCATAGCCTCTCAAGGCTTTCAACATCATTATGGAACATCATTCATAATACACCTGTCATCACAGTATTCACATTAACCATTTCTCATAGCCTTTCATTGGGCTAAGCATTACCTGCATGGTTAGCATCATTCAATAACCATATGAATAATCAAGAGACTCATCATAATTAATATAAGAAGACAATTAGGGTTATGTACATTGCCAATACAAAGTGACAATAATAACTATATCCGTGTCCCATCTTAAGGGTACACATGTAAGCACATTATCAAGCATTCCTAACGCATGCTCAAGATCATATTTGGCATTTAAGAGAACATAAATATCCTTATTAAGAAACGAGCCACCATAAAAGCATAGTCGACATGTCACCTTTTCATGATAGGCCGTGCCCTCACAAGAGATACCATGAACCCTCACTAATAGCGATCCCGGGCAGACCCATTCCTATCTACCCCTATCGGGCGTGCAGCCCTAACAGGTGTGCAGGGTGTCCGGGCGAGCCACTCAGGTGTGTAAGCTATCGGGCGAGCACTCATGTGTCGGGTGAGCAAAGGAGTGTTGAGCGGGCAGGGTTAGCAAACATGCAAAGCAATGAGTCGGGTATTGAGACGTGCAAGGCAAATGAGCAAGTAGTGTAGAGCATAGGCGAGCAGCCATGTCGGGCGACACACGCAGAGGATATCGGTGAACACTAGTATCGGGTGAGCCAGATGGAACCGAGTGACACAGGGGTGTGCAGGGCATGTAACTGAGCAACCAAAAGCAGGGTGAGCAGGCTTAGGAGGCAAGTGAGCTACTGGGCGATCAGCCTGTCGGGCAGAGCTGGCTCAGGGCGAGCAGGGTCAGGTTGCTCACCCGCCCAAGGTACAAAAAGAGAAGACTTGCTCACTCAAGCCGTGCAAGGCAACAAAGCTATGGGGGCTGTCGGGTAGCACCTCTATGAGCACCACACTCTCAAGATACAACTACTCAAGGTCATCTAAATGAGCTCACCATCTTGCCCAAGGTGAGATGAGGGTGTTGCTCGAGCCACTAGGTCACAAACTCACCTCAATCGGTTAGGAAGGAGGGGTATTGCTCATGACACTAGGACCCAAGCTCACTCATCTAGACCAAGGGGAGAAAGGAGTGTTGCTCCCTAAACCCTAGATCTCAAGGATCGGCCAACATGCAAGATAGCTAAAGAACAACTGCAAACGTGCAAAGGCAAGACTAAAGCAATATATATAAAAAGAGAGTAAAGTAGTTAGGGTTTAGAGTCATGCAACCCGCCTTAAGCTCCAAGGAAGAAGAAGAGATCCAAGCTTCAAGGGATGTCGACCACCAAGGCTCCTCCAAGGGTGTGTATCGGCCACCACCTTCTTCTCCAATGGTGTGTCGACCTCCAAGCTCCTTCTTCAGGGTGTGTCGGCCACCAAGCAAGGGAAAGAGAGGGTGTGTCATGCACAAGAAGGAGAGGAACTAAAGGGACCTCAAGCTAAGGAAGGAACCACCTATATAGAAAGGAAGGGAGGAGAAACCAAGGTAAACACTTGCTATGTGTCGGCCACCCAAGGGACACTTGTCCACCAACTCAAGCCACCACTCTTGCAAGCCATAAGACACTTGTCCAAGATGTGCACCATGTGTCCCACGAAACAAGACCAAGGTTGGACCAAGCACCATGGGCGACACAAGCTCCACACTAGGCCGACACAAGCTCTACTTGGCCGACACAAGGCCCAAGCAAGCCCAAACAAGGAACTCCAAGGCCCAAACAAGCTCAATAAAGGCCCAAAGAACTCAAACAACAATCCCAAGCCTTCCTCTCAACCCTAGAGGAAGCAAAGAGAGAGAAGAGCACCTCTCAAGGTGGCAAACTTGCTCACAAAGCCCTAGACTTAGGTTATTTGCAAGTAGCACCTCCAACTCTCAACAAGGCATAACCAAACCCTAATCACCACTAAAGGTGATTAGCAAGCATCAAACCATCAAGGTTAAGCAGAGCAAATAGGGTAAACTCTAAGCGCAGGTCAGGGTCCTTACAATCTAACCCCCTTTAAGGGATTATGTCCCCGAAATCCGAAGAGAAAAGCGAGGGATACTTCCTCCTCATCTCTTCCTCAAGCTCCCACGTTGCTTCCTTGACACCACGACGCTGCCAAAGAACCTTCACAAGAACCGGGTCCTTTCTTTTCAGCTTCTTGATCCTTCTGTCAAGAATCGCCACATGACCTTCCTCGTAGGTCACTTCTGCATCAAGCTCAACCTCAACTGGCTGTATCACTGTACCTGAATTTGGATGACTTTTCTTTAGCATACTGACGTGGAACACTGGATGCAACCTATGTAACTCTGGAGGCAACTCTATCTCGTAAGATACCTTTCCAACACGTGCTAAGACTGGGTAAGTCCCCATATACCTGGGTGCCAACTTACCCTTCCGACCAAACCTCAGCACACCCTTCCAAGGCGAGACCTTAAGATACACTTTGTCTCCTACCTGGAACTCCAACGGTCGTCGGCGATTGTCCGCATAAGACTTCTGCCTATCCTATGCTACTTTCAACTGTTGCCGTATCACCTTGATCTTATTTGTCGTTTGCTGAACTAGCTCAGGACCCAAAAGTTGATACTCACCGGACTCGTACCAACACAAAGGAGATCTGCACTTTCTTCCATACAGAGCTTCATAAGGAGCCATGTCGATGCTTTGCTGATAACTGTTGTTGTAGGAAAACTCTATCAAACTCAGATGTACATCCCAACTGCCTAGGAACTACAAAACACAAGCTCGAAGGAGATCCTCCACAATTTGAATAGTCCTTTCAGACTGTCCATCTGTCTGCGGATGAAAGGTTGTACTGAATCTCAACTGCGTTCCCAACGCTCTGTGCAACTGTTCCCAAAAACGATTCGTGAACTGAGGACCTCTGTCAGAAACTATCGTTGCTGGCACACCATGCAAACGTACTATTTCATCCACATATACTCGAGCTAGTTTCTCAGTTGTATACGTCGTCTTCACTGGTAGAAAATGGGCAGACTTAGTCAATCTGTCCACTATCACCCAAATGGAATCATGATTCCTAGTTGTCCGGGGTAGACCAACTACGAAATCCATGGTTATGTGATCCCATTTCCATTGCGGTATCGGCAAAGGTTGCAACGTACCTGCCGGCTTCTGATGCTCAGCCTTCACTTGCTGACAAACCACACATCTTGCCACGAACTCGGCTACATCTTTCTTCAGACCGGGCCACCAATATAAGTCCTTCAGACTATGATACATCTTGGTGACACCTAGATGCATCACATACATCGACGTATGTGCTTCTTCAAGCACCAACTTCCTCAGATTATCAACATCTGGAACCACCATCCTGTAACGATAGCAAACTAGTCCATCCCCGGACTCATGAAACCCATCACGCTTGTCGCTGCCGAACTCTGATCTGATCAACTGTACCGCCTCATCTGTCTGTTGTGCATCCTTGATCTGCTGCCTCAATGTAGTCTTGACTTGCATTTGTGCGAAAAGACCAGATAACAAAGAAACTTCCATCTGCACATTCATCTGTCACAGAGAAACAAACATATCCCCCTATGGCAAACCAGGGAACTCAACTGTGCCATCTTTGAAGAAAGAGAAGACTTTCGACTAAGCGCATCTGCTACCACATTTGCCTTACCAGGATGATACTCGATAGTGCAGTCGTAGTCGTTGATCAACTCCATCCATCGCCGCTGTCGCATGTTCAACTCGTGATGCGTGAAGATATACTTCATGTTCTTATGATCCGTAAAGATCTGACACACTTCCCCATACAGATAGTGTCTCCAAATCTTTAACGCATGAACCACTGCTGCCAGCTCCAAATCATGAGTAGGGTAGTTCTCCTCATGCTTCTTGAGCTGTCGCGAGGAAAAAGAAACCACATGATCTTCCTGCATCAACACGCAAGCTAAACCTTTCTTGGAAGCATCACAGAAAACAACATAGCCCTTCCCAGGCTCTGGCAAGATCAACACTGGAGCACTGGTCAACTTCTCCTTCAGACTCTGGAAAGCTTGCTGACATCGATCATCCCAAACAAAAGGTACATCCTTCCTGGTCAACTTCGTCATCGGTAATGCGATCACACTGAAGTCCTTGATAAACCTCCGGTAGTATCCTGCTAAACCAAGGAAACTACAAACTTCTGTCGGCATCTTCGGCTGTTCCCAATCTACAATAGATTCCACCTTCTTTGGATCTACCTTGACTCCTTCAGCGGATATTACATGGCCCAAGAAGGTTACTTCATCCAGCCAGAACTCACACTTACTGAACTTGGCGTACAACTGATGTTGACGAAGAAGAGTCAACGCTCGACGAAGATGTTGCTCGTGCTTATCCTGTCCCGACTATAGATCAAGATTTCATCTATAAAGACTACGACAAACTGATCTAAGAACGGACGGAACACTCTGTTCATCAGGTCCATGAAAGCTGCAGGTGCATTGGTTAACCCAAACGCATGACCACAAACTCATAATGACCATACCTTGTCCTGAAAGCTGACTTCGGTATGTCATCCGCCTTTATCCTTAGTTGATGATATCTAGAACGTAGATCGATCTTCAAGAACATTGTAGCACCACGCAACTGATCGAACATATCATCTATCCTCGGCAACGGGTACTTGTTCTTGATCGTGACCTTGTTCAACTGTCGGTAGTCTATACACAACCGCATCGAACCATCCTTCTTCTTGACAAACATCACTGGAGCACCCCAAGGCGACGTACTCGGTCGGATAAAACCTTTATCCAGCAACTCCTGTAACTGCTTTTTCAACTCTGCCATCTGTGCTGGAGCCGTTCTGTACGGTGTCTACGCAACTGGCTGCGTTCCTGGAACCAGACTGATCTTGAAATCAATCTCTCAAGGTGGGGGAACACTAGGAAAATCCTCAGGAAACACATCGGCAAACTCACGAACAACTGACACCTCCTCAAGGCTAAGACCTTTCCCCTTGGCATCCACTACGGTATTCACCACATGGGCTAAGAACGCCTCACATCCTTGTCGTAACAACTTATCTACCACCATAGCTGATACTAAGCACGTCAGAAGAATCTTCCTATCTCCCTGGAAGATCCACTTCTCTCCAGCAACATCAAACACTGCCTGCTTGGAACCACATTCCAAAACAACCTTATACCTCTCCAAGGTATCCATCCCAAGGATAACATCGAAACCATGCATATCAAGTGGTATGAGGTCCACTTGAATGCTACGTCCCGAGAAAGACAAAACGCAAGATGGAAACTCTTCTCGAAGCAAAGAGGAACCATCAAGAGGGGTTTCTAACAACAAACTATCCTTCTTACAGCTCACAGGTAAACGACAGTTCTCAAGCATACTATAGGCGATAAAAGAGTGTGTAGCACCCGGGTCAACCATAACAAATATAAAGCAAGAAGAAGACATATCAGAATGAAATAACTCCATCTGACCTGTCACTACTCGCGGGTTGACTACCGCCTCCGGCTGATTCATAGCATAGAATCGAGTCGTTGCTTGCTGTCCACGACCTCTGCTTCCCTGAGCAGACGATCCAGCCTGAGACGCTGGACCGCGTCCTCGTCCTCTTCTACCACTGGGTTGTGGTCTCTCAGACCCCAGAAGGTTCTGTCTCGGCTGTTGCGTCACTTCAACATCGTTGTAGGAACAACTTGACTTGATATGCCCTGTCTGACCACAAGCATAACATGTCCTAACATCATCTCGAGGCCTGGATGGCCCCGTCACTGCCACAGAAGCTGAACTTTGTGCCTTAGATGGTGAAGAAACATAACCTCTTCCTCTACTCATAGACCACTGAGATGGCCTACCAGAACCTCTCATAGCTGCCGGTGCTAAAAACCTGGGCTTCTTGAAGACACCAAGCCTCTGACCTTAGAACTAGGAAGGTCTCTTCTTTGCCATGGACCCTCTCTTCTCCCTCACAGAATGTTCGATTCTCCGAACAGATTCCAAAAACGTAGCAAACTATTCCCGATTTTCCAACGTAGAAACCGGTGTCGTTAGCTCAGCACTCAGACCCTTCTCGAAACGTCTGATCCGTTCCTCGTCTGTCGTCGCCATGTGAGGACAAAACCTCAACAGATCCCTAAACTTGGCTTCATACTCGGTGATGTTCATTGTTCCTTGTCGCAAACTCTTGAACTGACGGATCTTCTCATCCAGATATGTCTTGGGAAAGTATCTGGTGACGAACTCGCGTTGAAACACTTCCCAACAGATTACCTCACCAGGCCGCTTCTCTTCCTCGATGCTCCACCAGTGACTAGCAATACCCTTCAGAAGGTAGACATCATGCTTTACTTTGTCCGCTTTGGGGATGTCGAGGATCAGGAAAGCCTTCTCGAGACTTGTTAGCCACAGATCCGCATCCGCTGGATCAGCCGTTCCAGCATATTCTGAAGCTCCGACTCGGCGAAGCCGCTCGAAGGTATTCCCAATACCCCATGCTTCTCCATGGGGAACCTGTGCTTGTGGAGGAGGCACTGGTAATCGCTCAACCATGAGATTCATTGTAGCCATCATCTGCCCCATAAGCTATTGGTAGGCAGGATGTTCAAGAATGGCTGGGTCAGGTTGGGGGACCTCAGGCACCCGATCTTCATGTGCCTGTCCTACTGCTCCATCAACAAATGCAGCATCGCGGTGCTTAGCAGTGAGTTCTTCATGGTTTCCAGACATCTTGGCTTTTCTTCCACTGAGGGCAAAATATTTCTATGAGAAAATCTAGAAAACACATAAGAACAAACACAACCTAGTCCTAGATCCCTGTAGACTCAGCGAACCTAGAGCTATGATACCAAACTTGTGGCAACACATCCCATTATCACACAGATAATGAGGTGTTACGCGAAAATGTGCGGAAATCACCATAACCACAACTTATCAAAAATACGGGTTAATTAAAACCGATTACGGAAAACTGATAAACTAGAAACATATTACATTCCAGTCCATATCCTACAAGAAAACATGATATATACATATCTATACAAGCCTGAATACATGTCCATATCTTAGGGCAACAACTATCTTGTCATAACCATGAGTTCACCACCTGTTCATACATATTAAGGCCCACGTCCGGCCCACCGCAGGATATACAAACGATATCGGTCATACATTGTAAAACAACGTCAAAACACCGCCAAGGACTTGAGAGTATAGGGATGACTCTAGACTCTACAAAAAAACATCCAAAACAACAACATCTCCAAAGCTTGCCTTCTACTGATCTTCTTGCTACTCGGACGCAACCCCGCGACCACCACCACGACAAGCTCTACCACC
Source organism: Alisma plantago-aquatica (assembly GCA_963693085.1). NCBI lineage: Eukaryota > Viridiplantae > Streptophyta > Magnoliopsida > Alismatales > Alismataceae > Alisma > Alisma plantago-aquatica. The sequence continues at coordinate 6,298,752 of OY856410.1, forward strand.
TAAAAAAGGGTACAAACCAGCGGAGTGAGACAATTGAACATTGTCCCAGCGGGAGGCATAACTCCTCGCCAAAACTACAAAACCTCAGATAAGATAGAGCTTATAACAGCAAATTATTGATATGGAATATAACAAAAGCGATTATGAAAAACAAGCCATCCTTCATCAGACTTACCAGCTGCACTAACATATTTCCCAATGGAACCTGATTGACAAGATAAAATATATATGAAACTCACGTCATAGAAGTAAGGCACAATAACTGCAAGATAAATAAAGTTAACTACACAAACAAGGCCTCAACCAATATTTCATCTTTGTCTTAAGCAGTATATACTAAACGGTTGTATTACGTTTTATTATGCCCTGAGGAAACTGTACCGTTCAAATCCAACCTTCGGCTGCGAAGCCTATAGCCGGTGCCATACAAGGTAAATGGAAGAGTCGGAATCCAAGACCTTCTCCGCCTCATGGTTAGTACATGAGTATAACATAAGCAGGACCGCAGTCTCATGCTGAAGTGGTCATAAGCCACAGGGTCAGCTGCTTAGGCTACCCTCTACCTAGCCCGCCTCGGTACAGGTTACAGCACTAGATATTGAGCCACATGTCTAAACACCGTGCTCGGAGCCATGAACGCATTCATGCTCATCATATCACATATCTGGAGCCATGGGCCATGTTCACCATGCTCATCACACATCCGAGTCTACAACCGCAGCTGCACTCATTTCACCTCTCTATTTTAGGCTAGGAGAAACCTCGCATATTCAAAAATATGTGCTCCGGGTTGACCCGCAGGAGAACTCGTTTCATCATCACCCTATCCTGACTGGTGATGAATCTATGGCCAGGGCAGACTACATGATAGATTTCATTATGATTAATTAGTATCTTTTAGATGGATTGCAAGATTCAACCAAGTTGTATAACATGCAGGATATAATAGAAAGTAAACAACATAAACTCAACATTATGCATTTTCTACAATTTACATCACACTGATCCATCACAAGGACCTCACATCACATGTTATCACTTGGCCTCTTGCCAACCATCTAGATCCATCTCAAGGATCATCACATATCTTAGGATCTCAATCCCTCATCACATAGTGTCATAGCCTCTCAAGGCTTTCAGTATCATTATGGAACATCATTCATAATACACCTATCATCACAGTATTCACATTAACCATTTCTCATAGCCTTTCATTGGGCTAAGAATTAACTGCATGGTTAGCATCATTCAATAACCATATGAATAATCAAGAGACTCATCATTATTAATATAAGATGACAATTAGGGTTATGTACATTGCCAATACAAAGTGACAATAATAACTATATCTGTGTCCCATCTTAAGGGTACCCATGTAAGCACATTATCAAGCATTCCTAAAGCATGCTCAAGATCATATTTGGCATTTAAGAGAACATAAATATCCTTATTAAGAAATGAGCCACCATAAAAGCATAGTCGACATGTCACCTTTTCATGATAGGCCGTGCCCTCACAAGAGATACCATGAACCCTCACTAATAGCCATCCCGAGCAGACCCATTCCTATCTACCCCTATCAGGCGTGCAGCCCTAACAGGCGTGAAGGGTGTCCGAGCAAGCCACTCAGGTGTGCAAGCTATCGGGCGAGCACTCATGTGTCAGGTGAGGAAAGGAGTGTTGAGCGGGTAGGGTTAGCAAACATGCAAAGCAATGAGCCGGGTACTGAGCCGTGCAAGGCAAACGAGCGAGCAGGGTAGAGTATAGGTGAGCAGCCCTGTCGAGCGAAACGCGCAGAGGATATCGGTGAACACTAGTATCGGGCGAGCCAGATGGAACCGGGTGACACAGGGGCATGCAGGGCATGTAACTGAGCAACCAAAAGTAGGGTGAGCAGGCTTAGGAGGCGAGCGAGCTACTGGGCGATCATCCTGTCGGGCAGAGCTGGCTCAGGGCGAGCAGGATCAGGTTGCTCACCCGCCCAAGGTACAAAAAGAGAAGACTTGCTCACTCAAGCCGTGCAAGGCAACAAAGCTATGGGGGCTGTTGGGCAGCACCTCCATGAGCACCACACTCTCAAGATATAACTACTCAAGGTCATCTAAATGAGCTCACCATCTTGCCCACGGTGAGATGAGGGTGTTGCTCGAGCCACTAGGTCACAAACTCACGTCAATCGGTTAGGAAGGAGGGGTATTACTCATGACACTAGGACCCAAGCTCACTCATCTAGACCAAGGGGAGAAAGGAGTGTTGCTCCCTAAACCCTAGATCTCAAGGATCGGCCAACATGCAAGATAGATAAAGAACAACTCCAAACGTGCAAAGGCAAGACTAAAGCAATATATATGAAAAGAGAGTAAAGTAGTTAGGGTTTAGAGTCATGCAACCCGCCTTAAGCTCCAAGGAAGAAGAAGAGCTCCAAGCTTCAAGGGATGTCGACTACCAATGCTCCTCCAAGGGTGTGTATCGCTCACCACCTTCTTCTCCAAGGGTGTGTCGACCTCCAAGCTCCTTCCTCAAGGATGTGTCGGCCACGAAGCAAGGGAAAGAGAGGGTGTGTCATGCACAAGAAGGAGAGGAACTAAAGGGACCTCAAGCTAAGGAAGGAACCACCTATATAGAAAGGAAGGGAGGAGAAACCAAGGTAAACACTTGCTATGTGTCGGCCACCCAAGGGACACTTGTCCACCAACTCAAGCCACCACTCTTGCAAGCCATAAGACACTTGTCCAAGATGTGCACCATGTGTCCCACCAAACAAGACCAAGGTTGGACCAAGCACCATGGGCAACACAAGCTCCACACTAGGCCGACACAAGATGTACTTGGCCGACACAAGGCCCAAGCAAGCCCAAACAAGGAACTCCAAGGCCCAAACAAGCTCAACAAAGGCCCAAAGAACTCAAACAACAAGCCCAAGCCTTCCTCTCAACCCTAGAGGAAGCAAAGAGAGAGAAGAGAACCTCTCAAGGTGGTAAACTTTCTCACAAAGCCCTAGACTTAGGTTATTTGCAAGTAGCACCTCCAACTCTCAACAAGGCATAACCAAACCCTAATAAACACTAAAGGTGATTAGCAAGCATCAAACCATCAAGGTTAAGCAGAGCAAACAGGGTAAACTCTAAACGCAGGTAAGGGTCCTTACAATCTAACCCCCTTTAAGGGATTTCGTCCCCAAAATCTGAAGAGAAAAGCGAGGGATACTTCCTCCTCATCTCTTCCTCAAGCTCCCACGTGGCTTCCTCGACGCCACGACGCTGCCATAGAACCTTCATAAGAACCAGGTCCTTTCTTTTCAGCTTCTTGATTCTTTTGTCAAGAATCGCCACAGGACCTTCCTCGTAGGTCACATCTGCATCAAGCTCAACCTCAACTGGCTGTATCACTGTACCTAAATTTGGATGACTTTTCTTTAGCATACTGACATGGAACACTGGATGCAACATGTGTAACTCTGGAGGCAACTCTATCTCGTAAGCTACCTTTCCAACACATGCTAAGACTGGGTAAGGCCCCATATACCTGGGTGCCAACTTACCCTTCCGACCAAACCTCAGCACACCCTTCCAAGGAGAGACCTTAAGATACACTTTGTCTCCTACCTGGAACTCCAACGGTCGTCAGCGATTGTCCGCATAAGACTTCTGCCTATCCTGTGCTACTTTCAACTGTTTCCGTATCACCTTGATCTTATCTGTCATTTGCTGAACTAGCTCAGGACCCAAAAGCTGATACTCACCGGACTCGTACCAACACAAAGGAGATCTGCACTTTCTTCCATATAGAGCTTCATAAGGAGCCATGTCGATGCTTTTCAGATAACTGTTGTTGTAGGAAAACTCTATCAAACTCAGATGTACATCCTAACTGCCTAGGAACTGCAAAACACAAGCTCAAAGGAGATCCTCCACAATCTGAATAGTCCTTTCAGACTGTCCATCTGTCTGCCGATGAAATGTTGTACTGAATCTCAACTGCGTTCCCAATGCTCTATGCAACTGTTTCCAAAAATGACTCGTGAACTGAGGACCTCTGTCAGAAACTATCGCTGCTGGCACACCCTGCAAACGTACTATTTCATCCACATATACTCGAGCTAGTTTCTCAGCTGTATACATCGTCTTCACTGGTAGAAAATGGGCAGACTTAGTCAATATGTCCACTATCACCCAAATGGAATCATGATTCCTAGTTGTCCGGGGTAGACCAACTACAAAATCCATGGTTATGTGATCCCATTTCCATTGCGGTATCGGCAAAGGTTGCAACGTACCTGCCGGCTTCTGATGCTCAACCTTCACTTGTTGACAAACCGCACATCTTGCCACGAACTCGGCTACATCTTTCTTCAGACCGGGCCACCAATATAAGTCCTTCAGACTATGATACATCTTGGTGACACCTGGATGCATCGCATACATCGACGTATGTGCTTCTTCAAGCACCAACTTCCTCAGATTATCAACATCTGGAACCACCATCCTGTAACGATAGCAAACTAGTCCATCCTCGGACTCATGAAACCCATCACGCTTGTCGCTGCCGAACTCTGATCTGATCAACTGTACCGCCTCATCTGTGTGTTGTGCATCCTTGATCTGCTGCCTCAACGTAGGCTTGACTTGCTTTTGTGCGAAAAGACCAGATAACAAAGAAACTTCCATCTGCACATTCATCCGTCGTAGAGAAACAAACATATCCCACCTATGGAAAACCAGGGAACTCAACTGTGCCATCTTTGAAGAAAGAGAAGACTTTCGACTAAGCGCATCTGCTACCACATTTGCCTTACCAAGATGATACTCGATAGTGTAGTCGTAGATGTTGATCAACTCCATCCATCGCCATTGTCGCATGTTCAACTCGTGCTGCGTGAAGATATACTTTAGGTTCTTATGATCCGTAAAGATCTGACACACTTCCCCATACAGATATTGTCTCCAAATCTTTAACGCATGAACCACTGCTGCCAGCTCCAAATCATGAGTCGGGTAGTTCTCCTTATGCTTCTTGAGTTGTCGCGAGGCAAGAGAAACCACATGATCTTCCTGCATCAACACGCAAGCTAAACCTTTCTTGGAAGCATCACAGAAAACAACATAGCCCTTCCCAGGCTCTGGAAAGATGAAAACTGGAGCACTAGTCAACTTCTCCTTCAGACTCTGGAAGGCTTGTTGATATCGATCATCCCAAACAAAAGGTACATCCTTCCTGGTCAACTTCGTCATCGATAACGCGATCACACTGAAGTCCTTGATAAACCTCCGGTAGTATCCTGCTAAACCAAGGAAACTACGAACTTCTGTCGGCGTCTTCAGCTGTTCCCAATCTGCAACAGATTCCACCTTCTTTGGATCTACCTTGACTCCTTCAGTGGATATTACATGGCCCAAGAAGGTTACTTCATCTAGCCAGAACTCACACTTACTGAACTTGGCGTACAACTGATGTTGACGAAGAAGAGTCAACGCTCGACGAAGATGTTGCTCGTGCTTAGCCTGTCCCGACTATAGATCAAGATGTCATCTATAAAGACTACGACAAACTGATCTAAGAACGGACGGAACACTCTGTTCATCAGGTCCATGAAAGCTGCAGGTGCATTGGTTAACCCAAACGGCATGACCACAAACTCATAATGACCATACCATGTCCTGAAAGCTGACTTCGGTATGTCATCCACCTTTATCCTCAGCTGATGATATCTGGAACGTAGATCGATCTTCGAGAACACTGTAGTACCACGCAGCTGATCGAACAGATCATCTATCCTCGACAAAGGGTACTTGTTCTTGATCGTGACCTTGTTCAACTGTCGGTAGTCTATACACAACCGCATCGAACCATCCTTCTTCTTGACAAATAGCACTGGAGCACCCCCAAGGCGACGTATTCGGTCAGATAAAACCGTTATCCAGCAACTCTTGTAACTGCTTTTTCAACTCTGCCATCTCTACTGGAGCCATTCTGTACGGTGTCTGCGCAACTGGTTGCGTTCCTGGAACCAGATTGATCTCGAAATCAATCTCTCGAGGTGGGGGAACACCAGGAAACTCCTCAGGAAACACATCAGCAAACTCACGAACAACTGACACCTCCTCAAGGCTAAGACCTTTTGCCTTGGCATCCACTACGGTATTCACCACATGGGCTAAGAACGCCTCACATCCCTGTCGTAACAACTTATCTACCACCATAGCTGATACTAAGCACGTCGGAAGAATCTTCCTATCTCCCTGGAAGATCCACTTCTCTCCAGCAACATCAAACATTGCCTGCTTGGAACCACAGTCCAAAACAACCTTATACATCTCCAAGGTATCCATCCCAAGGATAACATCGAAACCATGCATATCAAGTGGTATGAGGTCCACTTGAATGCTACGTCCCGAGAAAGACAAAACGCAAGATGGAAACTCTTCTCAAAGCAAAGAGGAACCATCAAGAGGGGTTTCTAACAACAAACTATCCTTCTTACAGCTCACAGGTAAACGACAGTTCTCAAACATACTATAGGCGATAAAAGAGTGTGTAGCACCCGGGTCAACCAGAACAGATATAAAGCAAGAAGAAGACGTATCAGAATCAAAATAACCCAATCTGACCTGTCACTACTCGCGGGTTGACTACCGCCTCCGGCTGATTCATAGCATAGAATCGAGTCGTTTCTTGCTGTCCACGACCTCTGCTTCCCTGAGCAGACGATCCAGCCTGAGACGCTTGACCGCATCCTCGTCCTCTGCTACCATTGGGCTGTGGTCTCTCCGACCCCAGAAGGTTCTGTCTCGACTGCTGCGTCACTTCAACATCATTGTAGGGACAACTTGACCTGATATGCCCTGTCTGACCACAGGCATAACATGTCCTAACATCATCTCGAGGCCTGGATGGCCCCGTCACTGCCACAGAAGCCGAACTTTATGCCTTATATGGTGAAGAAACATAACCTCTTCCTCTACTCATAGACCACTGAGATGGCCTACCAGAACCTCTCATAGCTGCCGGTGCTGAAAACCTGGGCTTCTTGAAGCCACCAAACCTCTGACCTTGGAACTGGGAAGGTCTCTTCTTAGCCATAGACTCTCTCTTCTCCCTCACAGAACGTTCGATTCTCCGAATAGATTCCACAAACGAAGCAAACTGTTCCCGATTCTCTAACGCAGAAACTGGTGTCGTCAGCTCAGCACTCAGACCCTTCTCAAAACGTCTGATTCGTTCCTCGTCTGTCGTCGCCTAGTTAGGACAAAACCTCAACAGATCCATAAACTTGGCTTCATACTCGGTGATGTTCATCGTTCCTTGTCGCAAACTCTCAAACTGACGGATCTTCTCATCCAGATATGTCTTGGGAAAGTATCTGGTGACGAACTCGCGTCGAAACACTTCCCAACAGATCACCTCACCAGGCCGCTTCTCTTCCTCGATGGTCCACCAGTGACCAGCACTACCCTTCAGAAGGTAGACATCATGCTTTACTTTGTCCGCTCCGGGGATGTCGAGGATCCGGAAAGCCTTCTCGAGATTTGTCAGCCACAGATCCGCATCCGCTGGATCAGCCGTTCTAGCATATTCTGAAGTTCCGACTCGGCGAAGCCGCTCGAAGGTCTTCCCAATACCCGATGCTTCTCCATGGGGAACCTGTGCTCGTGGAGGAGGCACTGGTAATCGCTCAACCATGAGATTCATCGTAGCCATCATCTGCCCCATAAGCTGTTGGTAGGCAGGATGTTCAAGAATGGCTGGGTCAGGTTGGGGGACCTCAGGCACCCGATCTTCATGTGCCTGTCCTACTGCTCCATCAACAGATGTAGCATCGCTGTGCTCAGTAGTGAGTTCTTCATGGTTTCCAGACATCTTGGCTTTTCTTCCGCTGAGGGCAGAAGATTTCTATGAGAAAATCTGGAAAACACATAAGAACAAACACAATGTAGTCCTAGATCCCTGTAGACTCAGCGAACCTAGAGCTCTGATACCAATCTTGTAGCTGAAGACTCTTGCAAAGTGGGTAAGTCCTTGATAAGGTTGAAGACTCTTTGTATTGGATAGGTAAGTCTTTTGTTTGGTCATGCATTGTATGTCTTATGAATGAATATAAGAGTGCAATAGTTTGGAAGTCCTAGAGGTTGACCGCTCTAGGCAAGTGGACTGACACACTTCTAGTTTGAAGTGTGGAACCACTCTAAATAGCTTGTCTCTTGGTGTATGTTCAATCTCTCTATCCGTTGCTATGTATGTTTTAGTTGCACTCAAATTACCTATTTAGCAACCTTATCTTGTCATATATCTTAAAGGTTTAATGAGTTTTGTTTATGTGCTTTCATCTCTATTCACCCCCCATCTAGAGCATCTAATCACCCATCTAGGATCCAACAATTGGTATCAGAGCGGGGCTTCTCCAAGCATGCTTCAACAAGTAGGAGAAAATAGGTGACTACAAAGGAGGGAGATACTTGACCAGCCTACCATTCTTTGATGGGAGAAATTTCCTCTATTGGATAAGAAGGCTTCAATTATACATCCAAGGATCAAGTCCTGAGATGTGGCAAATGGTGAACAGCCCATACATGCTACCAAAGACAAAGATTGAAGAATGGGATGAAGATACCTTGAAGAAAACAACCTTGAATGCTAGAGCCATGCACATCCTATATGCCTCCATGACCCCCACCGAGTTCAACCGGATTTCTTCTTGTGAGACAGCCTATGAGGTATGGAGAAAGCTATGCATCACCTATGTAGGGACGGATCAAGTGAAGGAAAGCAAAGTCTGCATGCTCAAAGGGCATCTTGAGAACTTCAAGATGGGAAAGGAGGAGAGTATAGCCAACATGTACTCAAGGCTTAACACCATTGTGAATGGTCTTGCTGTTCTAGGACATCCTATGTCTAGTGGAGAGATCAACTCAAAGATCCTTAGAACTCTCCCCAAGAGATGAGAACCCAAGGTGACTTCCATTGAAGAAGCAAGGTCTCTTAAGGATATTCCTATTGAAGAGCTCATTGGAAATCTTCAAGCACATGAAGCCACACTTGACAAGAGGGAGGAAGTAGAAAGATAAGAGAAGAAAGAGCTAAAGAGAATGAAGAAGGCTGAAATGAAGGCCCAAATTGAAGCTATCATGGAACAAGTCTCTCCATCCTCTCAAGCTAAAGAAGATGCTATGTACTCTAAAGGTAAATTCTACAAAGGCAAGTCCTCCTCCATTCGGTGCTTCACATGTGGAAAGAAGGGTCACTACAAGGAAGATTGCCCACAAGGAAAAAAGACCCATCTTCATAAGAAGAAGGAGAAATGGCACTCAAGCTCAAGTGGCTCCTCCAACTCAAGCTCAAGTGGCTCCTCCAACTCAAGCTCAAGTGAAGATTCAAGTGAAGGATCAAGCTCAAGCTCTAGTGATGAAGGAGAATGCCATTTTGCTCTTATAGCATCAACAAGTGAAGACTCAAGTGAGGAAAATCTAAACTCTTTAGATAAAGAATCTTTGATTGCTATTATTTGTGATATTTTTGCCTCTCTTAAGTCTTCTAAAAGGAAAAGGAAAAAGCTTGCTAGAATTGTTGATAATTTGCATGTAGAACTAGATGATCTTGAACATGCTAATTCTTGCTTGCTTGATGATAAAAATGATTGTCTTAGTCAAGTAGACTCTCTTAAACTTGAAAATGCTAGTTTTCTTGATAAGATTAGATTTCTCGAAGCTCAACCCCTCATGCCTAGTTCCAATGAAGAGCATACTTTAATTGTTGATTATCTTATGCATGATATTGATGTTCTAAAATCTGAAAACAAGGACAAAGATTTTGTTTTGCAAGAATTAGAAACAGAAAATGCCTCCTTGCTTGCTAAAATCAATGTGCATGGATCTTGTTCTAGCTCTACTAGTAGAGAGAATGATGTTGCTGCTCTTCATGTTGATAGAGATTCTTATTTAACTAAAGATCTTTGCTTAGAAAATGATCTTCTGCATGCTAGAGATAATATCAATCATTTGTCTTCTACTATTGCTTCTCTTAAGCATGATAATGATAGTTTGAGATCTTCTTTGCAAAGATTCTTAGTTGGTAAAAAGAGTCTTAATGATATCCTACACCATACTACTAAACAAATTGGTAGACATGGTTTAGGGTATGATAGTAGTCAAGGGAACAACAAAGATAAAGGACCTCCAATATTCCATGGAGAATCCTCTAGTTCCAAGACTATGGGCACATGCAACTATTCTAATGAAATTGGTCATTGTTCTACTTGTTGTCCTTTTAGGAAAGCACCCAAGAGCAATAGGACATGGCTTGATAAACTAACCCCTCTGGACCCAAAAGCATGATTGGGGACCATTTCATCTTTCTTCTTGTAGGTACTTGAAAATGGATTGACTTGAGCTATTGAATTGCAAATTGACTTCTCAATCCAAATGAAAGAAGAAATGTGAGATGTGTAGAGGGTGACAACAAGTGGAAAAAGGAATGGTAAGCACAAAGGTAATGTTTATCTTGCTTATAACCAATCCTAACTTGTTTTATCAAGATAGTGTGCACTATACATATGGTTTTTGAGTCAAAAGTGGTATTTTATGTTTCTCTTCACACCTTGGCTCAAAAACTGTTTCTAATGCTTCTCTAGTGCATTACTTACTTGATTAGACATGTATGGATACGGTTTGTATTTTTAGCATGCCTTTAAATATGTTTTAATGAAATATATATGCTTGTTGACAGCTGATCTGTCGGTCGAGTTTTTCCGGTTTGAAACTCGACCGATAGGCACCAATGGATGTTGCCAACAGCTGTCATCGGTCGAGTTGTCAATGCACAAAACTCGACTGATAACACTGTGCACAAAATATACATTTGGCTTATTGAATGAGAATTTCCCTCTCAACCAGATTTTCTCAACCAATAGCCTTACTCGTTGGCACTCTCATTTAGTACCTTTATGTATGCATATTTCCATGTTCAAAATTGCCTATCTTGCTTACATCTCTATCTCTCTAATTGCTCTAAATTGGTATATCTATATGTAGCAATTACTTACTTTGAGTTGTTTTGCAGGTTTTGATGATGACCTCTTCGGATGTCTTGGTTGTGTCTTAAATTGCTTTTGTTGTGCTCTAACTTGCTACATCTATCTAGGTGTATATCTTGTTTTGATACAACCTTGAGGTTCTTAGTGGTAATCATCTTATTGTAAGGATGCATATCTAGTAGGTTATATCCTTTCATGCTTCTAAAATTGCATATCTCTTTGTTTGGATATATCTCTACATCTACTCATAGCTTGCTTTATCTTGTGTATCGTTTGGTATCTCTTGCTATGATCTAGATCCTACTAGTAGTCCTAACTTGTGATAACATCTACTAGTAGTTCATATACATGTAGTTCTAACCTTGTTTATAATTGGCATCTTTGCTCATCTATATGATATGCTTGTATCTTGTCTCATACATGCTCAAGCCTATTCCTTGAATTGCATATCTACTATCTTGCGTTGCTTGTATAACATTGTAATGCAGGGTACATAGATCTACATTATATGTAGAATTTGGAGTATTTTTTTGGTTTTTATGCATATGTGCTCCAGGTTCAGTTTTTGGTGCAAGACTAGTGTTTTTCATGCAGAAACAACCTTCTGCGTAATACTCATTGCTAAACAATGAGCTCTGATGGTTTTTGGTCAAATTCCGACATCTTGAGGGTCATATTTGCGATTTATTATATTTCTGCAGCTCTTTATCTTGCATTTTGGGTTGTTCAAGTATATGCTTTAACTTTCTTTTATTTCTATGCTTGGACAAGCCCCTATCTATGCTCTTCTACTCTCCTTATATATATTTGTGTTATCTCCTTTCTCTTTAACAAATGATGTTTCTTATTTTCTTCACACCCCCACTTTTTGAAATGACAAAGGGGGGAGAAATGCATGTCTTCTTTTGACAAAAGAGGAAGAAGGCATGTCTCACAAGAAGAGGAGAAGCATCACCATGTAAAGGGGAGAAGGTTAATGGGAGAAGACATATATGTGTAGAACATATATGAGTATAAGACATAGTATTCTATAAATGTTATGAAAGCTAACCATGCAGGAGAAATAGCATCAATTGAGGGGGAGTATGAGAACTCCACTAGCATCAATTGAGGGGGAGCATATGAACTCAATTCTATTGAAACCCCTAGGTTTCTCCGAAGGTATGATTTTACTTGAAAGCTTTCAATACATTTATGCAATGGTTTGTCATCTTCAAAAAGGGGGAGAATCTTGACTCAATGTCAATTAGGTCAATGTTGACTCACATCTAAATTGACTAAACCCGTGTTTTAATGATGACTAACCATTCCACATATTGTTGTCTAATGCCTCTACTTGAGTGATTTCAGATTAGGTATAGACACACTCCAATTGCCATAACTTGTGCATCTCAAATTAAAGAAAAGACAAGTCAAAGTCATACAAGTGCATGTTTTTGTAATATGATGTAAATCCATTAGAATCATGTTGTAAATCACTTGTAATGATTGTATGACTTGTAATTAATCTTAGAAAAATATTAGGAGCACTTAGATCGAATATTAGAGCACTTTAGATGCAACTTTGAAAATTGATTACAGGAACTTTGTCGGTCGAGTTTCCCAGCCTGAAAACTCGACCGATCATCCTTGATCAATTTTCTGAAGATTGCATTGGTCAAGTTGTGTTTACACAGAACTCGACCGATGGAGTAACTGACCAAATCGATTTTCAGTGGTCGGTCGAGTTTCCTAAGGACAAACTCGACCGATGGTCTGAAAATCGACTTTGTCTTTTACTCTATCGGTCGAGTTACCTTTATAGAAACTCGACCGATTGCACTGTACGGGAAAGTGCTGAAAAGTGCTTCTAGTCGTTGTGGAGTTGCAACAAGTGAAAATATATCTGTTGCAAGCCACAAAATGGCTAGTTTTCGGCCCCAAGTGTTCCGAAAGGCTAAGAGGCATCCCCAGCTATAAATAGGACCCCTTGGGCTTCATTCCAAGGTTGAGCATTCAATGCAAACTCTTTGTGAGGTTCCTATTATATAGTTGAGTGCTTCCTACAGCCTCCTCTCTCTCTCTAAGCTTAATCACTTGCTACATCCATTAGAGTGAGTAGGAGATTTGTAAGAGAGCTAGTCCTACATGTATATCTTGTGAGGCTCTCACTTCCACCACCTCCCTTTCTCTCTTTCCAATCATGAAGATGAACGTTCTCTCTCTTGGCTAAGAGAGGTGAAGAAGAACAAGGGAAGGCATCCCTTGGTGAAGATCAAGGCTGAAGACTTGGAGCTAGAGTGGGTAAGCCCTTGGAGAAGGCAGAAGACTCAAGCGCAAGTAGGTAAGTCCTTGGTGGAAGCTTATCCGAGTGAAGGTGAAGTCAAAAGCTGAAGATCCAAGAAGAGTGGGTAATCCCTGCAAGGCTGAGGACTTGTGCAAGAGTGGGTAAGTCCTTGGAGAAGGCCGAAAACTCTTGCAAAGTGGGTAAGTCCTTGGTAAGGTTGAAGACTCTTTGTATTGGATAGGTAATTATTTTGTTTGGTCATGCATTGTATGTTTTATGAATGAATATAAGAGTGCAATAGTTTGGAAGTGCTAGAGGTTGACCTCTCTAGGTAAGTGGACTGACACACTTCTAGTTTGAAGTGTGGAACCACTCTAAATAGCTTGTCTCTTGGTGTATGTTCAATCTCTCTCCCTTGCTATGTATGTTTTAGTTGCACTCAAATTACCTATTTAGCAACCTTATCTTGTCATATATCTTGAAGGTTTAATGAGTTTTGTTTAAGTGCTTTCATCTCTATTCATCCCCCTCTAGAGCATCTAATCATCCATCTAGTATCCAACAATTGGTATCAGAGCGGGTCTTCTCCAAGCATACTTCAACAAGTAGGAGAAGATGGGTGACTACCAAGGAGGGAGATACTTGACCAGCCTACCAATCTTTGACGGGAGAAATTTCCTCTATTGGAGAAGAAGGCTTCAATTCTACATCCAAGGATCAAGTCTTGAGATGTGGCAAATGGTGAATAGCCCATACATGCTACCAAAGACAAAGATTGAAGAATGGGATGAAGATACCTTGAAGAAAGCAACCTTGAATGCTAGAGCCATGCACATCCTATATGCCTCAATGACCCCCACCGAGTTCAACCGGATTTCTTCTTGTGAGACGGCCTATGAGGTATGAAGATATCTATGCATTACCTATGAAGGGACGAATCAAGTGAAGGAAAGCAAAGTCTACATGCTCAAAGGGCTGCTTGAGAACTTCAAGATGGGAAAGGAGGAGAGTATAGCCAACATGTTCTCAAGGCTCAACACCATTGTGAATGGTCTTGATGTTCTAGGCCATCCTATGTCTAGTGGAGAGATCAACTCAAAGATCCTTAGAACTCTCCCCAAGAGATGGGAACCCAAGGTGACTTCCATTGAAGAAGCAATGTCTCTTAAGGATATTCCTATTGAAGAGCTCATTGGAAATCTTCAAGCACATGAAGCCACACTTGACAAGAGGGAGGAAGTAGAAAGACAAGAGAAGAAAGAGCTAAAGAGAATGAAGAAGGCTGAAATGAAGGCTCAAATTGAAGCTATCATGGAACAAGTCTCTCCATCCTCTCAAGCTAAAGAAGATGCCATGTACTCTAAAGGTAAATTCTACAAAGGCAAGTCCTCCTCCATCCGGTGCTTCACATGTGGAAAGAAGGGTCACTACAAGGAAGATTGCCCACAAGGAAAAAAGACCCATCTTCATAAGAAGAAAGAGAAATGGCACTCAAGCTCAAGTGGCTCCTCCAACTCAATCTCAAGTGGCTCCTCCAACTCAAGCTCAAGTGAAGATTCAAGTGAAGGATCAAGCTCAAGCTCTAGTGATGAAGGAGAATGCCATTTTTCTCTTATAGCATCAACAAGTGAAGACTCAAGTGAGGTAAATCTAAACTCTTTAGATAAAGAATCTTTGATTGCTATTATTCATGATATTTGTGCCTCTCTTAAGTCTTCTAAAAGGAAAAGGAAAAAGCTTGCTAGAATTGTTGATAATTTGCATGTAGAACTAGATGATCTTGAACATGCTAATTCATTCTTGCTTGATGATAAAAATGATTGTCTTAGTCAAGTAGACTCTCTTAAACTTGAAAATTCTAGTTTGCTTGATAAGATTAGATTTCTAGAAGCTCAACCCCTCATTCCTAGTTCCAATGAAGAGCATACTTTAATTGTTGATTCTCTTATGCATGATATTGATGTTCTAAAATCTGAAAACAAGGACAAAGATTTTGTTTTGCAAGAATTAGAAAAAGAAAATTCCTCCTTGCTTGCTAAAATCAATGTGCATAGATCTTGTTCTAGCTCTACTAGTAGAGAGAAAGATTTTGCTGCTCTTCGTGTTGATAGAGATTCTTATTTAACTAAAGATCTTTGCTTAGAAAATGATCTTCTGCATGCTAGAGATAATATCAATCATTTGTCTTCTACTGTTTCTTCTCTTAAGCATGATAATGATAGTTTGAGATCTTCTTTGCAAAGATTCTTAGTTGGTAAAAAGAGTCTTAATGATATCCTACACCATACTACTAAAAAAATTGGTAGATATGGTTTACGGTATGATAGTAGTCAAGGGAACAACAAAGATAAAGGACCTCCAATATTCCATGGAAATCCTCTAGTTCCATGACTATGGGCACATGCAACTATTGTAATGAAATTGGTCATTATTCTACTTGTTGTCCTTTTAGGAAAGCACCCAAGAGCAATAGGACTTGGGTTGCTAAACTAACCCCTCTGGACCCAAAAACATGATTGGGGACCATTTCATCTTTCTTCTTGTAGGTACTTCCAAATGGATTGACTTGAGCTATTGAATTGCAAATTGACTTCTCAATCTGCATGAAAGAAGAAATGTGAGATGTGTAGAGGGTGACAACAAGTGGAAAAAGGAATGGTAAGCACAAAGGTAATGTTGATCTTGCTTATAACCAATCCTAACTTATTTTATCAAGATAGTGTGCACTATACATATGGTTTTTGAGTCAAAAGTGGTATTTTATGTTTCTCTTCACACCTTGGCTCAAAAACTATTTCTAATGCTTCTATAGTGCATTACTAACTTGATTAGACATGTCTGGATATGGTTTGTATTTTTAGCATGCCTTTAAATATGTTTTTATGAAATATGTATGCTTGTTGACAGCTGATTTGTCGGTCGAGTTTGTCCTGTTTGAAACTCGACCGATAGGCACCAATGGGTGTTGCCAACAGTTGTCAACGGTCGAGTTGTCAATGCACAGAACTCGACCGATAACACTGTGCACAGAATATACATTTGGCTTATTGAATGAGAGTTTCCCTCTCAACCAGATTTTCTCAACCAATAGCCTTATTCTTTGGCACTCTCATTTGGTACTTTTATGTGTGCAAATTGCCATGTTCTAAATTGCCTATCTTGCTTACAACTCTATCTCTCTAATTGCTTTAAATTGGTATATCTATATGTCGCAATTACTTGCTTTGAGTTGTTTTGCAGGTTTTGATGATGACCTCTTTGGATGTCTTGGTTGTGTCTTAAATTGCTTCCGTTGTGCTCTAACTTGCTACATCTATCTAGGTGTATATCTTGTTTTGATACAACCTTGAGGTTCTTAGTGGTAATCATCTTATGGTAAGGATGCATATCTAGTGAGTTATATCCTTTCATGCTTCTAAAATTATATATCTCTTTGTTTGGATATATCTCTACATCTACTCATAGCTTGATTTATCTTGTGTATCTTTTGGTATCTCTTGCTATGATCTAGATCCTACTAGTAGTCCTAACTTGTGATAACATCTACTAGTATTTCATATACATGTAGTTCTAACCTTGTTTACAATTGACATCTTTGCTCATCTATATGCTATGCTTGTATCTTGTCTCATACATGCTCAAGCCTGTTCCTTGAATTGCATATCTACAATCTTGAGTTGTTTGCATAACATTGTGATGTAGGGTACATAGATCTACATTATATGTAGAATTTGGAGTATTTTTTTGGTTTTTATGCAGATTTGCTCTAGGTTCAGTTTTTGGTGCAAGACTAGTGTTTTCCATGCAGAAACAACCTTCTGAGCAAGACTCATTGCTTTGCAATGAGCTCTGATGGTTTTTGGTCAAATTCTGTCATCTTGAGGGTTAAATTTGCGATTTATTATATTTCTGCAGCTCTTTATCTTGCATTTCAGGTTGTTCAAGTATATGCTTTAACTTGCTTTTCTTTATATGCTTGGATAAGCCCCTAAATGTGCTATTCTACTCTCCTTATATATATTTGTGTTATCTCCTTTCTCTTTAACAAGTGATGTTTCTTATTTTCTTCATACCCCCACTTTTTTAAATGACAAACGGGGAGAAAAGCATGTCTTCTTTTGACAAAAGAGGAAGAAGGCATGTCTTACATGAAGAGGAGAAGCATGACCATGTAAAGGGGAGAAGGTAAATGGGAGAAGACATATATGTGTAGAACATACATGAGTAGAAGACATAGTATTCTATAAATGTTATGAAAGCTAACCATGCAGGAGAAATAGCATCAATTGAGGGGGAGTATGAGAACTTCACTAGCATCAATTGAGGGGGAGCATATGAACTCAATTCTATTGAAACCCCTAGGTTTCTTCGAAGGTATGATTTTATTTGAAAGCTTTCAATACATTTATGGAATGGTTTGTCATCTTCAAAACGGGGGAGAATGTTGACTCAAGGTCAATTAGGTCAATGTTGACTCACATCTAAATTGACTAAACCCGTGTTTTGATGATGACTAACCATTCCACATATTAGTGTCTAATGCCTCTACTTGAGTGATTTTAGATTAGGTATAGACACACTCCGATTGCCCTAACTTGCGCATCTCAAATTGTCGAAAAGACAAGTCAAAGTCATACAAGTGCATGTTTTTGTAATATGATGTAAATCCATTAGAATCATGTTGTAAATCACTTGTAATGATTGTATGACTTGTAATTAAGCTTAGAAAAATATCAGGAGCACTTAGATCGAATATTAGAGCACTTTAGATGCAACTTTGAAAATTGATTACAGGCACTTTGTTGGTCGAGTTTCCCAGCCTGAAAACTCGACCGATCATCCTTGATCAATTTTCTGAAGATTGCATCGGTCAAGTTGTGTTTACACAGAACTCGACCGATGGAGTAACTGACCAAATCGATTTTCATTGGTCGATCGAGTTTCCTGAGGACAAACTCGACCGATGGTCTGAATATCGGCTTTTTCTTTTACTCTATCGGTCGAGTTACCTTTATAGAAAATCGACCGATTGCACTGTACGAAGAAGTGCAGAAAAGTGCTTCTAGCCGTTGTCGAGTTGCAACAAGTGAAAATATATCCGTTGCAAGCCACAAAATGGCTAGTTTTCGGCCCCAAGTGTTCCCAAAGGCTAAGAGGCATCCCCAGCTATAAATAGGACCGCTTGGGCTTCATTTCAAGGTTGAGCATTCAATGCAAACGCTATGTGAGGTTCCTATTCTATAGTTGAGTGCTTCCTACAACCTCATCTCTCTCTCTCTCTAAGCTTAATCACTTGCTACATCCATTAGAGTTAGTAGGAGATTTTCAAGAGAGCTAGTCCTACATGTATATCTTGTGAGGCTCTCACTTCCACCACCTCCCTGTCTCTCTTTCCAATCATGAAGATGTAGGTTCTCTCTCTTGGCTAAGAGAGGTGAAGAAGAAGAAGGGAAGGCGTCCCTTGGTGATGATCAAGGCTGAAGACTTGGAGCTAGAGTGGGTAAGCCCTTGGAAAAGGCAGAAGACTCAAGCTCAAGTAGGTAAGTCCTTGGTGGAAGCTTCTCCGAGTGAAGGTGAAGTCAAAAGCTGAAGATCCAAGAATAGTGGGTAATCCCTACAAGGCTGAAGACTTGTGTAAGAGTGGGTAAGTCCTTGGAGAAGGCAGAAGAATCTTGCAAAGTGGGTAAGTCCTTGGTAAGGTTGAAGACTCTTTGTATTGGATAGGTAAGTCTTTTGTTTGGTCATGCATTGTATGTCTTATGAATGAATATAAGAGTGTAATAGTTTGGAAGTCCTAGAGGTTGACCTCTCTAGGCAAGTGGACTGACACACTTCTAGTTTGAAGTGTGGAACCACTCTAAATAGCTTGTCTCTTGGTGTATGTTCAATATCTCTCTCCCTTACTATGTATGTTTTAGTTGCACTCAAATTACCTATTTAGCAACCTTATCTTGTGATATATCTTGAAGGTTTAATGAGTTTTGTTTAAGTGCTTTCAGCTCTATTCAGCCCCCTCTAGAGCATCTAATCACCCATCTAGGATCCAACAATTGGTATCAGAGCGGGTCTTCTCCATGCATACTTCAACAAGTAGGAGAAGATGGGTGACTACCAAGGAGGGAGATACTTGACTAGCCTACCAACATTTGATGGGAGAAATTTCCTCTATTGGAGAAGAAGGCTTCAATTCTACATCCAAGGATCAAGTCTTGAGATGTGGCAAATGGTGAACAGCCCATACATGCTACCAAAGACAAAGATTGAAGAATGGGATGAAGATACCTTGAAGAAAGCAACCTTGAATGCTAGAGCCATGCACATCCTATAAGCCTCAATGACCCCCACCGAGTTCAACCGTATTTCTTTTTGTGAGACGGCCGGCCTATGAGGTATGGAGAAAGCTATGCATCACCTATGAAGGGACGGATCAAGTGAAGGAAAGCAAAGTCTACATGCTCAAAGGGCTGCTTGAGAACTTCAAGATGGGAAAGGAGGAGAGTATAGCCAACATGTACTCAAGGCTCAACACCATTGTGAATGGTCTTGCTGTTCTAGGACATCCTATGTCTAGTGGAGAGATCAACTCAAAGATCCTTAGAACTCTCCCCAAGAGATGGGAACCCAAGGTGACTTCCATTGAAGAAGCAAGGTCTCTTAAGGATATTCCTATTGAAGAGCTCATTGGAAATCTTCAAGCACATGAAGCCACACTTGACAAGAGGGAGGAAGTAGAAAGACAAGGGAAGAAAGAGCTAAAGAGAATGAAGAAGGCTGAAATGAAGGCTCAAATTGAAGCTATCATGGAACAAGTCTCTGCATCCTCTCCAGCAAAAGAAGATGCCATGTACTCTAAAGGTAAATTCTACAAAGGCAAGTTCTCCTCCATCTGGTGCTTCACATTTGGAAAGAAAGGTCACTACAAGGAAAATTTCCCACAAGGAAAAAAGACCCATCTTCATAAGAAGAAGGAGAAATGGCACTCAAGCTCAAGTGGCTCCTCCAACTCAAGCTCAAGTGAAGATTCAAGTGAAGGATCAAGCTCAAGCTCTAGTGATGAAGGAGAATGCCATTGTGCTCTTATAGCATCAACAAGTGAAGACACAAGTGAGGTAAATCTAAACTCTTTAGATAAAGAATCTTTGATTGCTATTATTCATGATATTTGTGCCTCTCTTAAGTCTTCTGAAAGGAAAAGGAAAAAGCTTGCTAGAATTGTTGATAATTTGCATGTAGAACTAGATGATCTTGAACATGCTAATTCTTGCTTGCTTGATGATAAAAATGATTTTCTTAGTCAAGTAGACTCTCTTAAACTTGAAAATGCTAGTTTGCTTGATAAGATTGGATTTCTATAAGCTCAACCCCTCATGCCTAGTTCCAATGAAGAGCATACTTTAATTGTTGATTCTCTAATGCATGATATTGATGTTCTAAAATCTGAAAACAAGGACAAATATTTTGTTTTGCAAGAATTAGAAACAGAAAATGCCTCCTTGCTTGCTAAAATCAATGTGCATGAATCTTGTTCTAGCTCTACTAGTAGAGAGAATGATGTTGCTTCTCTTCATGTTGGTAGAGATTCTTATTTAACTAAAGATCTTTGCTTAAAAATGATCTTCTGTATGATAGAGATAATATCAATCATTTGTCTTCTACTATTGCTTCTCTTAAGCATGATAATGATAGTTTGAGATCTTCTTTGCAAAGATTCTTAGTTGGAAAAAAGGGTCTTAATGATATCCTACACCATACTACTAAACAAATTGGTAGACATGGTTTAGGGTATGATAGTAGTCAAGGGAACAACAAAGATAAAGGACCTCCAATATTCCATGGAGAATCCTCTAGTTCCATGACTATGGGCACATGCAACTATTGTAATGAAATTGGTCATTATTCTACTTGTTGTCCTTTTAGGAAAGCGCCCAAGAGTAATAGGACTCGGCTTGCTAAACTAACCCCTCTGGACCCAAAAACATGATTGGGGACCATTTCATCTTTCTTCTTGTAGGGACTTGCAAATGGATTGACTTGAGCTATTGAATTGCAAATTGACTTCTCAATCCACATGAAAGAAGAAAGGTGAGATGTGTAGAGGGTGACAACAAGTGGAAAAAGGAATGGTAAGCACAAAGGTAATGTTTATCTTGCTTATAACCAATCCTAACTTATTTTATCAAGATAGTGTGCACTATACATATGGTTTTTGATTCAAAAGTGGTATTTTATATTTCTCTTCACACCTTGGCTCAAAAACTGTTTCTAATGCTTCTATAGTGCATTACTAACTTGATTAGACATGTCTGGATATGGTTTGTATTTTTAGCACGCCTTTAAATATGTTTTTATGAAATATATATATGCTTATTGACAGCTGATCTGTCGGTCGAGTTTCTCCTGTTTGAAACTCAACCGATAGGCACCAATGGGTGTTGCCAACAGCTGTCATCGGTCGAGTTGTCAATGCACAGAACTCGACTGATAACACTGTGCACAGAATATACATTTGGCTTATTGAATGAGAATTTCCCTCTCAACCAGATTTTCTCAACCAATAGCCTTATTCTTTGTCACTCTCATTTGGTACCTTTATGTATGCATATTTCCATGTTCAAAATTGCCGATCTTGCTTACAACTCTATCTCTCTAATTGCTCTAAATTGGTATATCTATATGTCGCAATTACTTGCTTTGAGTTGTTTTGCAGGTTTTGATGATGACCTCTTTGGATGTCTTGGTTGTGTCTTAAATTGCTTCCGTTGTGCTCTAACATGCTACATCTATCTAGGTGTATATCTTGTTTTGATACAACCTTGAGGTTCTTAGTGGTAATCATCTTATGGTAAGGATGCATATCTAGTGAGTTATATCCTTTCATGCTTCTAAAATTGCATATCTCTTTATTTGGATATATCTCTACATCTACTCATAGCTTGCTTTATCTTGTGTATCTTTTGGTATCTCTTGCTATGATCTAGATCCTACTAGTAGTCCTAACTTGTGATAACATCTACTAGTAGTTCATATACATGTAGTTCTAACCTTGTTTATAATTGGCATCTTTGCTCATCTATATGATATGCTTGTATCTTGTCTCATACATGCTCAAGCCTGTTCCTTGAATTGCATATCTACTATCTTGAGTTGCTTGCATAACATTGTGATGCAGGGTACATAGATCTACATTATATGTAGAATTTGGAGTATTTTTTTGGTTTTTATGCAGATTTACTTCAGGTTCAGTTTTTTGTGCAAGACTAGTGTTTTTCATGCAGAAATGACAAAGGGGGAGAAATGCCCGTCTTCTTTTGACAAAAGAGGAAGAAGGCATGTCTTA
The DNA here is from genome assembly GCA_963693085.1 of Alisma plantago-aquatica. Classification (NCBI taxonomy): domain Eukaryota; kingdom Viridiplantae; phylum Streptophyta; class Magnoliopsida; order Alismatales; family Alismataceae; genus Alisma; species Alisma plantago-aquatica. The sequence continues at coordinate 6,321,381 of OY856410.1, forward strand.
CATGAAGAGGAGAAGCATGACCATGTAAAGGGGAGAAGGTAAATGGGAGAAGACATATATGTGTAGAACATATATGAGTAGAAGACATAGTATTCTATAAATGTTATGAAAGCTAACCATGCAGGAGAAATAGCATCAATTGAGGGGGAGTATGAGAACTCCATTAGCATCAACTGAGGGGGAGCATATGAACTCAATTCTATTGAAACCCCTAGGTTTCTCCAAAGGTATGATTTTACTTGAAAGCTTTCAATACATTTATGGAATGGTTTGTCATCTTCAAAAAGGGGGAGAATGTTGACTCAAGGTCAATTAGGTCAATGTTGACTCATGTCTAAATTGACTAAACCCGTGTTTTGATGATGACTAACCATTCCCCATATTGGTGTATAATGCCTCTACTTGAGTGATTTCAGATTAGGTATAGACACACTCCAATTTCCCTAACTTGTGCATCTCAAATTGGAGAAAAGACAAGTCAAAGTCATACAAGTGCACGTTTTTGTAATATGAAGTAAATCCATTAGAATCATGTTATAAATCACTTGTAATGATTGTATGACTTGTTATTAAGCTTAGAAAAATATCAGGAGCACTTAGATCGAATATTAGAGCACTTTAGATGCAACTTTGAAAATTGATTACAGGCACTTTGTCGGTCGAGTTTCCCAGCCTGAAAACTCGACCGATCATCCTTGATCAATTTTCTGAAGATTGCATCGGTCGAGTTGTGTTTACACAGAACTCGACCGATGGAGTAACTGACCAAATCGATTTTCATTGGTCGGTCGAGTTTCCTCAGGACAAACTCGACCGATGGTCTGAATATCGGCTTTGTGTTTTATTCTATCGGTCGAGTTACCTTTATAGAAACTCGACCGATTGCACTATACGGAAAAGTGCAGAAAAGTGCTTCTAGCCGTTGTGGAGTTGCAACAAGTGAAAATATATCCGTTGCAAGCCACAAAACGGCTAGTTTTTGGCCCCAAGTGTTCCCAAAGGCTAAGAGGCATCCCCAGCTATAAATAGGACCCCTTGGGCTTCATTCCAAGGTTGAGCATTCAATGCAAACTCTTTGTGAGGTTCCTATTCTATAGTTGAGTGCTTCCTACAGCCTCCTCTCTCTCTCTAAGCTTAATCACTTGCTACATCCATTAGAGTGAGTAGGAGATTTGTAAGAGAGCTAGTCCTACATGTATATCTTGTGAGGCTCTCACTTCCACCACCTCCCTTTCTCTCTTTCCAATAATGAAGATGAAGGTTCTCTCTCTTGGCTAAGAGAGGTGAATAAGAACAAGGGAAAGCGTCCCTTGGTGAAGATCAAGGATGAAGACTTGGAGCTAGAGTGGGTAAGACCTTGGAGAAGGTAGAAGACTCAAGCTCAAGTAGGTAAGTCCTTGGTGGAAGCTTCTCTGAGTGAAGGTGAAGTCAAAAGCTGAAGATCCAAGAAGAGTGGGTAATCCCTGCAAGGCTGAAGACTTGTGCAAGAGTGGGTAAGTCCTTGGAGAAGGCGGAAGACTCTTGTAAAGTGGGTCAGTCCTTGGTAAGGTTGAAGACTCTTTGTATTGGATAGGTAAGTATTTTGTTTGGTTATGCATTGTATGTCTTATGAATGAATATAAGAGTGCAATAGTTTGGAAGTCTTAGAGGTTGACCTCTCTAGGAAAGTGGACTGACTCACTTCTAGTTTGAAGTGTGGAACCACTCTAAATAGCTTGTCTCTTGGTGTATGTTCAATCTCTCTCTCCCTTGCTATGTATGTTTTAGTTGCACTCAAATAACCTATTTAGCAACCTTATCTTGTCATATATCTTGATGGTTTAATGAGTTTTTTTTAAGTGCTTTCAGCTCTATTCACCCCCCTCTAGAGCATCTAATCACCCATCTAGGATCCAACAACTATTTTTATCATTTAAAAACATGTATACATTCAAAGAATTCCCAAATTCACCCATAGAAAAACTACCTATTTTGGCATAAATCCCATGTAAACTTATGGAATTTTTATGTAAAAAGCAATAAATCATTATTCCACACATACGTGTATTCTTTCTTGAAGTATCCTTCATCATGAATCATTCTTTGAATGAATGACTTTATAGTTCAAGCATTTCTTTATGGAATCCTCATTTTGGATGGAATTATCATATTACATTAATTTTGTATTTTTGTCTAAGCAATATATATCATAATTGCAATGACGTGCATGCATAAAGAGAAATGTTGAAAAAATCATTGAGGATATCACTTATTAAAGCCAGGGGAGATATTTTTGAATTCTACCTATGTCATGGATGTCATTTTAATCCCTTTTGCGTCTTATTTTATTACTTAACCTTCATTGGACACATGATTTAATCAACTACTAGTATACTATACTACCATTCCATTTGTTACATTTTTTCATTCCTTAAAAAAATTCTTTTGCATACAATGTAATTAAATCTTTTCCCTCTTTCTCTTACATAGTGGATTTTATGAACATGTTGAGAGGTAACTCTAAGATCGACCAACTAGTTAGTTTTTTTTTCTTTTTTGCATCATTATCTGATCTAGTTAACTTCAAACGTCCTACTTTAATATAATTTTTTTCCTTTATACCAGCTGATACTTTGTTCATTGTGTCTTGAATTCTTTCAGAAACCTTTACTATGGGAAAGGTGTTTGGGGTTTTGTGGGTTTGGAATTTACATGAGTATTAGGTAATGGTGTCACAACTACATAATTCATAAGAACCATTGTAACTATAGTTATTATGATGGTTATCCATTGAAGTAAACGAAAGAATATTGAAATTAATGTGTATAGTTCAACATTGATTTTTAAGGTTTGGCATAAATCGTCTAAATGGCCATTGTCTTGGTGCCATACTTTTGTGGCATAACCTAGAACATTTGGTCTTTAGATTTGTTAATTAGTTTGTATTTGATTTTATCTTATTTTTAAAATTTAAACCTAAATATTCAATTTTGATGTACCTTCATGTTATTATTGTGATTGACCATAAGTAGTAGAATTAAACATCATTATAAAGATGAAATACATGTTGGTATGATGATGTCATTGGAATAAAAATTGGGTAGTAATTGATTAGAAAATGTTTGGAACCTCACTGGGGTATCTTTAATTCCAAGTTTGCTCTTACTCATTACTACTTCAAGGGCATAATGTTCCTTCCTATTCAATAGTAGTAGATTTGAAAATTATAACAAAGACAAAATACAAATTGTGATATAATGATGTCATTGGGAGATTAGTTGTGTAGTCCCCCAATTATGATTTGATTGGGACCTCACTTGGGTATCTTTAGTGACATGTTTACTATACTCATTACTATCATAATACTACAATGTGACCTTCTATTCAACTGAGCAGCAACACTGATCACAAAAACTGATTTAGGCTCAATTCTCATGCTTGTCTTATATGTATTGAGCCAAAGGTTACCTTTTTGGTAGCTCTATTGGCAAAATTGACCTTAATCTCCCACTTGTTTGCACTACACCTCTTTAGTCATTTTAAACACTTGTAAAGGTTGGTATATCAATAACACAAGACTAACTAGATTAACTTTAGAGTTGAAACTCGATATTCCCATATTCATCTCTATCCATTAGTCTAGGAAGCATATTACTAATTATTTTGTGATAATTCAACCTTTGTACATAGTTGCAAGTTATCTTCTCAGCTTTTTTGATGTCCTACTCCTTTGCAAATACACACTGCAATGGGATTTGTTTTCTTGTTGCATGTCATATCAACATTTAATTGCTATAGTAAACTATTATTGATGTCCAATTAGGCTACATTACATAATGTTGAATAATATCTTCTTCAAACATCCTCCTTCGTGCCTATTTGATGAGATGGATCCTCTATGTTCACCTAATGGGAGGACTTTCTTATTTCCAAATATAATATTTACTTATTATTGAAGGTCCATAACTCCTCTTGTGTTATGTAAATCCTATAAAAATGTATTTGGTCCAAAGCTAGGGTAAAGGAGGAGGGTGGGTGGTAGGTTGACATCTGTCCATAAAACTTTGTCACTCATTTTATGATAAGGATCCTTATAAAAATTTCATTGGAGAATACCTACCTAGTGATGTTTGATATAGAGTCGCCTGGTTGTACTGAAGAAAAACAAAGGGTTACCACACCTTAGATGGGTGTGGGTAAAGAAACTAGTCCCCCTACATCATTAGATGGATGTAATAAAAATTTAGCAAGGGCAACATTTTTTATAAAGTAAGTAAAAAGCATGTGTAAAAAAGGATAAGTGCAACATATTTTATAGAGTAGGTAAAAAGTAGGCGAGGAAAAAAGGATTCGAGTGGGATCTTAGAATATTGTCTCGTTTCACAAGAAAGACTTTAAATATAGTTGATACCATGATTAGAAGAGAAGTTATCAGTATCTGTTTGCAGGAAACCATGTTAAAAGGGGAAATGTGTAGAGAGACTAGAGACACATTGTACAAATATGGTGTAGAACTATTGACCTACATAAAAATGGATTTAGAATTATTATTAATAAAATATTGAGTGATGTTGTTGTTAAGAGCACAAGTATGGATGAGAGAATCATAGCTACCAAATTTTTTTTTTGCAAGAATGAGTTACATTTATTGATTAAACTCAAACAAGCTACAAATATTAACCTCTGACGTGTTCCAAGGAGGTTTAGAAGTGAAATCGAATGCCAAGGCATTATGCAACACATGTCTGGCCATAAAGTCCTCTACCAAGGTTAAAGTTCTAGGTAGAAAACAAAAAACAATGCTAGATAGATGGGCCTTAGATCATTCCCTAAGAAAGGGTTTTAGGCTCAATAGGGAATCTTTGGTGTTGTTCAAGAAGGTGATGCCTACTTTGGAGTTGGATAAAATGATGGGATTCGTAAGATCTTCAGCATGATAGATGCTAACAACATTTGAAATAGCTCTAACTTTAGCTTCCACAACATTGGCTGCGTGACCTGGGTTGCCAAGGCCTCGAATTAGCTCTCTACAGGTGGATCTGATATAGATACTCGACGCATATGTGTTGGAGTGACTGTTGAACACCACATCCAGCAGACAAAATATTCATTATCTTCGAACGGTATTCTTTCTGGCCAGCTGTGATAGTGTTTAAAGATTTGCCTTGGTAAATCTGAGATAGAACGGGAGCGTTCTCAGATGAACTTGATCTGGACGTTAGTCAGGGTAGCTTTTAGAGAATGGACAAAGTCATTTCTAGCCTTCCACAAATGCTAACATGTGATGGCCTGTAGTGGATTTGCCTTAGAACTCGTAATGATAGAAGAACACCAGGTGTCAAAATCCATGTTGTCAAAGTGTTGAGGAACCCCTAATCCACGCCAGACCGCGTTTCTTCTCTCACAACCCCAAAGGTAGTGTAGGAGAGTTTCATCACCATTTTTACATTGCGGGCAAACCATAGAAATGTCCATGTACCGTCAAGACTTCTTCACATGAGTGTTGAGTGCATTGTGAACCAGAAGACATAAGAAGGTTCTGACCTGACTTGGAAGTTTGAGTTTCCACATGGCTTTCCAATCCCCAACTCTCATAGTCTCTTTCTAGTGCCTGACAGCTGTAAGGTGAGGTCAATGTAAATTAACCGAGAGGATCCTCATTCCATGCCCACACCCACCCATCAGGACCTACTGAGGGAGATGGAGGAAGGATACCTTGAATATGTGACCAAGTATTGGTAGGGAGATATTTATGGATAAAAATCCAATCCCACGTACCATCATCTGAAACCATGGATTAAAGCTTGATGTCCTATGGCCCGTCGGGGATGACAAAGATGGGGTGATAATATGTTAGACTAATATTAGGGAACCATGGTTCAATCCAGATGTTAATGGTAGAACCATCATTTATGATTCTTCTACAATTTCCCTAGATAAGTGGACTCATGGAATAGATGAAGGACCCAGAAGGGGAGCAAGAACCTTTCTTCAAAGTGCCCTTCGAGTAATATTTGTGTTTCATGACCTATACCAACAGTTTCTAGGGGCACGATAAGAATGTATAGATGTTCTTTATCATTAGTGAGGTATTGGTAAGAGGCATCCTTGATACCCAAACCACTATTATTCTTGGAGAACATGACATTTTTCCAGGAGATGAGTGAAATTTTGTGCTACTCATTGCTCCCATGCCAAATGAACTGTCTGATATGCTGATATATGTCCTCGCATATGGCTTGTGAGAGGCATACCGATTGCATTGTATAGGAGGGAATCGCTTGCAAAGTGGCTTTAGCTAGCATCATCTACCCATCTAGAGAAACATGACGATGCACCCATCCATTCATCTTAGCTTTGATGGAGTCCACTGTTGGATAAAATTGGACATTATGATAAATCCCTTTGTTTCAATGATGACAAACATTTCATTCTTGTTGATCTAACGTGCTACTTGAGTGTTGCAGGAATAAGGTGGATGACAAAGCTCTAGGGAATCTATATGCTTGAATGATTGTAAATGTCATGAAATGTAATCAATTGTAAACTTGTACAAATATATAATGTACAAGTACTTATATTTCATGTAAATCAAGCGTTAGATCTTCCCTAGCCAATCACCACACTTAGATAGGTCATCTCCTTCAAATAGGATCACATATGCACACTCATACATATACTTAGTGCCTAAATTGAAAGATTGAAACAGGGTCAATCTCGGTCGACCAAACTCTTCGACCGAGACACTCTCGGTCGACAATCTTCTCGACCGAGAAAGACCCAAGTAGCCGTTAGACACAGCTGACAAGGTAGTTGGCAGTTGCAAATGAGCGTTGATCCAGAGAGCCTGTCGGTCGACAAAACTTCGACCGAGTAGGTATCTCGGTCGACAATTTGTCGACCGAGATGGTCTCTGACAACAACTGCAGAATAAAGCAACTAGTCGTTACTAATGCACCTAACTTATACCTAACGGCTAGTTAAGCACTTAGAAAACCCTAGAAGTTGTCTAGAACGTCCTTAAGCATCCATAAGCCATTCCTATAAATATGACAAGCCATATGACACTCAAATACACTTGATACACACTTGAGTACTCTTTGAGCAAGCAATTACATTTGCAATCTATTTTGAGCAATAGAGCAATTCCTACATTGGCTATTCATTCCTATTGCTCTAATTTCGTGTCCTATAGGCTAGCATCTCCTTACCACAGCACTTACACTTCTACACTCATTGGTTAGGAGATCAATACGCTTGATATAGGAAAATCAAGCCTTGTGCTTAAAAGGATAAGTTGTATTTTCTATTTTCCTTCTTGTTCCTTTTATTCTTTGTATTCTCCTTGCTACTCCTAGGGTTGGAGGCTGCGGATTGGAGAAGGTTCTTCTCGGAGGAGAAGGTGGACTTCAAGCTACTTCAAGAAGGCTATTGCAACGGGAAGCTACTTCAAGAAGGCTATTGCAACGGGAAGCTACTTCAGGAGGAAGGCTGCTTCAAGGTTGGTGCAATTACTTCTAGGTGAAGGCTGCTTCAAGGTTGGTGCGATTACTTCTAGGTGAAGGCTGCTTGAAGGGTTTAGGGAGAGAATTGTAATTTTATGTAAAGTCGTTGTGAGGTAATAAAATTAAATTCTTTCCAAATCCCGGTTGGGTAAGCAACCGGGTAGTGGACTGACTACCTTAGTATTTGCTAAGGTAGGAACCACTCTAAATCCTTGTCCCCTTGTCCAATATTCTTGTGGTTGGTTGTTTGAGTTAAATAATTGTTAAAATTGTTCTAAAACTCTATTCACCCCCCTCTAGTGTTTTTTTCAATTGGTATCAGAGCGGGCTTCAAGGAACCCTAACCAGGTCTTGAAGAATGGAGGGAAATGTTGATTACAACTGCAACAAAAGGTGCAGCTTGGACAAATCTACAACATGTTGCAATTGGTGCTTAGGAACAAGCCACACAACAACTAGCTGCCCATGGAGATCAAAGAAGGAAGAAGAACACAAGGAGTGTCTTATTGCTACAACTAGTGAAGAAGAAGAAGAGGTAAGCCTTTTTGATTTATCTAAAGAAGAACTAGTTGCTAGTCTTGAAGAGACACACAATAAATATGTTGAGTGCAAGAAGAAGCTAAAGAAATCTAATAAAGCAAATGATGATTTACATGCTAAGCTTCTTGCTATTACATCTGAAAATGAAAATCTTAAAAAGATCATTGAAGATCATGATATTAAGATAAAATCTATAGAGGCAAATTGCAATTTACTTTCTTTAGAAAAGATTAATTTGCAGACTCAAGTGAACGATCTTCAAAAACAACCCATATTGTGCACCCATATAGATTATGACACTATTGTCAAAGAAAGAAATTCATTGTCATCTAATCTAGACCAAGCAAAACTAGATATCAAGAAGAGAATGGATGAGATTGCCAAGTTACAACAACAAGTTCGTAGTTTAAATAATAATGGCATTCTTGATCAAATCCTAGATAATCCCTATCATCAAATTGGGAGAAGAGGATTAGGTTACAAGCCTAAAGGGAAATCATATCAACAACCTAGTTGGAGAAAGTCACAAACCCATCAATCTATATATGTACCTAAAGGAACATCTTCACCCAAGGACAACACAGAATACAACCATAGAAAAAGATATGAGGTTGACTCAATATGTTGTCATTATTGTTTGCGCCTTGGTCACTATTCTTTTTCATGCCCTTACAAGAGAAAAGATGTCGAGTTAGTTTGGGTTCCAAAACCTCCAAACTAAATGAATAGAATTAAGTTGAGATATGACCAAGGACCTTAGTTACATATCTCTATGTCTATCTCAACTCAACATAATGAGATAACAAATAAATTTAAGTATATAAATATTTTACTTGCATAATTATGTTTTATTTAGAAGTAATTAACAGTTCCAGGAATCTTGTCGGTCGAGAGACTGTCGACCGAGAACCCATCGGTCGAGAAATTGTCGACCGAGCATGTCACTGATTTTCAGACTGCTGTAAAATTGCTGAATTCTTTTGAAATTGATCAAAATTGCTATCTATTTGTGATTAATGACTGTACAATAAAATATAAATCATGGAAATCATCCTTGAAAGTTTATATGAGATTAATTTGGTTTATTCTCTAAATAATTTAAGTCAAAAAACTAAAATTATGCTTAGTTTAAAGGAAATTTCTGTTTTATCATTATATGCTTTTATTGTTCTATCATTACATAGGCAAGCAAAATGATTCATTGGTGATATATATCTTAGAAATGCTTGCAAAGAGCACAATGTTATAAAAAAATTTCAATTGGTATCATTAAAAGATTTGAAATATTCATCATGCTTTCATGTTTTTATATTGAGTATCACTTAAACATGCATCAAAAATTGATATGAATGCTTAATTGGAAATCTGCAATTTATGCCTCTTGGTTGAAATAAAATTTAGCCAAGGGGCGCTATGGTCGTAGTCAAGGACGACCTAAAATAAGCTTTGACAAAATGCTTATTTGGACATCATTTTATTGCACTTAATCTTAGTATACTTTTGCTAAAGGTCAAAATCAAAATTTAAAATCATTTGTGACCTTAGAAGCTTTAAATTGCTTTAAATTGTAAGATTAAGGGGGAGTTCATAAGAACAAATTTGATTAAGAAGCTTACAAAATATTGAAAACATCATTTGAGGCTTGTTACGACCTTAGTACTTTTTACTCTTGATTATGAAGAAATCTATGAATAAAAATGATATAACTTGTTCTTAAAGGAATTCTCTAAACAAATCAAGGCTTAACATCCCATGCATTTGGTTAGAGACATTTTTATGTATTCTAAGATTAAAGGATTCTCATTTGATTTTTAGGGCTTAACATCCCTTAATAGATGAGAAATCAATATACATTCATCATAAGCTTAAGGGAATCTCATATCATTTCAAGGCTTAACATCCTTTGCAAATGATTGAGAAACTAATTGTGGATAAATTAGACAAAAATAATATTAAATCCATATTTCTAATAGAATATCTATTTAAGGGGGAGCATCGTATAAAATTAAGGGGGAGAAGAAATATAAAATGTTCAACCTGGATATCTATTTAAGGGGGAGCATCGTATAAAATTAAGGGGGAGAAGAAATATAAAATGTTCAACCTGGATATCTTTTTTAAATGACAAAGGGGGAGAAAGAATATAAAATCAAAAATATAAATGAGTTTCATCTTGATGGCTAGCATTCACTTGCACAACAAGAATAGCTACAAAAGGTAATATTCAGGTATGAAACTCACATGCTTTATATTTCCTTATTTCATATTTAGGAAATGTTTGTCATCTTCAAAAAGGGGGAGATTGTTGGATAAATTGGACATTATGATAAATCCCTTTGTTTCGATGATGACAAACATTTCATTCTTGTTGATCTAACGTGCTACTTGAGTGTTGCAGGAATAAGGTGGATGACAAAGCTCTAGGGAATCTATATGCTTGAATGATTGTAAATGTCATGAAATGTAATCAATTGTAAACTTGTACAAATATATAATGTACAAGAACTTAGATTTCATGTAAATCAAGCGTTAGATCTTCCCTAGCCAATCACCACACTTAGATAGGTCATCTCCTTCAAATAGGATCACATATGCACACTCATACATTTACTTAGTGCCTAAATTGAAAGATTGAAACAGGGTCAATCTCGGTCGACCAAACTCTTCGACCGAGACACTCTCGGTCGACAATCTTCTTGACCGAGAAAGACCCAAGTAGCCGTTAGACACAGCTGACAAGGTAGTTGGCAGTTGCAAATGAACGTTGATCCAGAGAGCCTGTCGGTCGACAAAACTTCGACCGAGTAGGTATCTCGGTCGACAATTTGTCGACCGAGATGGTCTCTGACAGCAACTGCAGAATAAAGCAACTAGCCGTTACTAATGCACCTAACTTATACCTAACGGCTAGTTAAGCACTTAGAAACCCCTAGAAGTTGTCTAGAATGTCCTTAAGCATCCATAAGCCATTCCTATAAATAGGACAAGCCATATGACACTCAAATACACTTGATACACACTTGAGTACTCTTTGAGCAAGCAATTACATTTGCAATCTGTTTTGAGCAATAGAGCAATTCCTACATTGGCTATTCATTCCTATTGCTCTAATTTCGTGTCCTATAGGCTAGCATCTCCTTACCACAGCACTTACACTTCTACACTCATTGGTTAGGAGATCAATACGCTTGATATAGGCAAATCAAGCCTTGTGCTTAAAAGGATAAGTTGTATTTTCTATTTTCCTTCTTGTTCCTTTTATTCTTTGTATTCTCCTTGCTACTCCTAGGGTTGGAGGTTGCGGATTGGAGAAGGTTCTTCTCGGAGGAGAAGGTGGACTTCAAGTTACTTTAAGAAGGCTATCGCAACGGGAAGCTATTTCAAGAAGGCTATTGCAACGGGAAGCTACTTCAGGAGGAAGGTTGCTTCAAGGTTGGTGTAATTACTTCTAGGTGAAGGCTGCTTCAAGGTTGGTGCGATTACTTCTAGGTGAAGGCTGCTTGAAGGGTTTAGGGAGAGAATTGTAATTTTATGTAAAGTCCTTGCGAGGTAATAAAATTAAATTTTTTCCAAATCCCGGTTGGATAAGCAACCGGGTAGTGGACTGACTACCTTAGTATTTTCTAAGGTAGGAACCACTCTAAATCCTTGTCCCATTGTCCAATATTCTTGTGGTTGGTTGTTTGAGTTAAATAATTGTTAAAATTGTTCTAAAACTCTATTCACCCCCCTCTAGTATTTTTTTCATCCACAAGAGAGGCGTGAGTGTTACGGTTGATTTTCTTGTGAATGATGGGGACACTGAGATACCTGCGTAGATCCTCTGTGAAAGGAATGCCCATGCGTCTACTTATACGATTTTTATCAGAAGAGGAAATGTTAGCGGAGAAGTAGCACTTTGATTTAATAGCGGAGACTTCCTATCCTGAGGCAGCTGAGAAATCATGAAGGATACACTTTAGGAACAAAGCCTGGCCAGTAGAAGCTTCCGCAAAGAGTATGATATCGTCTGCGAACATAACGTGTGAGATGAGCGGCCCACTCTTCGACATTACCATGGGTTTCAACTCACTATTGTGTACTGCTACAGATATAGCATAGTGTAGACTCTCCATGCATAGAATAAAATGTAGGGGCTCAAAGGGTCTCCTTGTTGAACACCTTGGTTGGCTTTTATAGGAGGGAGGGGGCTTCCATTCCACAGGATAGAGGAATGCCCGGAAGAGATGGTTCTGATGATCAACTCAGCAATAGACCCAGGAAGACCAACCTTCGCAAGAGTATCTTTAATGAAATTCCTACTCATTTTGTCAAAAGCCTTAGACAGATCAAGTTTCACCTCCATCCATTTCTTCTTTCCTTTCTGAAAATGCATGGAGTGGATGGCCTCTTGAACAATGAAAATATTGTCGACCGCCATTATCTTTCTATAGATCTCTATTAAAGTACATGATGTCGTATCACACCAACTTTCTCTTGTGTATGTGATCAGAGAAGAATATACATCAGAACACGATTAGTAATCCTCTATAGTAGCACCGTCTGATGGATAAGATGGATAAGGAGGTATTTTTCGAGACCCCAAAACCTTCATTTGTTTTTTAATCGTGCTTTGTCTACCTTAGTCGCATGGTCTATGCGATCCACCATTCTGGATTTGTTTTCAATTATTAAAAATTATGCGATCTACTTAAGTCAATGCGACTATTTTGGAGCATCACATTGATTGGCGGCATTCCTGTTCTTCGATATTGGCAGGCATAGATACGTCTGCTGCTTGGCTGGAGAGAATGTTGCTACTCCATTGTTCTCCGAGTCCCACCATTCCTGTTCTTGTCTACGTCAATGCCCTTTTTCTTTCTGCTCATATTGTCCAATAATTTCTGATTCCATTTCCCTCCAATATATGCTCACGCCCCTGTTTTGTAGTTTCAAATCAAGGTAGAAATAAGTCCCTTGCTACTATATTATATCTAAAAGTGTGGGTGTTATGCTACACAGTGAGTGCCACTCTAGAAGTACATTTCTATAGAAGTTACGACATCAGTCAACGTTTGTTACATAGTCTAGTATCTATTCATGTCTTATTGACCTTTAAAAACAAACCAACTTACCACATGTCTTATTGTCCTCTAAAAATAAGCCAATTTATTTCTCTTACCATTTTAAAGAAATGCAATTATGTAAGTATAGATGTTAAAGTTTAGTGCCTCATAGTTTTACATCTAGCGTTAAGTTGCAGTGTATTCTTTGTTGAACTAAAATATTTGTTGTTAGTGTGTTAACTAGTACTTTATTTTCAGTTCTTTAAATAATTGAGCCAAGTTGGTAATTTGCTTTTGTATATATGCAGGTGGTCGATTCTTTTCATTTCTGTGCTATGAAAACATGATTGAGTTGCGGTTCAGTTCATTGGATGCTAGGAGGATGTCCTATCTGGTCTTTCTGGTTCCAGTTGTGACTTGTCAAGTGATTAGTATGTTGGTGCTTGTCAATCTGTACTAGTATTTTCAACTAAATTGTATTTTGTTTTGTAAAGAAGCGTGCCAACTTGTACTTCCTTCTTCACTTTGCTGTTAGTGCTTAAAAGATTGAGTCAAGTTGATAATTATGTCATGCAGTTAGAATTTTGGTTCTTATTAATTAGCAGAACTCCACGTGAGTTTTGTTTACACGTAGTGGAACCGCCTTGTTTAAGTCATTGCAGACACCAACAGTTTTTGGGGGTGTTTGCGAGTTTTTGAAATTCCTGCTGTCACAATAGCACTTTTGTGAAGGAAAAAAAAACAGCGGGTATTTGCGGGTTTTCTAAAATCCATATTTCGGGTCGGGTTTTTTTAGGTTGAGTATTTGCGGGCTTTTTAGTTAGTATATTTTCAGGTCCAGGTCGGGTTTGGGTTTGTGGAAAACGGGTCGGGTCGGGTTTGGGTCGGGTTTTCAAAAACCCGACCTGTTGCCGCCATGCCTAGAGCCCGAGCCCCACCACCCGCAAGTGGCTTTGGAATCATCTTTCAAGCATTGTTGATTGTGTCTCAAGTGATTGAGCGGTCATCGGAGATTTTAATACAATGCTATCTCCCTCAGAGAAGGAAAACCACGAGACAAATGCAATAATAATAAATGGTTGGCTGAGCGGGAGGAAGTCAGATTAAGTTCATGTAGACAGTATAACAAAAGAAGGCCGATTTAGATACACGTTGATTTGAGTCCTGCGAACAATAAAGAAGCTGAACCACGCTACAGGTGGCAATTATCAGTGGCGCGACGAGGGAAACGCGAGCGCCTCAATCGAGGTCGCAGACCGGAGAGGAGAGGATAGGCTGTAATTGAGATCGAAGATGAAAAGACGGGGTACTACCTGGAAGAGGCCGAGGACCTGCATTGCCTCCTCCCTCACCCCCTCATCACCCATCTGGGATTCCACCTCTTCGACAAACTAATGATTCGATTAGTAAACCCACTTGAGATTCTCCGTCTTCCTCAAGCTTCCATCACTGCAGTCGCCGTCGTCACTCTACCGTAGTCGACTCGCCAGCCGTCTTCTCTCTATCAGCAATCGTCCCGCTCTATCACCACCTCCTTTGAATCTTCGCTTGAGTTGGGACCACACCGCTAATGGCTAGCCTGTGAGAGTCGTGAGATGGTGGAGACAGCTAGAGGGGTCCGCCACATGAGGAACTGGAAGGAGATAGATTCGAAAACCCTACACTCAAAAATACCAGGGAGAGGGAGACAAGGAGTCGAGGAGGCGAAGGAAAGCCCGAGGACGGACCGACAGAGAGTCCGAGTTATGACTGAGTGAGTAATTGAGTCTGTGAGTGTGATGTGCGGGTCCATCAGCGCCCGCTTAGTTCTACCGAAAACACGCGTCTAGCAGGCAATACTCACAGTCCTCGACCCGAGAAAATACCAAACCCGAAAAAATCCCCATTTTGGGTGTCGGGGGTCGGATCGAGTAGGGTAGGACAGGATTTTTCAGCCATGCCTATCGGGCTCCCATAAACAATCGTGATCAGGGACTTGTTGTTAATACGGCAATGAATGAATTGTCTATGGTTCAGGAGAACTTCGACCTACATGGTATGTTGATCCCAAAGGACCCAAATACCGGCAGAGAACTCAATCGCCTCCACCCTGTGTGAGGAGGAGAATCCAATAGATCTGATTATGCTTTCTTCCCGTACACCACTGCACCGTGGCTCAACGATGGACATGATATTTAACTTGAACTTTCTTTTCAAATAACGAAGAAATTGAACTTTTTTATCAGAGAAGGCGCCCTGTATATTCCAACACAAGTAATTCATAATGATAAAGTGCAATAACTCAGATCATGGTCTGTAATCTAACCACTGGGCCCGGGTCGACCTCTGCTATAGTCTGAGAATCATCACCCACAACTTTTGGATCTGTGGAACTGAAGAGGCGTCGCGCCTCAGACACTTTAGCACTATTTGGGGAATCACGAGCTTTCCCCTTCTTTTGTTATTCTATCTGGGCTACTGGGAGCAGCCTGGTATATTATTCGTCTATTCGCAGTAGCACACCATGCCTTGCTGCTCCTGCACCATTGCCAGTCACAGTGGAAGCACCAAAGTGATAGTTAAACTGGAAGGGGGGGTCCTCCATGTTAGATTGAGATCTGCCGGTGTAAGAGTCATCATCGAAGAGATTCATTGTAGTGTCAACGGGTCGTGAGTTTCCATCAACCTCTTTCTCCTTGTTGCTTACGTTTACCTGCTTGTCCCCAGAATTCTTCTTGCGGTTCCTTCAGTTTATTACTATTTTCCATTCTCCTAGTGCTGCACCCCATGTTTCCGCCTAGGGTGGGGAGGTGTTCTGAGTCTGGGGTGGTCCCTTATCAGAAGAATTTCATTGGTTGGCCTCATGAGACTGACGGGGCAGGTGCCTTTCTAGTTTCTAGCATGCATCACTGCTGAGTAGGGAATAATAAGTTGGGGCATCGTGGGATTTTCAGTAGCAACAGCTACCGAGTGAGGGCACCTTGAGTCCTCATGGCCAATGCATCCACAACGAACACATAGGGTTGGATGATTCTCATACTCGATCTTGAAGATCTCCCCATTGATGAAGACGACATGTAACAGAGGGTTACAAGTATCTATTTCAGTGGAAATCCTTGCGAACCTACCACAGTTACCCTATGTTGTTGTAGAATCTATCTTAATCATCTTCCCAACTAGGTTGGCAATGCAGTGAGAAGTTGAGTCTGGTAGAGATGGATCAATAGGTCGGGGACTCTAATCCACACGACGAGCTTAAGAGGGATAGGGTCGGAGGGACGAAAGTGCAGTGACCACGTCTGGACAGACAAGTAATTCCTGAAAAGGGTCCAAGGTCCCCAAGTGAGAATTTTGGCATAGTCGTCGTAGTTGAAGAGCTGCACCACGTAGTATCCATTATCAAGATCAATGATACAAAAGTTGTCATGGATTTCCCAGAGAATTGCAATTCTATTGAATAACGCCTAGAACCCGATGTTCATTCCAATAGCTTTGATAACTATCGCGAATATAGGTTCTAGCAAGGGAGAGACGACTTCTTCCCTGATGGAAATAGCGGGTACAATGTTGTTTTGGTAGATGACTACGTCAGACGCTTTTAATAGATCCAGGGAGATTATGGGATAGCCATTCCTGATCCCACGGCCTGTGACTGAGTCCCTATAGGTCTTCTTTTCACCCTGTGACTTGGACGATTCCACCACCTTATCGATGTGCGTCAATCCTCGACCATGCATTCTTCTTCGCTCAAAGATGGTCCATCTGCTACCTCATCTTTGATGAGGTACTCCTTATCCGGATCTTCCATGTAGTCATCTGAAGGAGGGCGAGCATGGCCGATACCTCCTTGTCCCCCCGGCCTCAGGATCGTTGGAGCCGCCACCTCTCATAACCCTAGTCTTATGATCTAGGCACTATCAAGTGCAGCCCATATGTGTAGCCAACTACCAAATATTTTCATAGGGAGAGATTTTTAATATTATTAGTGCTTATGCCCCATATTTTGGTCTTAGTGAGGACGCCAAGAAGGATGACATGGATGGACTGATGAAAGGAATATCATAGAGGAGAAGATCATTATTGGGTGTATTGGAGATTTTCCAGCTGTATTTTAGAAATATCTATTTGGTCTATCTTCCATATTTGGTCGGTCTACCTTCCATATTTGGTCTAGGCCTTGTAACTATATATATGGTCTCTTGTGAATAAGAATAGACACGGAAGTATTTTTCCTTCGATTGTTTTTCTCTCAAATCTAATCATGGTATCAGACGTATTTCAATCCCTTCCACATTAACCCTATTGCCTCCTCCTTTGCCCTAAACCTGCCGTCGACGTTCCATTTTTTTTTCTCTCGCTGTTGTCCTTGCTTGAACGGTTTCGGTCCGTTCATCTCCGAGTCTGTGTATCTTTGTGGGTGTCTTCGATCTCCTTCGATGGGTGATCAGCACAAGGACGCTGCGGTGAGTTTTTACTCGTCTTATTATCTCCACCCCTCTGATCATCCGGGGCTTTCTATATGTCATGTGACGTTCAAAGGTGACAACTTTGATGAATGGGTGGAAGCTTTCCGCAATTCTCTTTGTGCAAAGAGGAAACTTGGCTTCATCAACGGGACTATTACTCATCCTGTTGATTCTGCAACTACTCATCCTACGGTAGAGGATTGGTGTATGGTGAATTCGATGCTGGTGAGTTGGGTTCTTCAATCCATTGATGTCTCCATCCGCTCGTCTATCACGTGGTTTCCTACGGTCAAGGAGTTGTGGGACAATCTACAGCAACGTTTTTGCATTAGGAACGGTGCTCGTAAGCTTCAATTACGAGAGCAAATCTATAGTTGTCGTCAATCTGGACAAACTGTTGTTGCATATTATAATGTTCTTCACAAGTTATGGGAGGAACTCAATCATTATGCTCCAATCCGTACCTGCTCGTGTGGTAAATGTTCGTGCAATCTCAACACCATTTTTATTACCGAATATATAGAGGAACGTGTTCATCAGTTTTTGATTGGCTTGGATGCTAATCTTTACGGTCCTCTTCGGTCTCAAATTATGGCTCAAGATCCATTGCCTTTGTTGAACAAGGTTTATGCTCTTTCTATTCAGGAGGAAAGGATGAAGACGATAGTGAATCCTCAAACTCTGACCCCAACTGACTCTGTCGCTTTTATTGTCCGTCATCCGCAGTCCGCTCCACAGCCGCCGTCATAGACACCGTCTTCGGCTTCATCTAGTGGCTCGCAGCGGGGGAACAGAAAATGTCTTCATTGCTCGCATTGTAATCGTCTGGGGCATGATAAAGAGAGCTACTTTCAATTAATCGGGATACCTGATTGGCTAAAGGATCGATTAGCTGCTCGTGAGGCTGCCAAGTCACTGTCCAAGCCGTCATCTTCTGTTGTAGTCAATGTTGCAATTCGGCTGCCAAGTCGCAGACCAAGCTGTCATCTTCTGTTGTAGTCAATGTTGCAATTCAGCAGCCTCCTACCGGCTTCTCTCCGATTAGCCAGGCGGATCAATCAGCTCTTTCTCCTGCTCTGAATCAGAGTCAAATGGTTGTTGTGTTAAACATGTTCAATGCTTTACAATCTTCCAAAAATTAGTATGGTATGTGGTATGATTGGATTTTAGATAGTGGGGCATCGTATCATATGACCGACAATCTTTCCCATCTTCACAATATTGTCAATGTGCAGGTTGTTCACATTAAATTGCCTGATGGTCGACTCTCCTCAGCCTCTAAGGAGGGTCATGTCCTGATGGGCAATGTTTGCTTGTCTCATGTTCTATTTGTTCCTAGCTTAAGCTGCAACTTGCTTATGCTTGCATAGTTGACTAGAGAACTTAATTTTCTTGTTCTTTTAATGCCTTCGGTTGTTGTACTTTAAGAAATCAGTTCGAGGATGGTGATTGGCGTGGGTAGAGAGCATGGCCGGGTTTATTGGCTGTAGAGTCTTCATGCTGCTGTGCGCACATCCTCTATTCAGTCTTCTGTTGATTTGGCAATCCTGTGGCATCGTCGACTTGGTCATCCATCGTCATCTGTCTTGTCTTCTATTTCATCTTTACAATTCAATAAAGACTCGCTTGTGAGACTGTCTCCATGTACTTCTTGTTTTCAAGCTAAACAAACTAGATTGTCATTTCTGGAAAGTTCTAATAAAGCTGTTGAGTTATTTGAACTGATTCATTGTGATGTGTGGGGTCCTTACAGTACACCTTCTCTTGGGGGTGCTCATTTTTTTTCTCACTATTATTGATGACCATTCTCGTGTTGTTTGGGTTTGCCTTATTCAGTCCAAGATGGAGGTTGCTACTCGGTTTCATCATTTTTGTGCGCTTCTCACTACTCAATTCTGGACTCGAGTGCGCGCTGACAATGGAACTGAATTCTTACCGCTTCATTCCTTCTTTGTGGATCATGGTATTATGTTTGAGACATCATGTGTTTACACACCTCAGCAGAATGGAAGAACAGAGCATAAGCATCGTCATCTGCTAACTCCCTTTGTCTTTTTGGGGGGAATGTATTACTGCAGCTGCATTTCTGATCAATCAGACTCCAACGCCTGTTCAGGGCAATCGTTCTCCTTATGGGATTTTGTATAATCATCCACCATCATATGATATGCTTACGGTGTTTGGCAGTCTTTGCTTTGCAGCTCAAAATCCCAAGGCCCGAGATAAGTTTGCCTCTCGTAGTCGCAAGTGCATGTTTGTGGGTTATCCGCAAGGCAAGCGGGGCTGGTCTCTGTATGATTTGGAGACCAAGGAAGTGTTTGTCAGCCGTGACATTGTTTTCTTTGAGGAGTTCTTTCCATTTGCTGAGGCTCCTCCTATTACAGATGCTTTGCCTATATTGTTTCCATCCCTGACCGTTTATGAGGATGCGCCATCATCTACTGACGTTGGAGACGGATCTGACACGTCCTCCCCTCCAGCTGCATCGTCCTCTTTGGATGTTCTGTCTCTATCTTTCCCTTCTGACGACAGGGGGAGTACTGTTGTTCCTGCTCAGTCGTCTGGTAATGTCAGACAGAGCACTCGTACAAAGAAGCCATCTACTCATCTTAAAGACTATGTCTGTCAGACTGTTCTCCGCATCACAACCCCCGCTCTCTCACCCACTCTCGCACCACTATCACTGTCCTCAGGTACACCTCATCCTATTGCAGCATACGTTTCGTGTGCTAATTTCTCACCTTCACATGTCCGGTTTATTACTGCTGTTACAGTTGGTCATGAGCCATCCTCATTTAAGGAGGTTGCTTCTCTGAAACCCTGGCAGGATGCTATGTTGTCTGAACTTCATGCACTTGAGCAGAATGGCACATGGATCTTATCTCCATTACCTGCTGACTAGAAACCTATTGGGTGCAAATGGGTGTATCGTATTAAATACAACTCGAACGGGTCTATTGAGAGATACAAGGCTCGTTTAGTTGTTCTTGACTGTCGTCAGGTTGAAGGTGTTGATTATACGGAGACGTTTGCTCCAGTTGCCAAGATATCATTCGTCTGTGTCTTCTTATCTGTTGATGTTATAAGAGGCTGGGAGCTTCATCAGATGGATGTCCACAATGCATTCTTACATGGGGATCTGGACACGGAAGTGTACATGATTCATCCACCGGGCCTTATGCATGTGCCACCAGGGCATGTTTGTCGTCTGCAGAAGTCCCTCTACGAGCTCAAGCAGGCTCCCCAAAACTGGTTTGCCAAGCTATCATCTGCTCTGTGTGCATTCGGTTTTTTTCAGAGTTATGCTGATTATTCTTTATTCTCATATACTCTGCGAGCTATCACCTTACATGTCATTGTCTATGTTGATGATCTTATCATTGCTAGAAACGATTCTAGTGCCATTGCTCATTTCAAGAACTATCTCAGCAGCTTCTTTCATATGAAGGATCTTGGTCACCTGAAGTATTTTCTCGGTATTGAGATTGCTCGTAACGCCTCAGGTTTATTTCTCTCCCAACGCAAGTACACTCTTGATATTTTGTCTGAGGCTGGTATTCTCGCTGCCAAGCCTTCTGATTTCCCCATGGAACAACATCATCAGCTAGCCAGGTCGACCAGTACCCTGTTTGCTGAGCCTGACCGCTATAGGTGCCTTGTTGGTCGTCTTATCTATCTCACTATCACTCGCCCTGATATTGCGTACTCTGTCCACGTCTTAGCACAATTTATGCAGGATCCTATGATGGACCATTGGGATGCTGCTACTCATGTTCTTCACTACTTGAAGGGTCACCCTGGATAGGGTCTTCTATTATCAGCTTTGAGTTCCTTGCAGCTCACAACTTTCTATGATTCTGACTGGGCCACTTGTCCTGAGACCAGGCAATCTCTCACTGGCTATTTTGTTATTCTTGGTCGTTCCCCCATATCCTGGAAGACCAAGAAACAGGCGACGGTGTCGCGTTCTTCGGCAGAGGCCGGATATCGAGCTATGGCCTCAGTTTGTTGTGAGCTCATCTGGCTCAAGTCTCTTCTACGTTCCTTGGGTGTTCAACATGCTTCTCCTATGCGATTGTTTTGTGAAAATCAGGCAGCCTTACACATAGCTGCTAATCCAATTTTCCATGAGTGGACGAAGCATATTGAGATCGACTGTCATTTGATTCGGGAGCAGATTCAAGCAGGCAATGTCTCTACTGCTTACGTTCCGACTACGGAGCAACCTGCTGACTTGTTTACCAAGGCGCTTGGTAAGGGGCAGTTCCATTTTTTGTTGGGCAAGTTGGGCATTTTGGATCCTCATGCTCCAACTTGAGGGGGAGTATTGGAGATTTTCCAGCTGTATTTTAGAAATACCTATTTGGTCTATCTTCCATATTTGGTCGGTCTACCTTCCATATTTGGTCTAGGCCTTGTAACTATATATATGGTCTCTTGTGAATAAGAATAGACACAGAAGTATTTTTCCTTCGATTGTTTCTCTCTCAAATCTTATCAGGGTGTAATTTAAGTGGACATGTGGAAAGTAATAATATTGGACACAAGAGTGTTCATGGTGGTTTTTCTTATGGTAGTAGAAATAGAGAAAAAGAGAGGATATTAAATTTTTTAGTATGTTATATTGTGATTTTGGCAAACACCCATTATGAGAGAAAACATTCTTATATGATTACTTTTAGTGGTGGGAACAACTGTGCCAAATTGATTACTTTATTAGAAGGTGGATGGTTCAAAAAGCATGTTGGGATTGTAAAATGAACCCTAGTGAAGAACTCACCACCCAACATAGGTTACTATTTTTGGATGTTACTATGAAAATCAACTAAAGAAACCAAGATAAAAGGATCAACTAGTGGAATCTTAAAAGACAAAAAATGGGCAATTTATGATGAATTTATCAAGGAGGGAACTTGGAACTTTGAGTCCGTGTTAATTGTTTCTATAAAAGTATGACCTCATGCATAACAAAGTTTGTGAAGAGATTGTGATGGACTCAATTTTGATATAATTTCTAGGACGAAATTTCTTATACGTTGTGTAGGATGTGATAGACTTAGCTTTTGGAATCCCTGAATGTATAATAGTATAAGTGAATTCATGTGTGGGAGTTATGTTGAGAGTTCCAAGTGTTTTGGTAGAGTACGGATGTAATTGTTGTTGATACCATGGTCAAAATTCCTAAGTTTACACCTTTGTGAGGTATTCAACTGACAAGTCAAACAATTGAGCTTTGGAACAAAATTGGAGATAATGTACACTAGATGATGAAAAGGCAATCGTAAAAATTTTAGGAAGTATGTACTTTCCTAGAGAAAGTTATTCAAGTTTAAAACTGGTGAAAATAAAACTAGAATTGGGAGAGGCTTCTTTGTCTATGTGAATATGATATAAGAACTTACCGTATGGGTGAGGGAGAAGAGTTTGAAGACCCCAGATGAGGTGATTATGTTAGTTAGCCTCAAGCTCGTATTGGTAGTTCCTTGTAGGAACCAGTGTTCAGAAAAGCACTATTCGGTATACGGGCAGACGGGGCACTGAATAGAGTATATGCGGTATGCGGGAGTATATGCGGGAGTATATGCGGTTTTGGATTTTTTTAATAAATTAATATATCAATGTATATTTATATATCAGTCATATAGAATTATATATCACATTGAACAATTACATACAAGGACAATATAGAATGATTAATTAGAAGAAAGGGAGCAGCAATATCATATAAATATTTAATTAGAAACAACAAAAACATCATATAAATTTCATTTCTTCAAGTCCATGTATGTTTGTTTGGAAAAGCGGTGATTAAGCGGCCGCATAAGCGGGTAATCGGCCGCATAATCGGGCATGGACCGATTATTGGTCCGCTTTGACATATGTGGTGCGGTCCCCAGTCTGAACCGCTTAAGCGGCCGCACGGACCGATTTACTGAATACTGGTAGGAACCTAGTGGCTGTGTAAAAGAGAGAGTTGGGAAATGCTATTTATAGGTAGATATCTATGAGGATAATGTCAAATCATGTTTTATTTTCTGTTTATGTGGCTAGATCTTGTTAAGCTTTTGATTAGTGCCAATGAAGTAGAGTTGATAACCCTAGACCAAAGAGTGAAGATATAATATATGAATATGAGATACTCATAGAGTTGAGTGATCTTAGAGAGATTGAACACGACATTGCCCTCTATATATGGGTTAGGAGAACCTCAATTATACTGGATAAAGTTGTGATTTATGTTTGACAAGCCTTTTTTATATCTTTCTTTAGAAAAAACCATGGTATAATATATGAAAGAATAGGATCTTATCTTGAGATGTAATATATCGATATGATATGATGCAAAACTCAGAGATGGTTTAGTAGTTCTCTATGTATAGATGGATAACCTTATACATGAATAATGATCACATCACATACTATTGTTGGTTAGTCTTGTGACATAATTAGTAGTAAAGTTTGTATATTAAATATGAGAAATGAAATCATATTAATTACATATGTGGACGAGGTGCTAAATTTAGTGTTTAATGTATCAGTTGAATATGTTCCAACAAATAACACAACATAATAATGATGGATTTTTTATTTTATAGAGATGGAATAGATGAAATAAGATTAGATGATGATCTAAGTCTTATATAGATTATATAAGTTGGTTTATGATGACCAATGTTTGTCTTTCAGGACCTTAGTTCAGATTTGAGGATATGAGATAAGTTTTGATGATGCAAGTACATAGGCATTATGAGATAAGATAAGCTAAGTTAAGACAAGGACGTGATTCAATTAGAGCCTTAATCACTTTTATGAAGGAGGACCTCTAGCGTTAGGACTAGTTATAGGGTTAACTCTAGAGAGAGTGAGACCAATAGGGAGAAGGTCAAAGAACCTAAACTCCAAGATATGAGAATTAAAAGAAATATATGATATGATATGCACTAAATTAGACTACTCCTGAGTGGTTGAGATGAGTTTCTTATGCATGATTCCTATTGTCTTGTTGAAGTCTAGATGTCCTTGGGAGGACCAAACCCTAGAGTTAGAGAGAGGATTTCCATATGTGTACATGTGAACAATGATATGGAAACTAATGGTCATACAATTGATTCTATTCGATAATACAACATCTATAACAGCAATCCCACATAAGAAGAAGAGTAAAAGAAGAAATAGTGATGCGAATATCCTAATGAACCAAGCTAAACCCTAAAATAGACATATAATCTGAAGACAATATATCATCTTGTCTTGATCAAGGGTTGCCAAGAATATAGTTGACATAAGGAATATGTGATTAGATTATCTCTTGATCAAGGTACAATTTACCTCTTACTTGGATTATTATACAATATGCTTGTATTACATGTGTAGTAAAATACTTGGCATATGATATTTGATGAAATATTGGTTCTTGTATGTTATCTTGCTTCCATACATATGGTTTTTAATACATGAAACCTAATATATTTGTTCCATTATATGAAAGAACTAAACTCTTTGGTAGTACAATGCTTGGAAGTGACTTCACTCTTCAGTAGTAGATCACATTGTACATATGATATAACTATTTGTTAGTCAATCATAAATGCCTTAATCTTGAATTCCTTGAGAGTCAAGAGAACACATTAAAACCTCCGACGACCAATTCTTGGATCAGATGAATATCATAGAGTTGTAAAATTCTCATCTCATACATTTTAAATATCAAATGATTTTCATAAATCATGGACACGTTCCATTAACTCCTACATATGATATATAATCCATATTATGTCAGACATGATGATGTTTGAACATGAAATTGTGTAATTTTCTTGATATAGCTAATTAGGGCTTGTAAACCTCAATAAAATGGAATAAGCATCATAATAGGAGATAAATTTTGGAAATTTAAGTATAAGTTCATAAAATTATGAGATCATTGTTATGCATAATGATCCTAAAATCATGAGATCCCTAACCAGATTAATAAATATAACATAGGGTTAATATATACACAAAATGATATGGAACTAGATGTTCAGATGACATATCCCAATCCATAATTTAATATTAGTAACGAAAATCAAATTTGACTTGTAATATCCAAATAAGAAAACCCTAAAATGGACACATTAGGGTTAAGATGATGAGAATCTAATGCAAGTCATATATCCTCTTGTCTTTATCAGGGTTTGACCAAGGTTATAGTTGACATGAGGAATATGTGATGATTAGATTACTTTTTGATCAAGGTACACCTTACCACTTGGCGTACTACTTAGTATGGTTGTATTATATTTGTACAAAATACTTGGCATATGTATGATTGTTTCTGTATGATATATGATGCACTAGATATTTGTCACTTTCACAGGATGTTATTCATTGAATTTTGTGCACTTATTGTTCATTGTCATATTAATTTGTGCATTATTTATTATCATTAACATGTGATACTCAATTGCATCAAATAAATGTAATTTTAATGATCCTGAATGATTTAATATATTTGAAGAGCTTATGTTCATTTTTGTTGATTTTCAGGCTAATTTACAAGAATCTACATAGCTCAATACGACCGACTTCACTATTGGTGGTACCGACACTTTCTCAGAAAGTAACATAAAGAAATTTACAAATCTCAGTAGTTCCGGCCCAGTAGTTGATACTACTGACAACATCACAAGGATGTATCAGAATTTGATCGGGAAATCTCGATAATACTGACCTTAAAGCCAATATTACCGACAGAAGCACAATGGCCACAACTAATCGAGGGAGTCCATAGTACCGACACCCAGTCTGGTAGTATCGACACACTAGGATTAGCTAGATCTAACGACAACATTTAATCCGATGGTGGGGGATTTATTTCATCCTAAGTCACTTCTATGACTTAGGAGGAGTTAGACCAGACCTAGGGAGATCATTCTATTCCATTGCATAGTAGCTGAGAGATAAAAAGAGGAGAAATTAGAAGAGACAATCATGATCTGGGCAGTTGGAGCACCTGCGGTGGGCAGATTTGTAGCTGAAAGACAGCAAATCACTCTGTTCGTTAGAGGGAGTCATTCAAATCGGTTTCTCTAGGGGGTTTTGACCGGCCTAAATCGCACGTCCAAAAGAAGCGGATTAAAGTAGTCGGACTTTTAAAGAGATAACCTGACACTCAGGCCCCCACAATGATAACGGGGTCCAATGTAGAAATCGGGGTCAAACACAGGGACAAGGTTGGTCGTGCTAAGAATGCGGAATCCACAGTCTATACTCCAGCATAAAAGAGGATTTAAAAGGTGGCGTTCCCAAAAGAATGAAATCTTGAACCAATAAAACAGAATAAGTAAAACGAAACAGGCTGTAATAAGATATATGGGTAACTTGGATTGGGGTTTACCAACCAATGCATCTCTCCAACATGCACACTCTCTCTCTCTCTCCTACTTACTCATATCAAGATTACACGCAACCACAAAAATGTCTATTCCACTCTCTCTCGAGATGAGGATAGATCTAGGCCTGAAAGAAGCCTCTCTCTCGAGATGACAACTCAAAAACCTCACAATAAAACCGATGGTTAAAAGAGTTAGCATTCCAACACTCCTGTGCATTCATACTACTCCATGACACGGGATAAAAGCGATATTACTCTCTCGAGATATCAACAATCAAATGTCACAAGATGGTAGCTAAGCGTACATGTGAATCATTAAAACAGGTGCATGGAGATAAACTTGATAAGGGTAAGTATATTCAAAAGAAAGAGATAATATACATGTTGGGATAGCCTTAGCGGTTACTCCCAACCCAAGTTAAGGTGTTTAGCTGCTCATGCTCACGGATAACATGACAGCGCTACAGAAAGATAGATCCAGGAGATACCATGAAGAAGGGAGGTGAGTACAATGAGAGGAAATGATAGATCTAGAGTAGAAGAAATGTGATACTACACACTACTCCTTCACATCTAGATCTACCACGGAATGGCTCCTTCTCTCGAAGGAGTGGTGGGTGCAGGCGGTCGTCTTCTCTCTCCTCGGCTTTTGCTCCAGAGATCCAAGACTGATGGATCGTCATTTATGAGGTTGGGATGCGGCAGCACTTCGTGGCACCAGGATCGGATCCCTCTGATATGATGTTTCGACAAGATAGGTGGGGGTGCTATTTATAGGCGCCTTCCAATGACTTAAGAGCGTGGTCACAGTCTTTACTGAACAACCGCGGTTGCAATCTTTAGTGAGAGCAGCCTCGGTCGCGGTTCTTTGGAAAATAATCACGGTCGCGATCTTTAGCAAGAGCGGCCTCGATCTCGGTTCATTGGAAAATAATCGCGGTCACGATCTTTAGTGAGAGCGGCCTCGATCACGGTTCTTTGGAAAATAATCGCGGTCGCGATCTTTAGTGAGAGCAGCCTCGGTCATGGTTCTTTGGAAAATAATCGCGGTCGCGATTGTATGTGAATAACCGCGGTCGCGGCCTTTGAGATCGCGGTCACGATTCTATGTGAATAACCACGGTTGTGGTTGGCCTGATTCCTAAAATTGCAAAACCACGTTTTAGTCAAGAAGATAGACAAAATGCTTGCAAAATTGACTAAAGTTATACTAATAGTGATATTGAATATATATAGAAAATACGTAAAGTGTGGTGTCATCAACTCCCCCAAACTTAGAATCAAGCATGTCCTCAGGCTAAATGCAGGTTCGAGCGCCCATAGGGAGAAAGGATGAACAGGGATAACAAAATAACACGACTGAAATATCTCATTCTTGCATCAAGACTGTTGTTGCATGTATTCAATCCCTTAGGTCTCACTCTCTCCCCTTAGACTAAGGGTTGCATAACCTTGTATTATTTGTCATAACCTTCTATTGTAAAAGGCTTCTCATTCTCAACTCATAACCCATCCTTAGCGAGCATCCATACTAGTACCATATCTTTTCGAAAGGTAGCTTTCGCACCTATTCTTTATTTTTAGAGAGCCCTATGCTAATGTGTATAGGTAGGCTAGAAGCTTTAAGGTGTTTCCTATTCCTCCCGAACTCCTCACCCACAACTGTCGTAAGAACAGTGTTGCCCTTTTTGGGCTTCTGACTTTAAGTCAGTTGGTATGTGAAGTTCCATTCAGGATTGGAGGTGTGTAACTTGGCTTCCAGTTTCCGCTTACGGGCGCGACATATCTGCATTCCTGAGTGCAGCAATATACCGGTCGGGCGGGAACTTTTGGCATCTTTTTAGGGCACAACTCTCATATTCTTTTCTTTATTTTGTTTGATTTTCGGCTTTTTATCTCTACTTTCAAGCTTGGGTTGATGGTTTTGTTTGGTTTTCTGGGCGGCCAAGCCTCTTTTGGATATTTTTCTTGAACAAGGCAGCTTTTTCCTATCTACAGAGTTTAGGATTTTCTGGATGCGAGCATCAGGTTGGGATGGTTATTCAGGAGTATGACTAAGGTTCTCTTAGTTTGCAGGGGTTCATGAGTTAAGGTTGTTACATCTACAACGTCTTATTGCAAGAATGAGGTATAGTAGTGTTGCTATGACTGTTGTTTTACTCATGCTTTCCTGTATGTTGCTCATATTTTTCTCTCTCTAGGGCTGGAATACTACTTTTTGAAAATTTTAGCGAGAGGGGCGAGCTTCTGATAGGTCAGTTGCAATGAAAAATTCAAGATTTCAAAATTTTTGTGTAAGAACGTAAGAAAAAGGAAAGTGGAAAATAACGGGGAGTTATGGAAAAGTTTTAGTACCTCTGCGGCCCGTTTATGACTCCTCCCCCAAACTTATCCTGAGCCCCGTCTCGGGGTGTCAAAATTTGAGAAGAAGCATAAACGGGCCTTCTTTATTTATTTACTTATCAGGGAAATCCCACTTGGACTCGAGGAGCATGCTGGCATAGATACCCCTAAGTGCGTGATACTGCTCGTACTGCATGTTCTCCACCTTTAGGCCTGTAACATCCCAGGATTTGAGGCCTCGGATAAAACACTCTTAAAAGGAATGATTGGACTACCCATATCACCAAGGTGCACCTCCTTTTCTAGGAGCCCATCACTAAGAACTCCATAGTTAAGCGTGCTCAACTTGGAGTAGTACTGAGATGGGTGACCTGTCGGGAAGTTGATCTTGGCATGCACGTGAGTGAGGACAAAGCGCGTAGTTAAGGCTAGTGGTGGTCTGTGGGGCCAGTCGTCATTCCTGAAACTCTACTAGAGCCTTGGGCAGTGGGCCCGAGCGTTACAAATGGTATCAGAGCCATAACCCCTCCAGTAGGTGGGGCCTGCATGGGCATGTGGCATGCCAGTATTGAGTCGTGCGGTCCAGGCATGTAGGAAAAGGTTGTCCATGGTTGACGTAGCCACCCCTGCGCTGGTATTCCATGATCGAGAGCTAGGTGTCCATGGGCCATTGTGGGTCTGCACTGAAATGCGGTAGAGATTGTGAGGCCTTATAGCTGAGCCTTGACGAGGACGTCAAGAGTCTAAGTGGGGGAGATAGTAACATCCCAGGATTTGAGGCCTCAGATAAAACACTCTTAAAAGGAATGATTGGACTACCCATATCACCAAGGTGTACCTCCTTTTCTGGGAGCTCATCACTAAGAACTCCATAGTTAAGCGTGCTCAGCTTGGAGTAGTACTGGGATGGGTGACCTGTCGGGAAGATGATCTTGGCATGAACGTGAGTGAGGACAAAGCGCGTAGTTAAGGCTAGTGGTGGTCTGTGGGTCCAGTCGTCATTCCTAAAACTCTACTAGAGCCTTGGGCAGTGGGCCCGAGCGTTACAAGGCCGGTAGTTGCAATAGCTACCATCCATGATAGGCAGAAGAACCCGTAGTCATTTGATAGGGGTATCTGTTGAGGGCTTCTATGGAAGTATTGGGTCTTTCTGAAGTCTTTGCCTTGTATAATAGTGAACCCTCTGCAATGCTGACGTATCATTTTGACGATGGCTTCAGCGCAGGTGTTAGCCTTTTCTTCTGTGGGAGTTTTTGCTGTCGTCATATTAGTCATTTTCTTTATAAAAAAGGCTGCATCAGAGCTATTATACAGAACTGCAGCCTTTTTTTAGTAGGTTGACGTGCAACAAGGTCCAATGGTTGTCGTTAAGAATTGGCAGGAAGATATGTTCAGGCGGGCTGGCTTGAAGTCGTTGTTGAAGCCGCTCTATTTCTCCAGTCTTCTTTTCCTTGAGGATGTCGTCCACCAGTAGGAAATATGCCATGTGACAATTTGGCATTGAATCTCCTAAAGCACCTGGTAGGCAGACATCGTGCTCACCGAGAGGTACCCTCCTATCTTCAACGTTTTGCAGAGGTCATCCTTGAGCACACAGATGCCATCGCGTTTGAAGATAACATCGCCCGACGAATCATCTTCTTTCAGAGAACCCATAATAATAGTCAGTTCTTCCATCAACAGACTGAAGCAGCTCCATCTGTCGAATTTCTTGAAAGAAGGTACTATATCACTGACTGAGCCTTCTAATCCTTCGTTGCCCAAATCTTCTTATCCTGCTATATCTTCAGGCTGCCCTTCTGCTGAAGGAGCTTCAGGAACGTTGAATGCTGGAGGTTGTTGGTCATCTTTTGCTTGCTCTACAACCTCTTCACTCTCAGCATCCCTGCCCGCTTTCCATGCTGTAGCTCTAGCAGGTTTTGTTGGGTCGACCCACATGGTTCTGAGTTGTTCCCTCCAAGGTGTTTTCTTGGGTAGAAGGATATCCGCGTGTAACCTGCGAGGCACGACATCGGCAGCCATTGCCGGATCCCTAAAGAATCGGCGATTGTAGATGACCTCCATTACGTATATGCCTCGCAGTCCATGTAGGTCTTCCTCGTGAAGGTCTTCCAGGGGAATTCCCTTATTGATTGCTTCCATCATACGTAGGACGATAAAGGCGTAATCCCCTGAACAAGCTTCTTCTTGGGGAACGTTTTTGTTTATGGAGAAGAGTTTCCAGGACCCTTGGAACCTTGGACACTCCTCTTTAATAGCCCGTTGTAGGCGTATATGAATTTGCAAGGCGCCCCTGGAATCCTTTCGCTTGTAGACGAGTGAAGTGTTGTCCATCTCTGTTGTGCAGCAGTTGAGAATCGTCGTCTTCCGCTCCATAAGGTCGATGACGATTAGGCCCCAGTGCTTTGCGTTAAGGATAGGTAGCACAACTGTCCTGGTCTCTCTTCTCCTGACTACCACTTGGAGTTCCAACATTTCTGCCACTCTGTAATCATCTTTGTATAACAAGCTGGCCAGTCGTGTGGTACTGTTGAAGATTGGCTGCATCTTAACATGATGGAGGAATTCTTCCAAGAGGGTGACGTAAAGTATCTTGAACATCCTTTTGTGTACTTGCACCTTCTTCAGAAAGACCCTTCGGAAATCCTCCCTGGTCAGACGTCTACCCTTGTTGATATACAAAGTGTCTGACTCGGGTAGATCATCATTGAGGACATCTGCCAAGACATGTACATCTCTGTAGGAGATGCGTGATGCAGTCTTCATGTCCATGTCCTTCATTTTGCATGGCAGAGGGGGAGCTTCTTCTTGTTGCAATGTTCGTTCTTCAGCTTGCCTCTCCCTGGCGGGCTCTTCCGTAAAGAAGGCTACTAGCCCGCTCTCCTCGTCTTCCGACGTGTCTTCCCGCACTATCGGTATTGGGCTTTCTCTTATGGTTGGCATAGCTTGGGTTGCCTTTTCATCACTCTTTGTCAGAGGTTGTGTTGCGGCCTCATGTCCAACTTCTTCTGATGAGGCTTCTGCGGCGACATATTTTACATGACTTTCTTCTGACGTCTGCCCCAGCTTGGCCTCGGCCATCATTTTCAGCGTGAACTCCATCTTTCCATTGTAAATTTAGTTGTTGTGCTCCGCATGCGATGGGAAGAGGAGGAAGTCATTGGATTCCTCCATCCCAGCTCCTAGCTCGACAATTAGTCTATCGAGCTCTGCTGCTCCGACCGAGCTAAGTGCTGCGACCATCTCCTCCCGGTGAGCTGCTGCTTCCCGCTCTACAGTTGTTGGAGTGAGTGCGGGAGGAGTGAGGTGACGTCCTGCCTGCTGCTCATTTTCGTTGGTGGTTTCGTTCATTTCCTCCTCCGGGTCACAGTTGAGGTAAAACCCCCTTGATTGGGATGTATGCTATTCATATTGGGGGCTTGATCTCCTTGCTGGTAGGTTGCCTTGTTTCTCCACGATGGGAGAGTGTCATTGTGTTGTACTCCCATTTTTTGTTGCTCCGGCTCCTATCCCAGGCCCCCCTTCATTGTCGTCGTGGCTGGAAGGGTTGTCCAGGGAGCATTCCGGGCTAGCGGAGCACCTTGTCTTTTTCTTTGTCCACCTAGCTTTGAGCTCTTCACGTTCCTGCTCGAGCTTCCTGCGGTCTTCTTGTACTTCTTGCCTTTCTTCGTCTAGGGAAGCCATTGCATTTTCGTCAGCATCCCCAACATTTTCCATTGATTGCTGAATACTTCTTGCATGAATTCTGGGAGTACTAATGTCCTTTCATCTATCTCCTTCACCTGCACTGTTAGTGAAGATAAAGAAGTAGAAATGTTTTCATTTATTGTATTGGTTTGATGCATGTGTTCCCACATTGCATCAAACCTATTACCTAGGGCACCCCCGAAAGAGGATGCCCGTTGTTGTTGTTGGTGTAGCTGCTGTCCCGTGTGTGTTGTTGGCACGCTCGATACAGTCGGCTGCACAGGAGGAGGTGGCGGGGGCATCTCCCCAGGTTGACTCTTCTTCTTTTTCTCCACCATTGGTGTGCTTTGAGAGGCTTGTCTGTCTGCCTCATCCTCCGGTGCGTTGGTTCTTTGAGGGGTATCTTCTGGCTGGTTCCCCTCTGGCCTTGACTCTGGTATGGCTTGGGAGCCTTGTCTTTCTGGCTCCGCCTCCGGCTGGCTAGTGTGTTGTGGTGTTACTGGTGTGCCTGTGGTCTTTCCCGCTTCACCCTCCCTGGTAGTCGATTCTTATTTCGGTCTCAGGGAAGCGGGATCCGCAAACTGTACCTCCACTTGTTGTTCTGCGGCCCTCTCAATTTCATCTGGCTTTTTGGTGGCTTCTGCTTTCTTCTTCTCCACCGCCAGTTTCTTTCGTGGCTCCGGGATCTTCTTCTCTACCCGTGCTGGGACACTGCTTCCTGCTGGTACGAACGTCTGCTCTGGCGATAAGCTGGCGTGCAGTGTCTCAGAGCTCATCTTCTCGATGTCGTCGAGAGTCGGTCGCAGCTTGTGGGCGTCATAAAACGCCATTTCTGGAAGGGGGAGTGGCTTCTTAAGTCCTGCCTGCTTGAAATATGCTTTCTCCCCTTTGATTTCCAAAATTCTCATGCTGGCAAGGGACTTTGTATCAATACTTTGTTGTCCCTCCATTTCTTCATATTTTTGCAATTCATTTTCTTCCAGCAGGTAGTCGGCGATCCTTGTTATCTGACTGCCCATACAGAAAGCATATTTCCTCTTTGCTTCACCTCCCATAGCCGAAGACAGCCTTTTGATAAGGATTCTTCCTATGTTAACTAGTCGCTTATTGATCATAGACCAGATAAGGAAGAGGTCCCCTTTACTGACTGTCTTGGTCTCTAACTTGGCATCTATAGAGAAGGCTGTGATCTTCTGTATTATCTTGATGAAGCATGAGGTGATCTTGGAGGCTTTGGAGGTTTTCGGATTATGCCTTTCTTCTCCAGTCAGCTCCTCCCACATTTTGTTGCTGTCGTACGCAGCAATCTCCTTCTCTCCTAGCGGTAAAGATCCTGTTCAGGTCGGTCTCCGTTATAAGATGTCTTTTGCCTCCCAGTCATACCTCGAGCTAGTAGTCCCCTCTGGCTGCTCGCGTTCCATCACCAGCGGTAACCTTCGTCAGAGATGACATAAATTTGAGGGTTAACCTCCGGTAAGACTTCACTTCGGGTGTGCATATAGAACGCAAGTTTGCGCCCTCCAAGAATTTTACTGTTTTGTCGTACAACCCCATCTTTTTGAAGTCCTCCACGTCAAAGTAACGTGTTGGAATGCAATCTTTGTTGGTGGACATCCAGTCATAGGCAGACTGGTGCGTGATGTCCCGTGGTACAAATTCTGGCTCCTCTTGCGGCGCAGAAACTTCTTCCACCGCCTTTTCAGCCTTTGTTCTCTTAATGGGCCGGGGCTCCTAATATGCGGCCTTTCGCTTCTTCCCGTGAACTGGGCTACCTGATTCTTCAGGCCGATATTCAGAGGTTTCTGTGTCTTCCGTCTGCCCGGTCGCCTCTGTGGATTGTTCTTGAGGTACCCCTACCAGTATCTTCTGGTATTTCTCCAGTCTCAGTTGTATCTCTAATCGTTTGGGTACTGTCAGGGCTGTGCTCTTCTTCAGCTGCGCGGCCAGTTCCTTGACTATCTTCTCTACCTCTTTAAGGGAGGTAGCCCTCTGGTACAGAGAATCGGTGGTGGCTGGGGAAGACATTCTGCAAGTTAAACTGAGTTAGTACAAAAAGATATTCTATTGACTTCCTAGACATAACCATCGCCAAGTTGATGGTGGTTAACTGGTTATAGGTTATCATTTGGTTTCAAATTTATTAAACGGTCATCAAGAATCACGGTCGTGGGTTTAATCGTGGTCGCGGTCATCTCCTAAAAAGATCGCGGTCGCGGGTTTAATTGCGGTCACAGACATTATCGTTTGAAGGGGACTTGGTCGCGATATTTTGAAGAGATTGCGGTCGTGGTTTTTAATCGCGGTCACGGTTACCTCTTAAAAAGATCGCGGTCGTGAATCCTTTCCTTCGATAAAACCACGGTCACGATCTTTTTTACGGTCGTGATTATAATCGCGGTCGCAGTAGTTTCTTCAGGGAAACCGAAATTAACTCTTTTAGGGTTTTTTTATGGTTTCCGGTCTTAGGGTTTACCGCCATGCAGCTGATAGAGACGGACAAACTCTTGGTCTTCTCCGCTTCTTTCGGTTCTTAAACAAGTGTTTATTTACCAGTTATATTTTTAGGGTTTTTAAGGACCTTCTTCTTGGTCGAGAAGGAGGACGAGGCTAGACGTCCGAGAACGAGGCGCTGGTCGTAGCGAAATCGGTGAAACGGCGAGGGTGACTTGCTGTAGCGATCAAAAGAGTTCCCGAGA
Organism: Alisma plantago-aquatica; assembly: GCA_963693085.1. Lineage (NCBI taxonomy): Eukaryota > Viridiplantae > Streptophyta > Magnoliopsida > Alismatales > Alismataceae > Alisma > Alisma plantago-aquatica. Next base: position 6,356,997 of record OY856410.1, read on the forward strand.
TAGAAAATAAAGTACATCGACGCGAGCGGGTTACCTGATTGGAGGGAGAGAATGTGATGTCAGAAAAAGCTAGGAGCGGCAAGGCGAACGATCCTGACAGGCGCGTAGCGGAGAATAGCTCGAGCGTCGATTGACGAAATCACGGCGGCGACAGCGGTTCTTCGAGTCGAACAGACAATGGAAACCTAGGGAAATTTCTTGAAAGCGTAGGAAGCATAAAGAGTCTGCAGTTTGGCAACCAGGTCTATTTATAGGCATACGGATCACTTCAGACTTAACCGAGCAAAATTACCGCGGTTGCAATTTTTATCGCGGTCGCGATTATTTTCGCGGTCATGATGTTTTTGAAGGGAATCGCGGTCGCGATTATTTTCTCAGTCAAGATCCGTCTAAAGAAAACCGTGGTCGCGAAAGTCTGACTAGAATTACCAAGGCCGCGATCGTGATTATATTTGCGGTCGTGGTTATCATTAAGCCAATCTTACCAACTTAAAGAAAACATGAAGAAAAACTTAGACAAGAAGAAAGAAAGAAGCATAAAGCAAAAACTAAAGCGAAGAGAAATCAAAGACTTGGGTTGCCTCCCAAGAAGCGCTTGCTTTAAAGTCTCTTAGCTAGACTGCATAAATTCTTCACTCTTATAGTCCTTCAGTGGGATGAGACAGCACTCGATCCCTCTCTTTGTCGAGTCTGGTTGGTTCATCAAGGTTGATCTCAGATCTTCTGGCAAAAGCTTCATCCTCGTAAAATATTTTCAACCTATGGCCATTGACTTTGAATATCCCGCTCTTTTCTCCTTGAATCTCCATCATTCCTGATGGATAAATATTTTCCACAGTGAAAGGGCCTGACTATCTGGTTCTTATCTTCCCAGGGAAGAGCCTGATGCTAGAATTGAAAAGAAGAACCTTGTCTCCTTCATTGATATCCTTGTTCTTTAGGTGGGCATCATGCCACACCTTGGTCCTCTGTTTGTAGATCCTTGCACTTTCATAGGCATGTAATCTTAGCTCTTCAAGCTCTTGCAGCTATAGGAATCTCTTTTGTCCCACCTTTTCTAAATCCATATTTAGGAACTTGATCGCCCAAAGGGCTTTGTGCTCTAACTCTTAAGGGTAAATGACAAGACTTTCCATAAATACCCTGTAAGGCATGGTGCCTATGGGTGCCTTATAAGCAGTTCTGTAGGCCCACAGAGCATCATTGAGCTTCATAGACCAGTCCTTCCGAGTTCAGTTGACAGTCTTTTCAAAGATTTGCTTAATTTTCCGATTGGATACCTCCACCTGTCCAGAGGTTTGAGGGTGATAGGGTGTTGCTACATTGTGCTTGACTCCGTACTTCTTCAGTAGCGCCTCAAATTGTTTCTCCCCAAAATGTGATCCGTCATCGCTTATCACGGTGCGGGGTACTCTAAAGCGCGGGAAGATGGTTTTCTCGAAAAGCTTAATCACAGATTTAGAGTTGCAAGTTTGGGTAGCAACAGCCTCCACCCATTTAGACACGTAGTCCACGACCATTAATATGTACTGATAACCCTTCGACGAGGGGAAAGGACCCATGTAGTCTATTCCCCAAACGTCAAAGATCTCAACCTCCACCTAGTCTGTCATAGGCATTTCGTTCCTCTTTCCTATATTCCCTATCAATTGGCACTCCTTGCATACTCTCACATACGCAACAACATCTTTGAAAAACGAAGGCTAGTAAAATCCTGATTGAAGGACCTTTGCAGCAGTTCTGTCCCCGCCATGATGACCTCCATATGGTGAAGAGTGGCATTCCTTCAATATCTGCGAGGCTTCTTCTTCTGGTATGCATCTCCTGTACAAATTGTTCGAACATTTCTTGAATAGTAACAGGTCGTCCCAATAGTAATTTCTCACATCGGACAGAAGCTTCTTCTTCTGGCGGTAACTTCCCGCAGGCAAGGTAGTTGCAAATATCTGCGTACCATGGCATGTTTTGTTCTTTGGCTCCTATCATGAGCAAAGCCTCATCTGCATAGTTATCATTGATGGGTGGCTCATTTTCGTCTTCGACAATGATCCGTGACAAATGGTTGGCCACTACGTTCTCTGCTCCTTTCTTGTCAATGATCTCGTGATCAAATTCTTAGAGTAATAGGGCCACCTCAGTAACCTAGGTTTAGTATCCTTTTTCTGCATTAGGTACCTGATGGCTCCGTGGTCAGTATAAACCTTTACCCTTGCTCCAATCAGATAGGACCTGAATTTGTCAAAAGCAAAAACAATAGCTAGCAATTCTTTCTCTGTGGTTGTGTAATTTACTTGTGCTTCGTCCAGGGTGCGGCTGGCATAACAGATAACATGATGTTTTCTATCCTTCTTCTTCCCTAGGACTGCCCCTACGGCATAGTCGCTAGCATCGCACATTAGCTCGAAGGGTAACTCCCAATCTGGTGCTTAGAGGATAGGTGGGGTTGCTAGGGCTTCCTTCAGGGTTTGAAAAGCCTTCAGACAATCATCCGTAAAATCAAATTCAACATCCTTAACCAGCAGGTTTGAAAGGGGTTTTGATATCCTTGAAAAGTCCTTGATGAATCTTCTATAGTAACCGGCGTGTCCAAGAAAACTTCGCACCCCTGTCACGGACTTAGGTGGAGGCAAATTAGAGATAGCTTCGGTCTTGCTTGTATCTACTTCAATACCTCTCTTTGAGACCTTGTGCCCCAGGACTATGCCTTCTTGCACCATAAATTGTCATTTCTCCCATTTAAGTACTAGGCTCTCCTCTTCGTAGTGTTGCAGGACTAACGATAGGTTCCTCAAACAATCGTCAAAATCTCTTCCATAAATAGAAAAGTCATCCATAAAGACTTCCACGGTGTCTTCCAAAAAGTCCGACAACATCGAGATCATGCAACGTTGTAATGTTGCAGGGGCATTGCACAATCCGAACAGCATTCGTCGGAAAGTATAGGTACCATATAGGCAGGTGAAGGTAGTTTTCTCCTGATCATCAAGTAGGATGGGAACTTGGTAAAATCTGCAGTAACCATCTAAGAAGCCAAAGTATTCGTGGTGTGCCAGTCTTTCTAGTACTTGGTCAATAAAGGGAAGAGGATAGTGATCCTTCTTCGTTGCTTGATTCAGCTTCCGATAATCAATGCACATTCTCCATCCGGTAACAGTCCGGACGACAACTTCATCTCCTTTATCACCTTTTACCATTGTCATCCCTCCTTTCTTTGGCACAACATGAACTGGGCTCACCCAATTGTTGTCACTGATAGGGTAAATAATACCTGCATCTCTCAGCTTGATGACTTCCTTCTTTACAACTTCCTTCAACATTTGATTCAACTTCCTCTGGGGTTGAACCAGAGGTTTCTCTGCTTCTTCTAGATTTATGCGGTGCATACATAGGGCAGGGTTAAGCCCCTTGATATCATCCACTGAATAGCCTATAGATTTTCTATGGAGCCTTAGCTCATTAAGAAGTCTGCCCATTTGCTCTTCCGTCAGGCTAGCATTGACTATCACAGGATACCTTTCTTCAAGATCGAGAAACTCATATTTCAAACCTTCTGGCAATTGCTTAAGTTCAGGTTTGGGTTTTTGTACTTCCGCTTCTTCACTTGTTAATTCTAGAGAAGCATACTTGACAGTATCTACAGCCTCTTCTTCATCGCTTAAATCCTCTGCATTTTGATTCAGGTATTCGAGGATCTCAGCAACCTCAGGGTCGTCGATTTCTGAATCTTCTTTGTTTAACACCCTCAAAAGAGGGTCTACCACTGTTGTATCTTCTTCCACTTCTTCGCAATATTGGTTGTAGCTATCCACAAAGTAAGCATATTCTAGAAGGGACAGTCCCTTCATAACGTCTTTCACCTTGAAATCTATGTGATCATCTCCGACCCTCAGAGTTATGATGCCTTCAGCAACATCAATCAGTGCCCTGCCAGTTGCTAAGAAAGGGCGTCCGAAGATAATCAGGCATTTAGGGTCTTCGATAGTGTCGATGATATCGATATCACATGGGATGAAGAACTTCCCTACGTGAATTGGAACATCTTCGACTACTCCCACCGGTCTTTTGAAGGTGTGGTCTGCTAACTCGATCCTCATATTAATCCTGACCATCTCAGTCAGTCCTAATCGTTGTGTGAGGCTTAAAGGCATTAAACTGATGATAGCCCCCAGGTCGGCGAGACCTTTTCTTTCGATATTATCTCCTACTGCAAAAGGTATAGTGAAGGCTACAGGGTCCTTCTTCTTGGTAGGTAGTTCCTCTTTTACGAAAGTTGTCGACATGCTGGCCAAGTGTACAGTTTCAATCTTCCCTCCTCTTCTCTTCTTCGTGACCAGATCCTTAAAGAATTTGGCGTATGTTGGCATTTCTTCCCACGCATCCAGGAATGGTACTTCCAAGTGTAGCTTTTTTACCGACTCCATGAACTTCTCATACCTCTTCTTGAGGTGAGCCTTTATGAGCTTGTAAGGGAAGGGTAATCTTGGTGAATAGTGACTCCTCTTGGCGAACGATTCTTCTTCATGTTCTGGTTCGTTCACTGTGGGGCACTATTTTCCTCCCTCAGTTGGGTTATCCTTAACATTCTTTGGCGCTAGTTCTTCAGGTCTTATCTCCTCAGGGCACTCTATTGTTTTCCCCGATCTAAGGATTGCCATCTTGGCAAATTCTGTGTTAGAAGGGATCTTCCCTGAGGGGTTCTTTACAAGCTCATCTAACTGAGCGAGCTGCTGGTCTATCTGACGTTGATGTGTTTGCATATCCACCATTTGTACTTCCATACTATTCAAGATGTCTGAGTTGGACAATGCACTTTGCACAAGTTGATTGTTTATTGTGTCCTGTCTCTTCATAAAATCAGATAGTTGGCCCACTAAGTCAGGCTGACTAGTACTCCTTGCTTGACTCTGTCCTTGGGGTTGCCCTTGTCCTTGACTTGCGTTAGCAGCTTGGCGGTTTTGATACTTACCTTGACCTTGATAGTTGATTTTGTTTGTCTGGAAAGTGCTTGTCTTGGTGTATTGTCCTTTCCCGCTTTTCCTCTCGAAACCAGATGGTTGCTTGGGTGGATTATTCAATTGATGCGAATTTTCTGCTGCATCCTTGTTCCCATAGCTGAATCCTGGGTGATATGGTCTTCTAAAGTTCGCATAAGCAACATTTTCATCTTCCTCTTCTTCAAACTTGCTTTCACTAGATTCTTCGGGTCACCCCATGTCTTCCTTCACCACAGATAACACATTTCATCACTTTCTCGATGGGCTTCTTTCCTTTCCCTCCTGATTCCTTCAGCTGTTTAACATCTATTGCTATCTTTTGTATTTGAGACGTGTTTGCTTCAAGAGCCTTTGATTCAATCGACGATCCTTCATTGGTGGCTTTCCTTGCATATCCTCTGTCGTCCCGGTCATAATCAGTCCCAGCTTGTAACTCAGCCATGTTTACAATGATCTTTCTAGACCTACTAGGCTTCTTCCCGAGAAAGTCTCTTCTAGCTGCAGCATTCAGCGAGACTCTCTCTTCTAGGGTTATACCATTGTAGAAAGTTGTTATTAAAAACCCCTCCTTGTAGTTGTGGTGAGGACAATCTCTCTGGTACTCTTGATACCTTTCCCAGGCTTCATGAAGATTCTCATTTGGCTTCTGCATGAATGACGTGATCCTCTACTTGTTCCTGACAGTTTTCTCATTAGGGTAAAACTTGTTCACAAAAGCATCTGCCAGTGCGTTCCATCCATTCAAAGCTTGATGCGGTAGCCCGAGATACCAGGATAGTGCCTTGTCCTCTAAAGAGAAGATGAAACCCTTGCAGTAAATGACTTCTTGTGGAACTCCCCACATTTTGATGGTGTCACAGATGTTCTTAAAGGCGTCAAGATGATGATAAGGGTTATCATTCTTTGAATTCCCTCAAAAACTCTTGTTCTGAATCATAGATATAATAGATGGCTTCAGTTCAAAGTTTGTTGCATTGAACCTTGGGATGACGACATGACATCTTGAGTTATTAGCTTTTGTAGCTGCCAATTCCCAAAGAGTCTTTTCTTCTTCTTCAATCTCTTTGCTGGCGCTGTCCCTACGAAGCCGCTCTTGGTGGTTTCTCTGGTCCCTGCGGTGATGACGACACTCCTCATGGTGAGGATTGTCTTCAGGTTGATCTTGTCCTTCATAGAGTTGATCGCCATTGTAATGCCCATCTTCGTCGGCTTCTGACGGGGGTGGGTGTTGTCATATCCTTGCATTCTGCTTGTCTGCGGACGAAGGCGGTTCCACGCGGGGTGGCATGATTAGCGGAGTTATTAAGGGCTAAGCACTTCCTCCCTGGGTGGTACCTGGATAGAACGTACGATCAAGTAAGAAAAATCAGGCTTGATGAAGACGAACTATTCTACTCAGGTCTAGGTTAAAAGACTTTAGCGTGGTGGTGATGTCGAGCTTATTGCTAAGCTCGAGGCATGGGGGTATAGTTGGTAGACTCGAGTTCTTTAACAGTACCGTTTTTCCTTGTCCCCGACAACGACGCCAAAAAGTTGACCGGCCTAAATCATGCGTCCAAAAGAAACATATTAAAGTAGTCAGACTTTTAAAGAGATAACCTGACACTCAGGCCCCCGCAACGATAACGGGGTCCGATGTAGCAATTGGGGTCGAACACAGGGACAAGGTTGGTCATTCTAAGAATGCAGAATCCACACTCTATACTACAATATAAAAGAGGATTTAAAGGTGGCGTTCCCAAATGAACGAAATCTTGAACCAATAAAACAAAATATGTAAAAAGAAATAGGCTGTAACAAGATACATGGGTAACTTGGATTGGGGTTTACCAACCAAGGCATCTCTCCAACATACATACTCTCTCTCTCTCCTGCTTACTCATATTAAGATTACACGCAACCACAAAACATCTATTCCATTCTCTCTCGAGATGAGGATAGATCTAGTCCTGAAAGAAGCCTCTCTCTCGAGATGACAACTCAAAAACCTCGCAATAAAACTGATGGTTAAAAGCGTTAGCATTCCAACACTCTCGTGCATTCATACTACTCCATGACACGGGATAAAAGCGATATTACTCTCTTGAGATATCAACAATCAAACATCACAAGATGGTAGCTAAGCATACATGTGAAGCATTAAAACAAGTGCATGGAGATAAACTTGATAAGGGTAAGTATATTCAAAAGAAAGAGATAATATACATGTTGGGAGAGCCTTAGCGGCTACTCCCAACCCAAGTTAAGGTGTTTAGCCACTCACGCTCACGGATAACATGACAGCGCTACAGAAAGATAGATCCAAGAGATACCACAAAGAAGGGAGGTGAGTACAATGAGAGGAAATGATAGATCTAGAGTAGAAGAAACGTGATACTACACACTACTCCTTCAGATCTGGATCTACCACGGAACGGCTCCTTCTCTCGAAGGAGTGGCGGGCGTGGGCAGTCATCTTCTCTCTCCTCAGCTTTCGCTCCAGAGATCCAACACTGATGGATCGTCGGTTACGAGGTTGGGATGTGGAAACACTTCGTGGCACCAGGATCGGATCCCTCTGATCTGATGTTTCGACAAGACATGTGGGGGCACTATTTATAGGCGCCTTCCACCGAATTAAGACCACGGTCGCGGTCTTTACTGTACAACCGCGGTCACGATCTTTAGTGAGAGCGGCCTCGATCACGGTTCTTTGGAAAATAATCGCGGTCGTGATCTTTAGTGAGAGTGGCCTCGGTCGCGGTTCTTTGGAAAATAATCGCGGTCGCGATCTTTAGTGAGAGCGGCCTCGGTCGCGATTCTTTGGAAAAAAATCGCGGCCGTGATTCTATGTGAATAACTGCGGTTGCGGCCTTTGAGATTGTGGTCTTGATTCTATGTGAATAACCACGGTCACGGTTGGGCTGATTCCTGAAATTGCAAAACCAAGTTTTAGTCAAGAAGATAGAAAAAATGCTTGCAAAATTGACTAAAGTTATACTAATAGTGATATTGAATATATATAGAAAATACGTAAAGTGTGGTGTCATCAGGTTTCCTTAGTTCTCTAATGTTCCCCACATTTTTCGTCTTCTGTCCCCTATATTTGACCATGGAACTCATGCAGGACTAATCCCCTTATTCCTTAGGACCTGGGAATAGTCTGGTTTTGCATTGTAATTAACTTTTATTCATTAATATATAATTTTCTCTTAATTTTTGGACATATTTCTATGTGACCTTTACAAATTATCTATCCTTGGCCATTATAGGTAGTTTAATAGATTGTTAATTTGTCTAAGAGTTGGATTAATAGTTGGAAATTCCTTAGGAATACATGTTTTATATCACCCTTTTGGAAAGGTGGCTTACGAATGTAAAGAGATTACCCAATGTTTTTGATAAAGCACCTAACTAATAATTCAATCATTTCGAGAGTGGGATTGATATTAGGTTTAGGTAGTGGATTACGCCACGAGACTGGGTAATTCTTGCTACATGTCTCTTTGTACAGGGGTAAGAGAGAGAATCATTAATATCATGTTATTAATTGCAATGGTAATGGAGGTGAAACAATAATCATAAGGAATTCATTCTAACTGAGATCAAGCACGAGTAGCCTATGATTTATTTTCTACACCTTAGTTGACTAAATCTCTAATTCCAAGTTTTCTTCGGCCTAGATAATCATATCGCATTTAGTATTAGTATCTTGATTTACATTCTTTGGGTTCGATATTTGGGCCTCTTTTGTCCTATATTACTTTGATACGTATACTTGTGTTTTATGCGTGTAGTTTACCGATATCAAGTTTTTGGCACCGTTGTCGGCGAACGATAGATCTAGTACTATGAGTTTTGTAATCGGCCACTCTAGGCCACAATTTTATTTATTTTATTTTAATCCATCGAACTAAATTTCATGATTTTTCATTTAATCAATAGTACTTGTTCTCACATTCTTTTTAATTAATTTCAGGTACTAGTATATGGTGTAGACGAGATTCGATGACTACAGAGAGTCGTATACATTGAGTTCTAGTCAGGAGGAGTTTCTATGTGATGAGGGTGAGCACAACACCTCGACAGGATGACTAGTGAAACATATTAGATCTTGGACCCTACCCTGGAACTTTGACCTTTTGATCTTAGCCAAACAAAGTTAAAACTAAAAGATGTTTTGTAGTCTTAATGACCAAATGCATGAATGTACTACCCTAATACAACCTAATTTACATTAATCTGAAGACAATAAAGGGAGCATAAAATGTGTCACATAACTCTTATGGAGGTAATATGAAGATAAGGAACTTAATTGGTTAAGTAATAAAGATAATGGTCCAGTAGTGGGCCATTTGACATATCTCATAAAAAGAAGTCACAAAAGCGTAAACAAACTTCAAATTCATAATTTACATATCAAAATTAGCATATATGTCAATTTTCATTTAATTTGGACCACCTTGATAAAATAGGGTAAGTTTAGGAGAGAAAATGGATAAAAGGCATAAGTAAAAAATAATGCAATATATCTCTTCAAAAGGTAGAAATAATGCCAAATTCATATTCAACACACTTAAGTTAACTTGTGGATGAAGTTTTACCAAATTTGGAAAATCCTAACGACATTAATGCTTGAGGAAAGAGAAACTAAGAATTTAAATATTCATACATCAAAAGTTTCCTAATGTGAAATCTAATTACATAATTGGAATCTACATGCCTTAATTGATCTCTATGCAAAATTTCATCTGATTCGGATAATGTATGAACCCTTAATTGAAGAAAGACAAAAAAGAAATATTACGTCAATAATCACTTTATGGAGATGATTCCAAATCGAACGAGCTAGGTTTCGATCCCTAGTTTTCTAAATCGGGGAAACACCCAAATCAAGAAGTGCACCCCTTTCCTCCACCTTGTTTCAGAGGTCCCAGTATAAGGTAAAACCTATATATTTTGTTACCTAAAGCACCTCCGACCCTCTTCTATACTTTCTCTACCACCATCTTCTCTGTATCCCTCTTGTTCAAGCCCGTGTACCTCTGTTTTCTTCTGGTCAACTTTTGGGCTTTGTGTGCTTGCAAACACCTCTATTTTTAAGCATTGACAGCATCCCAGTGGTTTGTAGAACATTATTTGATTCTTGGTTTTCCCTGGGGTTCCCCGTCAACCCTTCTCCATAAACTTTGAGGTTGTGACCTTCTGTGCCTTCACGCATTGGTGTCTTCGGACACCCTTGTATTGTGCGAACAGTGCAGAAAGCTTCCTATGTTCCTTCTGAATCTTCTCAATGGATCGTTTCTTTTTGTGTGAAGGTAAAACCCTTTTTAACTTTCTTCATCTACTACTCAGAACCGAGAGCTCCTTCCAGTGGTTCTTCACAACCTTTGCTTACTTCCCTATTTCCTAAGTTTGGTTTGAAGTTTTGAAGATTTTGCACATCTTTGCTGCTTGAATCGTGGACTCTTGATGGATCTTATTTCTTTGGATCCTAATCCTAGAGCTTTTAATCGCCCATGTCGCAGGAGCTTCATCGGGGATGGAATCCCCACTATGTTTGGCCGGAGATGCCCCTCTTTTCCTTTCTCTTTTGATTCTCGCACGAAGGATATTTTTGTCTTTTCATATCGATTTGGTTTTGTATCCGCACTGTGGCAACTTAGACAGCTGTGCATGTGACCGACTAATTTGGCAAGCTTTGGTTGGGCCAACTCGGACCGCGTGACTTTTCCCTGTCATGCTTTCTCGCCTATGATGTGCTGACATGGCTTTTAGAATTTTCTTATTGGTCAATTTTCAAAAATCAATAATTAATTATTTATAGATTAGAAAAATATAATAAGCTATGTTTTGATTTTAGAAAAAGATAATCTAAAATGTGACATGGTTTTGATGACCTAAATCACAAATAATGAAAAAGGTGATTTTTGGGGTTTGAATAATATATATGAAATGACAACAAAAATCTATTTGTGTTTAATAGGTTCTTTGGAATCCTAGGCATGGACCTAGATTGGACTTTGGACTTTTTGACTATGAAGTTGAGGTATGTTTGCAGACTCGATTATTCATATTGAGAAATATCTCTCTCTTAATGTATGATTGCAAACCATATTATTAATATTTTGCAATTCACCTATATTTTCGTTCTCTTGGTCCTATGGAAATTAGCCTATACACAATATCTTTTCTCTTTGATATCATGGTTCATGTGAACTACTTTATCTTGTTACTGATCTTGTGATCATGGATATTCTCTTGGACTCTTTTTCATATGCTCTATGCATGTTGGACTTATTTGGTGATATGTGCTACTTTGCCCACCTTTGTAGTGGATGTTGCTTCTTTTCCCACCATGGTAGTAGATGTTACTTTTATGGCATATTATCCATTTATTCTCTTTCTTATCTTTTGTTATACATCATGTCATGACTACTAGTATAATGTTAAATATCTTTTGTGGATGTGAAAATACCCACATATGAATGCAGATGTGAAAATTCCTACATATTTATATATTATGGGCATATGTGAAAGTTTCTACTGGATAGATGTTGATAGACCCTGCCACCACCCTATTTTATAAAAGATGTATACAAGACCTTGCTCGCTCTACATTTTTGGTAGATGTGTATTTCCTACCTACATGATATATTATTCTAGTTTTGTCATAGGTGAAACACATGGATGCTTTGAACTTATACTTTGCTTTCATCATGATATTGATGTTCTTTTCTTTTATGCCCTCTTGGGTAGTACTATACTTTTCTATGGGAAGCTTCTATTTATTTCATGTCCTTGATTCCATATATTGCTCAATTTATCTTTTTAGTATGCACATACCAACCTTTGTTGATGTCATCTATTTTCTCTTCTTGCTGGGGTATGATTCCAACCCTAGGTGAAGGATATGGAGGACATGGCATAAAAATATGGACATAACTTAAGAGGTTAATGCTTGGAGACAAACTTGATGTGGTTTCAATTTCCCCCTACATGGATCCTATGATGTACCTTTATATGTAATTTTTAGATGTTCCTTTGTAACCTTGTGATAATTGAATATAGTTAATATTTTATTCCACAACTATATTTTAGTTATTTTGAATACCATTTATAAGATTTAATTTTTTTTCACCCACTCCAACATATCTTTTGTTATGTTTGACAAGAGGTTCTATTCTTAAAATTTTTAGTAGAGAGGTGGTTTTACTTCTTTACAACATAGTATCAGAGCTTGTGGTAGTCATAATCTGACTTTTTCAATTTTTTCTCCCTTATTAGAACCCTTGACTTTGCTAAGTTACCTCTAGGTGAGATGTTCACCCTAGATTTGATCTATGATGATCTTTTGATGCAATAAGGTTAACTTGAGGATGCAATTAGGTTATGAGGAGTTAGTAGCATAAGAAGTATTGTTATGGATAAATTGTGACTTGGTTTCCACAATTGATTTTGGATCCATATTTTGTTTCATCTCGAAAAGATTTCATTCCCAAAAAATATATATTTTCAATTATACTATTATAAGTACAAATTTTTTGTATTTCATCGAAGTTTTCTTGAACTAAGTCACAATGAAGATAAACTCTAGAATTAGTTGGAGTAGATCTAACCCTAGTTTTGAATTTGGAGTTGTGACTAGGATTGATATAAAGGTTTAGTTGACCTACCTTATGACTTTCAAATGCTTATGTAGGGTTGATATGTTAGAAACACAAGGGCCTAAAACTCAACCCTAGATGGTGACTTTAGTTGGAGACATGGACAACATAAATCTCTAAAACATTCACAACTAATAGTTATGTGGGTTACCGTAAATGTTGATTAGTTTGACTTGTTAGGTTGAACCTTTTAAGGGTTGGAGAGTAGTTGGTTGTTACTGTTTGGATCTATAGATTACAAGGATGAAATCCTTTTAATGGGTCAAGTGTTGTGGCATACTAGATCGTGGACCCTACCGTAGAACTTTGACCTTTTAATCTTAGCCAAACAAAGTTAAATCTAAAAGATGTTTTGTAATCCTAATGAGGTAATGCATGAAGATACCACCCTAATACAACCAAATGTGTTCACATTAATCTTAAGATAATAATGGGAGCAAAAAATATGTCACAAAACTCTTTTTGAGGTAATAGGAAGACAATGAACTTAATTGGTTAAGTAATAAAGATAATGGGCCATTTTACATATATAATAAAAAGAAGTCACAAAAGTGGAAACAAACTTCAAATTCATAATCTACATATCAAAATTAGACTATATGTCAATTTGCATCTAATTTGGACAACCTTGATAAAATAGGGTAAGTTTAGGAGAGAGAAAATGGATAAAAGGCATAAGTAATCAATAATGTAATATATATCTTCGAAAGGTGGAAATAATGCCAAATTTGTATTCAACACACTTAAGTTAAGTTGTGGATGAAGTTTCACATAATTTGGATAATCCTAATGTCATTAATGCTTGAGGCAAGAGAAACTGAGAATTTCATAATTTATACATCAAAAGTTTACTAATGAGTGCATTTCTATTCCAACAGGTGGCGGTGAAGAAAGCTAAGTTGAGAAGACCCACACTGTTCCCTATATTCCCCCACATAAGCACATTGACAAATCTCAAGTTCCATTCCTGGATAGTATGAAACTGAGGAAAGAGGAAAGGCAATTCAAGACATCTTCAAAAACTCCACATAAATATTCCACTTGTGGAGGCGATAGAGCAGACTCTGACATATGGGAGGTTATTGAAGGATATCATCAACAATAAGAGATGAATAAAAGATACATACGTCTTGTAAGTTGATGAAGTGATGAACTCTTTGATCACATGAAGACTGCTGATGAAGAGAAAATATCCAAGATGTTTCTACATCCCTAACCAACATTTCCAACAAGCATAGTGTCATTCTGGGGTGAGCATAAATCTCATGCCTCGCACTACTTTTTGAAAGTTGGGTTTGAAGGAACCAACACAAACATCCATGACAATCGAGCTGGCTGACATATCTTTTGTGAAGTTGTAGGGGATATGTGAGGATGTTCTAGTCACAGTCAACAAATTCATCTTTCCTGTTGATTTTGTGGTCATGGACATGTGCTAGATACGAGGACCAGAGATGTTGATAGGAAGGTCGTTCCAAGCTATGACCAATGTGATCATTGTAATGGGTAGAGGCTACATGACACTCGAGATTGATAATGATAGAGTCGAGTTCTGATTGGCAGATGATTCCTTGCAACCATCCCATGATACCCAGGCTGAAGAAAATTCATCTTGTCGAGCCTAGGAAATTAAACAAGGGCATTCATGGGAGGAAACCCAATTTTTTTTCATTTACTATTCATTTAGGTATTTTTGTTAGTTAAATTTCATATTTTTCATGTTAGATTTTAGTTGATATAAAAAGGTACCTTTATGCTCTTATTTGGTGTGCAGGTAGAGTCAAAGTCAGTACTACTGACACCCAAGTCAGTACTACTGACTCCTTGTCAGGTGGAATTTTGTAGAAACTCGGTACTACCAAATTTTCCTAGAAAAATCACAAAACTCATGCAGAAAAGTAGGTACCACTGAGTCCAGAGTTGGTACTACCGACTTCTTTAGCAAAAGGTGAAAAAATGATGCAAGAAAAAGTTGTCACTATCACCAACACACATATTGACAGAATGGACTTTTAAAGTTCAACGAAGGAGAGAGAATGTTATATCTTGGTGCTAAATAGAAAAAAAACTAGTGGCACCAACAGGGGGAATATATGATAGCACAATTTGATCCAAAGAGCCACCAATCATCCACCGCCATCACACTTCAAAGAAACTGGTACCCCTATTCCACCTCTAGGTTTGAATTTTGACTGGGCTCGCTGGTTGTAGAATTCCAAAGCTCCACCTCGCAACAAGGTGAGATGCTAGAAGATACTTCAAGGAGCTCTGGTTACAGAGGACTTTCTCCAAACGAAGGGCATTGCCTTGGCCTCAAGGTGCTGCCTATGCAAATCAGCTACAGAAACAGTTAACCACCTGTTTTGGTCCCGCAAGATCAGCATGGAGGTGTGGGATAGAGCCAGTTCTGGATTAACAAACGGCCGAAAGATAGAATAGAATTGACCAATATTAACAACCAAAATAGTAAACTTATTGGCATCCTAATTGTTTACCATATCTGGTGCGTTAGGAACAGAGCCATTTTTGAAAATTTGACACCTTCTAGTAAATGTATCTGGAAGAGTGTCCATAATGACTATAGTATCTTACATAGATAGTATTTTGAAGCTCTACTCCCCCCCCTGTACATGGTTTTTTGATGAATAGATAGTTGCATGCTTACTGATAAAAAAAAGTTCAAGCTTAGGGGGGTGTTGGAACCAGCTTTATCTTTTTTTTGTTCCTTATATGTTTTTTAGGTTCCATGACGATCTAGTGTAATATTGGAGCTTAATGCATGATTTCTGTCATTTTCATGTGTTTTCGTCCTCTTGCAATGGAAATTTTAAAAAAATGTGCTTAGTTGCAAATTTCTTGAGTTACAACACCTAGAGGAAGTGTTTGGGCTAGTCATCTTAAGGACACTTAATATGAATGGACATCTTAATTAATCATGAAATGTGGTTGAAGATTGGGTTTGAGCCTAAATTGATCAAACAATCAACGAGACTTTAAATTGAAATTCAAGAAAGAAATCCTAAGATTACCCTATCAAAGGTCATTAGAGAGGGATATATCATAGTTCATTAAAGACATTATCTCTTAATTATTTGATTCCATCCATCATCAATTCATTTTGACCCACCACCTTAAGATGATCAAGTAACCTAGATCATTTACTCTTGTTTGCATTGCATGGCATAATAGGTGACATGATAGTTAGTTTTATTTGATTGCATTAGTTACAAAAATGAAAAAAATACTTTATCGATTTTTGTGCATTTCATTCTAGTTGCACAACAATTACAAATAAATTGCATGCATCTTTCATCATTCGTTTTTTACATCATAAGATTACATTATTTTCCTATAAAATAAGAATGCAGGGTTACACATCCATACCCTCATAAAAAAGTGAATGATATATGTTAGTGAAGCCCAAGAATAAATGTTCAGTCATGCTAAAATAGTGGGCCAATGAAAAAAAAGAGAATTGTTTTTAAAGTGAAGTGGGAGAAAGGATTCCCTAAACTCTTCACAAAGAAAAGGAAACACTCACATGAAGTAGTCTTTTCTTTACTTCACTCTCCTCCATTTGATGAGATTTTCAATCCATACATCATTCCACCCCACATTTTTTTTAATAAGGCAAAATATTACTAGAGCACCAAAAAAGATTATAGGAGTATAACCACCCTGTATACTATACAAGGTCACTGGAGACCCCACATCAGGATGACCTCGGGTTTAACCCCTTTAAGGGTACCTGGGTTCTCTTTACAATGCCAGGCTAAGTTATGCACAAAATATCAAAAAGTTGGAATTTATCCCTCTCCTTCTTTCCATGGGTTCTGCAATTTCTCTCATGCCATATGTGGTATATGAGACCCGTCCAAAGAAGGACAGTGAATCTCCTCATCTAGGGATCACCCTTAGGAAGATTCAAGATCAAAATCATACTATTCTGTAATCTTGTGGGAGGGTTGCCACCCCAATTGAATTTAAGGGAACAATGGGCCCATATATACTTAGTGTAAACACAATAAAAAAAAGATGAGGCTGTGATTCCTGCTCCTGAAGGCAAAAAGGACACACGATGACCGCAATATTACTTCATTTGCAAGTTCTTTCCCTAATAGGTAGCCTACCAAGGATTGCTCTATCCTACCAAGGATTGCTCTATAGGCATAGAAGCTCCACTTGGGGCAATGGACCTTGCTCCAAAGCAGTTGTTCCCAAGGCACTTGAGGTTGGTTACGATTAATCCTTCACAATTTACCACTCGCAACCAGCGTCTAGTTCCCATTTCTCCTTCTATACTCCTGTTTGTAGCTTCCCCAAACTAAGCACATGTTGTTCCAGATTTTGGAACAAGATGCCAATCTAACTCCCTCAATATCAAGGCAAGAGCCATATCTACTCCTCACCAAGGTACACCAGATGTTGTCCTATTTCATCAAAAAATCATTGACTCTTTTAACCATGGCCTCCCACAGGATGTACGAAGGATCAAACAGACCCAACCCTCCTCCATGTCGGGGTTGAGCAACCTCTGCCCAAGTGAAACCGTGATGACCACCACTCCACAGAAAGTTGTCTATTAGTGATTTAAACCTCCCCAACATGAACTCTGGGATGCTAGTAACCTACACCAATATCTAACCATACTGATGAGGACGGTTTTAATGAGCATTGCACTGCCGAACATAGAAATTTTAAGCCCACTCCACTTCTCCACCTTTAGCTGAAGACTGTCCAAGCACTCTTGGAAATCAACACCTTTGCCTACACCTCCAGAGATGGGCACCCCCAAATACTTGGTTGAGAAACACCCCATCTCTAGATGAATAGCCTCCTTCAGCCTCCCTCTTCTGGAATCACAAAACTTAGATAGAAAAAACTATGACTTGATATCATTTATATGCAGTCAGGTCATATCCACAAACTTCTAGAGAATGGCTCTGACTCCCCTAATTTTTTTGCATGTGCTGAAACAAAGAACATAAGATCATCAACAAAAATCATATGGCTCATAACTTTGGTCCCCTGTACCTTATACGTTTTGATACTCCCTTCCACTTCAGCTTTTCAAGCAAGACAAGAGAGGTTTTCCATAATGATAGTGAAGAGCATAGGGGATAACGACCCCCCTGCCTAAGCCCATTAGTAGCTCAAAACAAACCTTTAGAAACCCCATTAACAAGCATAAAGAAAGAAGTTGTCTGAACACATTGTGTAAGGATGTTAATGAACCTGGTCAAAAATCCCTAAGCATCCATCATGCCCCACAACCCATCCCAGGACACATGATCATAAGATTTAGAAATATCTAATTTGATACAAGCCTGCTTAGTATTGCCTTTCATCAAAAAGTCACGCAAGAACTCAGTTTCTAGAAGAACATAATCAGATATAGCTCTACCCTTCACAAACACAACCTGATTTGAAGATATAATACTAGCAAGAATACTCTTCATCTTTCTAGCCAAGAGTTTGGATATGATTTTATAAGTGATCGCGCAGGAGTCCATATGTCAGAATTCATTCATAGTAGCAACTTCAGGCTTCTTAGGAATCAATCTAATATAGGAATGGTTAACTTGGTGCACCATTCTCCCACCAATCAAGAACCACCTAACAACGTTGCATATCTCCCTGCTAACAATATGCCAACAATTTTGAAAAAAATTGGCATTGAATCCGTCAAGACCCGGGGCTTTAGAAGCACCAATACAGAAAGTAGCAACTTTGATTTCTTCATCAGTAGCCAATTTCAGCTATTCAGAATTCATATCATCTGTGACTCTCTTATCTAGAAAGGAAACCCTACTCACTGTCTCATTATCACCACTATTGTAAAGCTCAATGAAAAACCCTACAACCAACTCCTCCACTTTCTCTACTTCATCCACTAAGTCACCATTAGCATCAACCAAATTATGGATGTGGTCCTTCATGTTATTCCTCTTCACCGTAGCATGATAGATCTTTGAATTACTATCTCCATCTCTAAGAAATTTTAGTCTACTTCTTTGCCAACCCTCCAGTTCATGAGCTTTCTCAAGATGAGTAACTCTTTTACTAGCCTTCTCCTCTGCTTCGATACAAGCGTAGTCATTGGGATTCATCCTGAGTTAAGCAACAACCACATCAAAGTCTTCCCTAACTTTTCTAAATTAGGTTAGGCAGATCAACAAGGTTTTTGGACCAAACTTTTAGAGCCATCTTCACCTTCTTCAATTTATCCACAACCAAAAACAAAGGGTTTAAACCACTTGCTCATTCCAAGCCTCCTTCACCACCCCTTCAAAGGAGGGCCACAACAACCAGTGGTTCAGAAACCTAAATGAACAATTAGGTTGTTGTTGAACAGTTAACTGAAATTCCACACATGATTGGTCACTATATGGATGACCTCCCATCTTAAGATCAACCTCAGGGAAAACGTCAAGCCAAGCTTCATTAACCAAACCATGGTCAAGGTTACTTGATATCCTTCTCACTGGAGTTCTTTTGTTATGCCAAGCGATTAATCCACCACTTGTGTTGAGCTCAAAGAGACCAACAACATCAACGACATCATTGAACTGTCTCAAGATCAATTCCGGAATAGGAAGGCCTCCCATTTTTCTCTGGTCCGTCTAACTTGATTGAAATCACCGAATACCATTTCAGGCAATGCCTGTTGGGTCGACTCCACCATAGTGTCCCAAAGCCTTCTCCTATCCATCTCTGAATTAGATCCATACACAACTGACATAACACAGTGGAAGCCACTGGTATTAATGCAGCTAACAGTGACCAGCTGTTCACTTTCAAAGATCATCTGTACATCCCATATTAATCGGTTCCAACCAACCATTATCTTACCACCATCAATGTTGTTTAGGTTAGAGTAGGACTTCCCCCCACCTGGGAAAAGGACACTTACTCTCTCTGTCACTTCTCTATGAATTCTAGTTTCCAAACACACCACTAGAGATGATTTCCTCTCCTGAATGATGTGTCTGAGGTTACTTTGCTTCCTAGGGAGGGAAGCACCCCTCACATTCCACACCATTAAGTTCATTGGAAAGTCGTATCTGCCCACCCTCTCACAGGGAAGCATCCTCATCCGCTTTCTCTACCTCTACCTCTCCTATGAGAAGTCTTCTTAGCCCCACTACTGCTTCTTGTACTAACTCTTCTAGTGCTCTGTATGACAACCTCCTCAGTTTCCTCATCTTCAAGCACCTGGAAAGGGTTCATTGACCGTTCAAAGATCTCACCCTCCTCCCAGGTAGGACTAATGTCAATGGCTACATCTACCTCCCCAACCAAGTTCTCGACCCCAATGGAAGTAACCTCCACCACCACGGTAGGGCCTTCCCGATTGGTAACAGAATCAGTCGTTGATTCCTCCACAACTCCCTTTCCACCTACTGAAGCTAGTATGTCCTCTACCGCCACTTCACCTATAGCAGCCGATGTCCCGACCCCAGCCTGAACAGATACAAGTTGCACCTTGCTTTTCATCCTATTCATGTTGTTCCTCCTAGGGGGTAGCTGACTCTTAGATCACCTTCTTACTACCAGTGGTTCACTAAACATCTCTCTGGAACCCGTGCAGTAGTGAGGCAAATGCCCAAACACCTTTTAGGTGAGAGACTGGTCAGGTAAGGCATCATAGATCACTCAAATCTCTAGCTCCCCCCCCATTCGACATCTCAAGCATGACTATCGGACAAGGTTCCTTATAAGCAGCAACCTCAATGCACATATGAGGAGCACCAGCAAACTTCCCCTCGATCCAGAAATCGACCACTTTGGGGTCCCTAAGGCGTACACAATGATGGTCAGATCTGTCCTCATCCAATGTCGGCCCAAGTCCAGAAGGGTGACCCAGACAGGAACAGTAGTGAGCATCACACACTGCACATCCTCTTCTGGGGTCCACTTCCTTGTGAGAACTAGTTTATTGTCAAAGAACCAAGGTCCTTTTTCCAACATCGTCTTCAGGTCATCTGCCAACACAAAGCGTGCAAGCACTAGACCATCTTTCAGATGGGAGACTTGGACTTTGCCTTTAGGCTTCCAAATCCGCAACATCCATCCGTAAACTTGTTGAATGTGATGCTTTCTACCCAAAATCTAGACAATGATTGAGAATCTATGAAATTCATCTTGTTCCTCCACCTCCAGATCTAAGAGCTTCATCCATGTCCTTGTATCTTCACGGTGGAAGAAGGGAGCTTTGGGATCCTTCGACACCACCACCAGTCGACAATTCCTTTAGATCTCCATTGGTCTTGACACAATATCCTCCCATACGCACCCAACAGTAATGTCCGCCCGGGGGTCAGACCATGGCAGGGACCCCGACACCACCACAGTGGTCGAGCCCGTCTCTACAGTAACATGGTCCCCCGATAGGGAAGACGAACCATGCAACACCCCCTCAGGAGGGTCGGATGGGCCCACGCCCACCATCATATGTGATCGTTAGTCCTAGAGATGGAATGAAGCAACCATCCTAGAGAGAGCGAGATGAGGGAACCTAGACCTCCATTCCACCCAACATATTAGGCATTAGGATTCACTCATTTTCTCACTTCCACTCATATAAGTTCATCTCTTTTTATCTTTGCATAAATGATTCAAATATTACTTATAATTCTTCATAAGACACCCACATCATTCCATCCATTGCTCTTTTTGGTAGGTCACTTACAAGATCAATCTCCTCATTCATTCTCATAAGGAGATCTACTTCCAATTAGTTGGTAGTTAGGAAAAGAGCAATGTAGATCAGGAATCACATGATGCACCAAGTGAATGTCTGATTTGTTGGGTTTTTAGTGGTCATCTAAGGCATCATAAAAAAAAATTTACTTGACCACGAACCCATAACTAGATGATTACGTCAAAATCATATGTAATAGGAAGGATGGTTAGCAAGTTATACATGGTCCTAAGGCTTGCTCAGCCACTGTACCTCGCAGCTAGTGCAGTCTTCAACCACCTTTCTTTGA
This sequence comes from Alisma plantago-aquatica, assembly GCA_963693085.1. NCBI lineage: Eukaryota > Viridiplantae > Streptophyta > Magnoliopsida > Alismatales > Alismataceae > Alisma > Alisma plantago-aquatica. The sequence goes on from OY856410.1 coordinate 6,378,630, forward strand.
CAGCATATGTGCAACTCCTGATTAAACCTAGACTGCGGTTGAATGTCATCCTCTTAGAAGCAGAAGTCTCCCACCTCTATAGTAAGTCCACATAGACTACCGTGAACTCTAGTCGTCCTAATGGACAAGACTAGAAGGAGTCATCCCCTTTGTTGGCGTACTAGTCACCGACACACTCTCCCGACAACCAGTTGCATAGTTGTCTTTCCCTCACTGTTCCTCCTTAGAAGGGTAGAGCTTTCTTGGGCTCTTTCGGTTACCAGAACCAGAGAGGACAACAAATTTTGTAGAGCAACTGTCTCTTAGAAGTCATTCTGAGACGTTGTCTGTGTTGTGTGATTGGAGAAGCCCCATGTACCCCTATATTTATAGTAGAGGGCAGGGTTAGGGTTTCCAGTTGATGCGGGAGTAGATAGGTCTATAATTCCACGAACTGTTCAAACTTGCGACAGGAAAACTGGCCAGTTCACAGCCGAACTGGGCATTTGGTAGGGTGAGCCGATCAGTTCACTTTTGAAACTTGCCTCTAATTGACTTTCCTATTTCATCACAAATTAATCCCTAGATCAATTCTTGTCCCACAAGAATTATATTTGCAAAATGAGAAACAATTCTCACAAACTGGGAAACCAATCACTTATGCGGTTGGTCCAGGTGAGTCGATCGGTTCACTGGAGTCAACCGGTCGTCTTATTGACCCTGAGCTAATCGGTTCACCTAGTCAACCGGACGTTTGGCAGTCCAGGTTGTAAAAAAATGTCAATGTAGTTCTCAATCAATTTGACACTCTAATCTGATAGTTCAACACTTGAACATGGTAATTCTGAGTCAAGTCTATTGATTAAATGTTTAATTGAGTACCTGGACACTTCAGTAATCAATCGAAACAACATTCATGGATAAACTCCTATTCCAAGTTAAGTCATATGTGTGTGACCCTATAGGTCCAATTTCACAATGGAAGTGAATGTCCATAACTAGCTTATGACATTACAAGCAAAGAGTGGTACCTAGTCACACATCATTGCTACCCAAGTGAAATGGAAAGTTGGAGAACAACCTTCAACCTACAGTCTATGTATGGTGTTGCAGTGAATGTATTATTTCTTTGTCACTGATATCCTAAATGAACTCAAGGCATGGAGTTATCATCCTGTCAACGTTCATTCATGTTCCTTGATCCAAAGAAGACACTCTGAGACATATGTGAACTCAATATCATATATTGATTCACTTGTGCACACACATGCTTTTCCCAGTCGTGCTTATCAAGTGGCCTAGATATCAAACTCCCTTAGGAGGGACAAATCCCATATCTATCACTGACAGTCAAAATCCCCATGTGTCAAAGTCACCCAATCATCACCTTTATAACAACCAATATTTCATGATTGTGTTTGATGATGTCAAAGGGTACCCAATCACATGTGTTGAGTGCAGTGATTTCAGGTCTAAGAATCACAATCACCACCATCACTATGAGAGATGATTCTGACTACCATGCCATGGTTCCATGTGTCACTCTCATGGTGGATCTGTATGATAAACTATTCTCTAACAAGTATCTATGTGCTTGGTTTGATATCATATATCATGACTAATGAGATTTAGTCATCAACCGACACACACTCTAGTCTTGATGTGTCATTGTTGTCTATCAACCTTCCATAATGACATCTGGCTAGGGACATTACAAGAATGTGCATACTCTTATCATCCATATGATCTCATTTGTTCAAGTCAAATACTTGAAGACGTATGTCATTGCGTATATTGTCATTCTTTAGACATTCTTTCTAATTCATCATTTGTCTCATAATTGACCAAACTAGAATGAATTGGAAGCTTGTCTTTTTGATGTTTTTATCAAATCAATTATATGCCAATCCAATCATCATATGATTGTCTATTAGGTCATACCAACAGACTCCCACTTGCACTAAGAGCCAACCACCTTAGAATCATATTCTTCATGATCTCTAAACATGTCCAACATGTTTATGTTTCTATAGTGCTAACCAAGTGAGTTAGCAACATTTGCATTAGTTGATATTATTGCATGCTTCACATATCTTCACTGTACAATATTTCATATGAGACGGAGTTGTCGTAATATGCTATCTAATATTTCTTGCCTAACAATTAGCTCCATAGTTTGACTTAGTATTTCTACTTTGTCAATAGTGGTTGGAATATCTATAAGCTCATCCTATGAACTTCTAAATCCATATAGTATCCTCAAGTGTTCTCAACACTAGGATACTCAACTTTCCTTTTAGATAGCTTTTAATTCGGAATATTTCCTTTTAACAACAATTATTCACTTTTATAGTTCAATATAATCTTTGTATTTTGTGCGATCATTTTCTGTCATTTTGAAATCTTGCATTAGTGTAACGTATTTAAAATTAACTCTTTCTTTATTAGCACAGCCATGGAACTTATCCTTTTAGTATTTTACAAATATTTAAGGATGTTCTTTATGGTATTTTAGTGACTCTTACTAAAATTAGACATACATCCTTATGTTATTCCTTTTAGGAATGCAGTTTTAATACCCATATGCCAAATCGTATAGTCTTCAAGTTCCAATAGCAAGAATGATCCTTATGGCCTATACTATAGCAATTGGTTTAATAAATTCATTGGGTTCAACACCTTAAACTTTCTTGAATTCATCACAATCAATCTGCTCTTCAAATGTTGTCCATGTCAGTCTTAATTCTTAAGACCCAATTGTACTTATGGGTTTTATCCCAATAAGTTCTACCATTAAGGTCATGCCTTACTTGGTTCACATGGAAGTTATTATGGATCTTATGGCTTAAAGCCATAACTCAAAATCTGGCTCCTCAACATCATCTAGATCATGGGCTCATCATATGACCAATTCATCACCTTCATGAGTTTGTAGGATATTACTATCCACCAAGCTCAAGGTTTTCTAGGTATATGAGGTGTTTCTATTTATAAGGAATTTGAGATTGCACAACACTTATGATTCTCAATCTCCTTTTGTACCTTATTAGGTTTAATGTCATCTTACTAACCTTGAACCTTTCAAGTTCTACTTCTCTCACTGATTCTTTTGGAATTCAGTTATCCTTATAACAAACACTTTGTTAATTGGATGAGATTAGTATTCAACTAACATTATGTGATTTGTGAATGTAACTCCTTTTCAGAAACCAATTTTCTTATATGATCATTCAACTCTAATCACTAAAAGACATATTGGAACATTTCCAATACCATATCTCATATGGTGCCTTTTATACCTATGGTACATTTATTTAGAGTTTTAGGCATGTTCTTTAGAAGACTTCTAGAAGATTAGTTATTTGTTGATGATCATGCTCTAACTACTTAGAGTATGATTCCTTCCTTGTTTTACACATCTCTATGCCTTAATCATGAGTTTTTTTTTATACACTATCACAATCACTCATATAGGTCCTCAAAGTTTGGTTTAAGTATACCATACTTTGATAATATCAAAGCATTAATAGTTTTTCCAAGTTTGTACTTCTTTTATTATGTTCTTGAATGCATCAAGACATTCATGTTGGTATTTCATTAAATGCCATTAATGAAGTATTAGCATTTATTCCAATAGGTATGTATACACATGAATGTATTATGCCTTATGGAGTAGTCAGTCTCCCACTACATCTAGTAAATATCAACTTGTCATCTTACATAACAAACAAGAGATTCATATCTCTAATGGTTCAATAACCAAAAGAGTCTAGCTCATCCATCAATATGTAATTTAGAAATGAATTTCTTATTCATTAGGTTTTGATGATAATGTTGATTTGTTTGAGTCATTAATAACTTTTAGGTATTTTATACTTTATCTTATGCATACCAAGTACCACAAGATAAACAAGGCCTTGCCACAAAATTCATATCTTTCAAATTGAAACATGTATTTTATTGATGGACATCCTTGTCTTTACAAGATGCGGAAATAAAATTGTTTCTAATGGCAATATGAAATAGCAGTTCATAACTGTATTACATGCCCAGTGGGCTAACATAAACTAAGGTACTATAATCTTTGGTAGCAACACTTGCTCCAATCTTGATGAGTGTTCCTTCTGAGTCCTTTCATAAAGGCCTTCACCTCTTTTCAAATCCTATACATCATATGTGTTAGATCTATCTTCTGGTATCATATACCTTAGATAAAGTATATATATATTTTTAAGTTTATTTCATATTACCTAAGGTGGAATTTTTCATTCCATCCTTCTTCTTCTTTAGTTCTTCTATGTAGAGAGGGAAATTTCTTCTCTGATGTCCTATCTCATGAAAATGGTGACATTTGCCTCCCTTGTTCACCCCTCCCTTGGCTTTGAGTGTCGAAGATGAATTAGGCTGCTGGATAGCTCTAGAATTCTTTTTAGCTTTGCCCTCACCCTTGCCTTTAGACTTTCCCTTCTTTTTTCCAATCATCATCACAAATTTGGGCTTATCTTTCTTCATATGTGCCTCGGTTGTCCTCAACATGCCCAACAACTCTATCAGTGGCCTGTCAAAGTTGTTCAGGTTGTAGTTCATCACAAATTGACTATAGGATTCTGGCAACGATTGCAGTATCACATCAGTAGCTGACTCTTGGCTCAGAGGAAATCCCTGTCTTGTCAGGTTCTCCACATACCCAATCATCTTGAGTGTGTGAGGACCAACTGAATCTCCTTCTGTCTTGATGCATTTGAACAGTGCCTTGGAGACATCATATCTCTCTTGTGGTTCCTGGTCTTGATAAATGTTCTTGAGGTGTTGAACCATTTCAACAACCTCCATGTTCTCATGTTGTCTCTGCAACTCATAGTTCATGGAGCACAACATCATGCATTGCACATCAATGGCATCATCAGTATACTTCTTGTAAGCATCCCTTTGTGCCTTTGGTATAGTGGGAGCTGGTTCTTCTGGCTCTAGCATCTCAAGGACATAGATCTTTCTCTCTTGTTTGAGAACAATTCTCAATGCCGTAAACCAGTTTTGGAAGTTGTTCCCATTCAACTTGTCCTTCTCAAGGACCGATCACAATGAAAAGTGATTGTTGTTTGAAGTCATTTCTTCTATAAAAGAAAATTTGCAATTTTAGTCCAAAACTCTATTGACTTGATTTGATTTGAAAAAATGATGAAATAAATTCGGTCTTTAATTAATTATCATTCCCACTATTTTGGTCAAATTGATGACCCTCATTATCAATTGAAAAGATTGTAGAGAACAACCTTCTACTGGGCAAGATCCTAATTTCATCTCAGCTGTGGACCAGCTAGGGCTGTCACCCACAACTAGAGTCATTCAAGTAGGTAACCTTTGCCAATTACATCATATGCAACTCTAGATAGATGTCATGCACAACTCTTGCCATGTCCATCTTATGCCTCAAGGTGCGTGATCCGATCAAGGTCACCAAGTTAAGTCTGACCCAAAAGCCAACACGATGAATATGCACCCTACGAAGGCAGACCCACATATTCACCATCACACTTCCCCGAGATAGACAATGCACCATGCAAAGGCATGCCCACACTTTGTCGATCAAGCTTTTCATGTGTGCCACTTTTGGAAGGCATCTTCAACTTAATATGATTTTAGTTGAGGGGTTTTAATATGCTTATATATGCATATATGTATCCAATCACCACATGTATGGTAAGTATCATATACATGCTATAACCCACAAATGAAAAATAGCAATAATGATAAAGTGATGATTATGGCCATCCTATTGTAGTCCTTGGAGCCACAAGGAGATATGATCATCGAAGGTCTACAACACTTGTAACCTATCACTGATGAACATCTGTGTTTTCCAATCCATGTTGACTGGTTCAACCTTTGAACCGGTCAGCTTGCCTCTTGGCCGATCGATTGGTGTTCTCCAGTCAGTCGTTTGGCTCCTCCATATGGTCGACTAGTCTGGTCATGTGGATCCTTCAGGGTCTGCCAACTGTGCCTTAGTTGGTTGTCTTGTTCCACCAAGTGGCCACCTTCAGTCTTCATCATAATTCAAAACAAACTAATCCTACTTTTACATCATCTTTGTGAAACCTCGATTTACATTTGAGAGGAGTATAGGTGTAACATCCCTGACCTGGGTTATGCCTTAACCCTAGATGTTTTCTTAATAAAGTTAATTATATTCTTGCTCTTATTTCTTGAAAAGTAATTAAGGTTCAAGTGGAACTTATGTTTCAATTTTAGTCCTTTCCGAATAATGTTGAAACGTTGTTTTGCTTGTTTTGGACTAAAGTGCAAATTACCCAAGTTGAGGGGTTAACTTGGAAATGTTGCATGATAATCTGTTCCTCAAGTTTTAAAGAATCATAAGGATAAAAATGATGCAGTGGTATGGCTGGTGGTATCCTAAATAACAAGAAAGAGCTTGTTGAGCAATGTTTGTATATTAAAACCTAGTTTTGGTGTAATGTGTAATTTACCCAAAACCTAGGGTTCAATATGAAAAATACCACCTCTAGAGGGTCCCTCATGTTTCTTGGCATCATTTAGAGAAAAGAAAATGATAGGGGCGCCTCATTTGTATCACTTTGAAGGAGAGAGAATCTCAATATTAAAATAATCAAGATTTAAGCATAATTGGAACTTAACTTCAATTTAATGTAAAAATAAATATATTAATTGAAGAGCCCTTCAACCAAAAGGGGAGGGATGATTTGGAAAATAAATGGACGACCATGTGCCTTGCAAAGTCACGAAAATATCTAAAGGAAGTGGATAGCTCACTCACATTATTAAAACAAAAAGAATTATCCACTAACTTTAGGATATTATTATTATAAGGGTTAAGGTGCTTAATTTGGTTTCCTTTAATTTGTGAATAATTGAGAGGAATATAAGGCAAGGAAGATAGCCTCGTATCCAAGGAAGAGGAGAGGGCAAGTGGCAAGGAAATGGAGTAGTTATTTCCTACTTTCTCTCTCTTAAAATGAATTTTAATAGAAATGCATATAAGCCCGTTTATCCATAGCTTGAAAGGGGAATTTCGAATCCACTTTCACCCTTTGCTTGCAAAACGACCAAGGGAGCTTTGGAGGATCAGGAGGACGACCACCAACCTGTTGGTAAGCTCCATGACCTCTTTTCCCCTTGATTCCATGGTAGAAATCGAAAATCAATGCATCATTTCTTCTTATCTCCATTCCATCTTCAATTCTAGCCATTTCTTTTCACTCAAAAGCTTGAGGACGAGCTTGGGATAGTTGAGAAAGCTTCTTCCACCATTAAAGACGTGGAGATTGGAGCTTTGAAGCTCAATTGGAGGTGGGCTATATAACTTGAACCCTTATTCGTTGTTATTGAATTCAATTACTCAATCCATTATGTTCTATTGTTCTTCTTTCTATTCCTTTGAATAATTGATGAAACTATCATGAGAATGGCAATAGAATTTGAGGGGTTGAAGCTTGATGATGATGACATCATCATAAGCACACATCTCAACAAGTTTTAATTGTAAACAGTTTCATGAATTTTGGCCCAATCGGTTTTGACAAACCGTTTGGTGACCAAACGGTTTGCAAACCGTTTGGAGGATGGGTCCAAAACCATTTGGGCATGGTTGACCGAATGGGATAGTTGACCGTTTGGAGCCTTAAACGGTTTCAAACCATTTGGACATCTTAAGTTGACCATTTGGGTTGTGTTGACCGTTTGGTCAAGTAAGTTCAAAACCGATTGGAACCTTAAACGGTTTCAAACCATTTAGACATTTAGGTCAAAACCATTTGGAGCCTTAAACGGTTTCAAACTGTTTGGACAAAGTCAAACCAAAACCATTTGGATGATTAAAGTTTGTAATTGAGGGTTGAATATCCAAGGATCATACATTGATGGACTTCAATGATCCAATTGATGAAGGAATTGTTGATGCAAAACCCTAATTGATTTAGTTGATTGAGAACCCCATTTGGACTTTCAATTTCAAGGGCTGTTTGGACCAAACGGTCTTGAGACCGTTTGAGTCCAAACGGTCTTGAGACCGTTTGAGTCCAAACGGTCTTGAAACCATTTGGGGTCAAACTGTCTCAGGACCGTTTGGACTCAAATGGTTTCAAACCATTTAGAGATCAAAGGGTCAAGATCGTTTGGTAACTCAATGTGATCAAATCAATTGATATCTTAATGTGATGAAGGATCAATTGACTCTATAATTGTTACTGATCTATCTCAAAGATAATCACTAGGGTTGTACCTTTAAGATACTAAGTGATTGATAATACTTAGATGAGTTAATCCTTGAAGCGTAAGTAAGCAATAACTAAGTACACTATGTCAATCATATATGTATGTACTTGATTGAAGGGTTGATGTAAACCTAATCAAGTTGAAAGGATGATAGAAAGGAATTCTTACATGAGTATTAGTCATGTGGTGATTAGGTTATGATCCTTAGTAAAGAGATCATGAAACCCTAATCCAGAATGTTAATGAACCCTAACCCTAATTCAGGGTAACATAATGTAAAACCCCAATTATGGGAATGGAGAGTGAAACCCTAAATTTGGATGAATAGTAAATTCTAATTATGGATAGTTGAATAAGAAACCCCAATTTTAGGGTAAAGTGCATGAAACCCTAAACTAGGGTAATGTGATGTAAAACCCTGATGTATTGATATGATGTAGAACTCAAATCCAGAGTGATGCTATGTAATGCTGTATGAAACCTTAATCTTGGACAATATTATGATAAATTATAATCCTGATTTGGGTAATGGGATGAGTATCTCCAATTGATATGACATGAGAAACCCTAGTTGAGGGTGATTCCATGAGAAACCCTAGTTGAGGGTGATTCCATGAGAAACCCTAGTTGAGGGTGATTCCATGAGAAACCCTAGTTGAGGGTCATTCCATGAGAAACCATAGTTGAGAGTGGTTCCATGAGGAACCCTAATTGAGGGTGATTCCATAAGAAATCCTAATGAAGGGTGATGTTATGTGAAATCCTAATCCTAATGAAGAGTGATGGTATAAGAAACCCTAACTCTAATAAAGGGTGATGGTATGGGAGACCCTAACCCTAATAATGGAATTATGACTAATACATTAACAAGGGAAATACCTAAAGTGATTGATTATAGGTAACCTTATAGCAAGCAATGCCTTAACCTAAAATGAGTCCATATCATTAAAGATAGTTGGACCATTCTTGTGTGTGACCTATGCACTTCATGGTAAGAGTGATAGGTTAGTGGATGAAAGTATTAAGATGGGAAATATCTTAATCCAAGATAAGTTTATAACTCAAGAAAGTTGGAAGTGATGAGGAAAGTGATACATCAAGATATGATAGATATCACTTTTAGCATTCCAGGTTTGATATACCTTGATGCACCTCAAATCCAATATACTTGGACAAGAAACACATGAAGTGTGTTATGTAAATTGTTACAATGAAATGTAATGAGTTTGATATACTTTGATAAGTATACACTAATAAACCTTGAGAAAGGGGTTAAGTCAAACTAATGAGTATGATGTAATGATACCATGATAAGGATGAGATATGAACTCACACCTTGTATTGATAATCATTAATGATAAATGTTAAGAGTAATAAACATGATTGAATACTCGAGATGTTAATGGATGCTCCTAGAGATGTGGAGAAATATATTAAGGTTGATTTGATAAATATGAAATCCTAATTAATGTGAGATGGGAAACCCTAACCCTAAATTGGGTAATGGGACATGAGAAACCCTAATGTAACGTGAATAGTAAGCCCTAACCCTATTGAGGGAATAGTGGTGTTACTATTGTATTACATGAGGTAATATGTTATTGTTGCCTAGTGAGAGGTGACAAGATGTTTAATGGCCTTGTGAGCCATATGGTTAGATGTTGCCTAGTGAGAGGTAACAAGATGTTTTAAGGGGCTTTGTGAGCCATGACATTAATTGTTACCTAGTGAGAGGTAACAAGATATTTTGATGAGCTTTGTGGATCACATGAGTAACTGATACCTAGTGAAAGGTATTAAGATGATTATAAAAGTCTCTTGGTAGGGATGATAATGTTCATAATAAACCAAGGAATGGAAACTTAGTAACATAATAATAATAACAAAAGGATACAATTATAATAATGGAACCTGGATCATACATGTGTGGAGAAAAGAGGAATACTTGTAATACATAAAGAATGTGATGAGCATGATTGGCATGGACAAAGTTTAATGCTAGTAAAAGAATGAGGTGCCCAGTGCTGTGTAAACAGACATGGGATGTAATCAGGATTGGTTAAAGTCCAATGCCTGGCTGTGAAATCAGGATTGGTAGTGTCCAATGCCTGGCGGTGTAATTAGGTTTGGAAAAGTCTAATACCTGGTAGAGGCATGAAGCCTGAAATCAGGATTGGTTAGAGTCCAATGCCTGGCTGTGTAATCAAGATTGATTAAAGTCCAATGCCTGGATATGAAATCAGGATTGGTTAAAGTCCAATGCCTGGCTGTGTAATCAGGATTGTGCCTGGCTGTGTAATCAGGATTGGTTAAAGTCCAATGTCTGGCTGTGAAATCAGGATTGGTTAAAGTCCAATGCCTGGCTATGAAATCAGAATTGGTAGTGTCTAATGCCTGGTGGTGTAATCAGGATTGGTTAGAGTCCAATACCTGGCAGAGGCTTAATGCCTGTAATGATGACACAAGATTGGTAATAACCCAATACCTGTAGTGATGACACACGATTGGTAATAACCCAATGCCTGTAATGATAACACGGGATTGGTAATAATCCAATGCCTGTATTAATGATATATGAGTACATGGTAGATATGATCCCTTATCTGTTTAGCAGATTGGCTAAGGCCAATAGATTGAAACAAGAATGTCTCATGGGTGACATATCAAGATAATGAGTGTCACAAGAGAAGTTTGACATGATGGTATAATATGATGGATAAATGATATACATGTTCTTCCTATTCCTTATTAAGAGAACATATGATCTATTGTTCTATCATAAATAGTTGCAATACTTTAAAAGATGAGAATGGTTTAAACTGCTTTTCCTCTGCCCAGTTATATATCATTAAACTGCAATAATAATGTTTCTGGCAGAGAGTTATATCTCTCGCTGGGGCAATTTACAATTGTCTCACCCCCGTGGGATCCAACATTTTTAGGTGGATGAGCACGAAGGAGATTGAGAACATCTTGCAGAGGAAGAACTTCAGCAGCAACAGGGATAGAAGTGACAACTCAGGTTGAGTGTACTGTCTACTGTGTCATGTAGATAGAAGTCCTATGTGTCGTCTCTTTACTCTCAGGTCCTCAGAGTTAATAGTTAGTGCTTTTAATTAATCATTTTGAGATTTTAGCTCAATGCCTCGAGGTTCTTATGCTGTCTGTATTTAGCTTTTAACAAGGCAGTTGATGTTGTAACCCTCGAGAAGAGATGGTACAAGATATGTACTTATGAACCAGGATGTAAATGTAATACATTGGTTCTTGTTGAAAAGTTTTCCTATGATTGGATCTCTTTGAAAAAGGTTTTAATTTTTAGTGATTTTTTAGTAATCCACTGTTAGTAATTGCTCCTGCTTAGTTAATGACGTATGTTTTGAACGCTTCTCCACAATTTAGTGGTATCAGAGCTCTAGGTTCACTGAGTCTACAGAGACATAGGACTAAGTTATCGAGTCTGTTCTAAGTGTACCCAGCATATCTTATAGTGCCTTCTGCTTATGCTGAAGAAGATATATAACTCAAAGATGTCTGGAGGACATGAGGAGTACGTTGTTGAGAGAAAAGTTTCTACACCAAGAGAAGGTGCCAGGGATCAGGATAGAGAAGAAACAATGCCTGAGAATCCCCATGTTGATGAAGTCATGATGAGAAACCCAGCTTTTTTTACACTTTTTGGGCAATTCACGACTACAGTGATGCATATGATAGACCGGATGCCAGCACCGGAACCTAGGGCACCAACTCCAAATAAGGGATATGGATATGGAAAGACTTTTGAACGGTTACTTCATGTAGGAGCCATAGAATATGCTGGTACATCTGACCCAACAGATACTGATCTCTGGCTCACTGAGTTAGAAAAGGCATTTAAGATCCTTAGTATCCCAGATGCTGACAAAGTCAAACATGTTGTATACCTTTTGAAGGGTAGTGCTGGACATTGGTGGGCTATAGAAGAAATAAAAAGGAATGATGAAGAGGTTGGTTGGGAGGAATTTTGTCAAGAATTCATCAATAAGTATTTTCCAAGGACATATTTAGATGAAAAGATCTCACCGTTTGAGAAGATTCGATAGGGAGCCCTATAAGTGAATATGAGGTTAAGTTCATGGAAGTTTTATGATTTTGTCCTCAAATGGATGCTACTGAGGAGGAAAAGATTCGACGTTTTGAGAAGGGACTGAATGCCGAAATGTCTATTCCGGCATTTGCCCTAGAAATTAGAGAGAGGTTTGCCACATTTGTGGAGTCAATTCGAAGGATAGAAGGGTCTATGACAAGGAAACCTGAGACAGACCCTAAAAGGAAGTCTAAACAGTCACAGGAACAAGAAATTGGTGGTACTAAACAAACAAAGATTTCAGTAGTACTGACTCAACCACAAGGTCGTACCCCCAAGCAGCAGTCACCTAAAAGGCTATGAGCCTGCTATAGATGTGGATAGAGAGGACATCTGAGGTGGCAATGTCCAAATAGAAAGTGATGGGGTGACCCAACATACAAGACACTAGATAACTCGTAAAAGGTAGACTTGTCAAGATAGAACTATCTATTTTGAATTATCTTCTATTCCCTACTATAAGAAAGGTAGTTGTTGTTTAGTTCATCTATATAATCCTTTGAGGATATGAGGAAGAGATAAGTAGAATGAAAACTTGTGTTTAGTTTAATATTCTTTTATATGTTTTGAAATTTCTCTTTTTTCATGAAGGAAAGGAAGAGATGAAAAAGGAACTCAGAGAAAATATAAGATAATAAGTATATCAAATTGAAAGAGATGTAATAAAAATAAATGCATATTACCTAATTTCAGTTCTTGAATACCCTGGCCAGGTATTCATTTATTGAAGGCAAGGTAAGTATGACATACCTAGATTGTTATCTTTCTGATTACTCTGATCAAGTAATCATTCTGAAACAATCCTGTAACATCCCTGACCTGGGTTAAGCCTTAACCCTAGATTTTTTGCTTAATAAGGTTGATTATATGCCCGCTCTTATCTTTGAAAAGTAATTAAAGTTCAATAGGAACTTAGATTTCAATTTTAGTCCTTTTTGAACAATGTTGAAATAATGTTTTGTCTATTTTGGACTAAAGTGCAAATTACCCAAGTTGAGGGGTTAAATTGCAAATGTTGCATGATAAGATGTTCCTCAACTATTGAAGCATCATAAGGATGAAAATGATGCAATGGTATGGCTTGTGGTAGCTTGAATAACAAGAAAGAGCTTGTTGAGCAATGTTTGTGCATTAAAACCTAGTTTTGGTGTAATGTGCAATTTACCCAAAACCCAGGGTTCAATATGCAAATTACCACTTCAAAATAGTCCCTAATGTTTCTTGGCATCATGTAGAGAAAAGAAAATGAGAGGGGCGTCTCATTGAATCACTTTGGAGGAGAGAGAATCTTGATATTAAAATAATCAAGATTTAAGCATAATTGGAACTTTACTTCAATTTAATGCAAAAATAAATATATTAATTGAAGTGCTCTTCAACCAAAATTGTGTTGGTTGGAATCCATATATGTGAAAGTCCTTATGCCTTGCAAAGGCAACGAAAATATCTTAAGGAGGTGAAGAACCCACTCACATTAGTATAAGAAAAAGAAATATCCACTCACTGATGGATATTATTATAATATGATTTAAGGTGCTTAATTTTCTTTTCTTTAAATCATGGATAATTGAGAGGAATAAGAGTCAAAGAAGATAGCCTCATGTCTAAGTAAGAGAAGGGGGCAAGTGGCAAGGAAAATGGAGGAGATAATTCCTACTTTCTCTCTCTTAAATGAATTTTCAATAAAATTCATATATACTCATTTATCCATAGCTTGAATGGGTAATTTCGAAGTCACTTTCACTTCTTGCTTACAAAACGACCAAGGGAGCTTAGGAGAAATAGGAGGATGACTCCCAGCCTTTAGGTAAGCTCCATGGCCCTCTTTCACCTTGATTCCATGGTGGAAATCGAAAATCAATGCATGATTTCTTCTTATCTCGATCCCATCCTCAATTCTAACCATTCCTTTTCACTCAAATCTTGAGGACGAGCCTTGGGATAGTGAAAGGAGTTGCATCCACCAGTGTTGATGCGAGCTTGAAGCTTTGAAGCTCAATTGGAGGCGGGTTTTATAACTTGAACCCTTACTATTGTTATTGCATTCAATTCCTTATCAATTGTTGATCATTTGTTCTTCTTGAAATTCACTTGATCAAATCAATAGAACCACCATAAAAATTACAGAAAAAAATGAAGGATCGTAGCTTGATTATGATGACATCATCCTAAGCACACACCTCAAAAATATCCTAGGCAAACGGTTTCAAAAGTTGGAAACCAATCAGTTTCATTGAAATTGGTTAAACGGTTTCAACAAACCGTTAGAAACCAAACGGTTTCAAACCGTTTGGAGTGGTTGACCATTTGGAGCTCATAGGCTTATGTTGATGGTTGATGACCCATTAAATTCAATTGATTAGTTCCAAAGGGTTCAGCAGTTGAAGGTTTATCAATTATCAAATCCTAATCAGGTTAAGTGCTGAAATTTCAATTGGTTGATTTAAAATTTTGGGTTGATTAACCCAAATGGTCTCAAGACCGTTTGGAGGTTACCCAAACGGTCTCAAGACCATTTGGAGGTCAAACAAGACCGTTTGGAGGTCTAGGGTTGAGTATGGTTGAGTATTTGAAGATCCAGAGATATCAAATTGAAATGCAATCAATAACTAATTTGATAATCAATCCAATGATCTAAACCCTAATTGAATTTCACAAATTTTAATGATGGGATGGGGTAAACGGTCTCAAGACCGTTTGGAGGTCATCCAAACGAACTCAAGACTGTTTGAGGTCAGGTCATATCATTATTTAAAGACGATTCATTGATTTCAATTGAATCGGTTCCACAATGTTAATCGTTGAAGGTTCCTCGATTTCAGAACCCTAATTGAAGGTTTCTTGATTATAAATCCTAGTTCAATTGGGTTCAAAACACTAATTGATGGTCTAATTGAAGGTTGATTCAATAGTTCAATTGATGAATGAATCAAGGATTCAATTGATAGTCGGTTCATCGATTGAAACCTTGAATTGTTTAAGTGTTGAAAGACCTTTTCGGTCCATTCGGTTTTGAGAGGGTTTGGACCAAACAGTCTTAAGACCGTTTGGGTCCAAACGGTCTCAAGACCCTTTGGGTCCAAACGGTCTCAAACCATTTGTAGACCCAAGTCCAATCGGTTTCAACACACTTCTTGCCTAAACGGTTTCAAACCGTTTAGAGAGTAAAGGGTCAAGAAACGTTTAGTGATTCAATGTGATCATATCAATTGAAAACTTATTGTGATGAAGGATCAATCGACCCTATAATTGTTACTAATTTATCTCAAACATAATTACAAGGTTTGTACCTTTAAGGTACTAAATGATTAGTAACCATAGATGAGTTATTCATTGAAGCTTAAGTGAGCAAAATCTCAATACACTATGTCAACTCTAATTGAATGTAATTAATTGAGGGGTTGGTTGACCTAATATAACCAAGTTTGATCTAGTGAACATCCTAGAGAGGATGAAAGAGAGAGGAATTCATACATGTATAATAATCATGTAAAGATTAAGCCTTAACACTTTCAATTTGAATAACCATGTAATTAGGGTATGATCCTTAATAAAGAGATTATGAAACCCTAATCAAGAAGGTGGTTGAGCCCTAACCCTAATTTAGGGCAATATCAGATGTAACCCTAATGTAGGGTAAAGTTCAAAACTCTATGATGGAACATCTATATTATGTTTATAGGTGCTAAAGGTATACATGTAATGGTGTAACTCTAAACTAGGATGATAATATGGGAAATCCCAATTCAGGGTAACATCATGAAAAACCCTAATTTGAGAAAACGCTTCATGAAACCCTAATTTCGGGTAAAGTTAGATGACAAACCCTAATTGAGGGAAATATCCTGAGAAACCCTAATTGAGGGTGATTCCATGAGAAACCCTAATTGAGGGTGATTATATGAGAAACCCTAATTCAGGGTGATGCCATGAGAAACTCTAGTTGGGATGAATAGTAAACCCTAATTATGGCAATGTGATATGAAAAGCCTAATGAAGGGTGATGCTATATGCAATCCTAACCTTAATGAAGGGTGGTGGTATGTGAATTTCTAACCCTAATGAAGTATGATAGTATGTGAAACCCTAACCCTAATAAAGGGTGCTGGTATGGGAGACCTAATCCTAATAATGGAATAGTGATTATTACATTGATAAGGGAAATACCTAAAGTGATTGATTATAGGTAACCTTATAGCAAGCAATGCCTTAACCTGAGAGGAGTCCATATCATTGAAGATAGTTGGACAATTCTAATGAATGTTCTTTGACCTATGCACTTTATGATAAAGGTGACAGGTTAGTGAATAAAAGTATTAAGATGGGAAATACCTTAATACAACAAAAGTTGATAAACTTAAGTAAGTTAAAAGTAATAAGGAAGGTAATGCTTCAAGGCATCATAAAAGATGTCACATCCAACTCTTAAAGAGTGATGTTACTTGTTACCTAGAGAGAGGTGCCAAGATGTTGAATGTGCTTTTTAAGCCACGAGAATGGTGATTGCCTAATGAGAGGTGACAAGATGTGATAATATGTGATGAGTTGCACAAGGTTGTCATAGTTCAATACCTAGAATAGATGCACAAGATTGGTATAATCCAATACCTGGAATAGTTGCACAGGGTTGACATAGTTCAATACCTGGAATAGATGCACAGGATTGATATAATCCAATACCTGGAATAGTTGCACAAGATTGACATAGTTCAATATCTGGAATAATATCATAGAATTGGTAATAACCCAATACCTGGAATAATATCACAACATTGGTAATAACCCAATACCTGGAATAATATCACAGGATTGGTAATAACCCTATACCTGGAATAATATCACAGGATTGGTCACAACCCAATACATGGAATAATGTCACAGGATTGGTTACAACCCAATACCAGGAATAGTTGCACAGGATTGGCATAGTTCAATACCTGGAATTATTGCACATGATTGGCATAGTTCAATACCTCGAATAGTTGCACAAGATTGACATACTTCAATACCTAGACTAGTTGTACAGGATTGGCATAGTCTAATACCTGGAATGGATACACAGGAATAATATAAGTCTAATGCTTATACTAGTTGCATAGGATTGGTATAATCCAATGCCTGGAATATTTATACATGATTGGTATAGACCAATGCCTGAACAAGATATGATGATGTACACTCTCATGTCTAGTGTAAACCAAAATTTGTTTAGCAGATTGGCTAAGGCCAACCGATAGAAACAAGAAAGACTCATGGGTGACATATCAGAGTAATGAGCATCATGAGAAAAGCATGGGATGTTGAGTTAATAAAATAGATAAATAATATACATGTTCTTCCTATTCCTTATAAAGAGAATGGATGATTTAGTGCTCTATCATGGATAGTTGCAATATTTAAAGATGAGAATAATCTAAACTGCTTATCCTCTGCTCAGATTTATATTATAAACTGCAATAATAATGTTTTTGGCAGAGAGTTATATCTCTAGCTGGGGCAATTTTCAATTGTCTCACCCCCGTGGGATCCAACATTTTTAGGTAGACAAGCACGGAGGACATTGAGAACATCTTGCAGAGGAAGAACTTCAGCAGCAGCAGGGACAGCAGTGACAGCTCAGGTTGAGTGTACTGTCTGTCGAGTCTTGTAGATAGATGTCCTATGTGTCGTATCTGTACTCTCAGGTCCTCGGAGTTAATAGTTAGTTCTTTTAATGAATCATTTTGAGATTTTGTCTTGATGCCTCGAGGTTCTTATGTTGTCTGTGTTTAGTTTTTAACAAGGCAGTTGATGTTGTAACCCTCGAGAAGAGATGGTACAAGATATGTACTTATGAACCAGGACGTAAATGTAATACATTGGTTCTTGTTGAAAGAGAGTTTTCCTATGATTGGATCTCTTTATAAAAGGTTTTAATTTTTAGTGATTTTCAGTAATCTGCTGTTAGTAATTGCTTCCGCTTAGTTAATGATGTATGTTCTGAACGCTTCGCCACAATTTAGTGGTATCCGAGATCTAGGTTTGTTGAGTCTACAAAGACATAGGAGTAAGGTGTCGAGTCTGTTCTAAGTGTACCCAGTGTATCTTATAGTGTCTTCTACTTATGCAGAAGAAGTTATATAACTCAAAGATGTCTGGAGAACATGAGGAACACATTGCTGAGAGCAATGTTGCTGCATCAGTAGAAGGTGTCGGGGATCAGGCAAGAGAAGAAACAGTGCTTGAGAATCCCCCTTTTGATGAGGTCATGATGAGAAACCCAGATTTTTCTACTCTTTTTGGGCAATTCATGACTGCAGTGATGCATATAACAGACTGGATGCTGACACCACCACACAGGGCACCAACTCCCAATGAGGGATATGGGCCTGGTAAGACTTTTGAATGACTACGTCGTGTTGGAGCCATAGAATATGCTAGGACATCAGATCCAGCAGATGCTGATGTCTGTCTCACTGAGTTAGAAAAGGCTTTTAAGATCCTTAGTATCCCAGATGTTGATAAAGTTAAACATGCTGTGTACCTTTTGAAGGGTAGTGCTGGACATTGGTGGGCTATAGAAGAAATAAAATGGAATGATGAAGAGGTTGGATGGGAGGAATTTCGTCGAGAATTCGTCAATAAGTCTTTTCCAAGGACTTATTTAGATGAAAAGATCTCACAGTTTGAGAAGATTCGACAAGGAGCCATGTCGATAAGTGAATATGAGGTTAAGTTCATGGAACTTTTACGATTTTGTCCTAAAATGGATGCTACTGAGGAGGAAAAGATCTGATGTTTTGAGAAAGGACTGAATGCTGAAATGTCTATTCCAACATCTTCTCTAGAGAGTAGAGAGAGGTTTTCCACATTTTTGGAATCAATTCGAAGGATAGAAAAGTATGTGACAAAGAAATAGGAGACAACCCTCAAATGAAAGTCTACACAGTCACAAGGACCAATGATTAGTGGTACCAAACAACCAAAATCTTCACCAGTTCAACCTCAATATAGTACACCAATGCAGAGGTCATCAAGTCAAGGTCGAGCTTGTCATAAATGTGGACAAATAGGATATTTTAGACAACAATGTCCAAGAAGAAACAGTGAGGTGACCCAACAGTCTGGGTACAATATGCAAAACCCACAAGGACCTCAGTCCAGTGGAGCAGATGGTAGAGGATGAAGACAAGTGTCACAATTTGGTCCATCTACTTATGGTAGTAGAGGACAAAGGCAATAATAGATAACAACTACCTCCATGTTTTGGGGTCAGATAAGATTCTAGATAACTTGTAAAAGGTAGACTTGTCAAGATAGAACTTTCTATTTTGAATTATCTTCTGTTACCTACTATAAGAAAGGTAGTTGTTGTTTAGTTCATCTGTGTAATCCTTTAAGGATATGAGGAAGAGATACGAAGGATGAAAACTTCTGTTTAGTTTAATATTCTCTTATATGTTTTGAAGTTTCTCTCTATATATATGGAACATAATATAAAATAAATACATACTACCTAATTTCAGTTCTTGAATACCCTGGCCAGGTATTCATTTATTGAAGGCAAGGTAAGTATGACATACCTAGATTGTTATCTTTCTTATTACCCTGATCAAGTATTCAGTCTGAAACAATCTAAAAGAACCTAAAGAAGAAGGATATGTGGCATGGATATTTCTACCACATTCTAATTGATATACGGAGGAAATTGATTTAATTATAAATCAACTTATAAATAAAAAGGAAGATAAGGATGTGATGTGTTATCAACACATGTGTTATATACCAAGGTAAGGAATTATGGTATCTAAGAAATATCAGGCTATTTTATGATGGTTACCTGGAATGGTTAACTGTGGAATCAACCCAGTTACCTAATGTAGTATGGACATCATATGTTAGGGGTTTATGCTTTTCATAAGCATAACTTTGATGAGAATAAACTATTTGAAGGAATAATTGTAAAATTATTGCAAGAAATTTTTTTTAAATTAAATTAACAAATAACCTCTATCTAAATAAGAAAAGTGTTACCTGACACAGAATTAACTCCACAGTCAATAACGAAAAGACAATGGAGTATGTGTCCTATGTGTTTGATTCTATGGGAATTTTGTGTGGAAGAACTTTGTATTGATCAAAGTTCTATGGTGTCTCCATAACAATGAGATGTTATGTGGAGACTTTTGAGGTAACAAATGAATAATACCTGTCTCCTTTTTATCTGGGATTTTGGGGATGAAATCCTTGTTCGGGGTTTATAATTTGTAACATCCCTGACTTGGGTTAAGCCTTAACCCTAGATGTTTTGCTTAATAAGATTGATTATATGCTCTCTTTTATCTTTGAAAAGTAATTAAGGTTCAAGAGGAACTTAGATTTCAATTTTAGTTCTTTTTGAACAATGTTGAAATAGTGTTTTGTCTATTTTGGACTAAAGTGCAAATTGCCCAAGTTGAGGGGTAAAAATGCAAATGTTGCATGATAAGATGTTCCTCAACTGTTGAAGCATCATAAGGATGAAAATTATGCAGGGGTATGGCTTGTGGTAGCCTGAATAACAAGAAAGAGCTCGTTGAGCAATGGTTGTGCAGTAAAACCTAGTTTTGGTGTAATGTGCAATTTACCCAAAGCCCAGGGTTCAATATGCAAATTACCACTTCAAAATAGTCCCTAATGTTTCTTGGCATCATGTAGAGCAAAGCAAATGAGAGGGGCGTCTCATTTGAATCCCTTTGGAGGAGAGAGAATATTGATATTAAAATAATCAAGATTTAAGCATAATTGGAACTTTACTTCAATTTAATGCAAAAATAAATATATTAATTGAAGTTCTCTTCAATCAAAATTGTGTTGGTTGAAATACATATATGCGGACGTCCTTATTCCTTGCAAAGGAAACAAAAATATCTTAAGGAGGTGAAGAACCCACTCACATTATTATAAGAAAAAGAAATATCCACTCACTTATTGATATTATTATAATATGATTTAAGGTGCTTAATTTGCTTTTCTTTAAATCATGGATAATTGAGAGGAATAAGAGGAAAATAAGATATCCTCGTATATAAGGAAGATAAGGGGGCAAATGGCAAGGAAAATGGAGGAGATAATTCCTACTTTATCTCTCTTAAATGAATTTTCAATAAAATTCATATATACTCATTTATCCATAGCTTGAATGGGTAATTTCGAAGTCACTTTCACTTCTTGCTTGAAAAACGACCAAGGGAGCTTAGGAGCAACAGGAGGACGACTCCTAACCTGTAGGTAAGCTCCATGGCCCTCTTTCACCTTGATTCCATGGTGGAAATCGAAAATCAATGCATGATTTCTTCTTATCTCGATCCTATCTTCAATTCTAACCATTCCTTTGCACTCAAAGCTTGAGGATGATCCTTGGGATAGTGAAAGGAGTTGCATCCACCAATGTTGACGTGAGCTTGAAGCTTTGAAGCTCAATTAGAGGCGGGTAATATCTTGAACCCTTACTATTGTTATTGCATTCAATTCCTTATCAATTGTTGATCATTTGTTCTTCTTGAAATTCACTTGATCAAATCAATAGAACCACCATGAAAATTACAGCAAAAAAATGAAGGATCATAGCTTGATGATGATGACATCATCCTAAGCACACACCTCAAAAATAGCGTAGGCAAACGGTTTCAAAAGTTGGAAACCAATCAGTTTCATTAAAATTGGTTAAACGGTTTCAACAAACCGTTAGAAACCAAACAGTTTCAAACCGTTTGGAGTGGTTGACTGTTTGCAATGGTTGACCGTTTGGATCTCATAGGATAATGTTTATGGTTGATGACCCATTAAATTCAATTGATTAGTTCCAAAGGGTTCATCAGTTGAAGGTTAATCAATTATCAAACCCTAATTGGGTTAAGTGTTGAAATTTCAATTGGTTGATTTAAAGTTTTGGGTTGATTAACCCAAACGGTCTCAAGACCATTTGGAGGTTACCCAAACTGTCTCAAGACCGTTTGGAGGTCAACCAAGCCCATTTGGAAGTCTAGCGTTGAGTATGGTTGAGTATTGGAAGATCCAGAGATATCAAATTGAAATGCAATCAATAGCTAATTTGATGATCAATCCAATGATCTAAACCCTAATTGAATTTCACAAATTTTAATGATGGGATGGGGTAAACGGTCTCAAGACCATTTGGAGGTCATCCAAATGACCTCAAGACCGTTTGAGGTCAGGTCATATCATTATTTGATGATGATTCATCAATTTCAATTGAATCAGTTCCACAATGTTAATCATTGAAGGTTCCTCGATTTCAAAACCCTAATTGAAGGTTTCTTGATTATAAATCCTAGTTCGATTGGGTTCAAAACATTAATTGATGGTCTAATTGAAGGATGATTCAATAGTTCAATTGATGAATGAATCAAGGATTCAATTGATAATCGATTCATTGATTGAAACCTTGAATTGTTTAAGTGTTGAAAGACCTCTTTGGTCCATTCGGTTTTGAGAGGGTTTGGACCAAATGGTCTTAAGACCGTTTGGGTCCAAACGGTCTCAAGACCCTTTAGGTCCAAACGGTCTCAAACCATTTGGATACCCAAGTCCAATCGGTTTCGACACACTTCTTGCCTAAACGGTTTCAAACCATTTAGAGAGTAAAGGGTCAAGAAACATTTAGTGATTCAATGTGATCATATCAATTGAAAACTTATTGTGATGAAGGATCAATTGACCCTATAATTGTTACTGATTTATCTCAAATATAATTACAAGGGTTGTACCTTTAAGGTACTAAATGATTAGTAACCCTAGATGAGTTATTCATTGAAGCTTAAGTGAGCAAATCTCAATACACTATGTCAACTCTAATTGAATGTAATTAATTGAAGGGTTGGTTGACCTAATATAACCAAGTTTGATCTAGTCAACATCCTAGAGAGGATGAAAGAGAGAGGAATTCATAATTGTATAATAATCATGTAAAGGTCAAGCCTTAACACCTTCAATTTGAATAACCATGTAATTAGGGTATGATCCTTAATAAAGAGATTTTGAAACCCTAATCAAGAAGGTAGTTGAGCCCTAACCCTAATTTAAGGCAATATCAGATGTAACCCTAATTTAGGGTAAAGTTCAAAACTCTATGATGGAACATCTATATTATGTTTGTAGGCGTTCAAGGTATACATGTAATGGTGTAACTCGAAACTAGGATGATAATATGGGAAATCCCAATTCAGGGTAACATCATGAAAAACCCTAATTTGAGAAAATGCTTCATGAAACCCTAATTTCGGGTAAAGTTAGATGAGAAACCCTAATTGAGGAAAATATCCTGAGAAACCCTAATTGAGGGTGATTCCATGAGAAACCCTAATTGAGGGTGATTCTATGAGAAACCCTAATTGAGGGTGATGCCATGAGAAACCCTAGTTGGGATGAATAGTAAACCCTAATTATGGCAATGTGATATGAAAAGCCTAATGAAGGGTGATGCTATATGCAATCCTAACCTTAATGAAGGGTGGTGGTATGTGAATTTCTAACCCTAATGAAGTATGATAGTATGTGAAACCCTAACCCTAATAAAGGGTGATGGTATGGGAGACCTAATCCTAATAATGGAATAGTGATTATTACATTGATAAGGGAAATACCTAAAGTGATTGATTATAGGTAACCTTATAGCAAGCAATGCCTTAACCTGAGATGAGTCCATATCATTGAAGATAGTTGGACAATTGTAATGAGTGTTCTTTGACCTATGCACTTTATGATAAAGGTGACAGGTTAGTGAATAAAAGTATTAAGATGGGAAATACCTTAATACAACATAAGTTGATAAACTTAAGTAAGTTAAAAGTAATAAGGAAGGCAATGCTTCAATACATCATATAAAGATGTCACATCCAACTCTTAAAGAGTGATGTTACTTGTTACCTAGTGAGAGGTGCCAAGATGTTGAATGTGCTTTTTAAGCCACGAGAATGGTGATTGCCTAATGAGAGGTGATAAGATGTGATAATATGTGATGAGTTGCACAGGGTTGACATAGTTCAATACCTGGAATAGATGCACACGATTGGTATAATCCAATACCTGGAATATTTGCACAGGGTTGACATAGTTTAATACATGGAATAGATGCACAAGATTGATATAATCCAATACCTGGAATAGTTGCACATGATTGACATAGTTCAATACCTGGAATAATATCACATGATTGGTAATAACCCAATACCTGGAATAATATCATAGGATTGGTAATAACCCAATACCTGGAATAATATCACATGATTGGTCACAACCCAATACCTGGAATAATGTCACAAGATTAGTTACAACACAATACCTGTAATAGTTGCACAGGATTGGCATAGTTCAATACCTGGAATAGTTGCACATAATTGGCATAGTTCAATACCTGGAATAGTTGCATAGGATTGACATAGTTCAATATCTAGAATAGTTGCACAGGATTGGCATAGTCTAATACCTGGAATGGATACATAGGAATAATATAAGTCTAATGCTTATACTAGTTGCACATGATTGGTATAATCCAATGCCTGGAATATTTATACAGGATTGGTATAGACCAATGCCTGAACAAGATATGATGATGTACACTCTCATGTCCAGTGTAAACCAAAATCTGTTTAGCAGATTGGCTAAGGCCAATCGATAGAAACAAGAAAGACTCATGGGTGACATATTAGAGTAATGAA
This sequence comes from Alisma plantago-aquatica, assembly GCA_963693085.1. Classification (NCBI taxonomy): domain Eukaryota; kingdom Viridiplantae; phylum Streptophyta; class Magnoliopsida; order Alismatales; family Alismataceae; genus Alisma; species Alisma plantago-aquatica. The sequence goes on from OY856410.1 coordinate 6,403,686, forward strand.
CATCATGAGAAAAGCATGGGATGTTGAGTTAATAAAACAGATAAATAATATACATGTTCTTCCTATTCCTGATAAAGAGAATGGATGATTTAATGCTCTATCATAGATAGTTGCAATATTTAAAGATGAGAATGATCTAAACTGCTTATCCTCTGCTCATATTTATATTATAAACTGCAAAAATAATGTTTTTGGCGGAGAGTTATATCTCTCGCTGGGGCAATTTTCAATTGTCTCACCCCCGTGGGATCCAACATTTTTAGGTGGACAAGCACGAAGGAGATTGAAAACATCTTGCAGAGGAAGAATTTCAGCAACAACAGGGACAACAGTGTCAGCTCAGGTTGAGTGTACTGTCTCTCGAGTCTTGTAGATAGATGTCCTATGTGTCGTCTCTGTACTCTCAGGTCCTCGGAGTTAATAGTTAGTGCTTTTAATGAATCGTTTTGAGATTTTAGCTTGATGCCTCGAGGTTATTATGTTGTCTGTGTTTAGCTTTTACAAGGCAGTTGATGTTGTAACCCTCGAGAAGAGATGGTACAAGATATGTACTTATGAACCAGGACGTAAATGTAATACATTGATAATTTGTTGAAAGAGAGTTTTCCTATGATTGGATCTCTTTGATTAATTGAAGAGACCTTCAATTAAAAGGTGAGGGATGATTTTGAAAAAGAATGGATGACCATATGCCTTGCAAAGGAACAACAATATCTAAAGGAAGTGGATAACTCACTCACATTATTAAAAGAAAAAGAATTATCCACTAACTTTAGGATATTATTATAAGGGTTAAGGTGCTTAATTTAATTTCCTTTAATTCGTGGATAATTGAGAGGAATATAAGGCAAGGAAGATAGCCTCGTATCCAAGAAAGAGGAGAGGGCAAGTGGGTAGGAAATGGAGTAGTTATTTCCTACTTTCTCTCTCTTGAAATGAATTTTAATAAAAATGCATATAAGCCCGTTTATCCATAGCTTGAAAGGGGAATTTCGAATCCACTTTCATCCTTTGCTTGAAAAACGACCAAGGGAGCTTTGGAGGATTAGTAGGACGACCCCCAACCTGTTGGTAAGCTCCATGACATCGTTTCACCTTGATTCCATGGTAGAAATTGAAAATCAATGCATGATTTCTTCTTATCTCCATTCCATCTTCAATTCTAGCCATTTCTTTTCACTCAAAAGCTTGAGGAAGAGCTTGGGATAGTTGAAAAAGCTTCTTCCACCATTAAAGACGTGGAGTTTGGAGCTTTGAATCTCAATTGGAGGCGGGTTATATAACTTTAACCCTTATTCATTGTTATTGAATTCAATTTCTCAATCCATTATGTTTAATTGTTCTTCTTGCTATTCCTTTGAATAATTGATGAAACTATCATGAGAATGGTAGTAGAATTCGAGGGGTTGAAGCTTGATGATGATGACATCATCATAAGCACACATCTCAACAAGTTTTAATTGCAAACAGTTTCATGAATTTTGGCCCAATCGGTTTTGACAAACCGTTTGGTGACCAAACTATTTGCAAACCGTTTGGATGATGGGTCCAAAACTGTTTAGGCATGGTTGACCGAATGGGATAGTTGACCATTTGGAGTGCTAAATGGTTTCAAACCGTTTGGGCATCTTAAGTTGACCGTTTGGGTTATGTTGACCGTTTGGTCATGTAACTTCAAAACCGATTGGAACCTTAAACGGTTTCAAACCGTTTAGACATTTAGGTCAAAACTGTTTGGAGCCTTAAACGGTTTCAAAACTTTTGGACAAAGTCAAACCAAAACCATTTGGATGATTAAAGGTTGTAATTGAGGGTTGAAGATCCAAGGATCATACATTGATGGACTTCAATGATCCAATTGATGAAGTTTGTTGATGCAAAACCCTAATCGATTTAGTTGATTGAGAACCCCATTTGGACTTTTGGTTTCAAGGGTTGTTTGGACCAAACGGAATTGAGACCGTTTGAGTCCAAATGGTCTTGAAACTGTTTGGGGTCAAACAGTCTCAGGACCGTTTGGACTCAAATGGTTTCAAACTGTTTAGAGATCAAAGGGTCAAGATCGTTTGGTAATTCAATGTGATCAAATCAATTGATAACTTAATGTGATGATGGATCAATTGACTCTATAATTGTTACTAATCTATCTCAAAGATAATCACTAGGGTTGTACCTTTAAGATACTAAGTGATTGATAATCCTTAGATGAGTTAATCCTTGAAGCTTAAGTAAGCAATAACTAAGTACACTATGTCAATCATAGATGTATGTACTAGATTGAAGGGTTTATGGAAACCTAATCAAGTTGAAAGGGTGATAGAAAGGAATTCTTACATGAATATTAATCATGTGGTGATTAGGTTATGATCCTTAGTAAAGAGATCATGAAACCCTAATCCAGAAGGTTAATGAACCCTAACCCTAATTTAGGGTAACATAATGTAAAACCCCAATTATGGGAATGGAGAGTGAAACCCTAAATTGGGATGAATTGTAAGTCCTAATTATGGATAGTTGAATAAGAAACCCTAATTTTAGGGTAAAGTGCATGAAACCCTAAACTAGGGTAATGTGATGTAAAACCCTAATGTATTGATATGATGTAGAACTCAAATCTAGGGTGATGCTATGTAATGTTGTATGAAACTTATTCTTAGACAATATTATGATAAATTATAATGTTGATTTGGGTAATGGGATGAGTATTACCAATTTATATGACATGAGAAACCCTAGTTGAGGGTGATTCCATGAGAAACCCTAGTTGAGGGAGATTCTATGAGAAACCCTAGTTGAGGGTGATACCATGAGAAACCCTAGTTGAGGGTGATTCCATGAGAAACCCTAGTTGAGGGTGATTCCATGAGAAACCCTAGTTGAGAGTGATTCCATGAGGAACCCTAATTGAGGGTGATTCCATGAGATACCCTAATGAAGGGTGATGTTATGTGAAATCCTAATCCTAATGAAGAGTGATGGTATAAGAAACCCTAACCCTAATAAAGGGTGATGGTATAGGAGACCCTAATCCTAATAATGGAATGGTGACTAATACATTGATAAGGGAAATACCTAAAGTGATTGATTATAGGTAACCTTATAGCAAGCAATGCCTTACCCTGAAATGAGTCCATATCATTAAAGATAGTTGGACCATTCTTGTGTGTGACCTATGCACTTCATAGTAAGAGTGATAGGTTAGTGGATGAAAGTATTAATATGGGAAATACCTTAATCCAGGATAAGTTGATAACTCAAGATAGTTGGAAGTGATGTGGAAAGTGATACATCAAGATATGATAGATATCACTTTTAGCATTCCAGGGTTGATATACCTTAATGCACCTCAAATCCAATATACTTGGACAAGAAACACATGAAGTGTGTTATGTAAATTGTTACAATGAAATGTAATGAGTTTGATATACTTTGATAAGTATAGGCTAATAAACCTTGAGAATGGGGTTAAGTCAAACTAATGAGTATGATGTAATCATACCATGATAAGGATGAGATATGAACTCACACCTTGTATTTATAATCATTTAATGATAAATGTTAAGAGTAATAAACATGATTGAATACTCGAGATGTTAATGGATGCTCCTAGAGGTGTGGAGCAATATATTAAGGTTGATTTGATAAATATGAAATCCTAATTAATGTGAGATGGGAAACCCTAACCCTAAATTGGGTAATGGGACATGAGAAACCCTAATGTAACGTGAATAGTAAGCCCTAACCCTATTGAGGGAATAGTGGTGTTACTATTGTATTACATGAGGTAATATGTTATTTTTGCCTAGTGAGAGGTGACAAGACATTTAATGGCCTTGTGAGCCATATGGTTAGATGTTGCCTAGTGAGAGGTAACAAGATGTTTTAAGGGGCTTTGTGAGCCATGAGATTAGTTGTTACCTAGTGAGAGGTAAGAAGATATTTTGATGAGCTTTGTGGATCACATGAGTAAGTGATACCTAGTGAAAGGTATCAAGATGATTATACAAGTCTCTTGTAAGGGATGATAATGTTCATAATAAACCAAGGAATGGAAACTTAGTATCATAATAATAATAACAAAAGGATACAATTATAATAATGGAACCTGGATCATACATGTGTGGAGAAAAGAGGAATACTTGTAATACATAAAGAATGTGTTGACCATGATTGGGATGGCCAAAGTTTAATGCTAGTAAAAGAATGAGGTGCCCAGTGCTGTGTAAACAAATATGGGATGTAATCAAGATTGGTTAAAGTCTAATGCTTGGCTGTGAAATCATGATTGGTAGTGTCCAATGCCTGGCGGTGTAATCAGGTTTGGAAAAGTCCAATACCTGACAGAGGCATGAAGCTTGAAATCAGGATTGGTTAGAGTCCAATGCCTGGCTGTGTAATCAGGATTGGTTAAAGTCCAATGACTGGCTGTAAAATTAGGATTGGTTAAAGTCCAATGCCTGGCTGTGTAATCAGGATTGGTTAAAGTTCAATGCCTGGCTGTGTAATCAGGATTGGCTAAAGTCCAATGCATGGCTGTGAAATTAGGATTGGTTAAAGTCCAATGCCTGGCAGTGAAATCTGGATTGGTAGTGTCCAATTCCTGGCGGTGTAATCAGGATTGGTTAGATTCCAATACCTGGCAGAGTCTTAATGCTTGTAATGATGACACATGATTGATAATAACCCAATGCCTGTAATGATGACACAAGATTGGTAATAACCCAATGCTTGTACTGATGACACAAGATTGGTAATAATCCAATGCCTGTATTAATGATATATGAGTACATGGTAGATATGATCCCTTATCTGTTTAGCAGATTGGATAAGGCCAATAAATTGAAACAAGAATGTCTCATGGGTGACATATCAAGATAATGACTGTCACAAAAGAAGTTTGACATGATTGCATAATATGATGGATAAATGATATACATGTTCTTCCTATTCCTTATTAAGAGAATAGATGATCTATTGTTCTATTATAAATAGTTGCAATACTTTAAAAGATGAGAATGCTTTAAACTGCTTATCCTCTGCCCAGTTATATATCATTAAACTGCAATAATAATGTTTCAGGCAGAGAGTTATATCTCTCGCTGGGGCAATTTACAATTGTCTCACCCCCGTGGGATCCAACATTTTTAGGTGGACGAGCACAAAGGAGATTGAGAACATCTTGCAGAGGAAGAACTTCAGCAGCAGCAGGGACAACAGTGACAGCTCAGGTTGAGTGTACTGTCTATTGTGCCATGTAGATAGAAGTCCTATGTGTCGTCTCTGTACTCTCAGGTCCTCGGAGTTAATAGTTAGTGCTTTTAATGAATCATTTTGAGATTTTGGCTCAATGCCTCGAGGTTCTTATGCTGTCCGTGTTTAGCTTTTAACAAGGTAGTTGATGTTGTAACCCTCGAGAAGAGATGGTACAAGATATGTACTTATGAACCATGATGTAAATATAATACATTGGTTCTTGTTGAAAAAGTTTTCCTATGATTGGATCTCTTTGAAAAAGGTTTTAATTTTTAGTGATTTTTTAGTAATCCACTGTTAGTAATTGCTTCTGCTTAGTTAATGACGTATGTTTTGAACACTTCGCCACAAAAGGTAGAAGAGAATCTCATGTTATCTCGAGTTACATTAGAGTAGAAGAAGAAGGCTTGGTACGAAGACCAAGATGCAAACAACCATATCCAACCATACACATGCATATAGGGTTTATGGGCCATAACTATGTTACACATCCACCATCAAACCCATTTTTAGGGTGACGTGTATCGATTTCATATACCATATCATACATGTATGTCTTAGTTTTGGATCATGTGGTATTGATCAGATTATTATCATTAGTCATTTAGATATTCACATCATATGCAATAAATAAAAGACATTCAAAACCAAAAACTGATCTTATCAATTATACCAAAACATAGAGTATTGACATGGTTTTGATATCACTGTTGAGTTTTTGGTTGTCCTGTAAGGCAGTGGAAACAAAAAATTTACTTGACCATGAACCCATAAGAAACTGATCGCTTCAATATCATATGTAATGGGAAGGATGGTTTAGCGAGTTATACCTAGTCATGAGGCTTGCTCAGCGATTGTACCTCATAGCAAGTTCGGTCTTCAACCACCTCTCTTCGATGATGTCTGTGCAGCTCCTTGTTAGACCCATACTGTGGCTGACTATCGTCCTCCTAGCGGTAGAAGTCTCCCACCTCTATAGTAAGTCCACATGGACTACTAAGAACTCTAATCGTCCTGATGGACAAGACTAGAAGGAGTCATCCCCTTCTGTCGACATACTAGTCATTGACACACTCTCTCGACAACCAGTTGCTTTCTCTGTAGTTTTCTTTCCATCGCTATTCCTCCCTAGATGGGTAGAGCTTGCTTGGGCTCTCTCGGTTACTAGAACTTGAGAGGACAACAACTTTTATAGAGCAACTATCTTTTAGAAGTTGTTTTGAGATGCTGTTTTTGTTGTGTGTTTGGAGAATCCCCTTTACCCCTCTATTTATAGCAGAGGGTAGAGTCAGGGTTCCCAGTTGATGCGGGAGTAGAAGGATCCAGAATTCCACAAACTGTTCACACTTGCGGAAGGTGAACCGGTCAGTTCACAACTGAACTGGTCATTTGGCAGGGTTAGCCGATCGGTTCACTTTCCATACTTGCCTTTGATTGACTTTCCTATTTCATCTCAAATTAATCTGAAGATCTATTCTTGGCCCACAAGAATTGGATTTACGAAATGGGAAACAATTCTCACAAACTGGGAAACCAATCACCTGCTTGGTTGGTCTAGGTGAGCCGATCGGTTCACTGATGTGAACTGGTTGTCTCACTGACCCTGTGCCGATTGGTTCACCCAATGAACTGGTTGGTTGGCAGTCCAGGTTGTGCAGAAATTTGTCAATGCAGTTCTCAATCAATCTGACACTCTAATCAGTTAGTTCAACACTTAAACTTGGTGATTTGGAGCCAAGTATATTAATTGAATGTTTAATTGAGTACCTGAACACTTGAGTAATCAATCTAAACATCATTAATGGATAAACTCCTATTCCAAGTTAAGTCCTATGTGTGTCCAATTTCACATTTGTAGTTAATGTCTTAACTAGCTTATGACATCACAAGCAAAGAAGGGTACCTAGTCTCACATCATTGCTACCCAAGTGAAATGGAAAGTTGGAGAACAACCTTCAACCTACAGTCTGTGTATGGTGTTGCAGTGAATGTATAATTACTTTGACACTGATATCCTAAATGAAATCGAGGTATGGAGTTGGCATCCTGTCAATGTTCATTCATCTTCCTTGATCGAAAGAAGACTCTATGAGATATATGTGAACTCAATATCATATATTGATTCACTTGCACACACATGCTTTTCCTAATCTTTCTTATCAAGTGGCCTAGATATCAAACTCCCTTAGGAGGGACAAATCCCATATCTATCACTCAAAGTCAAAAGCCCCATGTGTCAAAGTCACCCAATCGTCACCCTTATAGCAGCCCATATTTTAGGATTGTGTTTGATGATGTCAAAGTGTACCCAATCACATGTGTTGAGTGCACTGATTTTAGGCCTAAGAATCACAACCACCACCGTCACTGTGAGAGATGATTTTGACTACCATGTCATGGCTCCATGTGTCACTCTCACGGCGAGTCTGTCTAATATGATGTTCTCTAACAAGTATCTATGTGTTTGGTTTGATATCATATATCATGACTAACGAGATTCAATCATCAACCAACACACATTCTAGTCTTGATGTGTCATTGTTGTCTATCAACCTTCCACAATGACATCTGACTAGGGACATTACAAGAATGTGAATACTCTTATCATCTGTATGATCTCATTTGTTCAAGTCAAATATTTGAAGACATATGTCATTGAGTATATTGTCATTCTTTAGACATTCATTTTGATTCATCATTTATCTCATAACCAATCGAACTAGAATGAATTGGAAGCTTGCCTTTTTGATGTTTTTATCAAATTAATTATATGCCAATCCTATCATCATATGATTGGCTATTAGGGCATACATACCAACATGATTAACTGTGATATTAACTGATCTCTTAATAACATTCATTGATCTAAGGATGGACGTCTTTCATGGATTTTTTGGTCGCTTAAGAGTAGTTGATTGTTCAGTGATCAATGTAGGTCGGTTTGGGACCGCCAAGTGGGGATGGTTTAGAATAGAAATTCATATTTTATTGTCCTTTTGCTGACTTATCTCAAACAAATCTGAGGGTGTGTCGCTCAAAGATGAGCAACATTGAAGCTTGGGGGAGTTAGATGCACTGGATACTTGTCTCTTTCATAGGTTCTTATTTATTGAATTTCGTGCACTTATTGTTCATTGTCGTATGAATTTGTGCATTATTCAATATCAGTCACATGTGATACTCAATTTTATCAAATGAAAGTAATTTTATTGTTCTCGACTGATTTATTTATTTCCAGATCTTATGTTCATTTTTGTGGATTTTTAGTTAAATTTACAAGAATCTACGCAGCTGAGTACTACCGACTTCACTATCACTGGTACCGACACTTTCTCAAAAAGGAACATAAAGGAATTGAGAAATATCGATAGTACCGACACAATAGTTGATACTACATACAACATCCCATGGATGTATCAGAAATTTATCAAGAAATATTAGTGGTACCGACCCCAGAGTTGGTAGTACCGACAGAAGCACAACACTACAACTAATTGAGGGAGTTAGTAGTACCGATATGTCGAGATTAGGAAGATCGAAAGACAACATTTAATCTAATGGTGGAGGATTTATTTCATCCTAAGTCACTTCTATGACTTAGGAGGAGTTCATCCAGACCTCGAGAGATCATTCTATTCCATTTCACAGTAGTCGAGAGCAAGAGAAAGGAGAAAGTAGAGGAGACAATCACATTCTGGGCGGTTCGGGCACCTCCAGTGGGCAGATTTGTTGCTAAAAAATAGCAAATCACTTTGTTCATCAGAGGTAGTCATTCAGACCGGTTTCTCCAAGGGGTTTTCTTAGTGATCTAATGTTCCCCACATCTTTCTTCTCCTCTCCTATGTATTTGACCATGGAAATCATGTGAGGCTAATCCCCAAGTTCCTTAGGACCCGGGAGTAGACCGATTTTGCATTAAAATCAACTTTTATGCATTAATATATAATTTTCTCCTAATTTCTGGACATATTTCTATGAGATCTTAATGAATTATCTATGCTTGACCATCATAGGTAGATTAATAGATCGTTAATTTGTTTGAGAGAGGGATTAATGGTTGGAAAATTCATAGGAATACATGTTTTATATCGCCCTTTTAGAAAGGTGGCTTATGAATGTGAAGAGATTACCCAAAGTTTTCAATAAAGCACATTGGTATTAGGTCTAGGTAGTGGATTACACCATCGGTACATGTCTCTTTCTCTAGGGGTAAGAGAGAGAATCATTAGTGTCATGATATTAATTGCAATGGTAATTGAGGTGAAACCATAATCCTATGGAACTCATTCTAATTGAGATCAAATACCAGAAAACTAAGATTTATTTTGTGCACTTAGCTAACTAAATCTCTCATTCAAAATTTTCTTTGGACTAGTTGATCATATTGTAGTTAGTAATAGTTTCTGGATTTATGTTCCCTGAGTTCGATATCCGGGCCTATTTTGGCCTATATTACTTCGATACGTATACTTGTGTTTTACACACGTAGTTTACCCATATTAATATCTTACGTGATTTTCCATACTTATGTCCATGAGCACATGGAATATAAAATGTCTAAATAATACATTTAATATCTTTGGTAGAATAGTGCATTGATGAAAGTTCTAAATCTCTTTGGCAATATAGTACATGTGAGAACTAAATCTCTTTGGTAGAATAGTGCATGTGGTTGATCAACTTTACATATGATAAAAAATGTGACAAAAACATGTGTTCTCTTTTGTTAATATTCATTCTTAGTTAAAATATTCTTTTGTTATATTTTCTTATTACTGCAAAGTATTAAATTTATCTTATTGCCAAGTCTTAGCAATTAGAGGTATATAAAATGACATGTAGGAGTACTCAGTAGAATATTTTAGAATATTGTGCTTACATATACCACACATAATTTCTTATTTAGTTGATGTGGACATATGATCTTGAAGAACCTTGATAGTTGGGAGTTGTGTGGAGAGAAGATGTACAAGTGGACCTGTTGTCTAGAAGATCATATTGTAGATGTAGTTTGTGCATATGTTAATCTTTGCTATTTAATATGTAATATCAATTTGTGATAATTCATGTTGTAACTATATGTTGAATGGTGATCTTGTGGTTGTGGTTTGTTCTTGTTCATGTGCATGTGCTACTTTGGTTTCCTATGACTCCTTGGATTTTCTTCCTCTTGAATTAGTGTGTGGTATTTGAATCAGGATTATCACTGTGGTGAAGGTTTCAATTTGGACTTCACACAATGGGTCAAGGCGTTGAAAATCTGATGATGTCACGAAGATCCTAGGGTATTCCAAGGGTGTCACTACAAGAAAGAAAGGCATTAACGACAACATTAACTATTTTTCATAATTGTTATATGAAACATGACCATAGGTTTTCATTGTTGTGAGAACAATTAGTAATGACAAAATATATTACCCATCTTGAATGATATGTATATCTTATTGCTAAAATTCATCCCTCACTTTAAACTGATTCATTTTGTGTTAAACCTTCTTTATGCTAATTTAATTTGACTTAATCTCAACTTAAAAGAAATAAAATTGTTTTTTTCATTCAACCAAAATTTGGGACAAAATTTCTCCTTCTGCCTTTGCATCTCACCAAGAAATCTTCTGATCCCTGCATAGAGACCCCAATCTCACCGAAAATGATTTTACTCAACTACGATTCTAGATCCCACTCCAAGATCACTCCTTCCATCACACACATATAATTTGTCATTGTACGCACATCAGACCCCACTCCGCCCGCTTACTTCTGATGATTACAACATCATCTCTTTGTCCGCCTTCGCATCTGACTCCATGCGACTCCTCTTTCTCTTGGTGGTATACCTAGGACATACATGACTATAGACAGCAAGGTAGGAAGACAAGCATTGAGGATTCCAGCAAGTGTCGATTAATGTGCTAAAGGAAGTATGCAAACAAGGTAGTTGGCCACCTTTGTGCTACTATAGCTACACTCAGACAACCATCATTCTTATACCCCTCTTCTTTGTGTGACATCAAACAACAACCAAAGAGTGACCCAAGGTAGGTAGAAGGGATGTAGATCAAAGGTAGGAGGTAGAAGACACTATATAAGAGGTGATCATTGTAAAATAACAACATAGGCAATAACAAGATTGAAAAATACTTTAGGCGTGGAGGTAGGGTATGCATTTCTCTTTCACTTATTTTTATGGTCTATTTGTGTGAACATATCAAGTTATCTAGGGGTAGAAGGAGGTGATGGGTTTAGGGGGTAGCAAGGGACTCTCAGGTGTGTGTCTGTGTGCATAAGAGGTTAGTTGTTGAAAGAACATGTGACATTCAGATGACACATTCATATTTTCCTAAATATGATGGAAAAAATGATGGATTTTAAACCACAAATAAGTCAACAAAAATCATGAGAAGTAGCCTCAAATTGAATGTTATTCTATTGCCTAAAAGGTAGTCTCAGCAACAAAGAGCACATATTGACAATACATTGCAAATTGGAGGCAAAGAGGTAAAACCCAAAAGGATTGTTGCCGAAAGAGTAGGTGCAAGTCATTGGTGGGTCCATAAAAAGGTTGGAATCAAGATTGGTGGCAGATGTGGTAGTGAAAAGTCTAGAGAAATGTCTCCCCCGCAGTCAAGCCCTAGCACTCCGGCGATTAGGGTTTCCGCAAGTGGGACACCTTCCTACTGCAAAATATCTATCTCTTGCAGGTCCAAGGAACATGGCGATCTTTTTGGTGTCACAAATTTATGGAGGAAGAGATAGCAGAGCACTATGATAGGTTGCAGTTGATAGCAGAGGAAGAAGAGCCAGTAGAGATTCAGGGGCCGACGGAAGACGGTCAAACAGGACACCTAAGGCTGGAGGTAGTAGAACGCATACTATCAGATAGAGCAAGCAACTTCTAGGCCATGAAAAGGACGTTAACACAGGCTTGGGGCCTCGTTAATAAGGTGGTATTCAAGTAGTTGGACGGAGACATCTTCGTGATCCAGTTCTTGGATTGGCGGGACAAACAAAAGGTTATGGACAGGGCACCCTGGAATTTCAACAACAAGCTCCCCCTTTTCAAGGAAATTGAAGATGACGAGCAACCGAGCAAGATAGTGATCACTCACAACCCTTTCTGGGTGCAGATCTATGGACTGCCGCCAGGGTTCCGATAAAAAAAAGCTATCGCAAAGGTTGCAAGCATGATCGGAGAAGTACTTGACCTGGATGTCGACGAGTTGGGATGGGACTCCTCTGCGAGAGTCCACATCCGTCTACACATCACTAAACCCTTGAAGAGGGTGATTCAAATCCAAAATAGCCAGAAGAAAATAATGAACCTATAGATAAAGTATGTTAGATTGGGAAACTTCTGCCATTGCTGCAGACAACTTGGTCACGTTGACAAGGACTGCGGTGAACGTGATGAGGATGACGAACATGGCCGGTAATGGGGAGCATGGTTGAAGGCGTCACCGAGGAAGCCAAGGGTCTCTCTCCACGAGGAGATCCATGGCAATGTAAGAAAGAAACAAGACATTCTCTTCATCAACAAGCCAAAGACGGAGCAATCAAAAAGCACAACACAAACATACAATGGGAGCTCGGCCACAGGAAAGGAGGCCAGGAGGGACAAGGGAGGCAAGGAACATCTGAGGGTCGTGCCCGATAGGAAATACGCCCAAACCAACCCTCATGGAGGCAGCAGTGATTCTGAATACGATCTATGCAAGCTCTTCCCAGAAACTACAGACACCCAAGACAAGCACCGAAAGGGGGAGGAAGACAAAGGGAGGATGGGCAACGGGGGTGAGCAGGAAAGGGCCGCACAAGAATTAACAAGGAGGGAGCGATCAATCAACCATATGAGGAAGATCAAACATTCAAAAAATGAGCTATTAGAAATAAGGTGCAGAGTACAACAAAGATAGAAATGTGGGGAGGAAGCAGGTGAAGAGACGGAAGGAAGAGAGAAACACCCTACGCAAGAAGAGGAGAAAAGAGATCAGCAAGGTAGCAACTCCATACTGATGAGAACAAACCAAGGAACTATAAGAACACGAGCCCAAAAGGAAAAAGAAAGTAGGAGGAAATCACTAAAGAAAGCAAAGGAAGACCTGAAGAAAAAGAAAGAACCACCATGGGTGTATAAGATGAACCGAGCACAAAGGCTGGGGGTGGCTGAGTCTGAGGTCGAACAGATCTCAATGGCAGGAAAAAAAGGGAAGCAATCTGAGTTGTTAATATGGAGTTGGATGATCACAACCCAAGAGACGAACTGGGGAAAAAGGCAAGGACAACAAGGGGAGTTGATCGGCAGAATGGAATTGTTTCGGTTCATGTAGCGGAGCCTGGGGTGGCCTAGCGCCGTGGACAACAATGAAAATCATGAGCTGGAATTGTCAGGGTCTGGGCCGCCCTAACACGGTGAATGCCCTTCGGTCGTGGTGCTGGAGGGAGAGCCGAACATAGTCTTTCTTATAGAGACTATGCTTGCTAGTGTTGACTTAGAAATTGTCAAAAGAAAATGTGGCTTTAATCAGGAAATCTATATTGCAAGCGAGGGAAGAGCAGGTGGCATCGGTTTATGGTGGAAAGAAGTTGATCTCAATGTTGTATCTTACTCGCATCACCACTGTAGTTGTGAAGTGATCGCTGAAGGAACAACTGACATCTGGCGAGCAGCGAACATTTATGGATGGGTAGACCAATAGTAGAAATACATGACGTGGAACCTGATGAAGGAACTGAAAGCAGGGTCATATCTACCTACTGTGTTCTTTGGGGACTTCAATGAAATCACCTCAAATTCTGATAAGCAAGGGGGCCCACCAAAGCCAATGAGATACATCCAAGACTTCAGAAATGTGATAGATGATTGTGATCTGACGAATCTGGGCTTCAGTGGTAACATCTTCACATGGTGGAGGGGTTTGACACCAGAGACCCTTGTCTAGGAAAGACTTGATAGAGCACTTTCCTATCCAGGTTGGTCTTCTAGATTCCACATGGTCAAAGTTATTAACCTTATGAGATACGAGTCAGATCATGTGCCTATCATTATACATACTGAGCAGAGGAGGAAAGACAGAAGAAAGAGACAAAGTTATTTCTTTTTTGAACCTATGTGGGTGTAGGAGAAGGAGTGCGAGCAGGTTGTAAAGAAAGTGTGAGAAGAACGTCAAACTTCAAGCTTGGAGAAAAAAATGACGATATGTGGTGGCAAACTGAAGATCTAGGCAGATGAAAAGTTCAAGAAAATGAAAAGACGAATAAAGAGCTGGAAGCACAACTGGGTGAGGTCCAGTCATTACCACCAGACAGAGGAAATCTTGATAGATGCACACTTCTGGCTACAGAACTGCAAATGTGGCACAGATGAGACGAGGCTTTCTGGCACACGAGGGCCCAAATAAATCAGATGAGGTCTGGGGACAGGAAAACAACCTATTTTCACCATAAAGAGTCTCAGAGAAGGAAAAGGAACATGATAGAAGGGCTGAAAAATGCAGAGGGGAGGTGGATGACCAAGGAGGAGGACATAGAGAAGACCATTATTGATTTCTTTCAGAACTTATTTCAAACATCCGACCTGTCGGGGTGGGAAGAGGCAACATAGGGGATCAAGGCCAAGGTTGGAGATGAAGAAAATGAAAATCTAGAAAAAGAAATTTCATCAGAAGAAATTCGGGCAGCACTCAGCAGCATGCACCCCAACAAAGCACCCGGTCCGAATGGGATGAAGGCGATCTTTTTCCAGAAGTATTGGCACATAGTGGGGGAGGACGTGTCCTCCTATATCAAAGGGTGGTGGAAATCTGACAGAAGCATTGCTGAGATGAACTCTACGCTGGTGGTGATGATTCCTAAAGTGAAAAAACCTACAGACATCAGTGAATTTAGACCTATTAGCCGTTGCAATGTTATCTACAAAATAGCGGCCAAAGTAGTTGCAAATAGGC
The DNA here is from genome assembly GCA_963693085.1 of Alisma plantago-aquatica. NCBI lineage: Eukaryota > Viridiplantae > Streptophyta > Magnoliopsida > Alismatales > Alismataceae > Alisma > Alisma plantago-aquatica. Next base: position 6,418,883 of record OY856410.1, read on the forward strand.
TAAGACCTCTTATGGAAATGATTGTGTGCGAGCAGCAGAGTGCTTTCATACCGGGAAGACTTATAACTGACAATGCACTCATTGCATACAAAATATTTCACTCAATGAAGGGCAATAAAGGAAGCAGAAAAGAGAAGATTGCTCTGAAACTAGACATGTCAAAGGCATATGACAGAGTGGAATGGAGCTTCGTGGATTACATTCAGGGAAAACTAGGTTTCAGAGAGAGATGGAGGAGGAAGACTTTGGACTGCATGTCAACTGTAACTCACTCTTTTGCTATCAACAGTGACCGCACCAAGAACTCAACCGTCTCGAGGTCTACGTCAGGGAGATCCTCTTTCACCATATCTCTTTATCCTATGTGCTGAAGCATTTTCTACTTTTCTTCTTTTTGCATCACAACATAACTTTATCCATGGAGCACAGGCGAGTCGGCAAGGCCCGCACATTTCTCACCTTTTCTTTGCAGATGACTCCATCCTTTTTGCAAGAGAAACCAAAGAAGAATGCCTGAAAGTAGATGACATCATCAGCCAATATGAACGGGCATCCGGATAGAAAATTAACTTATCTAAGACTGAGGTGGCTTTTAGCAAAGGGGTCAGTAGGTAAAGAAAGGAGGAACTAGTTAGGCTGCTATAGGTCAAGGAGGTTGACAGGCACGGGAAATACCTAGGTCTCCCAACGACAGTGGGAAGATAAAAAAAGCAAGTCTTTGCCTATGTCCAAGAACGAATATGATGGAAACTTTAAGGGTGGAAAGAAAATCTACTATCTAAGGTGGGAAAGGAAGTTCTCATTAAGGCAGTTTCTCAAGCTATCCCCTCATATATTATGAGTATTTTCCAACTTCCATCATATCTACTCGATTCCATCAACAACACAATCTCCAGGTTTTGGTGGGGAGCCAAAGGGACAGAGCGGAAGATAGCATGGATCAGTTGGGAGAATCTTTGCAAGCCAAAAAATCAAGGAGGCATGGGTTTCCGCAATATTCACATATTCAATTAGGCCTTACTAGAAAAGCAAGTATGGCGCCTTTTCCATAGACGAGACACACTGGTATACAAAGTCCTCAAAGCAAGATATTTTCCATCTCAGTCGATCCTTGAAGCAATACGTGGGCATAAACCGAGCTTCACTTGGCGCAGCACATGGAACTCAAAATATCTGGTCCTTGAAGGTATGCATTGGAGAGTGGGGGATGGGGAAAATATTAACATATGGTCTCATCGGTGGATACCAAATAGGGGGCCATCCTGGAGTCCACACTTGGGATCTCAAGCCCGATTGTTCAAAAAGTCCAGAAGCTTATCGACTCAGTGAGCCGCGATTGGGAAGAAGACAATGTTACCAACCTATTCACGGCGGAGGTGGCGTACAAGATCCTTGTGATACCATTGGGAGAGGAGGTCTAATAAGATAACATATACTGGATTCATAGCCAGAGTGGAGACTATAGGGTGCGGTCAACCTATTGGATGGCTGCTCAGCCAACGACATCCAATGAAGGCCACATCAACAGCCAAGGCAATAGTGTATGGCGGACAATATGGTAGAGGGGGCTGCTTCCTAAGGCAACACACTTTCTCTAGCACTGCACGACGGAAGCTATGGAAACGGTTGGTAGGCTCTACGACCGACACTGCCATGATACAGGAGTGTGCAACATCTACCATATGGTGAAGGAAGATGTAAACCACATGCTATTCAGATGCCCACAAGCATGGGAGCTATGGAGGGAGGGACCAGTGGAGCTACAAAGACGCATTCGATAGGTCGAACGCATCTGAGTCTATGATGCCATAATGGAGCTGCTGCATCCAAGTGGGGAAGAGGAAGCTGAAGGTCTGATCGCATCCTTATGGGCAATCTGGACGCGAAGGAATGATCTGGTCTTTGGAAATAAGGTGTGTCTACACGCTATTACACAAAGATTGTTGTTGAAGCTAATTTGAGGTCACCATGAGGCTTGAAATAGCAACGTCCCACTGGCGAGGCAGCCAGCTGCATCGAGATTGTCACCGCCCCCACTGGGCGCTGTCAAGTTAAACTGTGATGCAGCAGTAAACATACAAGGATACGACAGAGCGGGAATGGTTTAGAGGGACAACAAGGGCAAGGTTCTGAATATAGCAAGTCATAGAAGACCATCGCTCATGGAGGCCAGATGTGTAGAAGCATGGGCGGTGAGGGAGGCCATCAAGCAGTCAGTAGAAATGAACGTCAACTATCTGATAGGGGAATCAGACATGGAGTCAATCATAAACCTCATCACCGGAGTAGCCAAACAGAGTGACCTCTTGGGCACTATCCTTAACGACATTGTTTAGACAATTAAGTTTTTCCCTAGCATATCGTTTTTGTTTTGAAGGAGACAAGCCAATGGATTAGCACATCAGCTAGCCCGTAGGGTAGTCTCAAGTAGCGAACACTTTATTTGCACCTCTTCTTTCCCTTCGTTTGTAATGAGCTATGATGAGACAAATTTGCTAGATTAATGAGATTATAAGACCTTACCCAAAAAAAAGGTAGTGAAAGGAGTGTATTCTTTGTATCTAGGAAAATGGTACTCTGGGGAAGCTGCATCAACATATTTGGTAACCATGTGATGGTTATTCTGCATTTAATTTTATACCCTAATGCAACTTTAGTCTTTTAGTAACTAGGGGTGCAAGGAATTAAGGTTCTGATGTGTTTTGGTAAGAATGAATAGTATCGTGAGATGTCTCCTTAGAAAGCATCACAATACATGATAACAACATTATGCACATGATTAGTAAAGTATCTCTTTTATTGTATTGTTTGAAGTGAGATCAAAATCATCACTCTATAAATAAGCACAATTATATACAAAGAAGAAAAATCTAAACTAGGTTAATACAAAAAAATTTATTCTAGAAAAGATAGATAATGAGTTGCAACTATCTTAAAGTTAGTGGGAATAAACAACTATTGGATAAGATGTTACCCAAAGTAGTAAACATATGACCATACCCTACTCTAATTTGAATACTGGAAGGATCTAATTTTATTGAAACAAAGAGCCTTTTCTAGACTATGTTGTGTTTTTTAGATTTTTAGAAGCTCCTTTGCTAGGAGAGAGGTTACTCACCTTTCCCATCCTGTTGTTGAGCCTGTCCTCGGAAAAAATAGGATTGTGTTCCTAACAGGTTTCCTGAATGACAGACTGTAACATCTAGGAACAAGTTAAATGAATGAATGGTTTTTGTTTTTACCTCTTAATTAATAGATATAAAGAAAATATTTTAGTAATAAGATAGATAATTATATCTTCCTCATAATTTATAGTAAGAAAATGATAGGAAGTGCACTAAAAATTATAGATGGAGTAAAGAAACAAATGGCTTTATATAAAGTATTCATAAAAACAATTGAACATGCAAAAGGACTAGTTATTACTTCACAAGCATTACTTGCCAAAACTAACTACAAGATAAACTCAAATAGTATGGGCCTTCTAACTTTTTGAAGTATCTTTAACACACTTTTTGGTATATTCAAGGATGTCATTAGTGACCCGGCCAGTGTGGCTCAGGTGGTTCGGTCCAGCTTGTTCTCCCTGGGGGACCTAGGTTCAAATCCCCCTGAGCGCACTGTAATTACCAACTCCTTGGGTCATCTGGGCTCTGGCACCTGTTTGAGGAGAAGGGGAAGCGTGGTCTCCCTAAGACTCAAAGGATGTCATTAGTGTGTATTCACCTTGAGAACATATATATGGGTGGACAAGTTAAAGGTAATTATTCACTTGGAAAGCAAAGTTGATAGAAAGGTAGGAAAGGTTAAGCCACAAAACTATGGTTTTCTTGGATCTAGTTCAGGTTCTTAGTTGCAACAAAATTATTGCGATGAAGATAATGTGATGATACTTATGTATCCCTCAAAATAGAGTAGCAAGTACGATTTCTCCTATAAGATAGCACATTCGAGAATCAAATATTTTGTTTATTCACAATTTTCTAAAGACATGAATTATGTAGTCATAACCCTTTCTCTGCTTGGGGCCTCATGACATCTTGTTAGCCACCTAGTGTTCCAACTCGTTAACCTTTAAAAGTATGACCCTCATCTCTTTGAAAGGAAGGTTGCTAGACTATAATTACTTATACTTTTCAGGCCAAATATAATACATAAACTCCTCTCTCTAGATCTATTTATGAACTTATCATATCATGATGGAATGATGCAAACTATACTTCATACTAGCACTAGTACAAAACTGACCTTTAGTGTTGGTTAATAAAGGCTTTTGGCGGCGGTTTCAAAGAGACACCCAAGTGGGCCCCGCTAAAAGTAGAAACCTTCAACGTCAGTTTCAACACCGATGCCATAACCATTCCTGCCACCATAAAACGTGCCAGTAAGGGCACAATCAGCGTCAACTTTTACAGACAACTGACACTATATCCCTCTAATAGACGTCAGCTTCATACTAACAACCGACTACATAACCCTTCCCGCCACACAATAGGCATCGGTTTTCACAGACAACTGACACTATATCCCTGTGCCCACCATGGTCATGCCTCCCAGCACGGCCATGCTACCTAGCCACCATGGCCGTGTAGGGCACAATAGGCATCGATTTTTACCTATAACTGACGCCAACAAGGGATAAAGACGTCGGTTTCATACTAATAACCGATACCTATGTGTTTTGTTATCGGTTTTGTACTAATACTGACGCCTATGTTCTGATTTTTTTTTCTTATCAGTTTGCAGGCCTGCTGCATGGCTGGTCAGTAGGACGCAGAACCTGTAGTGTAGTTTTAAACTGCAGGTTTACATCATCCATTGATATCAGCCAACAACATGCCACAAACCTGCAAAATTAACAAGATGGACAATATTATATATGGATCAAGTGATTCACACACATGTATAAGCGCATTTAATTCATATTATTTTTCATCACACATATGCAGAATCTAGTAGTTCCATTTCAAATTTCCTCCATTTTCACACACATTTAGCAACCTATAGTTCCATTCATTTCATCTCTTTTCACATTCAGTCACATGTAGAAACATTCATGTATTGATCATCTTCACATTCACACATATCACAATTTAGAAAAATTCATTCACATTCACACAGAAATAATTATGAGAACAAAATTTAGAAATATCATTCTTTATTCATCATCTTCATTATCGCCATCACTATCCCAATCATATTTAAAAGTTCCCACTACTTGTAGGGATTTTTCCCATTGTTCTCTTACATCATTTAAGTCTTCCATCGTATAGGGAGTATGTACATCAAATAACTTTTGACCTGTAGTGAAGTTAGTTTTAAACACCTGCACAAAGAATTTTGTATATATATAATTCATAATATATAATAAGATTGATATATTTCATATTATCTAATGAGATTATATATAATTCCTGATGTATGGTATCGATTTCCACTGCGGCATGTTCAATAATGAGGTTCATAAATCACATCACATAGTATGCACATGCCCAACCGTTGTCTTGTGTAGCACACTATAAATTGAAACATGCAAAATATTCAAATATACAAATAAGCACAATTCACATAAATAATATATACATTGGAGTTGGGAAATTACTTTCACATTATCCCAAATTAGTGGCTGGTTCTTTTTCTTGGGGACCTTTCCTCCAACTTTTTTGAACTCATGTAAACCCTACATGTTAATGTAACACATTAAATTACATAATTAAATAGTAATGTAATAACAGAAGTTAATGGATATAAAAATATGAAATATTTCTCACGGGAATAATGGCCTTTTCGTTGTGTGTCCATATAATGTATTCAATTCCTTCCCCGCAGGATCTAGATAATAGACATTGAACATCTTGGGGACAATAACTAGTAACTCCCAATGCCTACCACTAGAGGTAATAAAGTTAAAAATTAATAACTCAAAATCCACAATAAAAATGTAATTTTCTTAAGTCCAAGTTATATGCAAAGTAAACTTACTCGGCATTGAATGGAGCTATTATCACCGTCTTCTTTTTTATACCAAAATATTTAAAAGCAGCATAGCAGTATGAAGTAACTGATGAAGGGTCTTTATGTACAAGACTAATTCAAGATGGAACTAAAAACCCCACATGGAAAATGAAAAATCTGTACATATCATTTGTAAGTGGATGCAAAACATGTATCATGTATGTATTAATATATAAGAAACTAGATCACCGTATATAAAACAAGGTATATGGATGTATAAACAAGATATCATCATATCCATATCTCTATCATAGATGTATTCAGCCAATCATAACAAAACAACTCCAAAATATCTTGTTGGCTAAATGGACATCATTTAATCCCTTTGTTTTGATAATGACAAACATTTCATTCTTGTGGATCTAAGGTGCTACTTGAGTGTTGCAGGAATAAGGTGGATGACAAATACTTGGAAGATCTATATGCTAAAATTACTTTAAGTCATGAATGTAATCAAATGTAAAAACTTATACAAATATATAATGTACAAGTACTTAGACATCATGTAAATCAAGCGTTAGATCTTCCCTAGCCAATCACAACACTTAGATAGGTCATCCTCTAAAATAGTGACACATCCGCACACTCATACACACACTTATTACTTGGTTCAAAAACATTGAAATAGGGTTAATCTCGGTCGACAAAATTCTCGACCGAGACACTCTCGGTCGACAAACTCTTCGACTGAGAAAGACCCAGGTAGAAGTTAGACACAGCAGACAAGGTAGTTGGGAGTTGGAATAGAACGTTATATACACTTTCCCCAGATAGTCCCTCGGTCGACAAGTCCTCGACTGAGAAGGACTCTCGGTCGACAAATCTTCGACCGAGATGAGTTCTGTCTGCAATTTGCAGAGTTAATTAACTAGCCGTTGTTAAAGCAACTAATGGTCACCTAACAGCTAGTTAAGCACTAAGAACCCCCTAGAAAGTGTCTAGAACGTCCTTAAGCATCCATAGGCCATTCCTATAAATAGGACAAGCCATAGGACACCCAAAGTGCACTTGTGCAATACTTGAGCTTTCATACTTGCAATTGGCAATCTGTTTTGAGCAATTGAGCAACACTAGTAATTGCTACTCATTTTCCTTGCTCCAAATTCGTGTCCTATAGGCTAGCATCTCCTATCCACTAAACCTACACTTCCATATTCATTGGTTAGGAGATCAATACGCTTGATATAGGAAATCAAGCCTTGTGCTTCAAGTGGTAAATTGTAATTTCCATTTCCCTTCTTGTTCTTTCTTATTGCTTGTACTCTTCTTGCTACTCCTAGGGTTGGAGGCTGCAGATTGGAGAGAGTTTGATCTTCTTGGTGAAGAAGGAGATCTTTGGACTACTTCTAGAAGGTTGTCTCAATGGGAAGCTACTTCAAGAGGAAGGCTACTTCAAGGGGGAGCTTGAAGTTACTTCAAGGAAGGCTGCTTCAAGGTTGGTGAGACTACTTCAAGGTGAAGGTTGTCCAAAGGGTGTAGAAAGTATTGTAATTTTATGTAATATCCTTGCGAGGTAATAATACTTTCAAAATCCCAGTTGGGTAAGCAACCGGGTAGTGGATTGACTGCCTTAGTATTTGCTAAGGTTGGAACCACTCTAAACACCTTGTCTCCTTATCATCTCAATTGTGGTTGTTTGAGTTAAATTATTGTAAAATATCCATAAAACCCTATTCACCCCCCTATAGTGGTTTTTCATTTGGTATCAGAGCAGGGCTTCAAGGAACTCTAACAAAGTCTTGAAGAATGGGTGACAGGGTACTCAACAACCTCAACCTGGAAGGAACACTCGTGGCTAGACCTCCAGCTTTTGATGGCACTAACTACACCTACTGGAAGAGGAGGATGCAATTTTACTTCCAAGGAATCAGCTGGGATTTATGGAGAATGGTATCTACTCCATATGAACTTCCTCAAATGGAATATGCAAATTGGGATGCTAATACGGTAAAGTCAGCCCAAATGAATGCAAAAGCTATAAGTATACTATATTGTTCAATTTCCGTTGGTGAGTTTAATAGAATATCAAATTGTGAAACGGCATATGAGATATGGCATAGACTTTCTATAACATATGAAGGAACTGTTCAAGTTGAGAATTCTAAAATCGGAATGATTAAGCAGAAATTTGAACAATTTCATATGGATCAAAATGAATCTATTTGTGAAATGTATGCAAAATTTTCTTCTATTGTAAATGGTTTGAATGCCTTAGGAAAAGTGATTAGTGAGGAAGACCAAGTGTCAAAGATTCTTAGATCTCTCCTTCCCAAGTACAAGCCCAAAGTGACTGCCATTGAAGAAGCAAATGATCTCACTCGACTAAGGATGGAGCAACTCATTGGTAACCTAGAAGCACATGAGGCAACCTTGGAGGAAGAGGAACGGCGAGAGCGTGAACTTCAACAAGGAAGAAAGAAAGACTTAGCTCTCAAAGCTTCAAAGATCGTCACACAAGAAAGTGATGAAACAAGTTATGGAGAGGGAGAAGAAGCTCTAATCGTTAATGGTAAGAAATAGAGAAGAATTAGATCTAACAAAATTGTTGGTTCTTCTTCTTCCCCTCTTAGGTGCTTTGAATGTGGAAAGAAAGGACATCTCAAAAATGAATGTCCTAAAGCAAAGAAAGGAAAGAAAAGCTCATCTAAGAAGAAGGGAGAAAAAGCTTATAATGCTGCGTGGGATGAATCAAGTGAGAGTGAAAGTGGAGAAGAGAATGTAGAGTGTCTCATGGCAAAAGAAGATGATGATGATGATTCTCAAGAGGTAAGCCTTCTTGATTTACTAAAAGAAGATCTAATTGTTAGTCTACAAGAAACTCATGATAAGTATCTTGAATGCAAAAAGAAACTAAAGAAGGCTACTAAAACAAATGAGGATCTATATGCTAAATGAAATGATCTTTCCTCTGAAAAGAACAATATTGCTTCTGAAAATCTGATTTTGAAATCATCTTTAGGTGACTGCAATATAAAGCTACTTGATTTAGAAATGAATCATGATCTTCTTTCCCAAGAAAATGCTGATTTGCTTGCTAAACTAAACAATTTTCAGACTCAACCTATTCTATGTAAACATCTAGATTATGATAATGTTGTTAAAGAAAGAAACTCTATATTATCTGATTTAGAACAAGCAAGGATAGATACAAATAAAAAGATGGATGAGATTGCTAAGCTACAAAGAGAAATAAATGGTTTAAAGGGAAATGACATTCTTTATAATATTCTGAAAAATTCCTCTAGCTACAATGGAAGAAGAGGATTGGGATACATTCCAAAAATAAAATTCTATCAACCCAAAAGAACTCAAGCATACAAGACTAAGATCATGTTTGTCCCTAAAAACAAAATTCCAAATCCTAGAAAGAGAAATGAAATTGATTCTATTTCTTGTCATTTTTGTCTACGTCTTGGACATTACTCTTTTTCATGTCCTTATAAGAAGAAGGATTCTGAGTTAGTTTGGGTTCCCAAAACTTAGAAGACTTGAATGTAATTAAGTTGAGATATGATCTAATGCTTATTTTTGAAAATCAAAATATCTTATCTCAACTAAACTAATAGCTTCATGTATTGTTTTTTAAATTCAGAACTGATATAAACAAATTACTGAAAGAAACAGAATCATATTTGGTCAACAGATAGTTCAACCGAGATACTCTCGGTCAACAAAAACTTCGACCGAGCGAATGTCTCTGACAAACCAAAATCTACAGCAGAAATCTTAGTGAAACAACAACTATTCTGGTCGAGAAATGATCGATTGGAGCTAAAATCGATCAAAAAACGGTCGACCGAACAGACTTCTGCTTCTTTTCAGTTTTAATCTTTAAAACAGAAACTTTCTCGATCGACAAATTGGTCGACCGAGACACCTGTCGGTCGAACTTTTGTCGACCGAATGAAGTTCTGATCAGTTTTCTTTGTTAAAACATGTTCAGTTTGTAATTAAATGTACCTAACATAATGGACCATCACATGGGTACCAAAACCTATATCTTAATGCAGGATTGGGTGGTTGACAATGGATGTTCCAAACACATGACCGGAAACAAGGAGGCATTTCAAACTTTTGAGGAAAAGAAAAGTGGAACAATCACTTTTGGAGACAATGGTAAAGGTAAAATTGTTGGAATAGGTAATATTGGTACAAATCTTGAAATAAAGAATGTTTTACAAATGTTGTTTATGAAGGAAAAAGAGTTGGAAATCTTTATATTCTTAGACCTAACTCTATGCAATCTGTAGTTGGAAAATGCTTACTTGCAAATGAAAATTCTTTACAACTATGGCATAGAAAATTCGGTCATGCTAGTTCACATGTTATCAAAAAGCTAGTTAAATATGATCTTGTTTGTGGTTTGCCTAATTTATCTTTTGATCAAATTGAAAATTGTGAACCATGTACTTTGGGTAAACAAACTAAAACCTCTTTTAAACCCAAAAATCTACTTAGAACCTGTAGATCCCTAGAACTCATTCATATGGATTTATTTGGACCTATGCAGACACAATCTATTGGTGGAAAAAGATATTGTTTTGTTATTGTTGATGATTATAGTAGATATACAAGGGTACACTTTCTCGCAAACAAAGATGACACTATTCAAGTTTTTATAAAATTTTGTTTGAAGATTGAAAATCTATTACAAAACAAAATATGTACAATTAGGAGTGATCATGGTGGAGAATTTGAGAACCATTTATTTGAAGAATTTTGCACATCTCAAGGCTACACTCACAATTTTTCTGCTCCACGCACTCCACAACAAAATGGCATAGTTGAAAAGAAAAATCGATCACTACAAGAAATGGCTCGGACTATGATGCTCGAACATAATACACCTAAACATTTTCGGATGAAGCGGTAAACACATCATGCTATGTGCTAAATAGAGTAATTGTTCACACTTATTTGAAGAAAACACCATATGAAATCATATATACTAAGAAACCTAGGTTTGACTATTTTCATACTTTCGGATCAACATGCTATATCTTAAACACAAAAGAGGATAGAGACAAGTTTGACTCTAAATCACATAAAGCTTTTTTCTTGGGATATTCCACCTCTAGCAAAGCATTTAGAGTTTATAACACTATTTCTAGAAAAGTTGAGGAATCCATTCACATTTCTTTTCATGAAGAACCACAATCTGAAAATCTTGAAATAATTGATCTCACTCATCAATTAGAAAATTAATCCATACCAAATGATAGTGACAACAACACTACTAATAATCACCAAGTTGAGACACAATCTGTTCCTAGACTCATTAAGGATCATCCTCAAGAATTGATCATTGGAAATCCGAATGATAAAGTCAAAACCCGTTCTTCTTTTAAAGATGTTGCAAATATGGCATTGGTTTCTATAATTGAACCTAAGAAGGTGTCTGAAGCTCTCAATGATGACTATTGGATAATAGCAATGCAAGAAGAATTAAACCAATTCACTAAAAATGATGTATGGGACTTAGTTCCTAAACCACAAGATAAAACCATTATTGGAATTAAATGGGTTTTTAGGAATAAGTTAAATGAAGCAGGGGAAGTGGTAAGAAATAAAGCCAGGTTAGTAGCACAAGGATATAATCAACAAGAAGGGATAGATTTTGATGAAACTTATGCACCAGTAGCAGGACTTGAAGCTATTATAATGCTACTAGCTATAGTTGCACACAACAACATCAAACCTTTCCAAATGGATGTAAAAAGTGCATTTCTCAATGGAATAATCCAAGAAGAAGTATATGTTTCCCAACCACCTAGTTTTGAAATACCAGAAAAAGGTGACTATGTATACGAACTTAAGAAAGCACTTTATGGATTAAAATAAGCACCTAGGAATTGGTATGAAAGGCTCAGGAACTATCTATTTGATAATCATTTTTCTATTGAAAATTCAGATTCTACTTTATTTTTCAAAACATATGCATCTGATTTTCTAGTTGTTCAAATATATGTTGATGACATTATCTTTGGTGCTTCAAATGAATCATTGTGTAAACAGTTTAGTGATATTATGCAACAAGAATTCGAAATGAGACTTATGGGGGAACTAACTTTCTTTCTTGGTTTTCAAATAAAACAAACGCCTGCCGGAATTTTTATTTTCCAAGAAAAGTATACAAATGAACTCTTAAAACACTTTGGGATGGACCAGTGCAAACATGCTACCACTCCGATGGCTACCTCCACTAAAATTGATAAGGATGAAAATGGGGAACCTATTGATGACTCCTTATATAGAGCCATGATTGGTAGTTTGCTTTACTTAACCGCTTCTAGACTGGACATCATGTTTTCAGTCGGTATTTGTGCTCGATTTTAATCACAACCTATGCAAACCCATTTTCAAGCCGTCAAGCAGATTTTTTGATATTTAGCCGGCACCACATGTTATGATTTATGGTATCCTAAAGGACAATCCTTGGATTTTAAAGCTTACACTGATGCCGACTACGCTGGTTTTTGAATTGATTGCAAGAGCACAAGTGGTAGTCGTTTCTTGTTAGGAAGAGCCTTAGTATCTTGGTTTAGCAAGAAACAAAATATGATTGCCCTCTCTACAACTGAAGCTGAATATATGGCAGCCGGATCTTGTTGTGCTCAAGTGCTTTATATGCAACAAGTGTTAAACGATTATGGCTTTACTTTTTCATACATGCCTATCTTTTGTGACAACACAAGTTCTACAAACTTAGCACATAATTCCATTTTACACAGCCGAGCCAAACATATTGAAATCTGTCATCACTTTTTAAGGGATCATATCTGTAAAAATCATGTATCCCTTCATCATGTTGATACGAAAGATCAATTGGCTGATATTTTCATAAAACCCCTTCCACTAGACCAATTTAACAAAATAAGGAAGCAACTACTTATCACTCCCTTAGAGGATGTTTTCTTTGATATTTGTGCTTCTTAAAAACGGTTTTAATCGTGTTATTTTTGGCTTCCAAATGGACATCGTTTTCAAAAGATTTGATGGTTATCTTCTTATGAGGGATATCAAATTAAGGGGGAGTTTTTTTCTACATTCATTTTTTAACGGATATCTTTTTGAAATGACAAAGGGGGAGAAATAAATGTAAATCTTAAAATGGTAATTTTGAAAAACTCAATCAATGAGTTTCATAATCTCTTGGCTTTACATTAAAAGCTGCTATATTCCCTAAAGAATTGGATTTTATGTTCCACACTTCTTTGGTTATAATAAGCACACATTTCATAAAAAAGAGAAGAAAATCCCAAAGTAAATCTCAGGTATGAAACTCAACTCATTTTAAAGACTAGTTGATTTATATTTTGGAAATGTTTGTCATCTTCAAAAATGGGGAGATTGTTGGCTAAATGGACATTATTTAATCCCTTTGTTTTGATAATGACAAACATTTCATTCTTGTGGATCTAATGTGCTACTTGAGTGTTGGAGGAATAAGGTGGATGACAAATACTTGGAAGATCTATATGCTAAAATTGCTTTAAGTCATGAATGTAATCAAATGTAAAAACTTGTACAAAAATATAATGTACAAGTACTTAGACATCATGTAAATCAAGTGCTAGATCTTCCCTAGACAGTCACAACACTTAGATAGGTCATCCTCTAAAATAGTAACACATATGCACACTCATACACACACTTATTACTTGGTTCAAAAACATTGAAACATGGTTAATCTCGGTCGACAAAATTCTCGACCGAGACACTCTCGGTCGACAAACTCTTCGACCGAGAAAGACCCAGGTAGCCGTTAGACACAGCAGACAAGGTAGTTGGGAGTTGGAATAGAACGTTATATACACTTTCCCCAGACAGTCCCTCGGTCGACAAGTCCTCGACCGAGAAGGACTCTCGGTCGACAAATCTTTGACCGAGATGAGTTCTGTCTGCAATTTTCAGAGTTAATTAACTAGTCGTTGTTAAAGCAACTAATGGTCACCTAACGGCTAGTTAAGCACTAAGAACCCCCTAGAAAGTGTCTAGAACGTCCTTAAGCATCCATAGGCCATTCCTATAAATACGACAAGCCATAGGACACCCAAAGTACACTTGTACAATACTTGAGCTTTCATACTTGCAATTGGCAATCTGTTTTGAGCAATTGAGAAACACTAGTACTTGCTACTCATTTCCCTTTCTCCAAATTCGTGTCCTATAGGCTAGCATCTCCTATCCACTAAACCTACACTTCCATATTCATTGGTTAGGAGATCAATACGCTTGATATAGGAAATCAAGCCTTGTGCTTCAAGTGGTAAATTGTAATTTCCATTTCCCTTCTTGTTCTTTCTTATTGCTTGTACTCTCCTTGCTACTCCTAGGGTTGGAGGATGCGGATTGGAGAGAGTTTGATCTTCTTGGTGAAGAACTAGAAGGCTGTCTCAACGGGAAGCTACTTCAAGAGGAAGGCTACTTCAAGGGGGAGCTTGAAGTTACTTCAAGGAAGGTTGCTTCAAGGTTGGTGAGACTACTTCAAGGTGAAGGCTGTCCAAAGGGTGTAAAAAGTATTGTAATTTTATGTAATATCCTTGCGAGATAATAAAATTTAATTCTTTCAAAATCCCGATTGGGTAAGAAACCAGGTAGTGGATTGACTGCCTTAGTATTTGCTAAGGTTGGAACCACTCTAAACACCTTGTCTCCTTCTTATCATCTCAATTGTGGTTGTTTGAGTTAAATTATTGTAAAATATCCATAAAACCCTATTCATCGCCCCTCTAGTGGTTTTTCATATCTTGTATAAATAGATTGTTATCGTATGATTGACCTGCAACATCCTCCAGAATAGAAACATTTATAGGACAATTCAGATCATGTTCGCCTATCCATACTACCATATCCCTACATTTAGGACCTAATGAGGTGTGTAGGTCCCTTGGAAGCCAACTTGGTACTTCAGGAGGTGGAGGTGGTGGCCGAGATGTAGTGGGTGTCTTCCTTTTGACCTGTATATATAATTTCAGATCAATTGACTCATATATACACACTAACAAATTAACCTAATGTAAATTTACCATACAATATTAGTATAGATGACATCCTCTTTAGCCTACAATATCACTCTGCCTTCTGCCTCACCAAGTGTTTCAGAATCTGGGTGGGCATATGACAATGGAAGAGCCCTCCAATTGGGTAGTACATGTATCGGGCTCACACGAACCACACCATATGGTACTGGAGTCCCATGAAACATTTCCCATGGAAGGGGTGGGCAAGTCGACACCTCTGCAACAACATATTCTTGAATTTTTAGATTACATGGCTTCAACCCCTAAAAATTTACGTAAAGAATGTTATATACATATATACACAAACATATCATCTTGAAAAGACTAACTACTATGTCATAAAAATACTTACAACGGACGTGATAGGTGGTGGGTCTATAGGATTACTCCCAACCTCTACAGTAGGAGAAGAGTGGCCCACCACAGGTACTATCTGAGTGGTAGTCTGAGATGCCTGCCACTTCACCATTGCTTCTTTGATTCTCCTATCAATTAACTTATCTACCTAAACATGGATAAAAGAAATGCTAGCTTTTAATTATTAAATTCCCTATTGTAATAACATTCTAAAAAAAGAATAGGTTACCCCAGCTTGTGAAAGTCCCGCTTTTGCGATAGGTTTGTGCTGGGATGGCCCAAAGAATGCTTTGATGCCCACACCAGCGCCTGTACCCCTAACACATCCAGGATGCTCTAGGTTACCCAGAGCAACTATCAGTTCATCCCTTGTGCCTTCAGGGATGAACTTGCCTTCCTTCCTCTGCTCGTGCAGCTTCCTCTAATCGCCATCAACAGAAATTGGTAAGTAAACATAACAATAATCAACATCGATCGATTTCTCTAAGAGTTGAATTTTACCATTTTTGTAGCCGCCTCAGTAGTTGCGGGCTTCGTTATATCTCCCTTCTTGTTTTTCCTCCCAACTATCCACATAGCATGGCGAGGCAGAGGTGCGAGACTAATAGTAGAGGACTCTGCAGTCTCCTGAGTAGCAGTAGACTGAGCAGTAGACTCAGCCTATAGTCTTTGGCGAACACCTGCATAGCCTCTTGGACCCATTGTGTGGTCATTCCCATTCAGTGAACGCCTTGCTCTTTGAGCATTTCTGATAGCCTTGTTAGTAAGCACATTGATTTGGTTAGTAACACTAAAGGTTAATCTTAAATAGGTGAATACATAAGAACGTATATTAATTAAATTGGGAGTGGAACTTAATACCTTGAATTCATCAATTTTTCTTTTGGTAACAAACTCCTTCACGTCATTGGGGTCCAGGTAGTTCCATTGCTCAATGGCTTTCTTCTTCCTCTTCTCAACATCTCCTATGTAATCTTGGGTGATATTTTCCCTATAGTTCCTTTGGACCCACCCACAACGTTGCATCACACATTTACGATGCAACTTTTCATCCAGTTCAGATATACTCTGCAAAATAGAATTGCTATTAACTAGTATCCAAAAAATTAGTAATCTACAAAATAGAATTGCAAATAATAACAACTCGCACATAGTTCCTTCCATATTAAGTCTTTCTTCCCCTTAGGAATTTTATGCCAAGATTCTACATTAGGACTAGAATGGCTACGAGTAAGAACCCCAAGATATGAAATAAGTGAGTTGCGGTTCACTCCAGCTGGATTTCCTACATGATTAAAATCCACATCCAGTTTGGTTCCATTTCCCCTTTGTTGTAGTAACTTTTTCATCATAGTGATGCCCCTCACTTTTTCAAATTTTTTTTGCTGCTCATCAAGTGCCCCAATTTCTTCAGGGGTTACATCATTGATTCAACCCTATTTTAGAGCTTCATCTTGTGTCATATTGCATTTCAACCACATCTATACTTGTTATATTACATATTATTTCCCCCAATATGCTTATTTCAATCAAATGCACTTATGGAGGATTTTTGCACATTTTATATGTACTTTTTCCACTACTTGATGGCATGGAAAGAAGATGGTCCAATCTAGGGTTTCCTTAGGCTTGGAGGAGCCCAAAATTAGGCCAAAACCACTCCCAACCTACCCCAAGTGGTCAAAGAATGTTTTGAAGCAATAACCTCCATGGATGATCAAGTTCAATGCGAAAGTGGATGGGAGGGACACCACAAAGGCCGTGGTACTCCACCACGGCCGTGATGGACATGCTCCAATCACAAAAAATGACTGTAACTTCAAGAATTTGATGAATATGGTCAAAACGATCATGGTGAGTGTTATGCCCGTTGTAAAATGTCCCCACCATGGCCGTGGTGACCCCCGATGGCTGTGGCCATCCATGTACATCTCCCTGTGATCTCCACCATTTTAATTGACAAGACCATTTTACATCACCACGGCCGTGCTCACCCCTACTCACCACGGCTGTGGTGATCCACCACGGTCGTGCTACTCACAAAACCTACCAGTTTTTTCACTGCTTTACTTATTTTGCCACTACTTGACCTAGTGCTTCCTCCACACCTATATATACCTAGGTGGCAGCTAGGGAATGAGGTTGGCCACCTTAAGATACCTTCCACCACCTCCTAGCTCCCCATTTTTACCCCTTAGCCATTCCACTCCATTTCCACCTTCATTCCATTCCATTTCACCATTTCCACCACCAAAACACTAGTTTATACTAGTTCCTACCCTTAATCCCCTTCATTATACACCCTTGCACTTTGGAGGGGAGAGGAGGTCGTCTAGCAACTTCTGGAGAGGAGGATTCCTTCATCTACACCAAGCTCCATGGCTTATTCTACCTCTTTCTCCTTTCTTTTTGTATTTTCCATTTCTATGAGTAGCTAGGCCCCCCTTGGGTGGGCTGTTTGGGTTAAATTATGTTACTTTGATACCATGTTGGGAAAAATGACATGTAAACATTATAATTTTCATTTTCTAATGATTATGTTCTATTTACATCTTATTCTCCATGAATTGCTTGTTGGTTTGTGTGTGAAATCACCTAGGATTTTAGTGAAATTGACTATTTGTAGCAATTTTGGGATTTGCCCCTAGGTCCAATACTTGGATCCCTAGGTGGCCTCTCATATTTCTACATATTAATCAATCTCCATAAGCCTAAGTGAGAGATCAAAGTAGCTATATTAGGTGATCCTAGTGAAATTAGCGTGGAGCCTTCTCAAGGCTAGAATGTGGGGGAATTGGGGCCCAAAACCCTAATTTCACATCCCCATTACTACCATCGACCCCTAATTGCCCTAGGAATGTCTAATCTATAAACATAAACTTGATTAGACTCTAATTGAATTTAACCTAATCCCTAACCCAATTGAGCCTCGTAAGGGTAATGGGAGTTGTTAGGGCCTAGTTCCCCTATACATATCCCATCTCATCCATGGCCAGTTAGTAGCTTAGGTCAATTCATTAGACTCTAACTAGTTGTTTGGTTTGGATAATCTAAATGGATGAGTAATGCTTGCATATTATCACCCCCAACCTCATTGACAAGTTCATACCCCTAAACATCCCACACCTCTCTTTACTACATAAAATCCTAATTTTGTGCTTACTTAGCTTAATTAGTTCTTTTCTTGCTTAGTTAGCTTCTTACCTTGCTCTTGTCTTGTTCATGTTAGTTTATCTCTTTAATTGCTCTTTTGCTTCTCTCTTTCTTGCCTTAGTGTAATTTGCCTTTTCATACATAACTTAATCCTTTCTTGCCTATTTAGCCTTAATCTAGTCTAGGGTTAACATAGATTTCATTCTCGCCTTTAATTGCTTCCTTGCTCACCTAGGTTAACAATCAAATCACCTTCAAACCCTCAACCCTAGTCTCCATAGTAGGAACCTTGAGAAACTAAACCTAGCTCTAGTTCCCCCTCTTTTCCCTGTGGATTGACCCTATACTTGCCTCCTTCCTATACTATGACACGACCCTGTGCGTTTGTGGGTGTAGTGTTTTAGTAGACGTAGGTGTGTTAGTTTAGGTCTTATAAATATCAAAACTAAATCCACCCGTGTGCTTCTGTCCGTGGGGTTGCATCTATTTAAAACTCCAATTGAGTAGTGTGTAACATCATTGGCGGGAGCGCACCAAGCTTTCTGGCACTGTTGTCGAGGATTAGATGCGCTCGGCCTAGCTAGTTAGTTTTGCTTTGAATTTTCCTACTGCCCTCATCATTGCTATTCCTTATTCATCATTCTTTGCATTCTTTGTGTATATTGGTTTACTAACTTGTTCTCTTTTGTTTGGTTTTTATTTGTGCATATGACAAGCCATTCGGGGGAAGACAAGATGGAAGGCCAAAATGCACTTCACAAGCCACTTCAAGACTACTTCATGCCTAGCAACTACAAATCGCCAATTGCTAGCAGGGTTGATCAGATGCCAGGGGAGAAATTCTCCATCCCTCCAGGTCTTCTTGGGCTCTTGCCCCTCTTCTACGACTCAAAGAGTGAGAACCCCTACAAGCACTTGGATTCCTATCTTGAAGTGTGCTCCACCTTCAGGATGCCGACAACAAGTGATGATACACTCAGGTTGACTTTGTTTTCCTTCTCCCTCAAAGATAAAGACAGAGTGGTATGATTCAAGAAGGGACATCATGAGTTGGGGAGAGATGAAAAATGCTTTCTTGAGGAAGTTCTACTATATAGAAAAGTTGTCACAGATGCGGCGTGCCATAGCAAGCTTCAGCCAAATAGATAATGAGCGATTCCACGAGGCTTGAGAGAGATTTCAAAAGATGTTGAGAGAATGTCCACATCACGAGATCCCTTCGTGGCAGCTAGTTCAGTCCTTTTACTCTATTCTATCTCATGCAAGTCAAACTACAATGGATTCTTCTTGTGGGGGAGTCTTTATGGCTAAACCACATGAGGAGACATGGCCCTTGTTTGAGAATTAGACAGAAAGTTCAAGGATGAAAGCTTCTAGCATGGTTAGTGGCAGTTACCTATCTTTTGGTGTGACATCTCCAACTCACAATGATTCAAGCCCAAAATTGATGAAAATGTTTGGTTAAATGGTGAGCTTCATGAGAAACCAAGTGACCAAACCTCCTTATCATTCCGTCAATGCTATTGAATTCTATGGGGATGAAAAGAAGACACCTCATTCCTATAGCTACCAGGAACCCTAAAGTCCAACATATAGCTCGAGGTTTGATGAAGAGGTTCTCTCTAGATTGAAAGTGTTTGATGATGTTCAAAGAGATGTTGCAAGGTTAGAAGAGAGAATAGAGCAGCTATCTTCCATAATTGTTCTCCAAGAAGAAAAATTATCTTCAAAGCCCATCATGAGCCACCATGAAGCAAGTGGACCTATGCCTTCCACCCAAGTTTTCTATAGTCCACCCCTCATGCAAGTACATCCCATTCACTCCTTCCAAGGCTATTCCAAGCCTTACACTCCTCCACCACCTCCCCCACCTCAAATTTCCCAAAATTTCACTTTCCAACCCCAATTATATCCTCCCCCTCAATTCTCTTCTCCACCTCAATTTCAACCCCAAGTGTCACATCCACCTCCTCCATAGCCACAACATGCTCCCCCTATCCACCATGAGAAAGGTAGTGCTGTGATAGTTCTAAGGAGTGGGAAAACTCTTGAGCAGCCCGCAAGTCAAAGAAAGGTTGATAAAGCAAACCAAAGGCAACCAAGTGGTGATACTATGATTGATATTGCTGAAGATGATGTTGTGATACCGCATGTTGAGTTTGGGATTCCATGTGATCCACCACATACCCCTTTTGCAGGTCCTACCATCCCTAATGTTCCGCCTCATGTTCATGCACATATGGAAAAAACTAGTGATCCTCCATTCGTAGAAGCACTAGATGAGCCATCGGAAATGAAAAGGAGGCAAAAGCATAATGTTGATATTCTTGAGGTGTTTCTCCAAGTGAAGGTGAACATTCCACTTTTAGATGCTACCAAGCAAATCCCATCATATGCCAAGCTCCTCAAGAACCTATGCACTATGAAAAGAAGGTCAATGGGGAGGATTCCAAAGAGTGTGAGATTAACTGAACAAGTGAGATCCATCATACAACACTCACTTCCCGTGAAAAGAAAGGACCCAAGAGCCCCACTCATACCTAGTTACATAAGGGAACATCGCATAGACATGTCCTTACTTGATTTGGGATCTAGTGTGAATTTGATGTCGTACAATGTCTATGTTGAGTTGGGCTTAGGCAAGTTGAAGCCAGCACATTGCACTCTCCAGTTGGAAGATAGATCCATAAAACTGCCTAGGGGTAGAGTGGATGATGACTTGGTGATGATAGATAAAGAGAAAGATGTGGTGTTCCCGACAGATTTCATTGTACCTGATATGGAGCTGGAGGATAGGAAGATTCCCATCATCTTAGGAAGGTCGTTCTTATCTACAGCTGATGATGCCATTCATGTGCACGTGGCACTATGAAAGTCTCATTCATGGACATGAAGATCATCATCAACATGTACAAGACCCCAACCTGACGAGTCTGAGATAGGGATATTGGACATGAGCACTTCACAAGTCCAAATGGGCATTTGAGAGAAGGATACCAAGGTGAAGAAATGGGTGATGATTATTGCGATAAAAGGGATGAGGAAAACAAATTGAGTACAAATGAGGGATGCATGCTTTGCAAGAATGGACACATGAGAATTCCAAATGGATGAATGAATGAAGAATCACCAAGAAGCCTAGCTGAAGGCAAGAAACTTAGACCTTGTGGGAGGCAACCCACATAGGTTTGAGAAATTTTGACCCAACCTTCACTTTTGGATAATTTTGCTTTGTTTTTACACTTTACTTATTATTGTGATTGCTTAGTTGATAAATTTATACATTCTAAAACCTTTCCTAAAGGATAAAATAAATTATAATTCCACGGGGGAAATTATGTTACTTTGATACCATGTTGGGGGAAAATGACATGTAAACATTATAATTTCATTTGCTAATGATTATGTTCTATTTACATCTTATTCTCCATGAATTTCTTGTTGTTTTGTGTGTGAAATCACCTAGGATTTTAGTGAAATTGACTATTTGTGGCAATTTTGGGATTTGCCCCTAGGTCCAATTCTTGGATCCCTAGGTTGCCTCTTATCTTCCTACATCTTAATCAATCTCCCTAAGCCTAAGCGAGAGATGAAAGTAGCTAGATTAGGTGATCCTAGTGCAATTAGCATGGAGCCTTCTCAAGGCTAGAATGTGGGGGAATTGGAGCCCAAGACCCTAATTTCACCTTCCCATTACTACCCTCGGCCCCTAATTGCCCTAGGAATGTCTAATCTAGAAACCTATACTTGATTAGACTCTAATTGAATTGAACCTAATCCCTAACCCAATTGAGCCTCGTAAGGTAAATGGGAGTTTTTAGAGACTAGTTCCCCTATACATATCCCATCTCATCCATGGCCAGTTAGTAGCTTAGGTCAATTCATTAGACTCTAACTAGTTGTTTGGTTTGGATAATCTTAATGGATGAGTAATGCTTGCATGTTATCACCCCAAACCTCGTTGACAAGTTCATACCCCTAAACAGCCCACACCTCTCGTTACTACTTAAAATCCTAGTTTTGTGCTTGCTTATCTTAATTAGTTCTTTTCTTGCCTTGCTCTTGTCTTGTTCATGTTAGTTTAGCTCTTTAATTGCTCTTTTTCTTCTCTCTTGTTTGCCTTAGTGTAATTTGCCTTTTCATACCTAGCTTAATCCTTTCTTGCCTGTTTAGCCTTAATCTAGTCTAGGGTTAACATAGATTTCATTCTCGCCTTTAATTGCTTCCTTGCTCACCTAGCTTAATAATCAAATCACCTTCAAACCCTCAACCCTAGTCTGTGCAATAGGAACCTAAAGAAAATAAACCTAGCTCTAGTGCCCCCTCTTTTCCCTGTGGATCGACCCAATACTTGCCGCCTTCCTATACTACGACACGACCCTATGCGCTTGCGGGTGTAGTGTTTTAGTAGACATAGGTGTGTTAGTTTAGGTCTTATAAATATCGAAAGTGAATCCACCCGTGTGCTTCTGTCCGCGGGGTTGGATCTATTTAAAACTCCAATTGAGTAGTGTGTAACACCATTGGCGGGAGCGCACCAATCATCAACCTAAAATTTGACAAAATAAACACACTTACAGGATATAACTATAAATGGACATATAGATAGAAATATAGGATATATTTTTAAGACTTACATTGTGAGGCGGAACATTGATATCCTGACCCTCACGGTAATCATCATGACAATCATCATTCTCATGCTCAGCCATCTGAGAGTGTCATTAAAAAATCAAACATTTAGCATTTGACATAACTAGCAGATAATAAAACATTGTAAAGTTCACATTTAGAAAAATAAAACATATAAAAAAATATAAACATGCATGCCTCTAATATAGCAATCTTTTTATCAATTAACAATCCTTCATTGTGATCTCCACACACATACAAGTCATCATTAGCTTTAATATTTGGTGGTGTTGGCAACCCAACTGAGAATGGATTGGAGTCATCATACTTATCATAGTACTCTTCTTCATCTATAGAATCTTCAATGAACTGTCTTTTACCATGAAGAACAACCGACTATTTATCATTTGCAGGATTATCGATATAAAATACTTATTTCGCCTGTGATGCCAATGTGAATGGTTCACCCTTCTCGCCAATCTTTTCAAAGTTCACTAATGTGAAACCCAATTCATCCACTATAACCCCTTTGGTGTTATCAACACAATTACATTTAAAGAACCATATCTAAAATCTATGTAGTCAAACTCCCATATGTCTTCAATGACACTGTAATATGACATTTTAGCTTCACGTGGACTCTTATCCTTTGCACTTGCAAAAAACAATGAAGATGTTTGAAGGGTGACCCCACTGTTTTAGACGACACTCTTATCATCTTGACACATTATGTAATATGAGAATCCATTTATGTCAAGATAAAGTATGGAATAAAAAGAGAATTTTATTGGATACAAAAAAGACATATTTTGTGGCAAGTTTGATGTTTATTTGGCTACGCAATTAACCAGTGAAAGTAGCCTTACGTTTTCCCGCAGAGTCTGATTTCAATATATACCTTTCACCAAAATTGGTATAACGCCCACAAGCCAAGGAAGAATTTATTTTGCAAGTATGCTTTGGAAAGATAATTCAATTATCAACAGGAAAAATATATTTTTGGACCGCTTCCAAATTTTGGACTGTCCCAAATATACACTCGAAATCGCTGTTACGGGAAATTACTGCAGAAAGAATGTAAAGCAAGAAGTTGTTTCCTCTATTGATTAGATCCAGAAAGTTAGCAGCCGCCGCCAGCCATTTCTTTTTCCTTAAACCTAATGTATACCCCCCTCCTTCTCCTATAAAAGGAGGGGTACTTTCTCCTCATTGGGGCATCTCTTTTGCACCAGAATTCAGAGCATCTTATTTCTTATATTCTTCTTCTAGTTCTACAATAAAGTAAATTTTCTTGAAGCATTGTTCTTTCTTATTTTGTTCTTGGCGCTTTCATTCCGCTTTAGTTTTAGATCTTATTTTCTCCGTTCTTTAGTTCTGGAGCAAGGAATTAAGAACTTATCCATTTTATTGTCTCTAGCATAAGGATTATCCTCCTAATTTTGGGCTAGACTACGGCTTCAATACTTTCTTCCTCTGTCTCCCCCTTCTCCTCAACTATGAGTGAGTAGTTCTTTATCAAGGCAAGGGGAATAGCCCCTTAGATATAGTTTGATCGGATTAATTTTAGTCGATTCCTTTAGACGGAGATTGGTTTATTAATTTGATAATCTAGCGAATTAATCACTCGCTTAGATGTTTTGTTAATCCGGATGGATATGACCGTGAAAATCTAGGTTTAGAATGATAAACCAATTCACATAGAGATTTTGATGTGACTGCGAATTTATCTCTTTTTCGAATGAAGAACTAGGAAACATGAGCACCAGGACCAATGGGCTCATGTAGAGTTCATCTTTTGTGATTCACATGCCGTCATCTATTTATCGATTAATAATTAATTCGTATTTTTACCATGGCTAAGGTGGTGAAACCCCTAAAGCCTCAATTCTCCCCCTTTGATTTCAACCGTCAATTTTCTTGTTTACTCTAGTTTTTAGTCTTTTAGTTCATAATTGGTTTTTGTGTTAACAAATTTTTTTTTTCTTTTCATATAAGTCAGGAGGCAATCTTATTCATCCCGCCCTCCTCGTACGAGCAAATCAACAAAGTTATTTCTACAAATAAACTCATGTGCAGAATTAAATTTGGCAGTACTACTGCCATTACAATCACTAACTAACCTGCCATATAGGCAGTCCGGAGGGTTGGTATAATACCTTTCTCCAATGTTTTGTTTTTGGTGGTAGCTAGCTAAACCATCTGCTAGCTGGTTGCGTTCTCTTTTGGCATGAATGAGTTTCCAGTTCGACCTCAGCATCCTCCTGTAATCCTTATGAGCTTTCGCGAACCGTGGAGCTTCATCCTCGTCACCTTGAAGCAGCTGGACCGCAGTCTTACAGTCTGACTCCACGATCACCTTCTCCCATCCTAGCTTTTCAGCCTCCACCATCGCAGTGATAATAGCTTCCACTTCCGCCTCAAGAGCATCTCTCGCCTTGGTTTTGGTTCCTTTCCCCATCAACCATCTTCCTCTATAATCCCGTACAACATAAGCACAGCTGCTGCCCCTCTTCCTGCAAGCGGCATCCGTGTTAATCTTAAGCCACCCTTCTAACGGTGCTTCCCATAGATCCTGTTGAGTCGCGGGACCTTCTTCCTCTTCTCGGTGCCAGGCTAACTGGTTCAGGCGGAGTTGGAGGTTCATAGTTCTGCTCGTATGCTCATGATTGGGCTGTTTATTCTCCATCACCTGGCCGTTTCTACTTTTCCAAATGTTCCAACAGCCAAGCATAAATTTCTCTATGATCAACTTGTTTCTCAGGTTCTCGCGCAACCATGCCTGGAGGTTCAGCTCGGTGAAGAACCCATGCGGTATCTCGTTCCCCAGGATCTGCTTCCAACATTCCCTGGCGTGTGGACAGTCTCTCACCGCGTGAAGACTATCTTCTTCCTGGGCCATACAGATGCCACATCTACTATCATCCACCATCATCCTCTCGCTTCTTCTTTTGTTCGTCAGGATAGCATTGTGAGCTAAAGTCCATACGAAGACCTTCGCTCGGGCTGGGATGTGTGCGCTCCAAATGATCTTCCATTCTCCTTGGACCATCTGCTCCTTCTCTTTACGGCAGGCTTTGTAAGTAGAGTTAGTAGTGAACTTGCCCGTGGCAGTATGCCTCCAGACAATGTTATCGTCTCCAGTCTGCTGCGTTGGAGGTGGAATCCGTAGGATATCATTCACACAGTGTATAGGAAGCCACTCCCTCAAGAATTGCGCATCCCAAGCATTATTATCCAGGACAACGCTTCTAACCTGGAGGTCTTGAAGGTCTTCCGGAATGACTTTAGTAGCCATTCCTCAACTGTCCATGATTTGTAACCCATACATCATCCCAGAAATTGGTATTCCTTCCCGTTTTCAGCTGAACGTAGGAGTTTTGGGTAATGAAGCATTTACCGTCCATCGTCACCTTAGCTAATCTAGACATGTTTAGCTTGTCCCCCTCCTTGTAGTTCACATATTTCCTTCTAAGTAACTGACACCAGGTTGAGGGTCTATTTCTCGCCACATCCCAAGAGTTTTTCGCCAATAAGGCTTTATTCCAATCCCGCATGGTTTTAACTCCTAGCCCACCATTTACTTTATTGCTGACCACCTTCCTCCATGCAACTAAGGACATGGGTTTCTCCTTCCTGCCTCCTCCCCATATGAACTTCCGAACCAAACCATCAATCCGATCACAGAGCCCAACTGGCAAGACCGCCGTTTGCATAAGGTATGTAGGCATCGCCGTCAACGTCGCTCGCGCCAGGCAAACTCGTCCTGCCAAGGAAAGGCAACGAGCCGACCAAGAGTTAATCTTGGCGTCGACGCTGGTGAGAGTGTCTGCATAAGTAAGCTTATTGACGCGTTTATGCAACAGAGGTACCCCAAGATACTTGCCCAGATCGGAGGTCTCAATGAATCCACTATATCGACAGATGGCACGGCGCACTCTAGTCCTCACTTCAGTGGCGAAGTAGATTCTTGTATTCTCCACAGAAATCTTCTGGCCCGAGGCAGCACTGAATTCTTTGAAGCAGTTGATGATGGATTTTATATTGTCCACGGTAGCATGCGCAAACAGGATGATATCATCCGCAAAAGATAGATGTGCAAGGGTAGGCCCCGTCCTAGAAAGCTTCACAGGCCGCCATTCATCCTGCCTCACCTTCTTCTGTATCATTTGGCTTAATCTTTCTATACAGAGCACAAATAAATATGGAGAAAGGGGATCTCCCTGCCTCAAGCCTCTAGTCGCTTTGAACTCCGGAAGGGCGGTATTCTTCCAAATAATAGAGTTTTTCCCCGATCTGATAGTGTTCATGATGAATCTTTTAAGATTTTCAGGAATATCTGTATGGTTAAGAGTATCCTCTACAAAATCCCAGGACATCATATCGTAAGCTTTAGAGAGATCCACTTTAACAGCCATAATTTTAGCTCCCTTGGGTCTCCTCATCCTGTGGATGACCTCCTGCACCACAACAATGTTGTCTGTAATTCTCCGTCCAGGAACAAAACTGGATTGTTCACTTGAGATCCACTCCGGCATGTATCTTTTAAGTCTTTCCACAACCACTTTAGAACACATCTTCAAGCAGAGGTTATTTAAAGAAATTGGTCTTAATTGATCACATCTCTCCGGATTAGTTACCTTTGGGATGAGAACAATAGAGGAGTTGTAAATCTCTTCAGTTAGGATTTCCCCTCGCAGAGCCTTGGTGATAGTAATCATGACAGAGCTACCGATCGTTTTCCAGTATTTCCTCATGAAGCTCCCGGTGATACCATCCGGGCCAGCCGCTTTGTAGGGATCGGAATTCTTGAGCACATGCAGAACCTCCTCCAAAGTCGGCTCAGCGGTCATCTTCTGTATCTCCCAATCATCGAGCGGCTTGAATGTGCCTGGGATTCCATTACTCCTCGTAGACCTCTCCTCCGTAGGAGCTGTAAAAATAGCTGTAAAATGATTTTGAATCACTGTTTTCACCTCCTCCTCCGTCGTGGTCCAAGTATTGT
Organism: Alisma plantago-aquatica; assembly: GCA_963693085.1. Classification (NCBI taxonomy): domain Eukaryota; kingdom Viridiplantae; phylum Streptophyta; class Magnoliopsida; order Alismatales; family Alismataceae; genus Alisma; species Alisma plantago-aquatica. Next base: position 6,447,065 of record OY856410.1, read on the forward strand.
CATGAACTTTCAGCGCATCAATGCAGTTCCTTCTCTTTCTCTGTTTAACATAAGCTTGATAGAACTTCGTATTATCATCTCCATGTTTCAGCCACGAGATATGGCTCTTCCTTTTCCACTCTTCCTCTTCCTGCCTGAGAATATGCGCTATATCACCCTGCATCGAATTGAGAAGTTCATCCGTCCAAGGATCATAACTTTTCTCTTGCATATCTTGAAGCTTGTTTATGTTGGTAAACAGCCTTTTTTTCTTTTCATGTCTTTGTTTACTATGCTTTCGGTCCCAAGCAGAGATGTGCTCCTTAGCGTTACCCAGAGCCGTATAGAAGTCCTGCTCTGAATGCCAGTTGTGAGTGAGTACCTTCTGAAACTCCTCATTTCCTTCCCAATAGGATTTAGTATTGAAACGTTCCTTTCCCCCTCTTCTTCGAGTGTCTTTGATCAAAATAGGGCAGTGATCCGAGAAGACCCGAGGCAAGTGGGTGACAGTAAAATGAGCATACTCCTGGATAAAATCCACATTAGCGACAGCCCTGTCCAGCCGTTCGTGCAGCCTACCGTGCTTATACGTGAACCTCAGGCCTGAGTAACCAATGTCCGAAAGACCAGCTGCCATGAGGGTATTGCTGAACACCTTCGCTTCACCAAAATTGTAATGCTTCCCTCCTTTCTTCTCAGCGGGATTAATAGTTGTATTAAAATCTCCAACTACAATCCATGGGCCATTAAGCTTGTGCCCCATCTCGACGATGTGCTTCCATATCAGCCGCCTGACGCTAATATGAGGATTGGCATATACAAACGTGACATACGTGCCCCCATCCACCCTGCATGTCACGAACTGTCTGTGGCAGTTGACGATCTCCACACTGCAATCCATCGCTCTCCAGCAGACCCAGATACCACCCTTGAATCCTCTAGCTTCAACTCGATGTGAGCTAGTGAATCCAAGTGATTTGATAGCTTTTTGCGCAGCTTCCCCACTAATACGCGGTTCAGCGATGGCTACTAACCTCGGTTTATGAGTGATCATAATCTCCTTAAGCACTCGGACAGTATCATCATTCCCAATCCCACGAACATTCCAGTAGATCGTATCTAGCATTAAACAGTTGTGGATGGAGTTCGTGTTCACCAGATGAAGCAGAAGAGCCTTCATTTGGATAGGATAGACTCCTCTCCCTCCTTGCTAACCTCCATCGCATCAGAGTTCAACCTTGGACTTCTTCTTCTCGGTGTGTATGGCTGTGGCATCTTTGTCTGTTTCATTTTGGTGCTGCTACCCTTGATTTTTCGGCTGGACGAACCAACTCCATCTGGTTGGTCCCCATCCACTTGGTTTTCAGTAGTATTATCACCCTCCTCTCCTTCTTTTCTAGTCTTCTCCGATATCATCTCCATGTCCTTCTCATTCATAATAACCTCATCAGGCCCTGGATCAACGATGGTGTGTACTTCATGGATATCATCGTCTTTTCCCTTGTCAGCTTGCTTCTTTGCTTGCTTGTTAACACCCTCTCCTTCATTTACCTGCTGAGTCGACGAATTCGATATGTCCTTCAAGGCCTCCCGCTTGTCTTCCGCTGAGGTGGTTCTTTTCTGCACAACTTTCTTCTTCTTTTGCCACACTTTCCCTTGCTGTCTAGGGATCGGGTCTGTAGTAGTTTCACCATTAGTATCGTTAACAGTGTTGTCTTCCTCCTCCCCTTCCTCTCCTTCGCTGAGGTTTTCAAATCTATTATTACTGTTCGACCTGCTAGTAATCTGATCTTTATGTTGGTTGCTTCTCCTCCCGCTACCTTTTCTTGTTTGCGTATGCCAATCTTCCCTGCCATCGTTCTCCTTTTGCCTATAATCACTCCTTCTTCCTTGTTCATTCTGCTGTTGTTTTTGTGGGCAACGTGTGCTATGGTGTCCGAGTTCCTTGCACTCACTGCATGTGTCGGGATATGCTTCATATATAATATCATACTCCTGGTCATTGATTATAATGGACCTTATCAATTCCTTCCTGGTATCGACTTCAACCGCCAACCTGGCAAACTTGCTTCTGGATCGTCGTTGAGTATGCTCGTCTACTTTGAACAGCCCCCCCAGCGCCAGTCCAATGTATTCGAAAACAGTATCGACATATAGATGTAACGGCAGGTTCATAATCCTCGCCCAAGTAACAAGGTACTGCGGCATCTCCTTGGATGGTATGAATCGGGGATTCCAATCCCATATGACGAGACAACAACCAAAAATTTTCCATGGACCGCCTGATATGGCCATCTCGTAGTCCTTCCTGCATGAGAGTTGGACAACGAAGTGACCCATATCCAGTTCAAACATATTAAATCTTCCAGTGATATTCCACATGATCTTGATCCTTTCGCGTAGGGTCATATACCCTATACTTCCTCCAATCAATCTAACAACCACCGCATATTGCCATGGTCTGACAAGCTTTTCTTCTGCTTCCTCTTCGATCGTAAGGATAGGCGTTCCGGCACTGTGATTGAGGGAAATCTCATGGTCATGGAGATTGGATTCAAATAACGATTCCAGCATTATAGCATCAGGGTCCACCTCCACGTAGGCCTCCCCTGCCACGACTTTACTAAAAGAAGGTTTTTCTGCTGCTTCCTTGGTCCAGGCTTGACTCCCGTTCGTCCCTGTGGTACTCGCGTTTTCTACTGGATCCCGTCGTGCCGTGCCATCAGAAGATCTTGGTCGTTTGCTTCCCGCCACCGATCCTCCCTTGGTGCTGGCGGCGCTATCCTCATCCATCGACTCAGCCTCATGCCCTCCCCTCATGCCTTTATACTGGAATTGTAGCCCGATCTCTGGGACCGAAACCCTAACTCCTTTGTTACCTCCTGAGTCCATCTCGGATTGGAACTCCTTGTGCCTATTGGACTCCGATCGCAGATGTTCCCCTTCAGTCGCAGACGAATCCGGCCCTCTGCCAGATCCCCGCCCACCCCCGGTTGTGCCGCCATCACCATCGCCGCCTCTCCCCCCGAGTTCCCCCTCAACTGCCATCGATCCCTCAGTCCTTGATTAACTCTATCCAGCGGCGTTACAAAAATTTTTGTTTACCTTTTACAGGACAAATAATATTTTATTTAAGTGGAATTTTAATTTTAGCATTTTCATTCTTGTTTTAGTGTAATCAAGAAACACCCATTCCGACTTTTACTTTCTGTTTTAAATCTGAAAATACCAAAAACAAATAAAATAAGTTATTCAAATAATTGGGTTTTTCAGAAACAATCTTCAAAAGTTGTCCTTTGGGATTTGACCTTTTCTATACTAGCCTTAACCGGAGAATTAAAAGGATTAAACTCTAGGATAACTTTCCTAGTGATTTGTGTGCTAAACGACTTGCATCAATTTGGCGCCGTTGCCGGGGACAACAGATTTGTTTCTTTCGAACAAATTTTTTTTTTTTGAATTTTTTTTATTTTTTTATGCCTTCCGAGTAACATTCCGGAAGTGCCACTCCTCTTTCTATCGAGTTTCCATTCCGATATTCTATTTTTTCTGCACATGATTAACTGCTTCATTTGTGCATGCGACGCTGGAACGTCGATTTTCATCCGTTTGACATGGAAATAGAAAGGACTTTCCATCGTCTAAACCGTCAAAATCTAGCAAGAATGAATGAAGAGGAAGTCGCCCGTAGGATCGACCAAGCTCTCGCAGCTCAAAGAGAGCTTATCCAAGCCGAACAAGCGGAAAGAGAAGCCGCTTTGCGAGCAGCCTTTAGTGCTGAACAAGAAACCATAGAAGCCGATAGGAGGGAAGCCGAAAGGCAAAAAAAATTAAAGGACTTTTCTATTCCCAAAACTGTCTATGTGCAACATCCGGTCATACCCCATAACATTATTGCTCCACAATTTGAAATCCGAACACAATGGATCACCATGATGAAAGCCAACCCCTTCTCAGGCAACAATGGGGAAAGTTGCCAAGATCATCTTCAAAGGTTCATTGACCTTTTCTCTTTGAACAAACTTCTGGGTGTCTCTGAAGATGCCATTCATCTTAGATTGTTCAAGTATTCCCTCTCCAGACAAGCTAGTATCTGGTACAACACTATCGAGAGCGAGGAACATGTCACAACTTGGGAAGTTCTATAAAGCAAGTTTCGTGAGAAATTTTACCCCCCTTCTCTCACCTACAAACTTAGGGGCCAAATTACTCACTTTTCTATGTCCCCAGGAGAGTCTTTAGGAGAAGCCTGGAAGAGGTTCAAAGACTTACTTAGGAAGTGCCCCCACCATGATATCTCTCAAGCCCAAATCATAGAGATCTTCTACCGTGGTCTTGATGATGATACCAAATTCTTTCTCGATTCCACATCTGGAGGAAATTTCGTGCATCAAAGTTTGACTAGCGCATGGGAAGTAGTCAAACGGGCTTCCGAAATAAGGGCTAGAAGAGGAATTGGTGGAATCCTTAAGGTAGCCAAGGTAGAAGTTAATAATGATATCCTTCTTAGGACATGCCGGTTTCTATCGGCGATTCATCCGTAATTTTTTTCAAAATCACAAAACCTATCACCAATCTTCTTCAAAAGGAGGTGCTGTTCCATTTTGATACGGCATGCATGGAGAGCTTTCTATGTTTGAAAAATGCTCTCAGCACCACTCCTATCATCCATGCTCCTGACTGGGCCTTACCCTTTGAAATCATGTACGATGCCAGTGATTTTGTTCTAGGTGCCATTTTAGGACAGAGAATTGACAAAAAACACCGCATCATTTATTATGCATCCTAGACCTTAGATGAAGCTCAGCGAAATTACACAGTCACCGAAAAAGAAATGCTAGCCATTGTCTATGCATTCGATAAATTTCACTCATATCTTGTTGGTTCAAAGGTTGTTGTTTACACTGATCATGCATCTATTCACTACCTCATGACCAAAAAAGATGCCAAGCCAAGACTCATAAGATGGATTTTGTTATTGCTGGAATTTGATCTAGAAATCCTAGACAAAAAGGGATCTGAAAATGTCATGGTTGAACACCTCGGTAGACTTAGCTATAGCCCCATTGATGAAAATCCCATAAATAAATCCTTACCCGATGACCAATTGCTCAGGGTAGACTCCCAATTCCCTTGGTTTGCTGATTTTGTAAACTATTTAGCTGCAGGTGTCTTGCACCCCGAGTATACGGGATACTCTAAAGATAAATTTTTACATGACGTCAAAAATTATTATTGGGACGAACCTTATCTGTTTTGACTTTGTGCCGATGGTTTATATCATCGTTGTGTATCCCACAAAGAAAGCATCACCATTTTGGAACAATGTCACTTTGGCCCCTATGGTGGTCACATGAGTTCCCAATAAATGGCCAGAAAAGTCCTACGATGCGGATTCTTTTGGCCCACCATCTTCAAAGACTCATATGATTATGTGCTCTCATGTGACCAATGTCAAAGGATGGGTAATATCTCGAAGCGTAACCAAATGCCTCTCACCTCTTGGCAGGAATTAGAGATTTTTGATGTCTGGGGAATCGACTATATGGGCCCATTTCCTTCTTGTTATGAGTTTTCTTACATTTTAGTCACAGTCGATTATGTGTCAAAGTGGGTTGAAGCCATACCTACTAAAACATGTGACTCTAAACCTGTTAAGATAAAGATGTCATTTTTCCTAGATTTGGAGTCCCTCGCACTGTCATTTTTGACAGGGGATCCCATTTTTTGGAGAAAAGTTTTGAGGCTCTTTTGTAAAAATATGGGGTTTATCACAAATTTGCCACTCCTTACCATCCTCAGACCAGTGGGCAGGTAGAAGTATCCAATAGACAAATCAAATCTATTTTAGAAAAAACTATTGAACAAACTAGGAAAGATTGGGCGTTAAAAATCAATGACGCTCTGTGGGCATATCATACTACCTATAAAACACCCATTGGTACCACTCCCTTCAGATTGATCTACGGTAAGTCATGTCACTTAAGCACAATGCTAGTTGGGCCATCAAAAGTTTGAATTTTGACCTTTCCATTGCTGGACAGAAACGTTTTCTCCAAATGAATGAGCTTGATGAACTTAGGATGAGTGCCAACGAAAACGCAAGAATCTACAAGGATCGAACCAAAATGTGGCATGATGGTCACGTCAAGCGCAAAGACATTAGAGAAGGGGATCAAGTTTTAATTTTTAATTCAAGATTACGACTTTTCCCAGGAAAACTCAAGTCGAGATGGTAGGCCCCTACATTGTCAAGTGTGCTTATCCACATGGCTCTTTTCTTCTCTGGGATAAAGTTTTGGATGAGTTTAAGGTTAATGGGCACTGACTTAAAAGATACATCACCACTGAAGACCTTGTCGCTTCAGATTGAAACAACTGTTCATCTTTGAAAGACCTGAACCTATCCGACCCCACAACTTCCCCAGAATCCCAATAGACGGATCCATCTCTTGTCACGCCATGACGTAAAACTTGGCACTTTTTGGGAGGCAACCCAAATAATTTTTGCATATTTTTTCCCTTCTTTTCTAACATCATCACCCTTGTTATTTTTTTGTGTTCTTCTCTTTTGGGGAGTTGCTGTCATCATCCTTCATCCTCCACCGTAGCGATTCTTTTCTCCCATCTTGGATTTTGACTTAGCTTGAGATGAGCAAAGTCTTAAGTTCGGGGTGGGGATGGGTGGTATGTTTCCACCCCTTTTTCTTTCCCTTTTAGTATCTTTTCTTTGTTTTACATATTGCATGTAGTTTTTTTTTCTTTCTTTTCATAGTACAATTGCCCATATATAGTCGGACTTGATATGATCATTTGTAAAAATATTCCCCTTAATGATGTAACTACCTTGCAACTAAAATTTTGAAACTTTCATGACTAGAAATCCTCCTGTCACTTAGGACCTCAAATAAGAATCACTCCTTGGAAAAAATGGCAAGCCATAGAGGACTGATAGGATTCAAGAGTGATGCTTTCTTATCATGTACAAATTCTATAAATTTTCTTGATTTTTTGCATCATTCGGTAATAGTTGAACCAATGCATGGTACTCTAAAAAAAATATGGAAAAAAAAGTTTCAAAAGAACAACCTCTTCTACTCTTCTTCCAACACTTCCAAATCTTTCCATTCGTCAAAAAGAAAAAAGCCAATAGTGCCCAAAACGCTAAGTTTGGGGTGGCACCCATTCCCCCTCTTCCACTTCTTCCATACCCACACAATTGGGTGAATCACCAAAAATCAAAGAAAAAAATGCGATCAATGTAACTGCATGTCCACTAAATAAAAAGGTCTCGAGTTGAATACAGGAGAGACTGTCCTTCTCCCATTCCTCCTTTACTCCAATTTTCTACCTAGGGGAAAACTACAAAAACCCCAACCATCCAAAATCAGCCTTGTTCTTGTGTAAAACTTAAAAAAAAATTGGAGTACCAAATGCAAAGGTGAAATGAAAATGTGTTTTATTGCAGGTCTTGAATAAATGCAAGTTTGTGAAGTAGGAAATATAAAAGTCACTTTTCGTGAATTCAGGAAGTCAGGGTCGCTAGGCCATATTTTGGTGGAAGGAATCAAGTGGTTGTTAATAAAGTGAGGATGATAGGTTGAGAGTATGTCTTGAAAATATTTCTTGATTTTAATGTTGCTCGGGACGAGCAAAGTTTAAGTTTGGGGTATTTTGATGAATGCATATTCATCTCTTATTTTTGCTTCATTTAGAGTAATTAATTAGGACTTTTTTGTTAATTTTATCTAATTCAAAAATAAATAACACTTTTATCTTCTTGATATACTTTTCCTAAATTCTTATGATAATTTTCTTAATTTTCAGGAATTATCTAATCGAGAAAATAAAAGATGAAGATATGAGGCTTTTCAAATATTCCCGCAGTGCCTGAGATACTCGTCACCAAAATAGCCATATCTTTTGCGTCTAAAGGCGGAATTTCAAGATAAAGTATGCATTAAAAAGAGAATTTTATTGGCTACAGAAAAGACATATTTTGTGGCAATTTTGGGGTTTATTTGTCTCCGCAATTAACCAGAGAAAGTAGTCTTACGTTTTCTCGCAGAGTCTGATTTCAATATATACCTTTCACCAAAATTGGTATAAATCCATCATACCAAGGCGCCATTTATTGTGTAAGTATGAGTTGGGAATATAATTCAATTATCTACAGGAAAAATATATTTTTGGACCACTTCCAAATTTTTGACTGGCCCAAAAATACGCTCGAAATTTCTATTATGGGAAATTACTGCAGAAAGAATGTAAAGCAAGCAATTGTTTCCTCTATTGATTAGATCCAGAAAGTTAGCAGCCGCCGCCGACCATTTCTTTTACCCTAAACCTAATGTATACCCCCCTCCTTCTCGTATAAAAGGAGGGGCACTTACTCCTCATTGGGGCATCTCTTTTGCACTGGAAGTCTGAGCATCATTTCTTTTATTCTTCTTCTAGTTCTGCAATAAAGTAAATTTTCTTGAAGCATTGTTCTTTCTTATTTTGTTCTTGGCACTTTCATTCCGCTTTAGTTCTAGATCTTCTTTTCTCCGTTCTTTAGTTCTGCAGCAAGGAATTAAGAACTTGGCCATTTTTATGTCTCTAGCATAAGGATTAACCTCCTAATTTTGGGCTAGATTATGGCTTCAGTACTTTCTTCCTCCGTCTCCCCCTTCTCCTCAACTATGAGTGAGTAGTTCTTTATCGAGGCAAGGGGAATAGCCCCTTAGCCATTGTTTGATGGGATTAACTTTAGTCGATTTCTTTAGATGTTGATTGGTTTATTAAATTGATAATCTAGCGAATTAATTACTCACTTAGATGTTTTGTTAATCTGGATGGATATGATCATGGAAATCCGAGTTTAGAATGATAAATCAATTCCCATAGAGATTTTTATGTGACTGCGGATTTATCTCTTCTTCGGATGAAGAACTATGAAACATGAGCACTAGGACCAATGGGCTCATGTGGAGTTCATCTTTTGTGTTTCTTTTGTGATTCACATGCCGTCGTCTATTTACCGATTAATAATTAATTTGTATTTTTACCATGGCTAAAGTGGTAAAAACCCCTAAAGCCTCGATTCTCCCCCTTTGATTTCAACCATCGATTTTCTTGTTTACTCTAGTTTTTAGTCTTTTAATTAATAATTACTTTTTGTGCTAACAACAATTTTTGTTTACCTTTTACAGGGCAAATAATATTATGTTTAAGTGCAATTTCAATTTTGGCATTTTCTTTCTTGTTTTAGTGTAATCAACCAAATACCCATTCTGACTTTTACTTTCCATTTTAAATCTGAAAATACCAAAAACAAATAAAATAAGTTCTTCAAATAATTGGGTTTTTAAGAAACAATCTTCAAAAGTTGTCCTTTGGGATTCAACCCTTTCTATACTAGCCTTAACAGGAGAGTTAAAAGGGTTAAACTCTAGGATAATTTTCCTAGTGATTGGTGTGCTAAACGATTTACATCAATTTGGCGCCGTTGTCGGGAACAACGGATTTTTTTCTTTCGAACATTTTTTTTTTGAAATTTTTTTTTTCCTTTTTTTATGGCTTCCGAGTAACATTCCCAAAGTGCTACTCCACTTTCTACCGAGTTTCCATTCCGGCAGTCTATTTTTTCTGCAAATAATTAACTACTTCATTTGTGCATGCGACGCCCGAATGTCAATTTTCAACCATTTGACCCGGAAATAGAAAGGACTTTCCATCGTTCAAACCGTCAAAATCTAGCAAGAATGAATGAAGAGGAAGTTGCCCGTAGGATCGACCAAGCTCTCGCAGCTCAAAGAGAGCTTATCCAAGCCGAACAAGAGGAAAGAGAAGCCGCTTTGGGACCAGCCTTTAGGGCTGAACAAGAAACCATAGAAGCCGATAGGAGGGAAGCTGAAAGGCAAAAACAATTAAAGGACCTTTCTGTTCACAAAATTGCCTATGCGAAACATCTGGTCATACCCCCTGACATTAATGCTCCACAATTTGAGATCTGAATACAATGGATCACCATGATGCAAGCCAACCCCTTCTCAGGCAACAATGGGGAAAGTTGCCAAGATCATCTTCAAAGGTTCATTGACCTTTTCTCTTTGAACAAACTTCTGGGTGTCTCTGAAGATGCCATTCGTCTTAGGTTGTTCAAGTATTCCCTCTCCGGCCAAGCTAGTAGCTGGTAAAATACTATGGAGAGCGAGGAACATGTCACAACTTGGGAAGTTCTACAAAGCAAGTTTCTTGAGAAATTTTACCCCCCTTCTCTCACCTACGAACTTAGGGGCCAAATTACTCACTTTTCTATGTCCCCAGGAGAGTCTTTAGGAGAGGCCTGGAAGAGGTTCAAAGACTTACTTAGGAAGTGCCCCCACCATGATATCTCTCAAGCCCAACTCATAGAGATCTTCTACCGTGGTGTTGATGATGATACCAAATTCTTTTTTGATTCCTCATCTGGAGGAAATTTCATGCATCAAAGTTTGACTAGCGCATGGGAAGTAGTCAAACGGGCTTCCGAAATAAGGGCTAGAAGAGGAATTGGTGGAATCCTTAAGGTAACCAAGGTAGAAGTTAATAATAATATCCAAAGCATACCAGAAAGCCTCAAATTAATTGCCTTAAAACAAGATCGGTTAGAGTCATCCTTGGTCACCCTTAGAGAGTCACCCTAACAACTAAAAGTTGTGGATTCTCTTTGTGGTATTTGCCAAGGATACGACCATACCACCCTCCACTGTCAATATCTCTACAACATGTCCATGCAACCTGAAATAGGATAACAGCTAGAAGACCTCAATTCAATCCATACCATACCAGGACAAGGTTACTACAATCCCAACCAAACTAGAAACCACCCTGGTTTTCAATATGGGAACCCTTCAGGTGCCGAGAACTCTAGCCAACTCCAAACCCAACAAAGGCCTCCCTACCCTCAAGGTAACAATCGACCACCACCTGGACTCCCGTACAACAATCAAAGGAACTTTAGAAACCAAGGAAATTACCGAGGAAATCATCTAACCCGACCACCATATCAAGGACAACAATTTAAAAATTTAAACCTTCCCCCTCAAAACCTCAATCAACCACCTCCTCAACTAAATGTCCCTACCACCACCCCTACTTTAGTATCTTTTCTTTGTTTTACATATTGCATGTAGTTTTTTTTTGCTTTTCTTTTCATAATACAATTGGCCCATATCTAATCGGCCATGATCATTTGTCAAAATACTCCCCTTAATGATGTAACTGCCTTGCTACTAAAATTTTGAAACTTTCATGACTAGAAATCCTCTTGTTATTTAGGACCTCAAATAATAATCACTCCTTGGAAAAGATGGCAAGCCATAGATGATTGATAGGATTCAAGAGTGATGCTTTCTTATCATGTACAACTTGTATAAAGTTTCTTGATTTTTTGCATGATTCGGTAATAGTTGAACCAATGCATGGTACTCTAAAAAAAAGATGAAAAAAAAGTTGCACAAGAACAACCTCTTCTACTCTTCTTCCACCACTTCCAAATCTTTCCATTCGTCAAAAAGAAAAAAGCCAATAGTGCCCAAAACGCTAAGTTTGGGGTGGCACCCCTTCCCCCCTCTTCCACTTCTTCCATATCCACGCAATTGGTTGTATCACCAAAAATCAAAGAAAAAAATGCGGTCAATGTAACTGCATGTCCACTAAATAAAAAGGTCTCGAGTGGAATAGAGGAGAGACTGTCCTTCTTCCATACCTCCTTGACTCCAATTTTCCACCTAGGGGAAACTACAAAAAACCCAACCATCCAAAATCAGCCCTGTTCTTGTGTAAAACTTAAAAAAAAAATTGGAGTACCAAATGGAAAGGTGAAATGAAAATCTGTTTTATTGCAGGTCTTGAATAAATGTAAGTTTTTGAAGTAGGAAATATAAAAGTCACTTTTCGTAAATTCAGGAAGTCAGGGTCGCTAGGCCATATTTTGGTGGAAGGAATCAAGTGGTTGTTAGGAGAGTGAGGATGATAGGTTGAAAGTATGTCTTGAATGTATTTCTTGATTTTAATGTTGCTCGGGACGAGCAAAGTTTAAGTTTGGGGTATTTTGATGAATGAATATTCATCTCATATTTTTGCTTCATTTAGAATAATTAATTAGGATTTTTTTGTTAATTTTAGCTAATTCAAAAATAAATAGCACTTTCATCTTCTTAATATACTTTTCCTGAATTCTTATGATATTTTTCTTAATTTTCAGGAATTATCTAATCGAGAAAATAAAAGATGAAGATATGAGGCTTTTCAAATATTTCTCAAGTGTCTGAGATACTCATCACCAAAATAGACATATCTTTTGCGTCTAAAGGCAGAATTTCAAAATAAAGTATGGAATGAAAAGAGAATTTTATTGGCTACAAAAAGATATATTTTGCGGAAATTTTAGTATTTATTTGGCTGCGCAATTAACGAGTGAATGTAGCCTTACGTTTTCCCGCAGAGTCTGATTTTAATATATACCTTTCACCAAAATTGGTGTAACTCCCACATCCCATGGCGGAATTTATTTTGAAAGTATGCGTTGGAAAGATAATTCAATTATCTACAGGAAAAATATATTTTTGAACCGCTTATAAATTTTTGACTGGACCAAAATACGCTCGAAATCGCTGTTATGGGAAATTACTGCAGAAAGAATGTAAAGCAAGCAATTGTTTCCTCTATTGATTAGATCTAAAAAGTTAGCAGCCACCGCCGGTCATTTCTTTTGCCCTAAACCTAATGTATACCCCCCTTCTTCTCCTATAAAAGTAGGGGCACTTCCTCCTCATTGGGGCATCGATTTTGTATCGGAATTCTGAGCATCTTATTTCTTGTATTCTTCTTCTTGTTCTGCAATAAAGTAAATTTTCTTGAAGTATTGTTCTTTCTTATTTTGTTCTTGGCACTTTCATTCCGCTTTAGTTCTAGATCTTCTTTTCTCTGTTCTTTAGTTCAGGAGCAAGGAATTAAGAACTTGGCCATTTTATTGTCTCCAGCATAAGGATTAACCTCCTAATTTTGGGCTAGACTATGGCTTCAGTACTTTCTTCCTCCGTCTCCCCCTTCTCCTCAACTATGAGTGAGTAGTTCTTTATCGAGGCAAGGGGAATAGCCCCTTAGACATGGTGTGATCGGATTAATTTTAGTCAATTCCTTTAGACGGAGATTGGTTTATTAATTTGATAATCTAGCGAATTAATTACTCGCTTACATGTTTTGTTAATCTGGATGGATATGACCATGGAAATATGGATTTAGAATGATAAACCAATTCACATAGAGATTTTGATGTGACCGCGAATTTATCTCTTTTTTGGATGAAGAACTAGGAAACATGAGCACCAGGACCAATGGGCTCATGTGGAGTTCATCTTTTGTGTTTCTTTTATGATTCACATGCTATCGTCTATTTATCGATTAATAATTAATTCGTATTTTTACCATGGTTAAGGTGGTGAAAACCCTAAAGCCTCGATTCTCCCTCTTTGATTTCAACTGTCGATTTTCTTGTTTACTCTAGTTTTTAGTCTTTTAATTCATAATTTCTTTTTGTGCTAACAACAATTTTTGTTTACCTTTTGTAGGGAAAATAATATTTTGTTTAAGTGTGTAAAGAGGCGAGATCAATCCACCTCTCTACTAATAGCAATGGTAAACAAAATCCAATTGGATTGCAGCGGAATATAAAATTTTGACTATATTCAATTTAAATAAAGTGTACATAAAAATTTCCCCAATATGGGTGTACATGCTTTATACAAAAAGAGGATCTAAGTAGAGGGAAATCTAACTACTCCACTTTTGTCTCCAAGCAACATATCCATCATCTAAGTCCAAATCAACAGCTAAGATCTTCACGCCTTATCCATCACCTTGCTCATCTCCTGGGTGGTTGGGAAGACACCCAGCAAGAGGAAAAGAGAGAAACGTATGTGTTACAAGATTTATTCTAAAATGGAAAGATAAGTAGAGCATGTGAAAATAGGCTAGGGTTCATCATAAGATGAGACATCAAGAGTATGAGGCTGTTATTAAGGAAACTTGCCAATAACAAAAGTAAATAAAGGATTTGCATGTAAATTAATATGTCTACCTAACTAAGTAGGGTTGAGGCACCTACCGGACCTCTAACCTTAGGTGAGGGAAGAATAAGACATTTCCAGTCACCTCTAATTTTTTTTATTGGGGAGAATTATAAACATTCCCCTAGGGCGATTATATACATGCCCTCTATGGGTGGTTGTACATAAGTACCACTACTTTATAATTAAATAGAACATTTAATTACATGCTAGTAAAAGAGTTATGGAAAAGTTAATCAAGAGATTTATATGACATGGCAGTGGGGTGTAAAAACCCAATCAAGATAATATTACAATTGATTTTGAGGCATGAACAATTTAGGTTTCAAGAAATCAAGTATTAGGTCAGATTAAGCCTCATTAGGAAAATGTAGGTATTGGTATAAATTTTTCCCAACTGAAGAGTAAATGCGCATACCTTATTCTTTAGAATCCTAGAACCACTTTTCATAACTTTTTCACAAGATCATATCCACTTTCCCTAATATGATCATCATATTTATGTATTAGATATATGTATATTCATTAAAGGCTTAAAACCTCAAAACCATCAAATTTTTCCACAAACGATCGAATTAGACTCTGAAAACCTCACTACTGTCTTAGTTACATTCTTATGATCAAAATAACATATATGTTTGTATATTTCGAGTTACTGACTTTTTAGAGTATTTTCCATATTTATTAGTTAATTAAATCAACTCGAAAAATACATATTCGAAAAACTCAGAATCAAACCACGAAAGTATTTTTATTAGATAGATTACGTTCTCCCGATTCCAAAACATATTTTATTTTTAAATTTAGATAATCGAGTAAAAAGATATGATTTTTCTAAAACTGACAAATTAGAAATTGACAAAAATCCACGATCTGGAAAACTCCACAGTAAGGTGGGGGTTCGCGCAGAATTGGCACAATCGGATTAGGCTGAGCGGGTCGGTCCTACAGAGGACCAGGCATGACTGGATTAGAGAGAAAGACCAATATGCCTCTGGATGCGTGACGAGGAATAACCAAAACAAAGGGGGTATTTTGGTAAGCCAAACAAGCAGTCGTCTTCTTCGTTCGTTCATGGCCGTCACATAAGGTGACATCATCACGGAACAAGTGAAAGGATCCATCTCACAACTAGACAAAGGCAGACGTCAAGGATAAACCCATCGGCCCCTCTCAGCCTGGCTGGTATGATCAAGCCCAAAGAAAAAGAACCAGCGAGACCTCCTGGGGCATTGACAGCTCCTCGGTCGTGAGTTGGTCGGAAAGAGACGCACAGAACCCAACACGGAAAAATCAAGGCACAAAAAGCAAACGTAACGGGCAGCCAAGCCAAATCGGAGAGGGTCATCGGTAGAACAGGCATAAGCATACATCAGAAACAGGAAAAACGAAATCAATTGAAGATAGGCGAAGTGAGACTCTGAAAGACAGGCAAAGTTTTTACCTTGAACGGGGTCAAAACTATAAAGGGAGAAGCTTCATCTGTCCCCAAGCAACCTGCTCGCGCCCAGTCCCAGCCTGGTGACGATATGAATCGATGACTCCTCAGTCTCGTCATCTGTGTCGAAGTTGGTCGGAGTGCATGGGCGGAAAAAGTGTGGGGATGAAAGAAGTCGAACCACCACTACATACTTGTTTTGCAAAATGTTCTGAATATTGTAGCACAGTTTAAGTGGGTCTGAAGCCGCTAGGTCCATGGAAGAAGAATGAAAAGGATAACAGAGGAATAAGAGAGATTGGGTTACGGAATTGACTGGAGGCCACAAAACCTTGAGATTTATAGAGTAACTAGAAGCGGAAAGGAATAAGAAGGGTGGGGATGAACGTTTCGGTGGCAGAAAAGAAAAGCAAGGAGAGAAAATCGAGTATGAACATGAGAAGGGACGAAGGCTACAAGGCTACTTTCCGAATATGAACCAAGGTGGAAGATAAAGTCTGGATCGCTCAATTAAAATCCAACAGCCTAGAAACCAGCCGATTTATATAAGTGTAACAAACTAGCGTGCTGGTAATTAACAATATGAGAAAGTATGAAACTTTAGGAAAGCAATTACATGGATTAAATATTAAGCACTTAAAATTTTTCTTTTTTCTCCTATTTTATTTGAGGGTCCAAACAAAAATCAAATGCTCTGAAAATTGACACTTAGCCTAATTAGGACATGTAAAATCCGAATGTGAAATTAGATTTGCTTTTTGAGAAAGTTAGATTAGTCAATTAAGCCAATTGTTATTGTCTCTTTCTTCTCTCATTAATGACTTTAGATTCTCCAAAAATAATAAAACTTCACATATAAGTCATATTAAGTATGTT
The DNA here is from genome assembly GCA_963693085.1 of Alisma plantago-aquatica. NCBI lineage: Eukaryota > Viridiplantae > Streptophyta > Magnoliopsida > Alismatales > Alismataceae > Alisma > Alisma plantago-aquatica. The sequence goes on from OY856410.1 coordinate 6,463,454, forward strand.
GGATACGAATTTTCTATTTTTTCTATTTATTGTTGTTTTTTATTATTTTAATTAATAATTTTAAGGTTTTATATACTTTCTCTCTCCTAAATTTATCTTCTCATCAAATATATTCCAAATTGATTCAAAATTCATACAAAGATACATTTTAACATGTAAAATACGAATTTCGTATCATTTTATTTTTTTGAAGACTTTTATTATTTTATTTAATTCATTTAAATTTATCACTTATTTAACCTTTTAATTTATTAGAGGCATCTAGAATCTTCCTAAAAATATAAAACTTGCCCTATAAGCAATACTAAATGTGTGGAACACGATTTTGACATTAATTAATTTTTATCAGCATATATTTAATATTTTCGGTCTTTAAATCATTTTCTCTCTCCTAAATAAAATAAAATATAAACATTTACCAAATTAAATACAAATTTTCCCAAAGGCTTATTTTTATATTTAGATCACGAATCTGGAGTTAGTTTTCTAATTTGATGGCATTAAATATTTTATCTCTCTTTCTTGGATTATTTCCCATTATCTTGTATAAAAAGCATTATATATTTATTTATTATCCAAATTAGATGATACTTGGCCATTAAGTTTCTTTTAAGTCAAGAAAATGAATTTGATTGTCAACTTATCCTTGTGGGTTTCCCATTATAATTTTGGTGCAATATATTTCTCATTATCCTCTTTTATTCATTAAATCTCATATTACTTCTAATTATTGCATTTATCTTATCCTTTATTTATATTTCGGGATTTTCTTTCTTTTTCATATTCTAAAAAGCACCAGAAAGTTCTAGGATGGATTTCTTTATTCTTTTTATCACTTAAGTGGACATTTTACATATTAAGCCCACTTCTAAACTTTTACTGAGGTATTTGTGCATAAACCCAAATATTGAGAGAAAAGGTGAACAAATGTTCATTAGGCCATTATATTCTCCACAAAATAAAAAGAAAGGTCAAAGAGGATATAAATGAGAGGAAAAGATGGAAAAGAGGACCAAAAGTCAAAATGCCCAGATTTTGGTATGTTACAACACTCCACCCCTTAAAGAGGATTTCGTCCCCGAAATCACTAGCAATTAGGGAAGGGTGAGTGTGCAACCTAACATCACAAAACTTCAGATTGTTCCTCCAACCATACAACTTCCACCAAAACTTATACTTCAACTACTCTTAAGGGTTTAGAAACTTCACATACAGCTCATCGTAGGTTGGGTTCTCAAGGATAACCTAGGGTTCCACTATTAAGATATTCTTCTTAGGAGATTTAACATTATTAATATTTTTGGCTCATTAACATTATACTCATTATGATATCACATTATCATCACTATATTAATCATATCATGTTATATTCACTTAGTTGCCAAAAAGAATTTTATTTCATTATTATGCACAGTTAGAGGTTACTTAATTATCTCAACATTCATTATTATATTTGATCATTGTCCTTAATAATTCAGATTTACACTGCATTATCCTCATATTACTATTTTATTAATTATAACAAATTATTTTACATGAAATAATACATTCTATTCAATTTGTGGTTAAACATATAATTATCTCAATTAATGTCACATTAGTTACTTATATTCACATTAACGTTGTCACAATGTCACATTATCTTTATTTGTCACATTATTGTCATCATTAATCATTATTCATATTTATTCATTTATATTATTTATTTTACACATATATATGGATTCAATCATTTCATATTCATATGGAAGCCATTACATGTATTTAAATGATCAAGGTAAGCCATATTACTTATTAATGAATTGATTCACATTAAGAGACTAATGACATGTGTATAAGATAACAAGGTAACTTGCATTTTATATTGATGACTTGATTGATATGTGAATTAGATGATTATATATATATCATTTATGTGTATCAAAGTATGTTAACTGATTATGGCTCTTAACATCATTAATGTATCATGAAAGGCATTAAGGATGCATACATTAGGGTTAGATATTACAACTTAGGGTTTAGGTCAACATGACCATTATATTTCACTTATTCATCCTTAGCATGCATTAATTACGCATTATAACCTTACCCATAATATCATTAGGGTTCATTGGTTCATGACATTATTAACATCTTGCTTATTGACAATTAGCATTGATATTCATATTATGTGCATTGGATATTCATTAGGGTTCAGGCATATGATTTATTCCTTAGATGATAATTATGTGTTGATTAATATATAAACAAGCACATTAGGGTTACAACTATTAACTTGTTTGGTCAAAACTAAAGATCTGAGCATACTAACCTCCTATCTATGGAGTTAGGGTTTCTAAAGATAGATCATGATGTTATAGGGTTCTATCCCCCTAAATAGGAATTCGTCCTCGAAATCTAACCACTCAAACATCATCAACTAACCATACTCCACCCCTTAAAGGGTTTGACCTACTACACTAGGGTTAAAGGATAAATCTAACTAAACCACTATCAAGATCCATCATGCTTCCACTGGGCACTCTGATATCTTCCCAAACCCCCAAACTCCAAGGTCTAGGTTCTACAGATAACTATTCAAGCATATAGTCCTAAGGGACATAAGGAACTATATAGGGTATATATCCTCAAACAAGTCAACTTAGGGTTCCCAAAGATAAACAACATAGAAGCTAAGGTTACTATTGCCTAAAAGCAAACTATTTTGGGCAATTCGTATCAGTGCAGGCCAGGCCGGTATCATATGGGCACAGGAGTCCTCGTATACCAAGCTAGTGGTGCGGAGGAAAATTTTGCCAGCCCCCGAAACCCCGATCCTTTCTAGACACCCTTGCTTCAATTGCATGCCATAATAGTTGCCTAAAGGCAAACCTAAACAACATCAAGTTATGCATATTTTAATTATAAGTATTTTAAGATTTTATTCATCAAGGTTATAATGTGGAACTATTGGTTCCTAAGTCAACCTATTATCAAGGTAGATCAAATCAAGGCAAACATGTCACTTAAAGGAAACTATGCAAGTCTAGGGTTCAAACTAGGGAGACAAATTGAAATAGTCAAAAATCCGACTACCATTGGCTCTGATACCATGCTGTAAAGAGGCGAGATCAATCCACCTCTCTACTAATAGAAATGGTAAACAAAATCCAATTGGATTGCAGCGGAATATAAAATTTTGACTATATTCAATTTAAATAAAGTGTACATAAAAATTTCCCCAATATGGTTGTACATGCTTTATACAAAAAGAGGATCTAAGTAGAGGGAAATCTAACTACTCCACTTTTGTCTCCAAGCAACATGTCCATCATCTAAGTCCAAATCAACAACTAAGATCTTCACGCCTTATCCATCACCTTGCTCATCTCCTGGGTGGTTGGGAAGACACCCAGCAAGAGGAAAAGAGAGAAACGTACGTGTTACAAGATTTATTCTAAAATGGAAAGATAAGTAAAGCATGTGAAAATAGGCTAGGGTTCATCATAAGATGAGACATCAAGAGTATGAGGCTGTTATTAAGGAAACTTGCCAATAACAAAAGTAAATAAAGGATTTACATGTAAATTAATATGTCTACCTAACTAAGTAGGGTTGAGGAACCTACCGGACCTCTAACCTTAGGTGAGGGAAGAATAAGGCATTTCCAGTCACCTATAATTTTTTTTATTGGGGAGAATTATAAACATTCCCCTAGGGCGATTATATACATGCCCTCTATGGGTGGTTGTACATAAGTACCACTACTTTATAATTAAATAGAACATTTAATTACATGCTAGCAAAAGAGTTATGGAAAAGTTAATCAGGAGATTTATATAACATAACAGTGGGGTGTAAAAACCAAATCAAGATAATATTACAATTGATTTTGAGGCATGAACAATTTAGGTTTCAAGAAATCAAGTATTAGGTTAGATTAAGCCTCATTAGGAAAATGTAGGTATTGGTATAAATTTTTCCCAACTGAAGAGTAAATGCACATACCTTATTCTTTAGAATCCTAGAACCACTTTTCATAACTTTTTCACAAGATCAGATCCACTTTCCCTAATATGATCATCATATTTATGTATTAGATATATGTATATTCATTAAAGGCTTAAAACCTCAAAACCATCAAATTTTTCCACAAACGATCGAATTAGACTCTAAAAACCTCACTACTGTCTTAGTTACATTCTTATGATCAAAATAACATATATGTTTGTATATTTCGAGTTACTGACTTTTTAGAGTATTTTCCATATTTATTAGTTAATTAAATCAACTCGAAAAATACATATTCAAAAAACTCAGAATCAAACCACAAAAGTATTTTTATTAGATAGATTACATTCTCCCAATTCCAAAACATATTTTATTTTTAAATTTAGATAATCGAGTAAAAAGATATGATTTTTCTAAAACCGACTAATTAGAAATTGACAAAAATCCACGTATTCAGAAAACTCCATAGTAAGGTGGGGGTTCGCGCAGAATTGGCACAATCCGATTAGGCCGAGTGGGTCGGTCCTACAGAGGACCAGGCATGACTGGATTAGAGAGAAAGACCAATATGCCTCTGGATGCGTGACGAGGAATAACCAAAACAAAGGGGGTATTTTGGTAAGCCAAACAAGCAGTCGTCTTCTTCGTTCGTTCATGGCCGTCACATAAGGTGACATCATCACGGAACAAGTGAAAGGATCCATCTCCCAACTAGACAAAGGCAGACGTCAACTATAAACCCATCGGTCCCTCTCAGCCTGGCTGGTATGATCAAGCCCAAAGAAAAAGAACCAGCGAGACCTCCTGGGGCATTGACAGCTCCTCAGTCGTGAGTTGGTCGGAAAGAGACGCACAGAACCCAACACAGGCAAAATCAAGGCACAAAAAGCAAACGTAACGGGAAGCCAAGCCAAATCGGAGAGGGTCATCGGTAGAACAGGCATAAGCATACATCAGAAACAGGAAAAACGAAATCAATTGAAGATAGGCGATGTGAGACTCTGAAAGACAGGCAAAGTTTTTACCTTGAACGGGGTCAAAACTATAAAGGGAGAAGCTTCATCTGTCCCCAAGCAACCTGCTCACGCCCAGTCCCAGCCTGGTGACGATATGAATCGATGACTCCTCAGTCTCGTCATCTGTGTCGAAGTTGGTCGGAGTGCATGGGCGGAAAAAGTGTGGGGATGAAAGAAGTCGAACCACCACTGCATACTTGTTTTGCAAAATGTTCTGAATATTGTAGCACAGTTTAAGTGGGTCTGAAGCCGCTAGGTCCATGGAAGAAGAATGGAAAGGATAACAGAGGAATAAGAGAGATTGGGTTACGGAATTGACTGGAGGCCACAAAACCTTGAGATTTATAGAGTAACTAGAAGCGGAAAGGAATAAGAAGGGTGGGGATGAACATTTCGGTGGCAGAAAAGAAAAGCAAGGAGAGAAAATCGAGTATGAACATGAGAAGGGACGAAGGCTACAAGGCTACTTTCCAAATATGAACCAAGGTGGAAGATAAAGTCTGGATCGCTCAATTAAAATCCAACAGCCTAGAAACCAGCCGATTTATATAAGTGTAACAAACTAGCGTGCTGGAAATTAACAATCTGAGAAAGTATGAAACTTTACCAAAGCAATTACATGGATTAAATATTAAGCACTTAAAATTTTTCTTTTTTCTCCTATTTTATTTGAGGGTCCAAACAAAAATCAAATGCTCTGAAAATTGACACTTAGCCTATTTAGGACATGTAAAATCCGAATGTGAAATTAGATTTGCTTTTTGAGAAAGTTAGATTAGTCAATTAAGCCAATTGTTATTGTCTCTTTCTTCTCTCATTAATGACTTTAGATTCTCCAAAAATAATAAAACTTCACATATAAGTCATATTAAGTATGTTGGATACGAATTTTCTATTTTTTCTATTTATTGTTGTTTTTTATTATTTTAATTAATAATTTTAAGGTTTTATATACTTTCTCTCTCCTAAATTTATCTTCTCATCAAATATATTCCAAATTGATTCAAAATTCATACAAAGATACATTTTAACATGTAAAATACGAATTTGGTATCATTTTATTTTTTTGAAGACTTTTATTATTTTATTTAATTCATTTAAATTTTATCACTTATTTAACCTTTGAATTTGTTAGAGGCATCTAGAATCTTCCTAAAAATATAAAACTTGCCCTATAAGCAATACTAAATGTGTGGAACACGATTTTGACATTAATTAATTTTTATTAGCATATATTTAATATTTTTGGTCTTTAAATCATTTTCTCTCTCCTAAATAAAATAAAATATAAACATTTACCAAATTAAATACAAATTTTCCCAAAGGCTTATTTTTATATTTAGATCACGAATCTGGAGTTAGTTTTCTAATTTGATGGCATTAAATATTTTATCTCTCTTTCTTGGCTTATTTCCCATTATCTTGTATAAAAGGCATTATATATTTATTTATTATCCAAATTAGATGATACTTGGCCATTAAGTTTCTTTTAAGTCAAGAAAACGAATTTGATTGTCAACTTATCCTTGTGGGTTTCCCATTATAATTTTGGTGCAATATATTTCTCATTATCCTCTTTTATTCATTAAATCTCATATTACTTCTAATTATTGCATTTATCTTATCCTTTATTTATATTTCGGGATTTTCTTTATTTTTCATATTCTAAAAAGAACCAGAAAGTTCTAGGACGGATTTCTTTATTCTTTTTATCACTTAAGTGGACATTTTACATATTAAGCCCACTTCTAAACTTTTACTGAGGTATTTGTGCATAAACCCAAATATTGAGAGAAAAGGTGAACAAATGTTCATTAGGCCATTATATTCTCCACAAAATAAAAAGAAAGGTCAAAGAGGATATAAATGAGAGGAAAAGATGGAAAAGAGGACCAAAAGTCAAAATGCCCAGATTTCGGTATGTTACAAAGTGCAATTTCAATTTTAGCATTTTCTTTCTTGTTTTAGTGTAATCAACCAAACACCCATTCTGACTTTTACTTTCCGTTTTAAATCTGAAAATACCAAAAACAAATAAAATAAGTTCTTCAAATAATTGGGTTTTTAAGAAACAATATCAAAATTTATCCTTTGGGATTCGACCCTTTACATACTAGCCTTAACCGGAGAGTTAAAAGGATTAAACTCTAGGATAATTTTCCTAGTGATTGGTGTGCTAAATGACTTGCATCAATTTGGCGCCGTTGCTGGGGCAACGGATTTGTTTCTTTCAAACCCAAAAAAAAAAAATTTTGATTTTTTTTTCTTTTTTTATGCCTTCCGAGTAAAATTCCGGAAGTGCTACTCCTCTTTCTATCAAGTTTCCATTCCAGTAGTCCATTTTTTCAGCACACGATTAACTGCTTCATTTGTGCATGCGACGCCCGAACGTCGATTTTCAACCATTTGACCCGGAAATAGAAAGGCCTTTCCATCATTTAAACCGTCAAAATCTATCTTGAATGAATGAAGAGGAAGTCGCCTGTAGGATCGACCAAGCTCTCACAGCTCAAAGAGAGCTTATCCAAGCAGAACAAGCAGAAAGAGAAGCCGCTTTGTGAGCAGCCTTTAGGGCTAAACAAGAAACCATAGAAGTCGATAGGAGGGAAGCCGAAAGGAAAAAACAATTAAAGAACTTTTATGTTACCAAAACTGCCTATGCGCAACATCCGGTCATACCCCCTGACATTATTGCTCCACAGTTTGAGATCCAAACACAATGGATCACCATGATGCAAGCCAACCCTTTCTCAGGCAACAATGGGGAAAGTTGCCAAGATCATGCTCAAAGGTTCATTGACCTTTGCTCTTTGAACAAACTTCCGGGTGTCTCTGAAGATTCCATTCGTCCTAGGTTGTTCAAGTATTCCCACTCCGGCCAAGCTAGTAGCTGGTATAACACTATGGAGAGCGAGAAACATGTCACAACTTGGGAAGTTCTACAAAGCAAGTTTCTTGAGAAATTTTACCCCCTTTCTCTCACCTATGAACTTAGGGGCCAAATTACTCACTTTTCTATGTCCCCAAGAGAGTCTTTAGGAGAAGCCTAGAAGAGGTTTAAAGACTTACTTAAGAAGTGCCCCCACCATGATATCTCTCAAGCCCAACTCATAGAGATCTTCTACCATGGTGTTGATGATGATACCAAATTCTTTCTCGATTCCTCATCTAGAGGACATTTCATGCATCAAAGTTTGACTAGCGCATGGGAAGTAATCAAATGGACTTCCGAAACAAGGGCTATAAGAGGAATTGGTGGAATCCTTAAGGTAGCCATGGCAGAAGTTAATAATGATATCCAAAGCATAACAGAAAGCCTCAAATTAATTGCCTTAAAACAAGATCAGTTAGAGTCATCCTTGGTCACCCTTAGAGAGTCACCCCAACAACTAGAAGCCGTGGATTCTATTTGTGGTATTTGCCAATGATACGACCATACCACCCTCCACTATCAATATCTCTGCAACGTGCCCATGGAACCTAAAATATGACAACAACCAGAAGACCTCAATTCAATCCATACCATACCAGGACAAGGTTACTACAATCCCAACCAAACTAGAAACCACCCTGGTTTTCAATATGGGAACCCTTCAGGTGCCGAGAACACTAGTCAACTCCAAACCCAACAAGGGCCTCCCAACCTTCAAGGTAACAATCGGCCACCACCTGGATTTCCGTAAAACAATCAAAGGAACTTTTGAAACCAAGGAAATTACTGAGGAAATCATCTAACCCGACCACCATATCAAGGACAACAATTTCAAAATTTAAACCTTCCCCCTCAAAACCTCAATCAACCACCTCCTCAACCAAATTTCCCTACCACCACCCCTACATCTGACGAAAGGATAGATGCCTTGGAGCAAATCATTGTTGCTCAACAAGCTCATCAAAAGGAGATGGACGCCCAACTAGCTCGTCTGTTTGCCCAACAGAAACCTCCTGATGGGACTTTTGCAGTGCAGCCTAAACAAAATCCCAAACATCTTGAACAACTCAAGCTTGTCTCTACTCGTTCGGGAAAAGTGCATGCCCCTCCCCCTCCAGAAAAATCTTCAGACCCACCTCTAGAATTTGAGGATGAGGACATGGTAGTTGTCGAACCTGAAGCTACACCCAAACCATCTGTCCCCGAAACCCCTCAAGTAGAAGATGAAGAACCAATCTACAAACCCCGACCTCCCTATCAAGCCCGCCTCAATCAAACAAGACTTGATGTCCGCTTCATGAAATTTAGGGATGCTATGACAAAAATACATGTCGACATTCCCTTCCTTGATGCTTTGGCAGACATGCCCACCTGGTCCACGTACATGAAATCTCTCTTGACTAGGAAGTATGTTACTAAAGAATACGAGACTATTAAACTTGCTAGGACCACATCAGACATTATCCTAAGTAAGATGCCTAAAAAATAGAAGGATCCAAGTTCTTTTGGAACAGGATGCTACTTGGGTGACAATGCTTGTAGAAAAGGCCTAGCATATTTAGGAGCCAGTATATCCATCATGCCATATAGTCTTTGTAAAAGACTAGGATTCAATGACATGTTGCCCACAACCATGACCATCCAACTAGTAGACTCATCCACAACTAAACCCATGGGAATCATAGAAGACATTCCAGTTAAAGTTGGAAATGATGCATACGTCCCTTGTGATTTTGTGATCATTGATATCAAGGAAGATTTACGCTAACCTCTCATATTCAGACGTCCCTTCTTAGCCATTTCTCGTGCCTTAATTGATGTTGAGGTTGGTACAATTTTGTTAAGGCTAGGGAAGCAAACCCTAGAGTTTAGGGTGTTTGAAAGCATGAGGGGACCTAGTCTTGAGGAAGAAGTTTATCTCTTGGATTGCATTGATGAATTATCCCAACTAAGGCAAGAATGGGAATTAGTTGATGACCCCCTACACACCGCCCTCACTATCCCCGCCGAATGTGATTTTGACAATGAACCATCAAATCAACTCAAGATTCATTTGGATAACTTTGAGGAAATCCCATTTGCTGAGATTGAGGACCTAAAAATGATCTCCACCATAGAAAAACCTGAACCACCAAAGGCCCCAGAATTGAAGACTCTCCCCATAGGTCTAAAATATGTTTTTCTTGATGAACTAGAACTATGCCCTGTCATCATAACTCTTCCCTTCCCCTCGAACAAGAAACCAAACTTATGGGTGAACTTAGGAAAAAAAGAGCTGCCTTGGGGTACAAAATGACAGACTTAGTTGGAATAGATCAATCCATCTACATCCACAAAATCCCTATGATAGAAGACCACAAACCTTCTTTTGATCCACAACAAAAACTCAACCCAAATATGAAGGAAGTAGTCCGTCTAGAGGTGATCAAACTTTTGACTGCATGAATCATCTATCCCATCTCTGACTCCCCATGGGTCAGCCCTATTCAAGTTGTTCCCAAAAAGGGAGGGACTACTGGCATTCTAATGAGAAGAATGAACTCATTCCCACTCACACAGTCACAGGATGGAGAATGTGCATTGACTACAGGAAGCTCAATAAAGCAACTAGGAAAGATCACTTCCCCCTTCCCTTCCTAGATCAAGTTCTTGAACATTTAGCCCATCAACAATACTTTTGTTATCTAGATGGCTACTCATGTTTTTATCAGATTCCCATTCATCCTAAAGATCAAGAGAAAATCACTTTCATATGCCCCTTTGGTACATATGCCTTTAGACGAATGCCCTTTGGTCTGTGCAATGCACCGACCACCTTTCAAAGATGTATGTCTGCTATTTTTTCAGGGTTAATAGAAAATGTCATGGAAGTGTTCATGGATGATTTCTCCCTCTACGGAGACAGTTTTAATTCCTGCCTTGAAAACCTCTCCCTTGTCCTTGATAGATGTATTAAATCACACTTAGTCCTTAATTGGGAGAAGTATCACTTCATGGTCAAGGAGGGTATTGTTCTAGGCCATAAGGTGAGCAACTAGGGAATTGAAGTAGACCAAGCTAAGATTGAGGTCATCACCAAGATGCCTCCCCCAACCTCAGTCAAAGAAATCCGAGCCTTCTTAGGACATGTCAGTTTCTATCGGCGATTCATCTGTGATTTTTCTAAAATCACAAAACCTCTCACCAATCTTCTTCAAAAGGAGGTGCCTTTCCATTTTGATACAACATGCATGGAGAGCTTTCTATGTTTGAAAAATGCTCTCACCACCACTCCTATCATCCGTGCTCCTGACTGGGCCTGACCCTTTGAAATCATGTGTGATGCTAGTGATTTTGCAGTAGGTGCCATTTTAGGACAGAGAATTGACAAAAAACACCACATCATTTATTATGCATCCAAGACCTTAGATGAAGCTCATCGAAATTACACAGTCACCAAAAAAGAAATGCTAGCCATTGTCTATGCATTTGTGACGTGTATTTTACTACGCGCTAAAACGCAAGTATACGTGTCGAGTAATATAGGCCTTGTGAGGCCCGAGTCGAACTCAGGGATACGTGAATTATTGGAGACTTCTACTAACTAATCGCAATCAGCTAGACCGATTAACAAAGTAGGGTTTTGTGTTCAAATTAAAAAGAAAATAAAAATCAAACAAAGAAAACAATCGATTAAAGATTAATTTAATAAATTCAAAGGGATATCTTTAGGATGGCGGTTTCACCGCGGGTCAACATTGTATTAGGTTTTATATAATTCCTCACACTTCTCTCTCTATCCGGGTAGTGGCCTGAAAACAGAATTAGACACTGTCGTGGTGTAATTCACTACTTAGATTTAGGTTGATTCCACCGTCGTAGTAATCATTCCCCTAAACTAAGTGCATTATAAACGGTCTCTCAGTTCCCACCATTAATTTTACAACTCCTTTGTCAAGGGTTTTATTGATTAATGTAGAATTCGTCTCTTTTCAACCATTAATCCTTCTGTCGAAGTGATTAAGGGTGTTAAATTATTATTATGGTGATCAAGCATAACAATAGAAATGGAGAAAACTAATTTATACCACGGATTTGAGAGAAAAATATGAATTATTGATATAAAAATGTCATACAATGCATTCCCGGGCTACTCCCGGTCCTAAAGATTGAGGGTTTTAGCCTCTCATGTTCATCTCACACGAATACATGGTAGAAATTGGGGAATTCATAAGAAAAATGGGAAATAAATGGGAAAACCCCTGAACGGAGAAGAACCGGTGGATCCTTGGCGTAGAACACGAGCTTCCCCCGCATGTCGGTGGTGGAAATCGTCTTCGGCAGCATCCGAATCACCCGGGATGAGCTTCTCGGCCTCTGTTCTCCTTTCTCTCCTCCTCGGCACTCGTGCAATCCAAAAATGAGATCCTCCTTTTATCTGGGCAGCCGTCATTAGGTATAAGTCCCTAATTAGGTTGTCAAATAACAACAGTCGTCCGATCGAGATCAAAACAGATCCAACGCATATCTGTCGGCGTCGATACCATCGACGCGGGTCGATGGTATCGACCCAGCGGATTAGCGGCAGCTTTCCTTTCTTTTATTCTGAGCGCCTGTGGTCATCTCGCAACCATCAACTTGGATGTCGATGGTATCGACTCTCTTTAGCGTCGGTTGTTGTCGTTTAGCGACGCTGTAGCTCTTCATGTGTCGATGGCATCGACTTGGGTCGATGGTATCGACTCTGTATTGCTCTTCTCGGCTGACAACCTGTGGCTTGGTCGATGGTATCGACTTCCGTCGATGGTATCGACTTCCGTCGATGGTATCGACGGAAGTAGATACTTGTTTTTCCTGAAATTTCACAACAAGCCCAAGTAAATCCACACAATTTATAATAAGATGATAAATAATGCTCAAAATAGTAAAACAAAGGGGATTTGATATAAAATGATGGCAAAGACCAAATAAAGTGAATTATGCAATAATATCCATGAAAATGAGTAATTAAAGCACAAAACACATATGAAATAGGTCTCTAAATGCGACTCAAAATCATCGCATCAAACTCCCCTAAGCTTAAACATTGCTCGCCCTCGAGCAACTAGTCCTTAGAATAAGATTGCAGATGTCAACTAAAAATCAACACAGCACCCCACATTCCACATGATTCCCACTGAACGTTCTCAAACCGGACTTTCCTAATCACAGAACAGTAATTACCCTACAGGCGACAATAATCATCAATAAAAGAAATTATCCTTCAAACCGATGAACACTATCACATAAGGCAGTTAACATAATAAAATTTGCCGATTCAGCATTAGTGCATCTTGTGATTGCCTATACTACGTTGCTCGCCCTAACTACCATCTACATGGAAGCAGTTCTCCTGATAAACATGAGTGAGGAGAAAATCACGGTGGCCTACCAATCCGAGCAACGGGTGGATGGAATGGGTGGTTCATGGAAGAATTTGGAAGTATTACACAGTTTCAAAATGCATACAACAAAATGCCCTAAATGATGCAAATGCACATTGAAAATGCCCTAATGCTTAAAATTGGGTGGTTCACGACTAATTCCTTTCACTCGTCCTCCCAGAGTTCCTTTGCCACAATAAGATTAAGTGTGATGGGAATTTTTTAGATCACTAGAAGTTTCATTGCAATTCAAAAAATCGTTGTAAAAGTCCATCACCTACCTAGCCACATAACCCTCAATAATACTTCCTCCAGGACGATAATGATTTTGAACATCACCTTTAAAAACACTCATGTAGCGTTCAAATGGATACATCCAATGTAAGAAAATTGGACCCAACATCTTCACCTCCCTTGTAATATGTACTACAAGATGAACCATGATATCAAAAAATGAAGGAGGAAAGTACATTTCAAGCTGAAACATGGTAACAATTACATCTTTCTATAATTTATTGAGAGTATCAGGATGTATCACTTTGTTGCATATTTCATTGAAGAAGAAACAAAGTCTCATGATTGCAAACTTTACATGCTTCGGAAATATAGATCGAATAGCCACAGGTAAAATTTGTTGCATTAAAGCGTGATAATTGTGAGATTTGAGACCTATCAACTTCAGATCCTTCATTGATACCAATCTATGAATATTAGAAGAGTATCTTTGTGGAACCTTAATATTATACAAGCACTCACAAAAAGTCTTTTTCTCCTACTTTGACAAAGTGTAACAAGCTAGTGGTAAATATGTGCGGCGACCCCTGATCTCCACTGATAATTCTTTTCTTATACCCATTAATTCTAAATCTTTTCCAGATTTGATGCCGTCTTTAGCCTTTCCCGGTATATTCAATAGTGTACCAATGATGCTATCACAAACATTTTTTTCAACATGCATAACGTCAATGCAGTGTCTAATTGACAAGAATCTCCAATAAGGAAGATCCCAGAATATTGACCTCTTCTTATATAGAGATTTGTCACATGCAAGAGTACGACTACTTGAACCCTTTCCAAATTCATTAACAATATCTTTCACCCTGTCATATACATCATTTCCTGGTATAGGTTTAGGAGCACTTCGTTCCGTAGTTGATCCATTAAAGGTTTTGCGTTGCCTTCGATAAGGATGCACTTGTGGGAGAAATCTCTGATGACCAAGATATACGATTTTACCACCATGTTTCAGTCAGATTGAATCAGAATTTTCCTCACAAATAGGACATGCTTTGTATCCTTTTATGCTATATCCAGACAAATTTCCATAAGCTGGAAAGCCATTAATCGTACAAAACAACATAGCACGCAAACCAAAGAACTCTTTACGTGAAGCATCATATGTCATAACACCTTCTTCCCATAGTTTCATTACGTCATCAATTAGAAGTTGAAGGTAAACATCAATATCATTTCCAGGTTGCTTGGGCCCTAATATCATTATTAACAACATGACATACTTATTTTTCATACACAACCAAGGAGGAAGATTGTATATAAAAATCATAGCAGGCCACATGCTATGTTGGTTGCTTAATGTACCATAGGGATTCATTCCATCTGTACAAAGTCCAAGTCTTAAGTTTCTTGGTTCTTTACCAAATTGAGGTTATAATAAATCAATTTTCTTCCATTGTGGTGAATCAGATGCATGTCATAGGATGCCATCATTATTGGCCTTTAACTCCCCATACCAAGACAAATTTTGTGCATCTTCTGTACTAGCAAATAAGCGTTGAAATCATGGTATTATTGGTAGATACCACATCACCTTGGCAGGAGAGCCATTTTTAGCTATAGCTGAATTTGTGGTCTTATACCTTGACGCACCACATTTTGGACAATTTATCAAATTACTGTAGTCCTTCTGAAATAACACACAATCATTTGGACATGCATGAATCTTCTTAGCCTCCATTCCCATTGGGCACATTATTTTCTTTGCTTGATATGTTGAAATTGGAAGCTCGTTGCCTTCAGGAAGTATTTCCTTTAACAAAGACAATAGTGAAGTGAAACTCTTATCGCTCCACCGGTTTTGAGCTTTAAGAGTATATAATCACATCACAACTCCCAACCTCGTGAACTTAGTACAACCCTTATATAACAGTCTTTCAACATCATGGACAATGTTTGCAAATAAAGAAGGTGGATCAATGACATTGTCCTGACAACTACGTAGCATCTCATCAACCATATCATCCTGAATCGGGTCATCCTGAATCGGTTCATCATTGACATTATCATCATTATCTATATCTTCTATGCCACAACTATTAGGGTCGATATTTTCTGATCCATAATTAAATTTCTCTCCATGCCAATACCATTCATTATAACCTTGTATGATCCCATTGCATATGACATGATTCTTAATTTCCTCAACAATATCACCTTTCAAATTGTTACCATAATTTCTACATGGATAATAGAACCTATCTGTAGGTAGTTTCTTGTGTTCCTCAGCAAATCTGATAGATTCATCAAGGCCTTTGGCAAACTCGGGACTACAACGGTTCTTGATAGACATCCAACTTTCATCTATTTTCTAGATCACATTAAAATTAATTATAAAATTGAGCATTTTATATTGATACTATAAATTGTAAGTTTTTATTAATAGGAAGTTAATTACTTTTATACTAAAGTGTACCACCTATCCCATTTTTGAATATTTAATCTCACTAGTAACTGTATAATGTAAATTTAATTTTGAAGAAAATTTCAGCAGCATTTCCCATAAATTCTCTAAGTACACCGATGTAAATGGCAAATAACCACTCACATATGTACCCAGAGAACAAATGAGGAAATCTTAATGAAATTTTCTTCAAAACTAAACATACATTATACACTTACATCCTAAGTGAGATTAAATATCCAAAAACAGTCCCAAACCAGGGACTATCCAAACTTTACTTCTAATGAGTAAATTTTGAATGGGTTTCATAGTTAATATATAAATGTATTATTTTCATATTTATATATTAAGTTAAACATCATGCATCGATGATTCTCATCTATAAACCCTAAAGTGTCAATCTGGGAGTTCACTTGTCTAATCTCATATTAATTTCTAGAATTTATATAATGATTACATATGAAAAAATACATGTTTTTATTATTGGTTGGGTTATCAATCATATAAAATGGAAAAACAATATAACCGTCTAGTTAAAGACACAAAGGTCCACTCTCGGTCAACAATTCTTCAACTGAGAGTCCACCTGCACGCGGTGTCCAGGTCCACTCTCGGTCGATGAATTGTCGACCGAGAGTGGACCTGGACGTCGCGCCCAGGTGGACTCTCAGTCGACGAATTGTTGACCAAGAGTGGACCTGGATGCTTCTGTTGTCGTGGCGGTGGAACCATGGAGGGCATAGATAGACCTATATAAACAGAAAGTCTTACCTCTGCGACCGTGGCGGTGACAATGCTCCACTTTGATGTCGGCCACTTCAAGCTCCACTCCGAGCTCTTCTTCTTTTGGATGACGAAAATGGAAATGGGAGAGAAAGCTTTGGTGGCGCGGGTGAGAAAGAAGAAGTAAGGTCTCCGTGGTGTGGGAGAGAAAGAAGAAGTAGGTCTCGGCAGCGTGGGAGAGAAACGAGAAGTAGGTCTCGCGGGAGAAAAGAAGTAGGTCTCGACACGGGAGAGAAAGAAATAGCAGGTCTCGGTGGCGCGGGAGAGAAAGAAAACTAGGTCTTATGGGAGAGAAAGAAGAAGGTGTCGACCACTTCAAGCCCCAGGCCTGACCTGTAGGGTCGGTTAAAACAAAAAACGTACCAAGAGATAAGGGGTGTTCGTGTCGGGGAAATAAAAAACACCCAAACTTCAACTCGATCGAGAATTTCGTTGACTGAGCGAACCTCGGTCGAGAATTTCTTCGACCGAGTGGACCTACAAGGTCGGTTAAAATGAAAAAAACAACAATAGAGGCACTTATTCACGCGCAAATGCAAACTGGATCCAAAATTTAACTCGGTCGACGATTTTTTCGACCGAGGTGACCTCGGTCGAGAATATAGTCGACCAAGAGGTCCTACAAGGTCGGCTAAAAGGGAAAAATCGACCCTAGAGGTACTTATACATGCGCGAAGGCAAACTAGATCCAAAATTCCACTCGGTCGATAATTTGGACGACCGAGTGGACCTATAAGGTCGGTTAAAAGGAAAAAACCGACCCTATAGGTACTTAAACATGTGCAAATGCAAACTGGATCAAAAATTCAACCCGGTCAATGATTTTTTCGACTGAGGTGACCTCAGTCGAGAATTTCGTCGACCGAGAACACCTACAAGGTCTGTTAAAATGGAAAAACTGACCCTACAGGTACTTATACATGCGCAAAGGAAAAATGAATCCAAAATTCAACTCGGTCGACAATTTGGTCGACCGAGTGGACCTACAAGGTCAGTTAAAAGGAAAAAATCGACCCTATAGGTACTTATACATGCACGCAGGAAAACTGGATCCAAAATTCAACTCGGTCGATGATTTTTTCGACCGAGTTGACCTTGGTCGAGAATTTCATCAACCGAGAAGACCTACAAGGTTGGTTAAAAGGTAAAAACCGACCTTAGTGGTACTTATAGACGCCCGAAGGAAAACTGGATCCAAAATTTAACTCGGTCGACGATTTTTTTGACCGAGGTGACCTCGAACGAGAATTTCGTTGACTGAGAGGATCTACAAGGTTGGTTAAAAGGGTAAAACTGACCCTAGAGGTACTTATACACGCACGAAAACAAACTAGATCCAAAATTCAACTCGGTCAATAATTTGGTCTACCGATCAGACCTACAAGGTCGGTTAATAGGAAAAAACAGACCCTAGAGGTACTTATACACGCACAAAGGGAAAATGGATTCAAAATTCAACTCGGTTGAGAATGTTTTTTACCGAAATGGTGCCCGCATTTTTTATAAACATATAAGGTCAATTATTTGGAAAAACCGACCCTATAGATCGAGGCATGAAGCCAAAATTGAGCAAACTTTTTCCGCGGGAAACATTAATGGGATTTCTAATCCCATTGTCTATAAGGTCGCTTTTATGAAAACTGACCCTATAGAGATACACTACAAGGTTGGTTATTTTAAGAAAACCGACCCAAGTGGTCTTAAGTGGTGCCCGCATTTTTTGTATACATATAAGGCCAGTTATTTGGAAAACTGACCCTATAGAGTTACACTACAAGGTCGGTTATTTTAAGAAAAGCGACCCAAGAGGTCTTAAGTGGTGTCTGTGTTTTTTGTAGACATATAAGGTCAGTTGTTTGGAAAAACTGACCCTACATGGAGCGACGCTATTGGCCAAAAATGTAGTAGTGATACATGATAGATGTTTAAAGAATGATGTGACTCGATGACATATGTCTTCAGGTTGAGGACTTGAACAATGAGATAATATGTATGATAAGAATACATACATTCTTGTTATGTCCCTAGTTAGATATTACTATGGAAGAAAAATAGACAATAGTAATACATAACACTAGAGTGCGTGTTGACTGATGATAGAGTCCCATTAGTCATGATAGGTGATATCAAGTCAAGCACAAAAATATATGTTAGAGAAGAGTATATCAGACAGACCCACCGTGAGTGTGATACATGGATACCATGGAATGGTAGTCACAATAATCTCTCATAGTGATAGTGGTGATAGTGCTTCTTAGACCTGAAATCACTGCACTCCTCGCATGTTGTTGGGTACACTTTGACATCATCAAATGCATTCCTAAAACATGGGTGTTATAACGGTGATGATTGGGTGACTTTGACAGGTGGGGATAGACTCTGAGTGATAGAGATGGGATTTTTCCCTCCTATTAGGAGTATGATATGTAGGGCCCCTTGATAAGTGAGATTGAAAATTATATGGCCATACTCATGTGATTAAATATATGATATGTGAACTCACATGCATCTCAGACAATCTGTTCTATGTCAAGAAACATAGATTGAATGTTGAAGAGGACGATATTCCATGCCTCGAGTTTAATATGGATATCAGAGACAAAGGAACTATACGATCACTGATCACTGCAATACCAATTACAAATTGTAGGTTGAAGTTGTGATTACACCCAAATTTGTGCAATATTAATATGTATTTTACCCTATATTTTGTACCTTTATTAGCCATGATATGCCTTTAATAATTTAATTCTTAGTATTTTCATAATTGTTCTCTTTTTCTAATTTAGATGCTTAATTGGTACATTTATGGCTTGCAGGCAGCACAAAACACAATCTATTTGTGTTCATTAAATTGGTCGTGATGATTAAAGGAAATAAGCCAACAATTTTACTATAAGGACCCTGACCTGGGTTTAGGGCTAACCCTATTTGTTTGGCTTAAATAAGTTTCTTAGAACTTTAATATAATCCTCTAAAGTGTTTTGTTATCAGGTGACAAACTTATGTTTCAAGTTTGGTTCTGTTTGAATGATGTTTGAGCAATGTTCTCTTATTTTGGACCAAAATGAAATTTTCACAAGATGAGAGGTTATATTGAAATATTTCACCAGTTGAATGTGCCTTAAGTTTTTTATCATCATAAGAAAAATAATGATGCTAAGGGGTAGCTTGTGGAAAGCCTAACTTCCAAGTTTGAACTTGTTTGAAAAATCCTAGTGCCTTGTGTACCAATTTTGGTACAAATTCTAAATTACCCAAAATGTAGGGTTGATATACAAATTATCAACTCTAGAGTGTCCCTACTCCCTATATGTATCATTTAGAGGAAACAGAATGAAGGAGACACCATATTTGAATCATATTTGAGTGATCGTACTCTTGGTGATGAAAAGACAAAGAAGAGATTAAATATGAAACCCTAATTTGAGTTGTATCAGGTTGTAGAGTTCATATGAGAGTGCCTATCGGTCAAGGAGCCATAGAGGGAGTCTTATATCGGTTTTTGAACTCTTGGCCTTGTCCATGATGGGATAAGCACCACAAGGAGGTGAAGTGTATCGGTTTACAACTTCCTTGGAAAAGTTGTATCGGGTTGTGAATAAAGTGGTGATTAAGTTGAAATATCTTATCCAACAAGATAAGTGATGGCATAAATTTCAACTCTAGATTATCCTCAAGTGTTTTGAATGTCAATATAAATATGAGTGCATGCATGTACATGTGTCAGCCATGAATGGACATGTGGCACCTAGTAGGTTAAAATGAGGACACCTTATATACACTCTTTTCCATGAACCTCAACTATATATATACCAGTCCTTTCACCTACTAGGGAAATTTTTCGATACTTACCACCCTCTTTCTCTTAGATATCATTGTTAGTGTCTTGGTATGATGCATAGGTGAAGGGGTATCGTGCATAGAGCCTTGGCATCAGCCATAGCAAGGTGATATCGGCCATAACAAAGTGATAATGGCCATAGCAAGGTGATATTAGCCACAGTGAAGAGATATTGGCCACAAGTGAGGGGATATCATGCATGAGTGGTGAGGTATCATTCATGGTGCTAAAGAACAAGAAGGAGCTCAAGCCTTAACCCTAAGGTGAAGCCATGATCATCTTCAACCTTGGATTAAAGCATGGATCTAGGGTTGAGATCTTCCTTTCTTCTCTTCTTCACCAAACACTTATCCATGGTGAATCTTTGCCTATATAGGAGTTGTGAAGATCACATTCAACCTTGGGAATGTGATTAGAGCTTGGAGCTTTGAAGTTGTTCTTGAGGTCGGTTATATAACTTGAACCGAATTATGTTATTATTCACCTTCAATTCTGTTGTATTTGTTGATCTCCTTTCACTTTTGAATTCTCTTGAATAATTGATGATCTTATGAGTTCTAAAAGTTTTTTGGGACTATTGTCCATGAATTATAACAGTAAGAATAAGATTCTAGAGTTTGATGATGATGACATCATCATGGTACAACCCGATATCAGGTTGAAGCACCTCTAAACCCGATATGGTAACCCGATATGGTGAGGTGAACATATCACTAGCACGATACAATGATGAAGTACATACCTTATGCACGATATGATGATGAAATGCATACCTTGTGCACGATATGGTATCAAGCATACACCTTATACACGATATGAGGTCAAACACTCACCATATACACAATTTGGTGCTAAGTACCTCTAACTTGAGATGACAAACCCTAAATTATGAGCAACATGATATGAGTGATCTAAGTGCCCACCTCAAGCACGATATCGTAATGAGTTTGTACCTCATGGGAGATATGAGTAATACATACATACACCTTGAGCATGATATGGGGTCAAGCATTTACCTTGTACATGATATGGTGTCAAGTATATACCCTAACCCGATATGGTGTTGAAACCTAACATGGTGATGTGAAACCAATATACATTGGAACCCCAAAACCTTATTGGTTTGTACACTTGAGTTGGTTTAGATTAACCTGATATCTAGCCTCTCACTTATCACATGATGAAGGGTAGGATGATACCATGAAGGTTTGATAAGATATGAGCATAAGGGTTTAACCCAATATGCAAACCCTAATGATGAAGCAACACGATATGGGATCACAATATGGTGATGGGGATATACCTCAAACATGATATGGAAGCACGATATGGTGTCAAGTACACATATACATCTATGCCTAATATGGTGGGAGCACCTCAATCTAACATACTTGATTGAGTAACACATGTAGTGTGCTATATCAAATGATGCATTAAGATGTAAAGAGTTTAATGCACTCTTATTAAGTAAGCCAATGTACCTTGAAGAAATGATTGAGCCAACTTAATAAAGTATGATGTAATCAATATCCTAGTAAGGTTGAGAGAGAAACTCATACTTGTGTGGTAATAATGTAATGTGCATACATTGATACTCCTAATATGTGTGGAGTATGAATTAGGGTTTTGATTCTTGATGATATGAACTGCAAACCCTAATCAGTTTTAAAAGGAAACACTAACCCTAATAATGGGTGAATGTATGAATTGGAAACCCTAATTGGCTAGAAAGGGAGACCCTAACCCTAATAATGGGAAGGATGCATTTCTCTTGTATCACATAGTGATGATATGAATATGAAACCCTAAATGGTTAGAATTGGAAACCCTAACCCTAATAATGGGAAGGTTGTATTTCTCTTGTATTGCATGGTGATGTTATGTACTTGCTATTGTTTTTATTATGAAGTGCTAACCATGCAAGAATTATGAGATGATGAGCATAGACAGATATGAGCAATGATGTTTCATATACTACAGATTTAAATGGGCCTTGTGAGCCATGTTAAATACTTGTACAACAAGTGTAATGCTTATGGGGTATGATGACCTAAAAATATAGTTGTTGCCTAGTGAGAACGGACAAGATGTTTAAATGAGCCATGTGAAATACTTGTGCAACAAGTATAATGTATACCTTGGTTTGAGGACCTAGAGGTAATAGTTACCTGATGAGAGGTGACAATGTTCAGTGATGAACTTAGGGTTTGAATACCCATATCTAGTAATCATGATGATGATAATGCTAAGGGATAAGAATCCCTTGTAATGTGATAAGGGACTGAGGTCCCGAGTGTTATACATTCAATGTGTTCCAATGATCATGAAAGTACTTGATAAACATATTACACCTTTCTTTGTAGCATTTGTTATAATTCATGTTTGTAACTTGGTTGATGCTAAAAGATATTGTAATGCACCTAATTAATCAAGTGGAATCTCATCATGTAGTTGCCCTAACCATCAATCCATTCAGTGTTAGAATCTTCTGAATGGTGAAATGAGTTTAACATGGAGAGCATATTTTTTAATATGCAGGGGTGTAGGATGACATATATCCATACGTCCTAATGGATAATTATGTAGCAACTTCCTCATTTATTTTATATCCGGATTGATACGTGAATCTCCCGACCAAATGAGGAATTGATGTGTAAATTCTTCTTCATTAATTGATATCCAGATCGATATGTGAATCTCTCAACCAAATGAGGAATTGATGTATAATCTTCCTTATTTATTATAATCCGGGGATGGATAATTGAAATCTCCCTGAAGAGAGTGCATGTTGCGGATGTAGCTCTAAAGCGAAGATACCAATATACCATGGCAAGCTAATTGCAGTTGACACAGGATGTCCTACCAGTAGTCTCATACTGATCGAGACAGGTAAGGTCTTAGCAGCCGACTCTTCCATTCACCTTGTATGGTATCAATTTTGACTAAGTGGTGGTCGGTTGGAGTATGAACGATATACTTCATCTCTTCAGAGCATAAGTGTGATTGTGAATATGTAATTAGTCATGTTGCATATTTGTTGAAGGATTGAATATGGAAAACATTGGTTGATGTTACACTTCTTTTATACATATTAAATGGATAGATGTTTTACATGTTCTTCATATTCCTTATAAGGTGAATAGATGATTTACTGCTCTATCATAGATAGCTACACTGCTTCAAAAGATGATATTGCTCTGTTCTTCTTATAAAAAATGATTAATCTTGCTTATTAATATAAAAGAACCTCTGGTCAGTTTTATACTATTTACTTGTGATAATAACATTGTTGGCGGAGAGTTATATCTCTCACTGGGACATGTGTCTCACCCCGTTGGTCACCAATATTTTTAGGTGGATGTGTACGAGGAGATAGAGATTGTACTACAGAGGGAGAACAACAACAACAGGGGTAGCAATAACAGCTCAGGTTGAGTGTATTGTCTATCGAGTCTTGTAGATAGAAGTCATATGTGTCGTCTGTATACTCTCAAGTCCTTAGAAGTTAGTACGTAATGGTTTTATGAGTGATTTAAGATTTTGTATTGATTGTATGTTTCTTATGTATAGGTTTGGCAAAGCAACTGTTATATGTTATCCTCGAGATGAGATGATACGGTGTATGTACAATGTGAACCATGATGTGTATAAAGTTTTGGTTCTTTCCTTAAGAGTTTCCTGGTAATGGATCTCTTTGCAAAATGATGTTAATTTTTAGTGATTTTCATTAATCTGCTGCTTATGATTATTTTGCAATTATTACTGGTGGTGATTTGGCTTGATTTGATGTCAGGTCTTCACAAAGTGTTGCTATTAGAGATTAACGTTTGCTGAGTTTACAGAGACATAGGACTAAGGTGTTGAGTCTATTTGTGACAGAGTGAGTTTTTACATATATATATTAACTAGTTTCTCTCTCTTACAAATTTCATTGTTTCAATTATGCCCTCAATCATCTCTTTCACTAATTTGATTAAATGGATCATCAATATCACCTTAGACCATCCATAATGATATATATAAAGTCAATAATACAAGTATTATAACATTTAGTCAATTGACATAGTCAATAATCGAATTGGGACTCTAATTTTGCACCATAACTAAATCATAACAATATAAAACTATGCCCAAAATCTCATTGCAATTGGAGTTACCAATTCAGAGTTATTTACATTTGAAATTTTGTGTATTATATCACCTAATCTAGCCTAGGACTAAGGTTTATGATTAAATTGGACATTTAATCTGTCACGCAGTCAATTGGGCTGCTTTGGGCGCAACCCACTCGCTGGGAATTAATCTCAGCCGCCCGATCAGTGGATCAGGAATCACGCGAGATCCAACGACACCTGAGTCGTCCCTAACCTCCCGCAAGACCGGGTCTTCGCTTCCAACAGAACGACGAACCATCCAAGCGATCCAGCGCTCCAATCTCATCCCTTCTCCCCGAGATATTTGGAGGAAGCCTTCCACTTTCAAAAACGAACCTAACAACCCTCTACTCATCTACCCTCATCCACGCAACTGAGAGAACGACCTCCTGAGTTCTCACACCTCTCAGTGGCGGCGACAGCCAAAATTAGGGCTCCCCTTCCTAGCACCCCCACGCCTATTTAAGGAGCCCAGTAGCTCCGCCACCTTCCCTTTAGTCGCACCAATACCTCAATTGCAACCGAGATCGCCCCTACCTCCCTCACCTCGAGCACCCCTTCTCACCTGCTCCCTGACCTCCCTGTCACTCTGGTGGATTCCTCCATTCAATTGAGAGTGATCACACCATCTCAGGACCCTGACGAGTCGAACGCCACCCCCAGTTGGAGCCACGAAAGCATAGGACCTTGGGTCGACGAGCCGTCGCAGCTGAGCTTTAAAGCTTCACTGCCGGCAAGGTTGGGACCATCTCAGAGCCGCGGGAAGATTGCAACAGTACCGGTAGACCGCCGTGAAGCTTCTGACTCCCTAAATTCAACCCGAGGGCAGGTAAACCTCAACTTCACTCATCGACCTGTTTTCAATCTCTTTCGATCCAAAAAGATGCCCAAACTACCTTTTCCGATGAGCTCGACCTGCCCGCATCCGTCGTGAGCCTGCGAACTCAACCCAATGACCAGAGTAGCCTAGTTCATACTAGAAATCGGTCTAGCTCTCCCCCGATTCCTCGCTGCAGCCATGGCGCGAGCACGAACATTCAGATGGGTGATTTTCCTTTCTCACCCTCACCCGGACACGAGCCCAACAGGAAAGAGTCAGGGGCATTCCTGACATTTCAGTGAGCCTGACCCCCGCTTAGACGAGCGCTTACTCGTAGGTCAGTGAGAGGGTCCGGTTGGTCGGATCCCTCGCATGATCCGCGAGCCAGAGCTCGCAAATCCTTTATTTTATTTTATTTAATTTCTTTAGAATTTCCTGATTGGTCTGATTTTAGAAAAATTCTAGAAAATGATAGGAATATCAAGAAATATCGAACCAATATACCATTTTCATCAAAACAATCCAAGCTATCTAAATAAAATATAATCATGACCTGGATCTGAACCCTTTTCGGAAAATATGGCCTACCATCACTAATGACCTTTTAATGCATATTTTGTGTAATAATAGTTATAAATGATGTTATTTCTGCCTTGGGGACATATTAAACCCTAATTACGATCTTGGTCATCATGTTACTCGAAATTCTACCTAAGGAAGATAGTTGATTCAATAATTGAGAAGAACCCTAATTTCTAGTTTTTCTCACCTTATCATGAATATTATGTACAATTTATGAAAAACCCTAATAACTGAAATGTCCTTTAATAACCTGGACGACCCTAATCTCAGACCCCAACTCAGAATCCTATGTATCCTAAGTGAGACCCCAAATGACCTAAACCCTAATAAGAAACCCTAAAGTGGAATAATGAGAATCCATAGTAACTTAGGGCTTTGTTTACTTTTCAGGGTGATCTACTATCTTTCTCCTAACTTAGGACTTATGGAATTCAGATCTGAGAATTAAAGGTACGTGGATATAATTATATGACTAGTTTTTGCTGGATGTTAAGTATATGTAATTGTTTGCATGAAATTGATATACATTGATGGATGTGGATATATGATTAATTGATGATTTACCGCCTAGAACATGAAAGAACATAATTGAATATAAGTGAAATGTAGTTACTAGTGGTGCTCATTAATCTCCCTATTAGAGAGGGAAAGTATTAATGTTGACTAGAACCTCCCTAATGGTACAAGGTACGCAGGGAGATCCCTAATGGTACAAGGTACGCAGGGATAGGGCCCAATATTTATGTTTGTGCTAAGTCCACCATAGTAATGCATTTTCATTCTAAATAAGGATAATAACATGGGATTTCCTAATTTTCTTCCTCTAAATAATGTTTTCATTCTTTTCTCCAGTTTTGAGTATTTTATATACCACCATAGTATAGCTTTTAATTCCACGTACCCACTTTGTTGATGTTTTGTTTCTCGTATTTTCTAGGTACAGGGAACATTTGATAATAGATGAAGCACTCTAAAGTACCTGAAGTCACTAAATAAAGATCATGGAGGATATGAGATAGATTTCCACTTCTCATCATGTTCATTTCAGTTAGCTAGTCTTTATTCTTCTAGATGATGTAATAGGATGTTATAGATCCTATGTAATAAACATATTTTCTTTCCATAGACTTAACCTTATTCCTTTCTCACTTATTAGAATGTATGACTTTATCTTTCATTATTGAATGAAGTGTTGTGTGGCTATTTACTATGATGTGAACATGATCTTGGCTTATCTCTGATTTTAGTTGGCTATCTTGATTTGTATTATTTGCCCTTTTGACATTTATAGATATGAGTGCACGCATATCTGTATATGTCACTAAGGAAAGTATGTAGAAATTGGGGTCGTCATAGTTGGTATCAGAGACATTGTTCACACATCATAGTCACATGACTTTCATTCACCCTATTATGAGTCTAGGGTAGTCCTTGAGTTAGGGATGTGAAGGGTTGAGGTGACTAGGATAGCATCTGCCTAAGGTCTGGCTAAAGTCTCCGAGCCACTTTGCTTGGCAATCACGAGGCTACCTATAAGGCAGTGTGAGTCTACCTGGCCGATATCCTAAATGTCCCTTACTTCTTGGGCATACCTTAAATTAGGATCCTTCTCATCTATAGAAATTCCCTCTCCTCTTTTCTATAGGAATATTTTCCCTCTTATCTCAAAATTTTTGAAAATTGTTCTTCCCTTCATCTTTATGATATAAGATTAGGAAAGAGTCTCTCTATTTAGAAAGTCTTAAGGACTGACCAATAAGGACTTTTAAGGTATCCTCCATAAATTGTAACATTAAGAACATTAATAAATGATATAAGAGAATAATGAAACAATATAATGATAATGACAAATATAATTGTTGAGTAATAAATCTAATATATCCCAATTAATTTTAGGATGCCTCCTAAGACTCACAACTCAGGGGAATCGTCCTCTAAGAAAAGAAAAGAACCTGAAACCTCTGAAGTACCTGATCCCGATGCTGCGGCCAAGGAAAGGTGGGAGGAACAGAAGAAAATCCTTCTAGATTTCATGGAAACCCTCGCCACAAAAGGAACCCCCGAATCTAGCTCATCTAGGAAGAAAGAAGTGACAGTGATAGATTTTATTAAGCTAAACCTTGATTCCTTTTGGGGAGAGGATCAGCCTGAGGTCATGGACAAGGCTGAAGCCTGGATTTTGACCATAGAGAATGGTTTTCATACCCTAGAAGTACCCAATGAGAAGAAGGTTAAGTTCGCCACCCATATGCTTAAGGGAGGGGCAAAAATCTGGTGGGAGAACTATGGCGGGAATAGGGGTGAGGAAATAGACGACATGGAGTGGGAAGCCTTCAATAACCTCTTCACGGATCGTTTTATGCCCATAGCTGAGAGGAAGAGGAAGGAGAAGATGTACATGGAGTTAAGGCAGGGTAGTCTTTCAGTAGCTGATTACACCCGAAAGTTTAGGCTTCTGGAGTGTTATGCACCCATCAGGACTGAAGACCGCCTTACTGAACACTATGCTGACTGTCTTTCTGCCCACCTAAAAACCCTAGTCATAGACTCTCGTCCCAGAAGCATAGATGAAGCCCTAGATATGGCCCTCAAGTAGGAGAGAGAGCAGGGCATGCAAAAACCTTCTAGCATGGGATACTTAGGGTTAACCACAACTGAAGAGGACAAGTCTAGAAAGTTCCATCCTGGCCATAACAATAAGGGATCATGGAAATGAGGAGGTTCAGGAAAGGGAGGACAGAAAAGCTACCAGAACCAACTGAGGACGAATCATCCCAAGTGCAAGACTTGTGGACGTTTCCATGGTGGAGTATGCCGCCACACCAAGCCAGTCTGCTATAACTACAAAAAGGAGGGTCATTTTGTCGCCAAGTGCCCCACTCCCTCCATCTTTGTCAATCCTGTGGGTGGTGCTCCGTAGCCTCAGGGACACCGCAATGGCAGGGTATTCACAGTAAATGCAGAAGAGGCCAAGGCAAACCTAAACCAGCTCTGTGAAGGTAACCTAATTTCTTTATAATTCAATATCTTTTTCAAGTCTACAATTATTCATAATTTGATTACCTTATGTAGGCACTGTATTATTAAATGGTCATCGTGTTAAGGCTTTATTTGACTCTAGATCTACAAATACTTTTATTTCTCGAACTCTGGCATCCATATTAAATCTTCACATAAGGGATTTGGGATATGTTCTGGACGTGTCTACTCCGAGTGGCAAAATACTCACAACTTTGCATAAAACTAATGAACTTTCTCTCAAATATGAAAATCATGATATGCCCTTTGAATTCATTCTCTTAACTATGGAAGACTTTGATGTTATACTTGGTATGGACTGGCTTTACACATACCATGCTCACATTGACTGTAGAAACAAGACGGTCGTTCTCTCTCAACCTCATTCTTATCCTGTGAAAATCCCTAGGGGAAATGGATTCTGTAATAATATTATAATCTCCTCTCTTCAAGCTAAAAAGCTCATTTCTAAGGGATGTAAAGTCTTCCTCGCATTAGTCTCAGAAACCAGTCCTAGTAGCGGGCATGTAGAAAGTCTGGAGGTGGTACGTGACTTCCCTGACGTTTTTCCGGAGGAGCTTCCTGGGCTGCCTCCAAACAGAGACATTGAGTTCTCCATAGATCTTCTTCCTGGAACCACTCCGATTTCTAGGGCACCATATAGGATGGCTCCTGCTGAGCTGATGGAGTTGAAGAAATAGTTGCAAGAACTTCTCAACAAAGGTTTCATTCGTCCTAGTGTTTCCCCCTGGGGAGCTCCTGTTCTTTTTGTTAAAAAGAAGGATGGTTCTATGCGTATGTGTATTGACTACCACATGTTGAACCAAGCCACTATTAAAAACAAGTATCCCCTTCCTCATATTGATGACCTTTTTGATCAGCTTCGTACTGCTAAAGTATTCTCAAAGATTGATCTCCGTTCTGGATACCATCAACTTAAAATCAAGGATTCTGATATTTCTAAAACTGCTTTTCGAACTCGTTATGGGCATTACGAATTTCTGGTGATGCCATTCGGGTTAACCAACGCACCAGGTGTATTTATGAATCTAATGAACAAAGTCTTCCAACCCTATCTTGATGAGTTCATGGTCATCTTCATTGATGATATCTTGATCTATTCTGATTCTATGGAAAAACACCGGGAACACTTGCGAGCAGTCCTCGACATTCTTCGAACCCAGAAGTTTTATGGCAAACTTTCAAAATGTGAGTTCTGGATAGATAAGGTTATGTTTCTTGGGCATGTCATTTCTGGAGGTAGTATATCTGTTGATCCCGCCAAAGTCTCTGCTGTACTTGATTGGCAACCTCCCCATAATCCTTCTGAAATTCGGAGTTTCCTGGGTCTGGCCGGATACTATCGTCGTTTTATTCCAAACTTCTCCAAAGTTGCACTTCCTCTAACCAAGCTTACTCGGAAGGACGAGCACTTCATCTGGTCAGCCACTTGTGAGTCCAGTTTCCAGCAGTTAAAGTAGAAGTTGACGTCGGCTCCTGTTCTTGTTCCACCCTCTGGCAATGAAGGGTTTGTGATATTCACTGATGCTTCAAGGAATGGATTAGGGTGTGTCCTGCAGCAGAATGGTAAGGTAGTGGCCTTTGCATCTAGACAGCTAAAACCCAATGAACTTAATTATCCCACCCATGATTTGGAATTAGCTGCAATAATTCATGCCCTCAAAATCTGGAGGCGATACCTGTACGGGGCAACGTTCGACATCTTCACCGATCACAAAAGCCTGAAGTACATCCTGACTCAGAAGGACTTGAATCTGTGTCAATGCGGATGGATCAAATATCTAAAGGACTACGATTTCACTACTGCCTATCATCCGGGTAAGGCAAATGTAGTCGATGATGCTCTTAGCGGAAAAAGGGCAGTATGTGCATCTCTTTCTGTCCCATAATGGAGGAACATGGAGGATCTAGTGGGCTGGAAATCACAGTTTTGGTATGATCGTATGCATGTTAATAACATCTCTATCATGTCTGACTTGCATCTCGAAATTCTTGAGGCACAAAAGGCTAGTCCCAGTCTCGAAGAGCTCGCTTCTCTCATGTCAAAGCCGCAAACACATCTGTCTGTGGGTATTGATGGTGGTCTCCGTTACAAGAATCGTATATGGGTTCCTGAACAGTCAACTGTGAAGACAACAATCCTAAATGAGGAACATGGGTCCAAGTATACAGTTCATCCAGGCATGACAAAGATGTACAAAGACCTACAACGTCAGTTTTGGTGGAGAGGCATGAAGCGGGATATTGCCGATTTCGTGTCTAGGTGTTTGGTATGTCAAAGGATCAAGGCCGAACATCAGAGACCCGACGGTCTACTACAACCCCCTGAAATTCCAGAATGGAAATGGGAACACATCACTATGGATTTCATGGTGGGGTTACCCAGGACCAGGAAGGGATACGATGCTGCATGGGTCATAGTGGATCGTCTCACCAAGTCAGCTCATTTTCTTCCTGTGAAGACTACTGCCAAGGTTTCTGAGTTGGCAGACCTCTACATACGGGAGATAGTATGTCTGCATGGAGTTCC
Source organism: Alisma plantago-aquatica (assembly GCA_963693085.1). Taxonomy (NCBI): domain Eukaryota; kingdom Viridiplantae; phylum Streptophyta; class Magnoliopsida; order Alismatales; family Alismataceae; genus Alisma; species Alisma plantago-aquatica. Next base: position 6,495,244 of record OY856410.1, read on the forward strand.
AGCGTCTATTGTCTCAGACAGGGACCCGAAGTTCACATCAAAGCTGTGGAAGCAGGTTCAAGAGGAATTGGGCACCAAGCTGAACTTCAGTACATCCTACCATCCGCAAACAGACGGGCATTCAGAGTGTACAATACAGATTCTAGAGGATCTTCTGCGAGCTTGTGTCCTCGATTGGGAAGGCTCATGGGACTATTACTTGCCTTTAGCTGAGTTTGCCTATAATAATAGCTATCAGGCAAGCATTGGGATGCCTCCCTATGAAGCTCTTTATGGCCTACCATGCAAATCACCTTTACACTGGGATGATGTTGGAGAGCGTAGCCTGATGAAATCCGAGGAGATGCAGTTGTATTCTGATAAGGTTGCACTGATTAGGCAGAGAATGAAGCGGGAACATGATAGACAGAAGTCTTATGCAGATGCTCACCGTCAAGAACGTAAGTTCAAGGAAGGTGACCATGTATTTATGAAGATCCGACCTATTCGAGCTTTGGCCAAGAACAAGGGAAAGCTCAGTCCTCGTTATGTTGGACCCTTTGAGATTTTTGAAAGGGTTGGTGAATGTGCCTATCATCTTGCTTTGCCACCTCAGTATAGTGACATGCATAATGTGTTCCATGTATCTAATCTGAAGCCCTATGTCAAGGACCCCAGTCATATCTTGAATCATGAGCCTCTTGAATTGAAGGATGATCTGTCATATGCTGAGTGCCCAGTCAGAATTCTCGACTTCAAGTCAAAGGAGCTTCGTAGCAATCATCATATCGAAATGGTAAAAGTTCTCTGGAGCCACCATGATGAAACGGATGCCACCTGGGAGCTAAAGACCGAGGTCGAGAAGAAGTATACATATCTTTTTCAAGCTGCTTGAATTTTGAGGGCAAAATTCCTAAAAAGGAGGGGAGAATGTGACAGAGTGAGTTTTTACGTATAGATATTAACTAGTTTCTCTCTCTTATAAATTTCATTGTTTCAATTATTCCCTCAATCATATCTCTCAATAATTTGATTAAATGGATCATCAATATCACCTTAGACCATCCATAATGATATATATAAAGTCAATAATACAAGTATTATAACATTTAGTCAATTGACATAGTCAATAATCGAATTGGGACTCTAATTTTGCACCATAACTAAATCATAACAGTATAAAACTATGCCTAAAATCACATTTCAATTGGAGTTACCAATTTGGAGTTATTTACATTTGAAATTGTGTGTATTATATCACCTAATCAAGCCTAGGACTAAGGTTTACGATTAAATTGGACATTTAATCTGTCACGCAGTCAATTGGGCTGCTTTGGGCGTGGCCCACTCACTGGGAATTAATCTCAGCCGCCCGATCAGTGGATCAGGAATCGTGTGAGATCCAACGGCACCCTAGTCATACCTAACCTCCCGTAAGACTGGGTCTTCGCCTCCAACAGAACGACGAACCATCCGACCGATCCAGGGCTCCAATCTCGTCCCCTCTCCCCGAGATATTTGGAGGAAGCCTTCCACTTTCAAAAACGAACCTAACAACCCTCTACTCACCTCCCCCCATCCACGCAACTGGGAGAACGACCTCCTGAGTTCTCGCACCTCTCAGTGGCGGCGGCAGCCAAAATTAGGGCTCCCCTTCGTAGCACCCCCCACGCCTATTTAAGGAGCCCAGTAGCTCCGTCACCTTCCCTTTAGTCACACCAATACCTCAATTGCAACTGAGATCGCCCCTACCTCCCTCACCTCAAGCACCCCTGCTCACCTGCTCCCCGACCTCCCTCTCACTCTGGTGGATTCCTCCGTTCAATTGAGAGCGATCACACCATCTCCGGACCCCGACGAGTCGAACGCCACCCGTAGTTGGAGCCGCGGAAGCATAGGACCTCGGGTCGACGAGCCGTCGCAGCTGAGCTCCAAAGCTACACCGCCAGTAAGGTTGGGACCATCTCGGAGCCGCGGGAAGATTGCAACAGCACCGGTAGACCGCCGCGAAGCTTCTGACTCCCTCAATTCAACCCGAGGGTAGGTAAACCTCAACTTCACTCATCGACCTATTTTCAATCTCTTTCGATCCAAAAACGATGCCCATACTACCTTTTTCGATGAGCTCGACCTCCCCGCAACCATCGTGAGCCTGCGAACTCAACCCAATGACCAGAGTAGCCCAGTTCATCCTAGAAATCGGTCTAGCTCTCCCCCGATTCCTCGCTGCAGCCATGGCGCGAGCAGGAACATTCGGATGGGTGATTTTCCTTTCTCACCCTCACCCGGACACGAGCCCAACAGAAAAGAGTCAGGGGCATTCCTGACATTTCAGTGAGCCTGACCCCCGCTTAGACGAGCACTTGCTCGCGGGTCAGTGAGAGGGTCCGGTTGGTCGGATCCCTTGCATGATCCGCGAACCAGAGCTCGCAAATCCTTTATTTTATTTTATTTAATTTCTTTAGAATTTCCTGATTGGTCTGATTTTAGAAAAATTCTAGAAAATGATAGGAATATCAAGAAATATCAAACCAATATACCATTTTCATCAAAAAAATCCAAGCTATCTAAATAAAATATAATCATGATCTGGATCTGAACTCTTTTTGGAAAATATGGCCTACCATCACTAATGACCTTTTAATGCATATTTTGTGTAATAATAGTTATAAATGATGTTATTTTTGCCTTGGGGACATATTAAACCCTAATTACGATCTTGGTCATCATGTTACTCGAAATTCTAACTAAGGAAGATAGTTGATTCAATAATTGAGAAGAACCCTAATTTCTAGTTTTTCTCACCTTATCATGAATATTATGTACAATTTATGAAAAACCCTAATAACTGAAATGTCCTTTAATAACCTGGATGACCCTAATCTCAGACCCCAACTCGGAATCCTATGTATCCTAAGTGACACCCCAAATGACCTAAACCCTAATAAGAAACCCTAAAGTGGAATAATGAGAATCCATAGTAACTTAGGGTTTTGTTTACTTTTCAGGGTGATCTACTATCTTTCTCCTAACTTAGGACTTGTGGAATTCAGATCTGAGAATTAAAGGTACGTGGATATAATTATATGACTAGTTTTTGCTGGATGTTAAGTATATGTAATTGTTTGCATGAAATTGTTATACATTGATGGATGTGGATATATGATTAATTGATTATTTACCGCCTTGAACATGAAAGAACATAATTGAATATAAGTGAAATGTAGTTACTAGTGGTGCTCATTAATCTCCCTATTAGAGAGGAAAAGTATTAATGTTGACTAGGACCTCCCTAATGGTACAAGGTACGTAGGGAGATCCCTAATGGTACAAGGTACGCCGGGATAGGGCCCAATATTTATGTTTGTGCTAAGTCCACCATAGTAATGCATTTTCATTCTAAATAAGGATAATAACTTGGGATTTCCTGATTTTCTGCCTCTAAATAATGTTTTCATTCTTTTCTCCAATTTTGAGTATGTTATATACCAACATAGTATAGCTTTTAATTCCATGTACCAACTTTGTTGATGTTTTGTTTCTCGTATTTTCTAGGTACAAGGAACAATTGATAATAGATGAAGCACTCTAAAGTACCTGAAGTCACTAAATAAAGATCATGGAGGATATGAGATAGATTTCCACTTCTCATCATGTTCATTTTAGTTAGCTAGTTTTTATTCTTCTAGATGATGTAATAGGATGTTATAGATCCTATGTAATAAACATATTTTCTTTCCATAGACTTAACCTTCTTCCTTTCTCACTTATTAGAATGTATGACTTTATCTTTCATCATTGAATGAAGTGTTGTGTGGCTATTTACTATGATGTGAACATGATCTTGGCTTATCTCTGATTTTAGTTGGCTATCTTGATTTCTATTATTTTCCCTTTTGACATATATAGATATGAGTGCACGCATATCTGTATATGTCACTAAGGAAAGTATGTAGAAATTGGGGTCGTCACACTATTCTAGTGTCCTCTGGTATATCTTGTAGTGACTTCTGCTTGTGCAGAAGAAGGGTAAGGCTTAATATGTCTAGAGAACACGAGGAACACATTACTGAGAGCAATGCTATTGTACCAGGAGAAGGTGCAAGGGATTAGGAGAGAGAAGAACGACTGCCTGAGAATCCCCAGGTTGACCCAATCATGATAGAGAACTCTACTTTTAATGATCTCATTGGACTAGTTATGGCAACATTGATGCATATAGAGGATCAAATACTAGCAATACAACCTAGATTACCAGTTTTCAATGATGAAATTTTGGTCTTTAAAAGGATTTCTGATCAACATAGTCATGTTGGAGCAGTAGGAAATGTCGAAAAGATTAAGATACGACAAGAAAACAGAACCTGCTACCAGTGTAGGAAAGTAGGAGATTTGATAAGGGACTTTCCAGAAAAGGAAAATGAGGTAGAAACTAAGAAAAGATCTATCCAATCTCGGGAACAAATGCCCAGTAACTCAAAATAGGGGAAGGTTTTGGTGGAACCAATGCAACAAACACCTAGTACACCAGGACAGTGGCTACTGAGAAATGGAAAAGGACCTAATGTTCGACCAGATAGAACTCTTAATTTATCTTCTACATTAGTAATAAGGCTGACAAGACTAGGGAGTGGGTATAAGACATGTCATAGATGTGGACAAGTTGGGCATATTAGATCCTTTTATCCAAAAAGAAAGGAGGGAATGAACCAACCACCGAGGTAGAGTTAACAAGACTCACAAAGGCATCAGTTTAGCAGTCGCACACGAGGACGTGGACATGCAACCCAAGAAGGTCCATCTGCACCAAACGATAGAGCACGGCATTTGGAACCGGTAACGACAAGATTCTATGCAATGAATTAGTCAGAGGAAGTAATTGATCCACAAGTCGAGACAGGTCAGATGAAATTGTTTCGTTTTGATATGTCTTCTCCTGACTTTATCTATTAGTTATAAGAAAAGTAGTTATTGTTGAGCTTCCTTTGATTAGTCCTATGAGGACATAAGGAGGATGAGAACTTACATTCTTTCCAGTAATCTTTAAAATGTTTTATAATTTCTTTTGTCTGTATAAAAGAGGATGAGGTGTAAGAGAGATGCCTATAGAAATCTTGGAATACTTAGTCCTATGATATGGATGATATGAAAAGTAAAGCATATGATATAAAACAAGGTGCATACTACCTAATCTCTGTACTTGTATACACTAGCCATGTATACATCTATTCAAGGCAAGGTAAGTATGAGACTCTTAGATTGCTATCTTTCTAATTACTCTGATCAAGTAGTCATTTGGAGACAATCTAAAGAGCATAATGAAACTAAAAATATGGAATGGATATTTCTGTCACATCCTAACTATAATGAAATAGAAACTGAGTTTATCTCAAAACAATCTATGAGTACGAGAAAGTAAAAAGTACAATCCTCATAATAAGAGAAAGGGAACAGGGGAGATGATCCTTGTTCAATAAATAATATGTGAAAAGTAAAGATATTTTCCATGATATGAATGAAGATAAAACCAAAAAATGTTCGTGAACATACTAGACAATAACAAAGAAAGGTCATATTATATGTTTGTATTTGGTAATAACAATAGAGAGATGGAAATGATGAAGATGTCATGTGTTTTTGGTACATGTAACAGATACCAAGGTAAAGAATCCAAGTATCCCAAATATTTCAATGGTATGAGAAAATGAGAACATGACTCTTGATAAGATGATTAATGTTTGGTTACGTAGAAGGTCCAACTTTGAGATTAGTCTAGTTACATACTACAGTATGAATATCATATGTTAGGGGTTTATGCTCTGCATAAACATGACATTGATAAGGATGTACTAATTGAAGGGATAATGGTAGGATCGTCTTGGGAAAAGTTTATCAAATTTGCAAGCAAGGAAAAATCCAAGACAGATTGTATGTCGGCTAGAGATAGATAAACAAGGTTTATAACCCTATCTTGATCTATTGAGGTGGCTTATACATAACATCTAGAGATACCTCTGAGATAAGTTCTTCTTTGATAAGTAGCCTCTCCATGATAAGAAAATAAATAGCTAATGGGATGGTTGGTACAAGTCATAAATAAGTTTAGTGTTGTGTCAATAGATTAGAGTGGCACAACAGAAGTTTGATAAGACTTGTAGTCCCAAATGGGTGATAGAATGTAACTCTAGTCTTTCCTTGGAGGAGAAATGATTAACTAAGTGAGGGGTATGGAAGACTCCCAAGGTCAAGAATCATTTTACATAAAAGATGTAAGTTGAGAAGGTGACAAATCAATGAGGTTTGACACCCGAATTATTGGAAGTATGAATAGTACTTCTCTGACTTAGAAAGTGTTACTTGACATAGAATGACATTGCAGTCATTAATGAAAAGGAAAATTGAGTATGGGTGATGTATGAAAGATTCTATGATGACCCCGAAAGGAAGGACCTTGTGTCGTTCAAAGTTCTATGGCATCTTCATGACATCATGGTGTTATATGGAGGCTTGATGGTATGATGCATGAGTAACAATTGTCTCCCTTCATCTAGGATTTCGGGGATGAAATCCTTGTTAGAGGTTTATAACTTATAAGGACCCTGACATGGGTTTAGGGCTAACCCTATTTGTTATCAGGTGACAAACTTATGTTTCAAGTTTGGTCATGTTTGAATGATGTTTGAGCAATGTTCTCTGATTTTGGACCAAAATGGAATTTACCCAAGATGAGGGGTTATATAGCAATAAGTTACCAGTTGAACGTGACTTAAGTGTTCTATCATCATAGAAAAAAGAATGATTCTAAGGGGTGGCTTGTGAAAAGCCTAAGTTTCAAGTTTCAACTTGTTTGAAAAATGCTAGTGCCATGTCTACCAATTTAGGTACAAATTGTAAATTACCCAAAATTTAGGGCTGATATGCAAATTATCAACTCTAGAGTGTCCATAATCTCTCTATGTATTATTTAGAGGAGATGGAAAGAAGGATACTCCATGTTTGACTCATATTTGAGTGATGGTACTCTTGGTGATGAAAAGACCAAGAAGGGATTGAATATGAAACCCTAATTTGAGTTGTATCGGTTTGTAGAGTTCATATGAGAGTGCCTATTGGCAAAGGAGCCATACATGGAGTCTCATATCAGTTTGTGAACTGTTTTTCGTGTCCATTATGGGCTAAGAACCTCAAGGAGGTGAAGTGTATCGGTCTACAACTTCCTTGAAAAAGTTGTATCATGTTGTGAATAAAGTGGTGATTAAGTTGAAATATCTTATCCAACAAGATAAGTGATTGCCGAAATTTCAACTCTAGATTAGCCTCATGTGTTTTTCATGTCAAGATATATATGAGTGCTTGCATGTACATGTGTCAACCATGCATGGACACGTGGCACCTAGTAGCTTAAAATGATGACACCTCATATACACTCTTTTTCATGAGCCTCAATTATATATATACCACTCCTTTCACCTACTAGTGAAATTTTTCAACATTTACCACCCTTGTTCTCTTAGATATTGTGCATAGTGTCTTGGTATTGTGCATATGTGAAGGAGTATTGCGCCTAGAGCCTTAGTATTGGTGATAACTAGGTGATATTGGCCATAGTAAGGTGATATCAACCATAACAAAGTGATATCGGCCATAGCAAGGTGATATCGGCCATAGTGAAGAGATATGGGCCACAAGTGAGGGGATATCGTTCATGAGTGGTGAGGTATCATGCATGGTGCTAAGGAACAAGAAGGGGCTCAAGCCATAACCCTAAGGTGAAGCCATGATTATCTTCAACCTTGGATTAAAGCATGGATATGGGGTTGAGATCTTCATTTCTTTTCTTCTTCACCAAATACTTATCTTTGGTGATTCTTTGCCTATAGAGGAGTTGAGAAGCTCATCTTCAACCTTGGGAATGTGAAGCTTTGGAGTTTGGATCTTTTAATTTGTTCTTGAGGAGATTTATATAACTTAAACCAAATTATGTTATTATTCACCTTCAATTTTGTAGTACTTGTTGATCTCCTTTCAATTTTGAATTCTCTTGAATAATTGATGATCTTATGAGTTCTAAAAGTTGTTTAGGACTGTTGTCCATGAACTAGAATAGTAAGAACAAGAGTCTAGAGTTTGATGATGATGACATCATCATGGTCCAACCCGATATTAGTTTGAAGCACCTCTAAACCCGATATGGTGAGGTGAACATATCACTAGCACAATACAATGATGAAGCATATACCTTATGCACGATATGATGATGAAGTGCATACCTTGTGCAAAAAATGGTATCAATCATACACTTTATACATGATATTAGGTCAAGCACTCACCTTATACATGATTTGGTGTTAAGTACCTCAAACTTGATATGACATACCATAAATTATGAGCAACACAATATGAGTGATCTAAGTGCCCACCTCAAGCAGGATATAGTAATGAGTTTGTACCTCATCAACGATATGAGTAATACATGCATACACCTTGAGCACGATATGCATGGGTTTAAGCATTCATCTTGTACATGATATGGTGTCAAGTACATACCCTAACCTGATATAGTGTTGAAACCTAACATGGTGATGTGAAACCCGATATACACTGGAATCCCAAACCCTTATTGGTTTGTACACTTGAGTTGGCTTTGATTAACTTGATATCTAGCCTATCACTTATCACACAATGAAGGGTAGGACAATACCATGAGGTTTGATGAGATATGAGCATAATGTTTTAACCCGATATGCAAACCCTAATGATGAAACAACATGATATGGGAGCATAATATGGTGATGGGGGTATACCTCAAACACGATATGGAAGCACGATATGGTGTCAAGTACTCGTACACTTCTATGACCAATATGGTGGGAGCACCTCAATCTAATATACTTGATTGAGTAACACATGTAGTGTGATATGTCAAATGATACATTCAGATGTAAACAGTTTAATGCATTGTGATTAAGTAAGCCAATGTACCTTGAAGAAAGGATTGAGACAAATTAATAAAGTATGATGTAATCAACATCCTAGTAAGGATGAGAGAGAAACTCATACTTGTGTTGTAATCATGTAATAAGAATACATTAATACTCCTAATATGTGTGGAGTATGAATTAGGGTTTTGATTCTTGATGATATGAACTGGAAGCCCTAATCGGTTTAAAACGAAAGCCCTAACCCTAATAAGGAGTGCAAATATGAATTGGAAACCCTAATCGGCTAGAAAGGGAAACCCTAACCCTAATAATGAAGAGGATGTATTTCTCTTGTATCACATAGTGATGATATGAATCTGAAACCCTAATAGGTTAGAATGGGAAACCCTTACCCTAATAATCGGAAGTTTGTATTTCTCTTGTATTGCATGGTGATGTTATGTACTTTCTATTATTTTTATTATGAAGTGCTAACCATGCAAGAATTATGAGATGATGAGCATATCCAGGTATGAGCTATGATGTTTCATATAATATTGATTTAAATGGGCCTTGTGAGCCATGTTAAATACTTGTACAAAAAGTATAATGATTATAGGGTCTGATGACCTAAAAACATAGTTGTTGCCTAGGGAGAATGGGCAAGCTGTTTAAATGAGCCTTGTGAGCCATTTGAAATACTTATGCAACAAATAAAATGTATAACTTGGTCTGAGGACCTAGAGGTAACAATTACCTGATGAGAGGTGACAATGTTCAATGATGAACTAAGGGTTTGAATACCCATATCTAGTAATCATGATGATGATAATGCTAAGGGAGAAGCATCCTTAGTAATGTGATAAGGGACTGCTATCCCGAGTGTTATACATTCAATGTGTTCCAAAGATCATGAAAGTACTTGATAAATGTATTACACCTTTCTTTGTAGCATCTGTTATAATTCATGTTTGTAACTTGGTTGATGCTAGAAGATACTATAATGCACCTAACTAATCAAGTGAAATCTCTTCATGTAGTTGCCCTGACCATAGATCCATTCATTGTCAAAATTTGTTGAATGGTGAAATGAGTTTAACTCAGAGAGTATATTTTTGAATATGAGGTGATGAAGGATGACATATATCCATACGTGCTAATGGAGAATTGAAGTAGCACCTTCCTCATTTATTTTATGTTGGGATTGATGCGTGAATCTATCGATCAAATGAGGAACTGATGTGTAAATTCTTCTTCATTAATTGATATCAGGATTGATATGTGAATCTCCCGACCAAATGAGGAATTGATGTATAATCTTCCTTATTTATTATAATCTGGGGATGGATAATTAAAATCTCCTTGAAGAGAGTGCATGTTGTGACTGTAGCTCTAAAGCGAAGATACCAGTATACCCTGGTAAGCTAATTGCAATTGACACAAGATGTCATACCAGTAGTCTCGTACTGACCAAGACAGGTGAGGTCTTGGTAGTCGGCTCTTCTGTTGACCTTTTATGGTACCGATTTTTACTAAGCGGTGGTTGGTTGGAGTATGAATGATATGCTTCATCTCCTCAGGGCATAAGTGTGATTGTGAATATGTAATCAGTCGTGTAGCATATTTGTTTAATGATTGAATACGGAAAACATTGGTTGGTGTTACAATTCTTTTATACATCTTAAATGGATAGATGTTTTACACGTTCTTCATATTCCTTATTTAGTGAATAGATGATTTAATGCTCTATCATAGATAGCTACAATGCTTCAAAAGATGATATTGCTCTGTTCTGCTTATAAACAATGATTAATCTTACTTATTAATATAAAAGAACCTCTGCTCGGTTTTATACTGTTTACCTGTGATAATAACATTTTTGGTAGAGAGGTATATCTCTCGTAGGGACTTGTGTCTCACCCTGTTGGTCACCAACATTTTTAGGTGGACGCGTACAAGGAGATAGAGACCGTACTGTAGAGGGAGAACAAAAGCAATAGGAGCAGCAGTAACAACTCAGGTTGAGTGTACTGTTTGTTGAGTCTTGTAGACAAAAGTCCTATGTGTCATCTCTATACTCTTAGGTCCTTGGGAGTTATTATGTAATGGGTTTATGAATGATCTGAGATTTGGGCTTGATTTCCTTGAGGTTTTATGTTCCTTATGCATAGGTTTTGGCAAATCAACTGTTATATGTTATCATCGAGATGAGATAATACGGTGTATGTACAATGTGAACCATGATGTGTATAAAGTTTTGGTTCTTTCCTTAAGAGTTTCTTGGTAATGGATCTCTTTGAAAAATGATTTTAATTTTTAGTGATTTTTGTTAATCCACTGCTTATGATTATTTTGGAATTATTAATTGTGGAAATTTGGCTTGATTCAATGTTGGGTTGTGACATTTACATTGTTTGGTTGGCTCAGAAACTCATTAATATATTTTACTGGAATAGAAAATGTAAAGTAAGGAAAGTTTGGGATGATGACCAAAAGGAATGTCAATCTTAAAAGAATAGTGGAAAGGCAATGCAACAATTTTCTAAATTGGTCAAACCACTACGTTTAGGGCACACATCAATATGTTGGGCTATCCATCTCCTTCATTAGTGAAAGGGAGTTGACTATTTTTAATTAAAACAAAGTTGTCGAGTTATTTGTTTAACATATGGCTATCAAGACTTTAAGGCCATCAAAGCCAACTATTATAGAAAGGGTTGTCGAGACCTTTCATTTAGGCTGTTGAGGTCAGTTATTATTTATTGGAAAGAATACATGTTTCCATGGAATTAGCTGGCAACCATGCGATCAGTTGGATGAATAGCCATGAAAAATCTTGACAGGGAAAAGCTATCAACGCAAGTGTCGACCACTACCTGAACAGCCGATCCAACCGACAAATAAAAAAAGACAGCCATCGAGTTGCTGCTCTAAGCCCAAAATGTAAAGAATTATCATCCTCCACCTGAACATCTAGCATCCAACAAGTCGATAGCCACTTGTTGCTTGTTATTTCTTATAAATATCAAGAAGCTTCCATAAGACAAATCATATTGTATTTTTGGAGACAAAATGCCGAAAGATTGGTGCCAAGCAAAAAGTCAAAGTCTAGATTGTCGACCTCTGGACTTGGCAACCAGTCACCTTTTCTCTTTTCCTTTCTTTCCATGATTGATACAAGTTGTAATATGTTTTCTTCTTGTGCCATGAGTGGCTAGACTCCATACTTGTGTTGGGAGTAGCCATCAGGCCCTCCCAACCATGTAATTTTTCTCCTTCCATTTAATGAATATGTTCTTTCTATTTTGTTTCTATGCTCTTATTTTAATGCATCACATGTTGATTAGTTATGTTCTTGTGACGTTTGATTTGTATTTATTTGAGAGAATGATTTCATTTAGATCCAGAGTATATATTAGTAATGAGACACGAGAGTGAGGAGTTAATATAACAAAATTCATACGTTTTTGCATGATTCATTGACTATCGTCTTGAGAGAGATATCTTTCGATAGAAATTTTCCCGGGTCTCAAGAGAAGGAATGAGTGGATCTCTTTTATGGTTGTTTGAAAAAGCATCAAAACATATATAAATTGGAAGGGAAAGTTTTACATGGTTCTGGTTGCTTGATTGATGAAGCCCAATCTGAGTTTCTCATTTATCATTTTATATTTATCTTTATTTCTTTCTCCCTTTCATAGCATAGTTTTGTTGCTTTGATTAGATTAATTCGTTCGTTAATCGGAACACCAAAATTCACCTTTTTGATTTGACTAAACTAACCCAAGATCTCCCATTCTTATCTTTTTGTTCTCCTTGTACCTGTGTTTGACCCCGCACTACTACAATAGACTCTGTGTTGAGTTGTGGATGTCTCTTTTAGTCAGGAAATACATTTAAAGTCTAAAATCTTTGATTGGACAATTGTTTACACTTTTGACCCATAAAAAGAGCGATCAAATTTTTGCGTCATTATCGGGGACAAGGCAATGAATAACCTCTAGGAATTTTGGATCTAATAAAGCATTAGTCATTTCTTCTAAATTTTGCAAAAGATTTATAATCAACTTTTTTTTTCGATTGACAAGTAACTGTTGACACTCTCAGTCAATAGCACATCTATCGATGCTCCAGGTCCATAGATATTGTTTTCTGTAGATGGTCAACAACCACTTGACGGAGGGATTGTCGATGTTCTCATCCTTCGAGACTCCAGGTCAATAGTTTTCTATCGACGATTCACTTATCGACATCTCCACAATTGACAATCACCAAGTTATCCTATAACTACCCCACTTCTCAGTAACCCCCAATTAAGGAAGACTAAGAAGTCAGATTCATTATCCCAAAAATAGGATCAATGGTTTTTCAAATAACCAAAAATAATTAATAAATTCTACGAAAGACTAAACTAAAAATTGGAATAAAAATTACTTTTCACATACCTTTCAAAATTAGGAAATTGGAACTTCTACCCTCAGTAGAAGTCTATCTATCTAAATCCTCCTTTATGAATTAACTTTTATCTTCACAAGCTCCACTTTACTCTTTGTCCAATTTCAGATAATCCTAAAATACCGACAAACAAAACGTCGGTCAGTATAAATGAATATATTGGTATGTGGCGATAAAAAAAATATTCCACATAAGTTCTAACAACATAATCACATCAAATAGTTGTTAACAATGCAAGATTATGGTTTTCAATATGACTTCTCAACTGCTTTTACTCATCCTCTGGGATACCCTTTCTAGGGTTAAGTCCTTACAAGTGACTTTAAGGATACCTTATCTATACTGAGCTTGGTACCTGGGGTCACCTCTCTGGGTGCCTAGTCATCTTCCCTCTGGGGCTTGACCACTTTAGACCTTCACTCAAGGGCTTGGTCTTGCATCATACATCTAGAGATGGTATGTAGGTTCGAGACAATCACATATATACTTAAGTTGCAATAATCATATTCACTTAAAGATTGCAGAAATAAAAGCATACAAACAGTTTATTTTCATGCAATCAATAAAACATCAGGAAAATGCCGGGAAACATCAGGCAATCCAATCCAAGCAAGAAATCACACGAAAGAATAGAATCCTGAAAATCATGTACAACCTATTTACTACATACTAATCAAGAATCTACTTTATTGACTTGGAATCACTTTCTAGGTTTCTAATCTGAATTAGGGTTTCAATAGGGTTCCTTTAGATCTATTTGCAACATTCCTCTTTTATTCCCACAAAACCCTAAAACAACTATTGTAGGTGCAAAACCCTAGTTACTCACTTATTTGCATTCAAACTTCTTTTCATCATAGGCTTAGGATTAACCTAATATCACTTTTATGCAAAAGTATCCCAAAATATAATTCACTAAAACCCATTAACACTTAGATTAGGTTTTCTAAGCCCATTAATGCACATTAACATATCAAACCTAAATTTAGGATATTAAGCATATGGATCATTCTATTTATACATCAAAACGTTTTTTTATCAACAACAAGTTAATTTTCTCATAGATCATCCATATCAATATTCTCAATTTCATTAATCATAAAATTAGGGTTTCTTACGCATGAAAGCATTAAAGATGGTAACTTTAGGTACGTTTTGAACTACAATCAAATTCAGTCTCTAAACTATTTTTATTGAATTCCTCACATTCTCTTGATCAATTTTCATATATTAGTTGTCCTAATCGAAGATACCACTAATTAATTACAAATTTGCAAAGAAATTACCTTTAGAGCCAATGATAGTGCACTATGTCAACGTTGTGGCCCGCTCTTCTCTTTTCCACATGGACCCCAACCAACTAATGGGCTTCAGCCATGTCATCGATCTGCTTCAAGTGGAAAAAGCACCAGTTTAGGAAGAAAGGGCACTACTGCCCTACACCTTTGGCATAAGATCCTGCCCCCAACGGGGCATAAAGGTCTTTTCAGTGGAACCTGTCTTCAACCTTACGAGACCTCTCTGCTCACAAATGAGCACCCAACTATGGTCAACACTTTGGTTGACTCTGTGGTTTGGATGCGGGTTAGGGAAACTAACCTCGTGAGGGTCTTCGTCCAAGCCTCCCGATTTCATTTGAGTCCTCAATGGCTAGAGGAGATGGCTACTTGGGATCAACCCATCATTCCGCCAATGGGTAGCATAGACCAGACAGAGATCCCATGGTATGCTGATCTTTGGGCAACACAGGATCAGAGAAGGGTTCCTCGGACCTGCCCAGATGGCCTTGCACTTCTATATCCATCGCAAAGAGTGGCAGAGTCCCTTTTATAGGTATGACTTGTATGTCCGCAGCCATGGAGTCAGACTCCATCGGGACTTTTGGGGGAAAATGTCCTCACATTCCAAAATCCTCAGAACCAGGATTGATTCAGTTTGAAATTACCTCCCAAATTGATTGGGAGTAATATCCTCTCCAATCATGGACTGTGCAGTAAGAGGGGAGTGCGAGATGATCACACCTACTATTCCCTCATTTCCTAGTTGGACTAGAGGTACAAGAGAATCTGACCATCGTTGATCTTACATCGGATGGCTACCAAAGGGTGTGACACATGAATGGGTTGGGCCCTGGATTCCAATTTGAAAATAAAATGTGACATTTAATGTATCTTTCCTTTTCCTTCCCACTTTTGGAAATCTTACAGAATTCACCCAAATCGTTTATCTTTTTAATCCCAAATTTTAGAGGAAAGTACATAATTACTTAACCCACTTTTGTTCCATGTTTGAGACTCAAACACAAAGTTATGAGAGAGTTTTCTTCATATGCAAGTTATTACCTAAAAAGGCATATTTTATACATATTTTCTCTCTCTTACTCTTTTATATTCTTTAGTTAGATTCCTTTTACCATTAGAAACCATGTTGACTCTAAATCTCATCCAGGATGATTCCATTATCCATATTTCCACATATTTCTTATATTTTCATCATTATCTCAAATTTCCTTCTTAATAAAGCAATATTTGACTTTTTTAAATCACATTGTACTCATTAATATATTATGACCCAAGAAATCACATGCACATAAGAATCCATTCAATACACTTAAATCATACAATTCTCATAAACATATTTGTATTGGGGAAATTGCATTTCCAACCATATGAACCCAAAAATTGGGGTTGTAACATCATTCCCCTCTTATAGGAATTTTGCGCCCAAAATTTCACCAAACATACAAACACTTCAGGATAAGACTTTTCCATGTCCATCATTGGCTCCCATGTGGCTTCATCCTCTCCATGGTGCCTCCAAAGAACCTTTAGCATCTTATATTCTTACATCTAAGTTCTCATTCACCTTGGTATCTCATACACTCATAGGTGACTCAGGATATGTCAGCCTCCCTTGAAGCTCTATAGGTTCAATGCTCAGCTCATGGCTCGAGTATATCACATAGTGCTCTAGATCAAATGCATGGAACACGTCATACATCATATTATCTTGAGGGGTAAGGCTAAACATCAGCAACTCCACCAATCCATCTCCAATGGACCTATGTATCGGGGACTCATCTTTCTCATCTATAGCTCATTGGGGTCGGGTTTTCATAACACATGTTCTCCCACAATGAACTGAATGTGAGTTTGCTTTGCATCAACTCACGACTCTTGTCGCCCTTGGGCTTTCTCAGTCATTGCACTATCAAAGCGACATCATCTGCACACATTGTGGTCTCTCTGACCCTTACAAGGTCCTCTTACTGACATCATCTAATGAAGTAGCGACCGACACAACCTCCCTTATAGAGCTTCTTACATCCCAATACTATCTATGGTGGCTATCATCATGAGAAAACTCATCTATGGCAGGAACTACCCCCATGTGTCACCCTGAATGAGCACACATGATCTCATCAGACCCTCTTATAGTCTGGATCATACTTCATCGACTGTCCATCAGTGAGGGGGTGATAAGTTGCACTAAACTTCAATCTAGCGTCAAGTTCTTCTTATACCTACTTCCACCACATGGAAGTTATTAAACTCGGACCATGGTGTAGTTGGACTATCTTTCTCTCATATGTGTATGTAATTCAACGATATCTGTCACACTAACAATGCTCTCTCTCTCTTAGGCAAGGGATTAGGTCAACTTGGTAAGGCAATCTACCATGACCCATATTTCTTCATGACCTCTCTTGGTCCAGGGGAGACCCACCACAACGTCTATGGTGATCTACTTCCATTCCCTCTCAGGGACTCTTCATTATCTATAGCAACTCATTGGGTTACTGGTGTTTGGCCTTCACCCTCGACATGTATGGCAATTGGGTACATGCAACACTATATCCTTCGTCATCCCAGGTCCTCAAGGTACCCCATACAAACCTTAACCATCTTGGTAGTACCACGGTGTACGATGTACTTAAAATCATGAGCTTCTAGCATGAAATGATTCCGTAAGGGTGACTCCTCATAAACCCTAAAACACTGTAGTAGTGGGGTTCATCTCCTTCGTTTTCCTAAGAGGTGTATCTGAGGTTCTCACAACCATCCTTCTATCTTATCAAGCTCTGGGTTGGCTAACTAAGTATCCACCAACCTGACCAACGAGTTTGGTCGTATCTGGGTGTTAGCCATACTAGTCTCATCTTCACTTAGGGTTCACCTAACAACCTCTTCCAGACTCTCTACATGCTAAATAAGACAATTGTATACCTGAGTTGTATTCAGCTGAGAACATCTTATTACTACGTAAGCTTCCTTACGTGCTAGGTGATGGTGAAAACATAAACCTTCATATACTCCACTCATCATCCTCATCTCAAGTTTAAGTCTAACTGAGTCAAGAAAACTTTGAGCTCATTATCTTAGTTATCAAACCCAAACTTATAACTCATAGATTCCAAAGTAGTCTTGACAAGTACATTCTCATACGATGGTTACCTTAGTTCATCTAAACTTTCATATCATCCATACAAAGTACTTCAAAAAGGGTGTGGTATTTCCTCTATCCTCAAGCATCATAGAAATGTTTCAACTCATATCACCTTGATCCTTAGTATATGGCATGCATTTTGTCCTCTCCCTCACACCCATAACAAGATGAAATAAGCATTTGGCTATAGTCCAAATACAAAGTTCATCCCATTCCAAGAGTAGAGATGGTACACCACACATTGCCATTACACTTTCAGTCAAATTTGAAACGTACTTCACATGACTCCTCATCATGAGCATCTCGATTACGAGTATACACCTATATGAAGACTTTTCCCATCACCTTTGGATCTTAACATATCTCTTTTATGTACAATCCTTAGTCGTTACCTCAAGGACTCTAGGGTGCCGACACTTTTGGGGTTGACCCTTATGCATTTAGAGAGTACCGCTGACATTTACTCCTTAGGCCCCATGAACTCATGAAGGGGGCGAACTTCATAACCCATGGTCCTTGGGAAAAGGTAGTTGTTACCTCCTGACCCTATGGTCTCGTGCATTTAGGGAACAAACAACTCCTACTTCGATCAGTCTTATCCCTTCCTGACCTTAGTATTGACTTAGGATTCCATCATAGAATAGCTCATCCTTGAATCCTCACCCAAAACTCCATCATCTCTCTAGGCACTAGTGGTCAAACTTACATCCCTTCATGGGAGTCATGGTGACCTACCTATCTCAGTCTGGTCCCATACGGGTTACCTCCACGACAACATATCCTCATGCCCCTTAGAGATGGTCACACACGGGTCTAAAGATTCATGATCATACTATGTGCTCTCCACTTGCTCATCAAGCTCCTATGAGAGACCTCTTTAGGTTACCTTGAACTGAAACAAAAGTTGGTACTCACCTTACAAAAGGGTCCATCCACAAGATGGGAGAGTAACTATCTCTTGATAGTAACCAAGGTCACAGACGTCCTTACCTCTAAGGTTTACATCATCATGTACATGATTATCCCCATCATGCAACTTAAACACGTAGCTAGCAAGAAGACATTCTACTAAACCATGCTACATCCCTTGGTATGTCATACTTCCTTATTCCTTGAAGTTGGTTAATCTCATACATATGTCACCAACATGTGTGAGGGGTTCATCAAACATATACCTTAATCCGAGGGGGCTTCCTTTTCCTCTAAATATGAGGGGGTGCCATACTTGAATCCTTAAGAACTCAAACATCATTGTGAGCATTAGGTGCACCAGGTACCACTACTTCCCTTCTTTAGTTGAGGAACCCCATGTTCACTTCATATGCATCAGCAGTCTAACAACATGCTCAGATGTTCCGTCACGAACCAAATATGTACAAGGTATGGTATGCACTTCCTACTATTCTTCCACATGAACCACACCTCAGAGTCCCACACCAGGACAACCAACTGGGTGCGAGACCTCACTACTAGTTACCATACCTCTTTTGGGTCTAAGGAACCCTCCTTCCTATACCTAAAAGGTAGGCATGTATAACATTTGTACATCAGTTCAAGAAGCCTCTTTCTCATTCTAGGGTTTGGTTCCTATATAGGAAACCAAGGTATGAAAAGCCTCAAAGGATCATGCATGAGGAAACTACAACAATCTGCTCAGGGTCATCTAAACCAGGTCATAACATACCCTACCTCACATGATTCCACATGTGTTGGAGTCATGGTCTCCAACCTTCTTCATCGGGTCTTGCTCTCTCTCTAGACCTAACCCTACAACTGGTCCTACCACTGAAGGTTATCTCTAAGAAGATGGGTCAAGATCATAAGGATACACATCTACACCTACCTAGGTGAAATGTAGGATCCAAATCTATGTCCGACCAAGATCATCCAAAGTTCTGCATGCTCCTCTCACAAACCATGTGGCATAAAGTATCAGGCTTAGGTCTAACACCTACTGCCAGCCTTACAACCACTCTCTTCTATGTAGGTGCATGCCTCCTTTCTACTCACATATATCTATTAGGGTTCCTATATGATCACCACTAACCTCCTCAATGAGGGAGTTGTCCCTCACCCTAACAGGCACGACCACCCAAGGTCAGGTCACTAAAAGGCACTAAAAGGCACTAGGTAAAACCATCATGCATAGCTCAAGCCTCTCATGCGTACATGAAACCTCTATGCATGTCAACCCACATACATACTTACATGTTCAACTATGATATCCAACTCATCCTGACATCTCTTTCTCTAACTTCCACAGAGGGTCAGGGTTAACATCGTCCTTAGAGGATGCGTCAGATCTCTTCCTCTTCCTGGAGGCTTCTTCCTCCAAGTCTAACTCTCTCCTCGTCCTCCTACAAGAAGGTCTAACCTTAGAGCTCTCCTAAGGGCACAACAACACACCATGCAACCTAAGCATGTAACTAAACTCAGTTTGAGTTTCTAATTATTAAAACTTATGCCCATGCTTTCTTACATGCTTTTTATTATTTGGTGGATGATTCCTTAATCCTTATCATTCTTAATCCCAAAATTTAGGAGGGTGGTGGAGAGAGAGAAACCCTAATCTCTTAGAGTTATTGAATGAACGGGGTGGAGAAGGGACGAAGATAGAAGAGAGAAGACCTACATGTATCTTATTTCGAGTCAGATCCTCTGATTTTGGCCAGGAAGTCATACAAAATCTGTGAGTCCTCATAGACTGACTAGTGGGGCGGAGGAAAATCTTTCCAGTCCCTAGATTGTTATCCTTTTCTAGACACCTCCATCATTGGAAAATCTTCTAATAACTCCCTTTGGTTATAAAGAGTTTGTAAAATTTAATAATTGTTAGAGATTAAATGGAAAACCATCGCTCTGATACCAAATATTGTAACGTCCCAGGATTTGAGGCATTAGATAAAATAATCTTAAAAGGAATGATTGGACTACCCATATCACCAAGGTGCACCTCCTTTTTCAGGAGCCCATCACTAAAGAACTCTATAGTAAAGATTCTCAACTTGGAGTAGTACTAGGATGGGTGACCAGTTAGGAAGTTGACCCCGACTTGCGCATGAGTGTGGAAGAAGCACGTAGTTAAGGCTAGTGGTGGTTTGTCGGGCCATTCATCATTCCTAAAACATTACTAGAGCCTAGGGAAGTCGTCATGGGCATTACAAATGGTATTGGAGCCAAAAGCCCTCGAGTAGGTGGGGCCCAGATGGGCATGGCATGCCAGTCTTGAGATGTAAAGTCTAGGCATGTAGGAAAGGGTTGTCCATGGTGACGTAGCCACCCTTACGCTGGTATTCTGTAATCGGGAGTTGGGTGTCCATGATCCATTCACGGTCTGCACTGAAATGGGGTAATATTATGAGGCCATATAGTTAAGTCTTGTCAAGGACGTCAAGAGTCTAAGTGGGGGAGATTGTAATGTCCTAGGATTTGAGGCCTCAAATAAAATATTCTTAAAAGGAATGATTGGACTACCCATATCACCAAGGTGCACCTCATTGTTTGGGAGCCCATCACTATAGAACTCCATAGTGAAGCGTGCTCAACTTGGAGTAGTACTAGGATGAGTGACCAGTCGGGAAATTGACCCTGGCTTGCACGTAAGTGAGGAAAAAGCACATAGTTAAGGCTAGTGGTGGTTTGTGGGGCTAGTTGTAATTCCTAAAATTCTACTACAGCCTAAGGCAGCGGTCCCGAGAATTACATATCCCATAACCGTCAACACTTCTGAGGTCGAAAAATGTCTTCAGTCGACAGTTGTGGCTGATATGAACCATGCTATTTATTTCCTACCTTTCTTTATTTGGATAAAAAAATATCTTATTTTTCTTATTAGACTTGAAAAAAGATATATTGGCTTTTCTTTTCTTTATTTATTTTGAACAAAAAATCTTTTTTCTTTTTGTTAGTTTATTGTTTTAGTTTTGTTTTGGAATTTTATTTCCTTTCTTAATTTTTGCTGTTTTTCTTAGATTTTGTTTCCTTTCTACTTTTTTGTTTCCTTTCTTATTTTTTTCCTTTTATGTTCATTTTTCTTTGATTTGATTGCAACAATGGATCTGGCCTTGACCAAGGCAAACCATCTTATCTACTTGTACCTAGCGCCGTTGCCGGGGATACGACAAATTGTTGGCACTTTGAGTGCTACGAGCGGCCACTCTAGGCCACATTTTTTTTATCATTTTCAAAAAAAAAACTTCAAATATTTTTAAATTGTTTGATAATTTTTATACTCGTCAAAACATTGTACGGAACTCGAGTTTTCTTATTTCAGGTACTGTGTATGGTGCAGACGCGTATTACTGACTACGCGGATCGCGCACCCGAGGTTCCGCTGCCGGGACCTGAGGACGAGGATTATCACAAGCAAGAGCAACAAGAAGAGGTAGATTCCGAACTTGAACAGGAAGAGATGGCCGACGCACAGACCATATGGGAGAAGATCAAGGCTTCTTCTGCATCAGTTTCCAAAGGGCCTATAAAGAAGCAGGCAATCAACATACCTACATATAAGATTGACCCGACGTTGATAAATCTGGTGAAGTCGAATGCTTTCCATGGGCTCAAGAATGAGGACCCCGTCGCGCACATCAGCCAGTTTGTTGAGAACTGTGACATGGTAAAAATCGATAGGTTTCCACAGGATGCACTGTATCTCAAGCTCTTCCCGAGTTCATTGGCGGGAGCCGCGCGAGAATGGTTACATAATGTGGATGATGAGTTTGTGGAATCCGGGGACCATATGGTGGAGGTTTTCTTTGAGAGGTTCTTCCCTCCTGAGAAGACTAACGACATGATCCGGAAGATTCATAACTTCACCCAACAGGCTGGTGAGACATATTCTGAGACCTGGGAGAGATTTCAGGTCATGCTGAGGAGGTGCCCACATCACGGGCTGGATAAAGAGATGCAAGTGAAGATATTCTATTTTGCTCTCTCCGAGCACGATAGGAGTAATCTGGATTCAGCCGGGTCAGGATTTTTTCTGAACAATACGGACACCTATTGCTGGGAGATACTAAAGAATATGGCTAGAAAGTAGTCATGGGGTGAGAGAGAAAGAGGCCCAATAGAGCAAGTTCGAGTAGCAGGTGAGTCCAAGGCAATGCAAGAGCTGAATGAGAAGATGGATCTTCTCACAAAGAAGCTACTGCAAAAGGAGGATAATGAGTCCGAGGATGAGGCTCAAGTCAAATACATGAGACAACAACAAGGTTATAGGAACAATGATTATTCATGGAGAAAAGACAAGAAGTTCTCGTGGAAGGATCCAAACAATTTTCTATAGGATCCGGATGCCAAACCCCCGCGAGTAGCAGAAGATAAGAGCACAGAGCTGCTCAATCAGGTTATAAAGCAAAATCAAGAGCTAATGAATATGTTTGGCCGACAAATCAAGCAGCAAGGAGAGTACATGAACCAATTCAGGCAAACATTGCAGAGCCATGGGGCTCAAATGAGGACCATTGAGACATCTATGGCACATATGGCAGCAGAGATTGCCAGTTTGAAGAAACCGGCACATCCAGGTTTTCCGGGGAATACCAATGTTCCTGGGGGAAACCAACAGGCAAAGGCTATTTTGCTGAGAAGCGGCAAGAAATTGTTAAATCCAAGGGTCGAGGAGACAAGCACACCACAAGCTGAAGCAGAAGGTGAAACCAATGAGGAGCAGCCCGTACCAGTCACAGGGCAGGTTGAGGACACAGCCGTGGAAGATACTGAAGAACAGGTTGCAGAGGAGGAATCTCAGAAAAAGACACCTTATGGGCCACCTCATCAAAGGGCACAAGCTGTTCCGGTCCTGTATCCAAATAGTGCTAAGGCAAGGAAGGCAGATGCGCAGTTCAAGAAGTTCTTAGAAAATTTTAGGAAGCTTTCAGTCAATATCCCTTTACTGGAAGCCGTTGAGCACATTCCTTCATACGGGAAGTTTCTAAAGGACGTCATTACCAAGAAGAGGAAAATTCCGGATACAGAGGTCGTCGTGCTCAAGGAGCAAGTGAGTGCCTTCATCATGGGCACTTTGCTGCCAAAGAGGCAAGATCCAGGGTGCTTTAACATCTCTTGTTATATTGGGAAGGTTAAATTCGGTGAAGCGTTATGTGACTCAGGGGCAAGCATCAACTTGATGCCCCTTTCTACATTTAAAAAGCTGGGATTGAAGGAGTCACGGCCAAGCAATATGACGATTCAATTGGCGGATAACTCTGTGGTAAAACCTTATGGAATATGTGAAGATGTGTTAGTGAAGGTGGATATATTTGTCTTTCCCGCAGATTTTGTAGTCATGGAGATGCAGGATGAACATGGCAACGAGCTGTTACTTGGACGTCCTTTCCAAGCTACAACCGACATGATCATAGAGATGGGGAGAGGTTGCTTGACCTTGGGCATAGCCGATGACCTCTTTGAGATGGTCATGCATTCTAGTACGATGTCATCTAAGGCAAAGGAACAATGCAAGGTGGTAAAACATCTGGATAGTAATATTTCACTCTATCTTGGGAAGCCATTTCTGGACATGGCTAACGTGATGAGCAAGGTGGACAAGGGAACTTTGGCTGTGGACATCATGAAGCATACCAAAGTAGTTTCTCTATGAAAAGCTATGGGGTTCCCTAATGATGAAGATGAGGACATTCCTCCTTCCATGGAAGATGATGTAATTGCTATTTCTATTTCCGATACATACCCGAAATTACTGTTGGAGGCTTGCTTGTTAAATATTACACATGATTGGATGCAGAGCAAATCACTCAAGGAGTGCGCTAAAATGCTTCAGATGCTTCCATGCTTCTATGCGAGGCATTATGAAGATTTAGGTGAACTTCCCCCGCCGCTTCAATCATCTCTGATCAGCCCACCGGATCTAGAATTAAAGCCGCTGCCACCACATCTCAAATATGTCTTCCTAGCTGAGGAAGAGAAGTTACCAGTGATCATCTCTTCTTACTTGAGTGCGGATGAGGAGGAACAATTGTTGATAGTGCTGAAGAACCACCAGGGAGCTTTTGGGTGGTCTGTTGCAGATATTAAGGGGATTTCCCCTACTCTATGTCAGCACAAGATTCGGCTCGAGGAGGGAGCCAAGCCCATGATTCAACCTCAACGACGTCTTAATCCAAGCATGATGGAGGTTGTGAATAAGGAGGTCATTAAACTTCTTGTTGCAGGTATTATTTATGCCATATCAGACTCGACATGGGTGAGTCCCACATAGGTAGTCCCTAAGAAGGGGGGAATTACTATCACCCAAAATATGTTAAATGAACCTGTCACCACCCGATTGGTAACCGGGTGGCGAGTTTGTATTGATTACCGCCGTTTGAATGCCACCACGCTAAAGGATCACTTTCCTTTACCTTTCATTGATCAAATCCTAGAGCGTCTTTCCGGTCGATCGCACTTCTGTTTTCTTGACGGGTACTCGGGGTACAACCAGATCAAGAGAAATCTACCTTTACTTGTCCTTATGGGACTTTCACGTACCGCCGAATGCCTTTTGGTTTATGCAATGCACCTGCGACGTTTCAGCGTTGTATGCTCGCCATATTTTCTGACATGGTAGAGCACTGTCTCGAGGTTTTTATGGATGACTTTTCGGTGTATGGTGTATCGTTTGATGAATGTCCTTATAATCTGGACAAAGTTTTACAACGCTGCGAGGACACACATTTGGTCCTCAACTGGGAAAAATGTCACATGATGGTGAATGAGGGTATAGTGCTAGGACACAAGGTGTCTAGTAAAGGTTTAGAGGTGGATCCGGTAAAAATTGAAGTCATGTCCAAGTTGCCCCCGCCAAATTCTGTAAAAGGGGTAAGAAGCTTCTTGGGACACGCCGGGTTCTATCGTCGATTTATAAAAGATTTTTCTAAAATCGCAAAACCTCTATCCGAGCTTTTGGAGAAAGACGTTGTATTCGATTTCAATGATAAGTGTCTACATGCGTTCGACATTTTAAAAGAAAAACTAATTTCTGCACCGGTTGTTCAAACGCCGGATTTGACGAAACCGTTTGAACTAATGTGTGACGCCTCGGACATTGCGGTAGGAGTCGTGTTGGGGCAGCGGGTGGACAATAAGTCCGCCGTGATTTGCTACGCTTCAAAGACTTTGAATGACGCCCAATTGAATTATACAACTACTGAAAAAGAATTACTCGCCATTGTTTTCGCTTTTGAAAAATTCCGGCAGTATTTAGTTGGATCTAAAGTAGTTGTATGGACTGACCATGCCGCAATGAAATACCTAATGGAGAAAAAACACGCAAAGCCTAGACTCATTAGGTGGATTTTGCTCTTACAGGAATTTGACATCGAAATCAAGGATAAATTTGGGATTGAAAACATTGTTGCTGATCATTTGTCTAGGTTAGAAAGGGTGGATGACAAGGATTTACATATACCAATAACCGAGACGTTTTCGGATGAACAAAATTTGAAAATTAACTCTAAGGATCCTTGGTTCGCTGAGATTGTAAATTATTTGTCTTGCGGGATCATCCCGGAAGACTGGTCATATCAGGAGAAGAAAAGATTTTTTCATTCTTTAAGATATTATTTTTGGGATGATCCAATTCTTCTTAAGCAATGCAGGGACGGTATCTTGCGTAGGTGTGTGCCTGAAGTGGAGTACGAGAGCGTTTTACGTCATTGCCACACATCACCTACGGGAGGACATCATGCCAGCTCGTACACGACAGCTAAATTTTTGGAAAGCGGCCTTTATTGGCCAACTTTGTTTTGGGATGTCTATGAGTTTGTGAGGCAATGTGATTCCTGCCAGCGAGCATGTAATATCTCAAAGCGACAGGAGATGCCCCTGAATGTGTTTCAGGAAGTGGAGGTATTTGATCTGTGGGGCATAGATTTCATGGGACCTTTTGTGTCCTAAAACTCTAATTTATATATTTTATTAGCAGTTGATTACGTGTCGATGTGGGTGGAAGCAATACCCACAAGGACTAATGATTCCACTGTAGTGTGTAGATTCGTGAAAGAAAATATTTTCTGCAGGTTTGGGGTACCCCAAATGATAATCAGTGATGGGGGTATGCATTTTAGGAATCAGAAGTTCTCGACATTATTGAAGAAATGTGGGGTCAAGCACAACATCGGAACCCCATATCATCCGCAAATGCAAGGCCATGTGGAGGTCTCCAACCGTGAAATTAAGAAGATTTTAGAGCATACGGTGGCATCCAAGAGGAAGAACTGGAGTGCCCTACTGCCGGATGCACTGTGGGCATACAGGACGGCTTACAAGACACCTATAGGCACCATGCCTTTTAGGTTGGCGTATGGCCGGGCTTGTCACCTGTCGGTTGAGTTAGAGCACAAAGTGCATTGGGCGCTGAGAAGGCTAAACCTGAGTTACAATGAAGCAGGGAGGAAGAGAATGCTTGAATTGAATGAGATGGATGAGCTGTGGATGACGGAATATGAGAACGCACAAATATACAAGGAGCATCAAAGCTGATCCACGACCGCCACATCCAGTTGTGCACGTTCAAAAAGGGAGATAGTGTTTTTTTGTTCAATTCACGACTCAAGTTGCATCCCGGGAAGCTCAAATCCCGGTGGAGTGGACCGTTCGTGGTAGAAGAGATCAAACCACATGGCGCGATCTTAGTGCGTGATGGTGATACCACGTTTTTGGTAAATGGACAAAGGCTGAAGCTCTATTTTGGTGAGAATTACAAGAGGAAGGTGAATGAGGTCAAACTCATTTCACTTTCAGATGAATGAGGTGCCCGGAAGCCGTCTAGCCCAAGACGTTAAATAAGGGCACTTGTTGGGAGGCAACCCAACCATCGGTACATTAGGATAGTTTATTTATAATCGTAGGTTGACTTGGTTTGGTTCAATTTTTAGTGTAAAAAAGATACCGTGATCGGTTTGTTGTTTGTGCAGGCTGAGGCAGAGTCGATACCATCAACACACCAATCGATGGTATCGACCGGGGTACAGGTTGACGACTGCGGATTTTGTTCTGCGTCGATGGTATCGACCTACCTACAGGCAGGTCGCGAAGAAAATGTCGATGGTATCAAGATGACCATCGATACCATCGAGATCTCTGAAGATTTACAGACGAAATCGACTCAGTAAAGTCGATACCATCGACGTCCTCGTCGATGGTATCGACACAGCTACAGGTTGAGACGCAAAAGCGGAGGTGTTGCAACAAAGAAAAGTCGATACCATCGACCCGAGTCGATGGTATCGACCATCCACGTCACCGATCTGCGCAAACAAATCAATGGCGATTGCGGCTTCCACGTCAGCAACCCGGAGTTCAAGATCCAGCAATCGACGACCGTCGATACCAATGAGGGGCGGATAGCATCGACTAGTGTCGATACCATCGACTCACGTCGATGGTATCGACTGGCTAACAGTGGCGCCGGCCAAGTCTATTTAAGGAGATTCATTACATCATTTGACGTCACACCTTCAGAGTGATCTCCTCCCTTTGCACCGAGCACTCCCCCGAGCCATCCAAGACCGAAGAACAACATCACCGAGCGACGATCTTCACCGAGTGGAGATTCAACTCTCCAATCTTCACCGAGCTCTCTTTCCAATCCCTTTCTCGTCGCAAATATGGTTCACGTCACTGGAGCATCTTCTTCACATGCGAACCCGGAGGATATCCCAGAGTTCGTGCCACCTCCTCCCACATCGGTTGCATGGCCGGGCATGACCCATTCATCCGCGGAGGTGAAGAAGATCTACGAGGAGATCTTAAAAAGGAAGATCGAGCCCACCCGGTACGTGGACCATGAGATGATCCAAGACCTCGAATTTGAGGCCAATTTGGCCTATGTTCTGCAGGGGCAAGCCCGTCATACGGGGCAAAGGCCCGATGAGTTGTGATTCCATGCGGATAGTCAGCCATTCGTCAACGACTGGCCGACATACAAGGAGTTGGTGGCGGAGTTCATGGCGTCGCTGGACGTCTGTGTCGTGCCCAATGACGTAATAGCCACCGACCATGAGTGGATAAAGGGTCGGGTGTCTTTCCGGCTATACAACCGCGACTATACCCTCACACTTCGCCAATTTAACAAGATTTTCAACTGGAATCATTCCCAATACGATCATCGGCGGCCTGACAACCGCACCGACTACGCCACCATCTTCTTCGAGCTGGTGACGGTACCGCAAGGAAAATCGGTGAGCTACCACAACGCCGCGGTAGCCGATTTCGAGCACCCGTTTGTACGGGTATTGCACCGGATGCTGAGTTCCACCATTTTTTCTCGAAGCGATCTGGAGCTCAGCAAATTCTAGGAGACACACCTTTTCTTTCTCTAGAAGCTCCTGAAGAAACAAGAATGCAACTGGGGTGCCTTATTTTCGCAACGAGTTTTGGCGGTGAAGAGGAGCACGAGAAAAGCCCCGATACATTTTGGCGGGCTTGTCACCAAGCTGGCCATCTACTTGGGCTTGAATCTCGAGCAGCTGACTCCTCTCTCTACAAGAAGCAAGGTAAACTTGCAACATCTACACCGGTCCATCTCATTCTTCTCCAGGATGGCGTGGCATTTGCTCATTGCCACATAAATCAAGCATACCAGGAGTGCGCACTGCCCGATGCGGTCTTCAACATCGAGGGGGCACAACACTTTCGATGGCCAATCATAGCCATCGCCGACTCCGATGAAGAAGGCGGCAATGACGGCAGCGATGACGGACATGGCGATGAGGCTGCGGAGGAAGAGGAGGCATTTACACCTCTTCGAGCACGAGTAGCACCCCGGAAGCGTCCTTGGATGCATCCGGGTGCATCTTCATCATCACAGCCCGCACCGCCACCACCACAGCCCTCGCAGCTAAGCGAGGATGCCTATTCCATGCAAGGCATGTACACTATGCTGCAAGACATCCACCAGACACAGCAGTAGCATATGGCGATGTATGCCGATATTCAAGACACTACGAACCAAATACTGGAGAACCAACGGGCGATGTTCGAGAACGAGCGTCTTCTCCTTGACAACCAACAATAGATACATGATCGGTTGCAATGGATGGAGATGCAGCAGGAGCCCTTTTACGACCACTATTGGAGGCAGAGTTACTTTGGAGGCTATCCACAACCTCCACCTAGGGCCCAGTTTGATCCAAGCTTCCAGGGGGAGTATCCTTCTTGGGACCCTACGGCTCCGCAGTACCCGCCTCCACCACCACAGGAGTGATCCGGTATCATTGTTCCAATCTTTAAGTTTGTTTTTGACTATGAGGCCATAGTCGAATTCAAGCTTAGGGGGGTAGTTGGGACAACTTTATCTTTTATTGTTTTTAGTTTTTAGCTTTATTGCTTTTGTTCTTGTTATTTGTTTCTTGCAATTTTAGCTTTTGTAGGATCCACATGCTATCTAGTGTAATCGTGGATGTCATGAAGTTGTGTCATTTCATTAATAGTGCATGGAAAATCAAGGGAAATTTGAAATTTTTGTGTGTTTGGAAGGCTTGTCTTGTTTAACCTTGGGCACATATCCTACGAAAATGATTGGTTATGTCAACTTTAAAACAAAATTTCACACCTGTACTCCTAATGATTCATGAAAGTGGACGGAAATGGTTGTTGAGCCTAAACTGACCAAATGGTAATGAGACTCTAATTGGATGTAAGCGAGAGAAACCTTTAAACTACTACACAGGTCAGTAAGGAGGGACACATAATATCTTTGTAAGGTTCAGTCATCTAGTCTTGTGATCGTTCCATTTCATTGTTTCCATAATCCACCCAAGAATTGGAAGTAAAGTGCAATTTTAACTCCTTTTGCTTGCATAGCATCTAGATAGGATTTGCACTGCAATTGTCCATATGTTCTGCATAAAAAAAAATTTAGAATAGTGATACATGCACATTACCCTTAGGTGCATGCCATGTAGTTGAATTCATAATTTTCATGCATAAAGTATATCATGTATCTCAATTTTTCTCCAATGGTGAATTAAATTGTTCCATACCTTCTAAATAGTGCAAATTTTTAAGTATGAAGAAAATAAGCCCAATAAAATATTCATTGTCAATTATGGATATAAGGGTTGGAAAAAGAAAAAAAAAGAGAAAGATCTGAAAAATTTGCATAATGAAAAAAAAAGAAAAGAGTTATTTAGAAGCAATTAGAATAAGAAGGAGAAAGGAACGTGATATCACCTACATTTCAAGAATAGTTGAGTACATGATGTAGCTTAATTAGATGTCCGTCTCGTTTTGAGATGGATGGTTAGTACATGCATCATTCCACCCAATTTTAGGCATTACGACATTTCTCATGTGCATTTGCATCATGTAGGACATTTTTGTAATATGCATGTTGAAACTGTACAATACTTCCACTTTCTTCCATGAGCCACCCATTTTCATCCACCCATTGCTCAGATTCGTTGGCCACCGTGAATTTCTCCTCACTAATGAATATCAGGAGAACTGCTTCCATGTAGATGGTAGTTAGGGCGAGCAACGTAGTATAGGCGATCAAAAGATGCACCAAGTCTAAACCGGCGAGTTTTATTATGTTAACTGCCTTATGTGATAGTGTTCATCAGTTTTGAGGTCAATTTCTTTTATGGATGATTAATGTCGCCTTCAGGGTAATTACTGTTCCGTGGTTAGAGAGGGCCGGTATGTGAATGTCCGGTGGGAGTCATATGGGATGTTGGTTGTGGTGTGTTGTTTTTCAGTTGACATTAGCAATTCTATTCTAAGGATTAGTTGCTCGAGGGCGAGCAATGTTCAAGCTTAGGGGAGTTTGATGCGATGATTTTGAGTCGCATTTATAGACCTGTTTGATATGTGTTTTATGCTTTTATTAGTCATTTTAATGGTTAATGTTGCATAATTCATCCACTTTGGTCTTTGCCACTATTTTATGTCAAATCCCCTTTATTTCATCGTTTTGAGCA
The DNA here is from genome assembly GCA_963693085.1 of Alisma plantago-aquatica. Classification (NCBI taxonomy): domain Eukaryota; kingdom Viridiplantae; phylum Streptophyta; class Magnoliopsida; order Alismatales; family Alismataceae; genus Alisma; species Alisma plantago-aquatica. The sequence goes on from OY856410.1 coordinate 6,526,970, forward strand.
TTAATTGTCAAAATATTATTAGTTGTGTGAATTTATGTGATCTTGTGTTTGAATTTCAGGACAAACGAGTATTTTCTTCCGTCGATACCATCGACGGAAGTCGATACCATCGACATGGTCACATGTTCCCAGCCGAAAGGAGTAGCAAAGCGTCGATACTATCGACAGGGATGTCGATGGTATCGAGTCACCTTCACGTTGCTGGCGAAGAAGCAGTCGATAGTATCGACACAAAGTCAATACCATCGACGCACGGAGGCTACAACGACACAAAATGACAAGGCCGTCGCTAGAGGGTAGTCGATACCATCGACCCATGTCGATGGTATCGAGACTACATCAGGCACTCGGACGAAAGGAAAGAAGGGTTGCCGCTACCACACTGGGTCGATACCATCGACCCGCGTCGATGGCATCGACACCGTCAGATATGCGTTCAATTCAAAATGATCCCAATCGGACGGCTGGAGTTAATTAAGGACCTAATGAGGGAATTAATCCTAAGGACGGCCGCCGAGACCAGGGGATCATCTCATTAGCCATTGCACGAGTACCGAGGAGCAGTAGAGAGGAGAATGGAGGCCAGAAGCTCATACCAGTTGATCCGGACGCCGCAGAAGACAGATTTCACCACCGAAAGGCGGGAGAGCACATGTTCTACGCAAAGGATAAACCGCTTCTTCTCCGTTCAGGGGTTTCACCTCTCAATTCAAGTTTTTCACATGATTTCCCCTATCTCAACCTTGTACTTGTTTGAGATGAACATGCGGGGCTAATCCCTTTCGTCTTTAGGACCGGGAGTAGCCCGGGAATTCATTGTATGACAATTTTATAATAGTAATTCATATTTTATCTCTTAAATCTGTGGTATAGTTTCATTTTCTCCATATATTGTTATGCTTGATCACCATAATAATAACCTAATGCCTTTAATCACTTTGAAAGAAGGATTAACGGCTGAAAAGAGACGAAATCTACATTAATCGATAAATCGCTTGACCAAGGTGGTGTAAAATTAATGGTGGATACTGAGAGATCGTTCATAATGCACCTAGTTTAGGGTATAGGTTACTACGACGGTGGAACCAACCTAGACCTAGGTAGTGAATTGCACCACGACAGTGGGCAATTCTGTTTTCAAGCCACTACCCAGTCGATGGTATCGACCGGGGTACAGGTTGATGACTGCGGATTTTGTTCTGCATCGATACCATCGACGGCCTCGTCGATGGTATCGACCTACCTACAGGTAGGTCGCGAAGAAAATGTCGATGGTATCGAGATAACCGTTGATACCATCGAGATATCTGAAGATTTATAGACGAAATCGACTCAGTAAAGTCGATACCATCGACGTCCTCGTCGATGGTATCGACACAGCTAGAGGTTGAGATGCAAAAGCGGATGTGTTGCAACAAAGAAAGGTCGATACCATCGACCCGAGTCGATGGTATCGACCATCCACGTCACCGATCCGTGCAAACAAATCAACGACGATCGCGGCTTCCACGTCATCGATCGGGGTGCATCGTCGATACCATCGACCCATGTCGATGGTATCGAAACGTCAGCGATCCGGAGTTCAAGATACAGCAATCGATGACCGTCAATACCAATGAGGGGTGGATAGCATCGACCAATGTCGATACCATCGACTCGCGTCGATGGTATCGACGGGCTAACAGTGGCGCCGGCCAAGTCTATTTAAGGAGATTCATTACGTCATTTGACGTCACACCTTCAGAGTGATCTCCTCCCTTTGCGCCGAGCACTCCACCGAGCCATCCAAGACCGAAGAACAGCATCACCGAGTGACGATCTTCACCGAGCGGAGATTCAACTCTCCAATCTTCACCGAGCTCTCTTTCCAATCCCTTTCTCATCGCAAATATGGTTCACGTCACTGGAGCATCTTCTTCACGTGCGAACCCAGAGGATATCCCGGAGTTCGTGCCACCTCCTCCCGCATCGGTTGCACGGCCGCGCATGACCCATCCATCCGCGGAGGTGAAGAAGATCTGCAAGGAGATCTTAAAAAGGAAGATCGAGCCCACCCGGTACGTGGACCGGGAGATGATCTGAGACCTCGGATTTGAGGCCAATTTGGCCTACGTTCTACAGGGGCAAGCCCGTCACACGGGGCAAAGGCCCGATGAGTTGCGATTCCATGCCGATGGTCAGCCGTTCTTCAATGACTGGCCGACATAAAAGGAGTTGGTGGCGGAGTTCATGGCGTCGTTGGACGTCTGCGTCGTGCCCAATGACGTAATAGCCATTGACCGTGAGTGGATAAAGGGTCGGGTGTCTTTCCGGCTGTACAACCGCGACTATACCCTCACGCTTCGCCAATTCAACATGATCTTCAACTGGAATCATTCCCAGTACGATCACCGACGGCCTGACAACCGCACTGACTACGCCACCACCTTCTCCGAGCTGGTGACAGTACCGCAAGGAAAGTCGGTGAGCTACCACAACGTCGCGGTAGCCGATTTCGAGCACCCGTTTGTACGGGTATTGCACCGGATGCTGAGTTCCACCATTTTTGCTCGAAGCGATCTGGCCCTCAGCAAATTCCAAGAGACAAACCTTTTCTTTCTCTACAAGCTCCTGAAGTAACAAGAATGCAACTGGGGTGCCTTCTTTCTGCAACGAGTTTTGGCGGTGAAGAGGAGCACGAGAAAGCCCCGATTCATTTTGGCGGGCTTGTCACCAAGCTGGCCATCTACTTGGGCTTGAATCTCAAGCAGCTGACTCCTCTCTCTACAAGAAGCAAGGTAAACTTGCAGCATCTACACCGGTCCATCTCATTCTTCTCCGAGATGGCATGGCGTTTGTGCATTGCCACGTAAATCAAGCATACCAGGAGTGTGCACTGCCCGATGCGGTCTTCAACATCGAGGGGACACAACACTTTCGATGGCCAATCATAGCCATCACTGACTCCGATGAAGAAGGTGGAAATGGCGGCAGTGACGACAGACATGGCGACGAGGCTGCGGAGGAAGAGGAGGCATTTACACCTCTTCGAGCACGAGTAGCACCCCAGAAGCATCCTCGGATGCATCCGGGTGCATCTTCATCATCACAGCCTGCGCCGCCACCACCACAGCCCTCGCAGCTAAGCGAGGATGCCTATTCCATGCAAGGCATGTACACTATGCTGCAAGACATCCACCGGACACAACAGCAGCATATGGCGATGTATGCCGGTATTCAAGACACTACAAACCGGATACTGGACAACCAACGGGCGATGTTCGAGAACGAGCGTCTTCTCCTCGACAACCAACAATAGATACATGATCGGTTGCAACGGATGGAGATGCAGTAGGAGCCCTTTTACGACCACTATTGGAGCTAGAGTTACTTTGGAGGCTATCCACAACCTCCACCTAGGGCCCAGATTGATCCAAGCTTCCAGGGGGAGTATCTTTCTTGGGACCCTACGGCTCCGCAGTACCCGCCTCCACCACCACAGGAGTGATCCGGTATCATTGTTCCAATCTTTAAGTTTGTTTTTGACTATGAGGCCATAGTCGAATTCAAGCTTAGGGGGGTAGTTGGAACATCTTTATCTTTTATTGTTTTTAGTTTTTAGCTTTATTGCTTTTGTTCTTGTTATTTGTTTCTTGCAATTTTAGCTTTTGTAGGATCCACATGCTATCTAGTGTAATCGTGGATGTCATAAAGTTGTGTCATCTCATTAATAGAGCATGGAAAATCAAGGGAAATTTGAAATTTTTGTGTTTTTGGAAGGCTTGTCTTGTTTAACCTTGGGCACATATCCTACGAAAATGATTGGTTATGTCAACTTTAAAACAAAATTTCACACCTGTACTCCTAATGATTCATGAAAGTGGATGGAAATGGTTGTTGAGCCTAAAATGACCAAATGGTAATGAGACTCTAATTGGATGTAAGAGAGAGAAACCTTTAAACTACTACACAGGTCAGTAAGGAGGGACACATAATATCTTTGTAAGGTTCAGTCATCTAGTCTTGTGATCGTTCCATTTCATTGTTTCCATAATCCACCCAAGAATTGGAAGTAAAGTGCAGTTTTAACTCCTTTTGCTTGCATAGCATCTAGATAGGATTTGCATTGCAATTGTCCATATGTTCTGCATAAAAAAAAATTTAGAATAGTGATACATGCACATTACCCTTAGGTGCATGCCATGTAGTTGCATTCATAATTTTCATGCATAAAGTATATCATGTATCTCAATTTTTCTCCAATGGTGAATTAAATTGTTCCATACCTTCTAAATAGTGCAAATTTTTTAGTATGAAGAAAATAAGCCCAATAAAATATTCATTGTCAATTATGGATATAAGGGTTGGAAAAAGAAAAAAAAAAGAGAAAGATCTGAAAAATTCACATAATGAAAAAAAGAGTTATTTAGAAGCAATTAGAATAAGAAGGAGAAAGGAACGTGATATCACATGCATTTCAAGAATAATTGAGTACATGATGTAGCTTAATTAGATGTCTGTCTTGTTTTGAGATGGATGGTTAGTACATGCATCATTCCACCCAATTTTAGGCATTAGGGCATTTCTCATGTGCATTTGCATCATGTAGGACATTTTTGTATTATGCATGTTGAAATTGTACAATACTTCCACTTTCTTCCATGAGCCACCTATTTTCATCCACCCGTTGCTCGGATTGGTAGGCCACCGTGAATTTCTCCTCACTAATGAATATCAGGAGAACTGCTTCCATATAGATGGTAATTAGGGCGAGCAACGTAGTATAGGCGATCAAAAGATGCACCAAGTCTGATCCGGCGAGTTTTATTATGTTAACTGCCTTATGTGATAGTGTTCATCAGTTTTGAGGTCAATTTCTTTTATGGATGATTACTGTCGCCTTCAGGGTAATTATCATTCCGTGGTTAGAGAGGGCCGGTATGTGAATGTCCGGTGGGAGTCATATGGGATGTTGGTTGTGGTGTGTTGTTTTTCAGTTGACATTAGCAATTCTATTCTAAGGATTAGTTGCTCGAGGGAGAGCAATGTTCAAGCTTAGGGGAGTTTGATGCGATGATTATGAGTCGCATTTATAGACCTATTTGATATGTGTTTTATGCTTTTATTAGTCATTGTTATGGTTAATGTTGCATAATTCATCCACTTTGGTCTTTGCCACTATTTTATGTCAAATCCCCTTTATTTCATCGTTTTGAGCAATAATTGTCAAAATATTATTAGTTGTGTGAATTTATGTGATCTTGTGTTTGAATTTCAGGAGAAACGAGTATTTGCTTCCGTCGATACAAATGATGGAAGTCGATACCATCGATATGGTCACAGGTTGCCAGCCGAAAGGAGCAGCAAAGCGTCGATACTATCGACAGGGATGTCGATGGTATCGAGTCACCTTCAGGTTGTTGGCGAAGAAGCAGTCGATAGTATCGACACCAAGTCGATACCATCGACGCACGGAGGCTACAACGACACAAAACGACAAAGTTGTCGCTAGAGGGTAGTCGATACCATCGACCCGCGTCGATGGTATCGAGACTACATCAGGCACTCAGATGAAAGGAAAGAAGAATTGCCGCTACTACACTGGGTCGATACCATCGACCCGCGTCGATGGTATCGACACCGTCATATATGCATTCGATTCAGAATGATCCCAATCGGACGTCTGGAGTTAATTAAGGACCTAATGAGGGAATTAAACCTAAGGACGGCCGCCGAGACCAGGGGATCATCTCATTAGCCATTGCACGAGTACCGAGGAGCAGTAGAGAGGAGAACGGAGGCCAGAAGCTCATACCAGTCGATCCGAACGCCACAGAAGATGGATTTCACCACCGAAAGGCGGGAGAGCACGTGTTCTACACAAAGGATCAACCGGTTCTTCTCCGTTCAGGGGTTTCACCTATCAATTCACGTTTTTCACATGATTTCCCCTATCTCTACCTTGTACTTGTTTGAGATGAACATGCGGGGCTAATCTCCTTCGTCTTTAGGACCGGGAGTAGCCCGGGAATTCATTGTATGACAATTTTATAATAGTAATTCATATTTTATCACTTAAATCCATGGTATAGTTTCGTTTTCTCCATATATTGTTATGCTTGATCACCATAATAATAACCTAATGCCTTTAATCACTTTGAAAGAAGGATTAATGGCTGAAAAGAGATGAAATCTACATTAATCGATAAATCCCTTGACCAAGGTGGTGTAAAATTAATGGTGGATACCGAGAGATCGTTCATAATGCACCTAGTTTAGGGTATAGGTTACTACGACGGTGGAACCGACCTAGACCTAGGTAGTGAATTGCACCACGATAGTGGGTAATCTTGTTTTCAGGCCACTACCTGGATAGAGAGATAAAATTGAGGCATTATATAAAATCTAATACAATGAAGACCCACGGTGAAACCACAATCCTAAAGATACCCTTTTGAATTGATTAAATTAACATTTAATCGATTTCTTGTTTTGTTTTATTTTCTTTTAATTTTAACAACAACCCCAATTTGTTATTCGGCTTAGCTGATGGCAAATAGTTAGTAGGAGTCTCCAACAATTCCAAGTATCCCTATGTTCGACTCAGGCCTCACAAAGGCCTGTACTACTCGACGCGTACACTTGCATTTTAGCGCACAGTAAAATTGTGTCAAGTTTTTGTAATGCCTCTATATGAACTACTATTATAAAATTGTCATACAATGAATTCTCGGGCTACCCCCGGTCCTAAAGACGAAGGGGATTAGCCCCGCATGTTCATCTCAAACAAGTACAAGGTAGAGATAGGGGAAATCATGTGAAAAACGTGAATTGAGAGGTGAAACCCCTGAACGGAGAAGAACTGGTTGATCCTTTGCATAGAACACGTGCTCTCCCGCCTTTCAGTGGTGAAATCTGTCTTCTGCGGCGTCCGGATCAACTAGTATGAGCTTCTGGCCTCCATTCTCCTCTCTACTGCTCCTCGGTACTCGTGCAATGGCTAATGAGATGATCCCCTGGTCTCGGCGGCCGTCCTTAGGTTTAATTCCCTCATTAGGTCCTTAATTAACTCTAGCCGTCTGATTGGGATCATTCTGAATCGAACGCATATCTGACGGTGTCAATACCATCGACGCAGGTCGATGGTATCGACCCAGTGTGGTAGCGGCAGCCCTTCTTTCCTTTCGTCCGAGTGCCTGAAGTAGTCTCTATACCATCGACGCGGGTCGATGGTATCGACTACCCTCTAGCGATGGCTTTGTCATTTTGTGTAGCTGTAGCCTCCGTGCGTCGATGGTATCGACTTGGTGTCGATACTATCAACTACTTCTTCGCCAGCAACCTGAAGGTGACTCAATACCATCGACATCCCTGTCGATAGTATCGACGCTTTGCTGCTCCTTTCGACTGGCAACCTGTGACCATGTCGATGGTATCGACTTCCGTCGATGGTATCAACGGAAGTAAATACTCGTTTGTCCTGAAATTCAAACACAAGATCACATAAATTCACACAACTAATAATATTTTGACAATTAATGCTCAAAACGATGAAATAAAGGTGATTTGACATAAAATAGTGGCAAAGACCAAAGTGGATGAATTATGCAATATTAACCATAAAAATGACTAATAAAAGCATAAAACACATATCAAACAAGTCTATAAATGCGACTCAAAATCATCGCATCAGTACCCGTGACTTTTTCGACACTCTGATCTATTGGCAGATCATAAAGAATTGTGCACTTTAGTTGGTGTCCTTGCACCAACCACTTTAGTTGGCCTCCTTGCACCAGTCCGCACCAACTTCTTTTGCTTCAACTTTGTCCACTCTTAACTCTATTTCTTCAACATCTAAATATTTGTTTTTGACCAAAGATATTTCGGGAGCATCTGCTCAAGATAGAGAAAATACTAAGGTGCTCAAGTCAGCCATGTCTTCCTGTTTGATGATCATGTAGATCCGTATTTATCTACTTCAGAGAGGCAAAATCATATCATGCAAAAATTTATAGAGTTTAACGTTCATGATAGAAACCTCTTGCATGCTTTCAAACAAAGCCTTGTTAATACAACCTCAGTGTATACAAATGATCCACACTCTGTTTGCATGTATGATGACCTTAACCATCACATCACATTCACTAGTCCCAACAAAGAATTCATTTCTTCTTCTTACTCAGATCCTCCTTTGGAGTCATCTGGATTTTTTAGTAAAGATTCTCCTACCCAGTAGAGTTCCACATCCCACCCAATTGATCTAATGCAACCACTAGTGAAAGATTTACAATATCCTTACATTGAAGTTGATGATAGAAATTTTCTTGGAGACTCTCTTGATGAATCCACTTTGTTTCCTCCTCTAAATGAGACTAACATTCCATATGTTTTGGATTGTCATTTTCTTATCCACACACCATCTACTTTAGATTGGAATATGATGAATCCATATGCATCATGTTTTCCAATCACCATCTTGGGATCAATTCGACTCAGTACTTCCGATTTCATCTCCTAAATCTCACAATATGCAAAATTGCTTAATTGGTTCAATTATCAAGATTATTAACTGAGTTTATGTTGATTTTATGCAGGTCATGATAAGGTTCAACCATCAGATGGCACCCACCTCCATTTAACCCTAATCCACCTTCAACATAATCATCACCACCCCTTTACTTCATTCCACCTTTATCTCCATCAACCATCATCTGAATCAAACCCTAATAAGTGGGGCCCACCTTTCTCAACCCTAGATATACCTTCACTCAAGATCCTCTCATCCTTGGTCTTGACCAAACGGTCTTGACCAATTGATCTAGACCATTCGGTTTTGACCTCTCAGTCTTAGCCATTCATCCACACAGTCTCAAATCATGAGAATTTCCACAACATCAGATCGTGGATCGACGCTTCTCATTCACCTGCCTACACGGTCTTGTCTTTCTTTTATTTACACGGTTTTCACAAAGGGTTTCCTTCTCTTGATATTGAACCTCTCCCCCCTCTATACGGTCTCAAGACCGCGTGAGGCCACACGGTCTCAAGACTGTGTGAAGCCTCACAGTCTCAAGACCATATAGGCTTCCATCCCAAGACTAGTTGGCACTCTGCCTCCGTCCTTTTTCTTCCTCCGATCCTCCTCTACTCTTGCAACATGACATGCAGCTTGCCGCTATCCATGACAACAATGGCATCGTCTTCTCTTGCCACCATCAACAACCACCACTGCCCGACCACCTGCCCTAGTTGTCCTGCTTCTCGGTTTGCCCTCTTTGTGGGCGCTGAAACCGTGAAGGCAAAACTGAAGACCGCTCGGGCGTAGAAACCATGAACACTGGATCATGAAGCTAGAGACCGTGAGACCAGTTTGATGCAAACTGAGCGCAGGATCGTGAAGGCAAAACGTGAAAAATGCAAGATCCGAAGACCGTATGGACGGCGGAATACTCAAGACCGAATTGGAGGGGGAACAGTAGGCTGTGAGGTCACAACTACAAGAAAAGTAAGACCATTAGTGCAGGGACACTAAGATCGTTTGGCAGCACTCGGTCTCAAGACCATTTGGATGCAGAATGTTAGGGCATCAAGATTGTTAGAGCAGAGAAACCAAGACCGGTTCGAGATAGATGAAGACCGGTTGGCGCACAAAATCGTGAAGAGCCCTAGACCGATAGGGAAGCAAGAGAATGATCATGCAAGACCGTTTGGATGTCAAATGCATGACCCAACAGACCGATAGAACTCCAAGAACGTTTGGAAGCCAAAATCATTTAGGGAACCAAACCGTTTGGAAGTGAAGACCATTTGGAGGCAAACACTCCAAACCGTTTAAACTCTAAACCGTTAAGAAGACTAAACAGTCTCCAAAACTGTTAAAGCAAAGCTATGAAAATTGCAACTGGGTCCAATTCGTGAAGACCCCATCCAGTGCCTATAAATAGGACCAACATGGTCCTCGTTTGAGGCATCTGATTCGAGACGCTGCTAGGTTGCCCAAACACAAGATTTGATCCAGATCCAAAATCCACGCTACTGTCACTTCACCTGTTGCTCCTGCTATGAGTGAGGAGATCGAGAAGAGTAGGAAGGAGGAGAGAGAAAGACTACTCGGTCTATCTTGGCATCCCTCGTTCCTCATCCAGATATGCTCTGACATGATGTAGAAGACCACATCATCTTTACCAAGATGCGACTACCTTTTGCATCATGCTCATGGCGGAATCTTCCTTCTCTCTTGTTCTTCTTATTTCTCACATCATGAGTGAGTAGCTCCTTTTCGCTGGGGTGTGGGGACTAGCCCTGCTGCCCATACTTTCATGTCTTTACATTTTAACATTCCAAAGCAATGTATGTAACTTTTCATTTCGTTGTTAATCGTCAATGTTTGCTTGTAAATTGATCACCTGCTTGCTTTTATCTTGTTCTTTCCTATATTGCAAGAACTTCAATATGCAGGATAGAATGCCGATTAATGCGGTTGAATCCCAAACTAGAAATAGAATGGGATTCCTTGAGGTCGTAAGTGTATGATCTATGAGGAGACGAGTCATCTAGCCTACGGTGACGCTTTTGTGTTCCTAACGCCTGTATAGGGGGCCCACAGCTTCAGTTGGATTTTTGTATCTTCAAAACCATAAGTTCATGATCCAGATGATAACAAGACATCCGATGCCTAACGTGATGCTTACGCGAACCTAAACATCCCTCAGGGAGGGTTCACAGCAATTCTATTTGGATAGTTAGATCTTGCCTGGATGTTATGTGTTTGGATGTGTTTGCATGAGTAGTGGTGGTGAAACCCGGGTACCATCCCATCGATCCCATATCATTAATCTAGATTCAACTTTAATCCTGCTCTTTACTTTCTTGCATTTAGTTTAATTATCCCCAAATCAACCAATCGTTCTAAATATTAGTCATAATTTAACTAGACTCGACTAATAATGATTCTTAAAAATGTTGTCCTTTGGGATTCAATCCTTAACTATATTGCGATAAGACCCATCCTCTTGTGTGTAGTATTATTGCACAAGGTTTTGGTAAAATCTCAAGGATTTCAACCCTGAGTGAGGTTGTTAGTGCAATAATATTCCACGTCAAATTCTGGCGCCGTTGATGGGAACAATGAAATCAGTTATTCAAATCTAGTTCTTTTAAGGCTAATCTAGGTTTTTGCTTTTTCTTTTGAAACAATTGATCATTCACTTAAATTTGACTCCACTTCATCAATCTTACATCAGAAAGATCTTTTCATCCCAGGTACCCCCAAAAGACTAGTGTATGCACCCTTTGAATAGTCCCGGACTCTCTGCTAGCTTTGACCCAGAAATTGACAAGACCTTTCATCGTCAAAGTAGAGAGAACCAAGTAAGATTGGCTGAAGAGGAGGAAATAGCCCGAAGGTAGCTCAAGCCCTTAATGCACAAAGAGAAAGGCTCATGCAAGAAGCCAGAGCTGTAGTTTAAGAAGAAATCCTAGAAGCACAAGCAGCAGAACTGCAAAAGGATATTAGGGAGTTCTCAATCCCTAAAGCTACTGACGTTCACCACCCGGTACAACCTCCTCCCATCAATGCTCCAAATTTTGAGATACGAGCACACTGGATTACCTTGCTTCAAAACAACCCATTCTATGGTAAACAAGGAGAAGATAGTCATGAACATCTTCTGAGGTTTATAGATCTATGTGCTATGACAAAGCAAAACAGAGTATCCGACGATGCCATTCGACTCTGTCTCTTCAAGTATTCTCTTGCGGATAGAGCTATAAGTTAGTACAACTCCTTGCAATGCGAGCCCATCACTACATGGAAACAACATCAAAACATTTTTTTGGAAAAATTTTACCCTCCCTCTCTCACTTATTAAATTAGGGGTCGAATAACAATGTTCACTCAAGCCCCTAGAGAAACCCTTGCTGAAGCATGCACTACTACAGAAATGGCTTATAAAGTCATATTTCAAGGTGTCGGTTGTATAAATCAACCGACACCTAAATTATACAGTGTCGGTTGATAACATAAACCGACATCCAATCTATGAAGGGCGACCAGACACGGGTACCGCTTTTATTAAGTGTCAATTACTTAATAAAAAATCGACAACTAAAATTAACCGCCAAATCCAAAATTTCCAGCGAAAAAAATTGCCTCCAAAATTTGACATATGGCTTCGGTTGATAATTAAAAAACCGACGACTAAAGGTTATTCGTGAGACAGAAATTGGGCACATTTTGGTCGTCGGTTTTACTACAACTACCGACGCTTATGAGTTTTCCCGCGCAGTCTGCGGGAAACTTTTCACACCATTTTAGCGTCGGTTTTAGGTAGAAACCGACGACTATGGTCATAAATCGAGAACGATTTTTTTAATCGGCACATGCATATAGACGTCGGTTTTTTTATAGTTAAACACCGACGACTATAATCAAGTATTGGTGTTGGTTGTTGTGCAGAACCGACACTGTTAGTTTTAGTTGTCGGTTATTTTGAATAACCGACGCCTATGGTACAGTTAATAGCTTCGCAAATAGAACTTTTCCCCATTGTCTCTGTTTCATTTCGACGTGCTCTAGGTCTGGCGATTTCCCCCGATTGCTGCCCGCCGTCGTTGCCGATTGGTTCCCCCGTGCCGCCGTTCGTCTCCTCTCGCGCCGCTCGCCGCTGTTGTCGTCGCCGCCGCTCGTCGCCGTCGCCGCTCGCCGTCGTCGCCGCAGTTCTCCTCTGATCCTCGCCGCCGGCGCTGCCATCTTCACCTCTAGCTGCTCTCCTCTGCTCCGGCGCCACCAGCTTCACCTCCAGCTGCTCTCCTCTGCTCCGGCCATGCCTTCTTCCTCTGCCCTCAAGGTACGCCGGCTTCTTCCTCCTTCCTTCCTCCGCCTAGGCTAGGTCAAGCCCTGCAGGTGCCTTGGAGCAAAATCGTCAGGTGCCCTGCTGGGCGTTTTTTTTTTTAAAGTTATTTACTTTTTGGTAACTTGATAAGTGTTGAAGCAGTCAATAACTATATTCTGTTACGTGATTTATGATTGTATACGTGTGCTAGCTAGCTACAGACTTGGTCTTGAGGATCTATAAATACATTCTTACATTCTATAAACTATGTAATCTTACATTCTATAAATAGAGATATAACACAACATTACTGTGTGTGCTTGACAGCCCAAATTACTTCTCGTTATTCTTCTTTTAATAAGTAACTCATATCCATTAATTTTGAAGTAAGTTAGGAAGCCAGTTTGTTGATAGTGATATTTGATTATCCATCTTATATTTTAATGTGATAGGGTGATCAATATGGTAGATAAAAAATGATTATGTCTTTGTTAGAAAAACCTTGGCTATGACTCCTATGGACATTCCATACTAATGAATAGTTTAACTATGAAATTGGTAACTTGTTTCATTGTTGAGTATATTGAGAATCCTAATCACCCTTCTTGCTTAATGATGAACTGTAATGCACACATGTGACATGCTTGGAATGTAAATGATGAACTTTTCCCTAAATTGCCAATCATGCTTTTAAAGACATCAATAATCACCCTAACTTGAAGAACTAGGATTTTAGGTATAAGAATGACAACACATTATTTGTTGGCCTAGAAACCCATCCAAGATTTACTCATTAGGAGTAAATCTTGGATAGTCCCCAGTTTGGGACTATTCTTGAACACCTAATCTCGCTTAGGATGTAAGTGTATAATGTGTATTGGGTTTTCAAGAAAATTTCGACAGCATTTCCCCGTTTGTTCTCTGAGTACATATGTACTTGGAGAACAACGGGGAAATGCTGCCGAAATTTTCATGAAAACCCAATACACATTATACACTTACTAGTGAGATTAGGTGTTCAAGAATGGGATAGGTGGTACACTATTATTATAGATAATAATGACATCACATGTATTTGTTAACCCTAGACCCTAATCTTGTTGTAATATATACGTAAATTCTGAAAATTTAATATGTTGTTCAAAACTGAGTATCAAACCATCACTTAAAATTTGAGCTTAATTTATAATGTGAATTACTTTACAATGTGAATGTGAACTTTACAATGTGAGCTTTACAATTTGAATTACTTTACAATGTGAACTTTACAATTTGAATGTGAATTTTCAGATGGTTGAGAATTCTCCTAATGACCGTGCTGATGATTATCGTGAGGGTGAGGACATCAATGCGCCGCCTCATATATTTAGATCTATATGTCCATTTATAGTTATATCTTGTAAATGTGTTTATTTTGTCAAATTTTAGGTTGATGATGCACATGTACCATCTGAAGCACTTGAGGTACTTGATCAGTAGCACCAAAAAGTTGACAAGACAAGGGGCATCACTATGATGAAGAAGTTAATAGCGCAAAAGGGCAATGGACCCAAACTTGTTGTGGATTTTGATATGCACGAATTGCATCTGGTGTGAATCGCAATTCATTTGTTTTGTAACTTGGGTATGTTACTCGTAGACATTGCGGTTGTAAGATAGATTCTTGGCATAAAGTTTCTAAGGAGAAGAAAGACTTAATATGGAGGGATTTATGCGTGAGTTATTATTAATTTGCAATTCTATTTTGTAGATTACTAAATTTTTGGATACTAGTTAATAGCAATTCTATTTTGCAGAGTATATTTGAATTGGATGAAAAGCTGCATCGTAAATGCGTGATGTAACGCTGTGGGAGAGTACTAAGGAACTATAGGAAAAATCTCACCCGAGAATACATAAAAGAAGCTGACAAGAGGAAGAAGACAGCCACTGAACAATGGATCTTCCTGGACAAAGAAGAATGGGACGCGTTTGTCGCTTCAAGACAAATTGATGAATTCAAGGTATTAGGCGTCAGTCTCAATCTCATTAATTAATATATGTTGTATTCACCTATTCAAGATTAACATTTAGTGTTACTAACCAAATCATTAATGTGCATACTAACTAGGCCCTCAGTGAGGCACAAAAATCAAGGCGTGCACTGAATGTGCATAACCACACAATGGGTCCAAAGGGGTATGCAGGCATTCGCCAAAGACTACAGTCTGAGGCTACTACTCAGTCTGCTACTACTCAGGAGTCCTCTACCATAGGTATCACACCTCTGCCTCGCCATGATGTCTGGATAGCTGGGAGGCAAAATAAGAAGGGAGAAATAACGAAGGCCGCAACTGCTGAGGCGGCTGCAAAAATGTTAAAATACAACTCTTACAGCAATCATTCGAATATTGATTATTTGTGTTGTTTACTTAATTACAAATTTTTGTTTTGGCGATTAGCGGGAGCTGCACGAGCTGAGGAAACAAGGCAAGTTCATCCCTGAGGGAACAAGGGATGAATTGACAGTTGCTCTGGGTAACCGAGAGCATCTTGGACGTGTTAGGGCTGCAGGCGCTGGTGTGGGCATCAAAGCTTTTTTTGGGCCATCCCAGCGCAAACATGTCCCAAAAGCAGGACTTTCACAAGAAGAGGTAACATATTCTTTCTTTATAATGTTACTGTAAAAGAGAATTCAATAATTAGAATTTGACATTTCTTTTATCCATGTATAGGTAGATAAGCTATTTGATAGGAAACTCGAAGAAGCAATGAAAAAGTGGCAGGTATCTCAGACTGCCACTTACCAGACAATACCTACTGTAGGCTCTACTCCTACTCCTACTACAGAGGTTGGGAGTAATCATGTAGAACCACCACCTAGCACATCCGCTATAAGTATTTTATGACATAGTAACTAGTTTTTTAATTCAAGATGATATGTATATATGAAATTGTAGTCGTTTCAAAAAAAGATGATATGTATATATGTATATAACATTCTTTACACAAAAATTTGTAGGGGTTGAAGCCATGCCGTCTAAAAAGTAATGAATATGTCGTTGTAGAGGCGTCGACTTACCCATCCCTACCAGGGGAAATGTTTCACGGGTCTCCATTACCAGCTGGTTGGATTCGTGTGAGCCCGATACATATATTCCAAGGATGGGTGGATCTTCCATTGCCATATGCCCACCCAGATTTTGAAACGCTTGGTGAGGCAGAAGGCGGAGTGATATTGTGGCGAAAAGCGGATGTCCTTTTTACTGAAACTGTATGGTAAATTTACATTACGTTAAATTGTTAGTGTGTGTATATGATGTCAGTTGATCTGAAATTATATATATATACAGGGTAAAAAGAAGACACCCACATCATCTAGGCCTCCACTTCCACCTCCTACATTACCCAGTTGGGTTCCACATGACCTACCTGTCCCGTTAGGTCCTAACTGTAGGGGTATGGAAATATGGTTAGGCGAACATGATATAAATTGCCCTATAACTGTTTCTTTAGATCCAGATTCTGTAGGTTAGTCATACGAAAGCAAACTATTTATACAAGATATTTTGGAGTTGTTTGGATATGATTGGCTAAATACATCTGTGATAGAGCTATGGATAAGGTGAGATCTTCTTTATACATCCATATACCTTGTGTATGATCTGGTGATCTGGTTTCTTATTTATTAATGCATGTGTAATTAATACACATTTTGCAGCTACTTAGACAAGATATGTGCAGATTTTGGATTCAAACATGTAGGATTTTTGATTCCATCTTTGATCAGTCTATTAGCTAAAGACCCTACGTCAGTTCAACAATACTATTGTGAGGCTTTTACAAATTTTGCTCATAATAAGAAGACGGTGATAATGGCTCCATTCAATGTAGAGTAAGTTTACTTTGCTTATTATAATTTGGACTTAAGAAAATTACATTTTTATTGTGGATTTTGAGTTATTAATTTTTAACTTTTTTACCTCTAGTGGTAGGCATTGGGAGTTACTGGTTATTGTCCCTGAGACATTCACTGTCTATTATCTTGATCCTACGGGGAGTAAATTGAATACAAGATTTGGACACATAATGAAAATGGCATTATTCTGGTGAGAAATATTTCATTTTCATATCCGTTAACATATGTTATTACATTACTATTTAATTGCAATGTTGTGTGTTACATTAACATGTAGGGGTTTTGATGAGTTCAAAAAGGCTGGAGGAAAGGTCCCCACGAAAAAGAACCATCCAATAATTTGGAAGAACGTGAAAGTCAGTTCCCGACTGCAATATATGTATATATTATTTATGTGAACAATGCTTAATTAGTTGTATTTTTTAATATTTTGTATGTTTGAATTTATAGTGTTCTACAAAAGACAACAGATGGGCATATGGATACTATGTGATGCGATATATGCACATGATTATCAAACATGCCACACTAGACATCGATTGTATTGCTGAGGTATTATATAGATCTCATTAGATAATATGAAATATATCAATCTTATTTATAGATCATTAATTATATATATACATCATTCTCTTTACAAGTGTTTAAAGCTGACCCCACTACAGGAACGGACTTACCAGATGTACATGCTCCCTATACGATGGGAGAATGAAATGAAGTAAGAGAAGAATGGGCAATAGCGATACAAATAGTGGGGGTTTTAAAATATAATTGGGATGTTGATAGCGAATAATGACTAAAGAATGATATTTTGTAAATGAATTTCTGAATTATAATATATGTGTGAATGTTTCTACATGTCTGGATGTTTCTACATGTGTCTGAGTGAAAATGAATGAAAGTGTTGGTTGCTATATGAATGCTTCTACATGTGTGAATGTGAATGAATGGAACTACATATTGCTATCTACATGAATGTTTCTAAATATGTGAAAATAAAATGGAACTGCAGGTTGCATTGCTAAATGCATGTATGAATATTTTTGTTGTTAATTTTGCAGGTTTGTGGCTTGTTGTTGGCTGATATCAATGGATGTCGTAAAACCTACAGTTCATAACTGAACTGCAGGTTTCTCATCCTGTGATCAGCCACAGTAGGTCTGCAGACTGACAGAAAAAAAAACAATAGGCGTCGGTTATTTGTATAAAACCGACACACAAAGTTATAGTGTCGGTTATATATAAATAACCAACGTCTATTTCCTGTGGCGCGAAGGTATATGGCGTCAGTTTCTTATCTAATAACCGACACTGATAGTGCTCAAGATGGCACCCTTTCTGTGGCGCGAAGGTGTATGGTGTCGGTTTCTTATCTAATAACCAACGCCTATAGTCCCCTGATGGCGCGTTTTTGGTGGCGCGTGAAGAGTTTGGGCGTCGGTTTTGGAACCGACGCATAATGGTTGAGCTTTTAGTGTCGCCCACATAGGTGTCTCTTAGAAACCGACACTAAAGGCCTTAAATAACTGACACTAAAGGTAGGTTCTGTAGTAGTGATGGGAAAGATACAAAGTTCTTTTATGCAAGTGTCCACACCACGACATTCCTATGAATCAGCTTATTGAGATCTTCTATAGGGGTGTGGATGAAGATATCAAGAGATTCTTTGACTCCTCGTCTGGAGGAAACTTCATGCTTCAAAGCTATGACAGCGCATGGAAAGTTGTCACCCTTGGAGCTGAAAATCAAGCAAATTGGGGTAGGTCTGTAGGCAAAGGCGTGTTGAAGGTAGCTATGGCTGAAGTTATTCCAGAGTACAAGTCTATCGCAGAAACCCTCAAACTCTTAGTTGCCAAGCAAGACCATATCGAATCGTCCCTTGCTGCATTTCGAAGAGGACGTTCACCCCCTCAACGACAAGAACAGATCAAGTCGGCTTCACTATTTTGTGAAGCATGTAAAGTTACTGATCATTCCACTTTAGCATGCAATGTTCTTTATGATGTTGTTCTAAGCAACACATGTGGCCAATGAGATAATAGTCAAATGGAAAATCTTAATGTTGTCAACACCATCCCTGGTCAAGGATACTACAATCTGAGTCAGAATAGGAACCATCCTGGTTTTCAATATGGAAATCCTTCAGGAGTAGAAAACTCTCGACAACTTGGTTCAAACAATCAACAACAAGGCCCACCAGGATTCTAGTATAATCAACAACAAAATTATGGGAATCAAGGAAACGATAGGAGTAACATTCAAAATAGAAACTTCAACAACTATCAGAACAACTCTTAGTTCCAGAACCTCAACCAAGTCCCTTACCAGAACCAACAACAAGGGCAACAAGCCAGCCCCATCTCTCCTGATGACAAATTGATGGCCATTGAAAAGATGTTGCAGTCACAACAAACTATGATAGCTAACCAGCAAGCCCATCAGAAGGCTATTGAATCTCAACTAGCTCAACTTGCAGCTAGCATGAAACCACCTACCGGAGCCTTTGTTGGCCAACCAGAGAATAACCCTAATCACCCGTAGCAACTAAAAGTTATCACCACTAGGTCTAGAAAAGATTATTCTGATCCTTTCATCAAGACTCATGTAGTTATTATAGACAAGGATGAACCTGTGATTGTCCAAGACTCAACAACACCTGAGTCTCAATCAAAAGTACCACTGACTGCTGATAAGACAGCCGAGCCATGTTCTGAGAAACCTACTGATACAAAAAAAGAAACACCAGAGCCAGATGTACCAGTATACAAACCTCGTCCCCCTTTTCATGCTCGTTTAAAGCAAACCAAGCTTGATACTCATTTCAATAAGTTTAAACAAGATATGAAGAAGCTTCATGGTGATATACCCTTCCTAGATGCGGTGGCTGAGATACCAGCCTGGACAAAGTACTTGAAGTCACTTCTTACCAGAAAATATATTACTGAAGAATATGAGACAGTCAAGTTAGCAACAACTACTTCAGACACCATCTAGAGTAAGATGCCCAAGAAACAGAAAGATTCGGGATCTTTTGGGATTTCTTGCCATATCAGTGATTCTTCGTGTAAGAAAGGATCGGCAGATCTTGGTGCTAGAATTTCCATCATGCCACTTAGCCTCTACAATTAGCTAGGGTTTGCTGAACTACTCCCAACTGACATGACAATACAACTTGCAGATTACACTGTGACTCTACCCTTAGGAATCATTGAGGATGTCCCTGTCAAGGTTGGCAAAGATTCTTATGTCCCTTGTGACTTTGTCATCATGGACATAAAGGAGGACACTAGATACCCTCTCATCTTTGGACGTCCGTTCCTCCCCACTGCAAGAGATCTGATTGATGTTGAAGCAGGAACCTTGCTGCTCAGACTAGGTAAAGAAACCCTCGAGCTCAAAGTTTTTGAAAGTATGCGAAGACTAAGAATACAAGAAAAAGTCTACTTGATTGAGTACATAGAGAAGATGTCGCTACTCACGCAAGAAGATTATGAACAAGAAGATCCTTTAGGTGTAGCTTTGACTAATTCAAATGCAACTAGTGTAGTTGATGAACAGGTGAAATGTTGTGTTCTCGACCTTGACACTGCTAAAGAAGATCCTGAGACTAAAATGGACTCAAAGTTGTTGATGTCACTGAAGAAGCATGCGAGAAGCCACAAGCTCCTAAAATGAAGCCCCTACTTGAAGGATTGAAGTATGAATTTCTAGATGACCTCAAAGTCTATCAAGTCATCATTAATTCAGATCTAACGGCAAAACAAGAAGATAAACTCTTGACAGAATTAAAGGAAAGAAGAAAAGCCATTGGCTACAAGATGAGTGACCTCACTGGGGTCAGTCAAGCACTATGCATGCATAAAATTCCTATGATGGAAAACCACAAGCTGACTATTGAACACCAAAGGAAGCTAAATCCTAACATGAAGGAAGTGGTCCACCGTGAAGTCATTAAATTGCTCACTACTGGAATCATCTATCTGATCTCTGATTCTCCATGGGTTAGTCCAGTGCATGTTGTCCCAAAGAAGGGTGGAACTACTACAATAAAAAATGAAAAAAATGAACTCATCCCCACTCAAACAGTCACCGAGTGGAGGATGTGTATCGATTATAGGAAATTGAACAAGGCGACAAGAAAAGATCATTTTACGATGCCTTTTCTTGATCATGTCTTAGAAAGATTGGCTCACCAAGAATATTTTTGTTATCTCGATGGTTACTCTAGATTCTATAAAATTCCCATACATCCAGATGACCAAGAGAAAATGACTTTTACTTGCCCGTTTGGAGCATATGCCTTTTGAAGGATGTCGTTCGAACTCTGCAATGCACCTGCAACTTTCCAACGCTGCATGACAACTATATTCGCTGGTCTCACTAAAACTATCATGGAAATTTTTATGGATGATTTTTTTGTATATGGAGATTCTTACAACTCGTGCCTGAAGCACCTCTCCCTTGTCCTCAAATGGTGTGAAGAAGCACATCTTGTGTTGAACTGGGAGAAGTGTCACTTTATGGTAAAGGAAGGCATTGTCCTTGGTCATAGAGTCAGTAATCGATGTATCGAAGTATATAGAGAAAAAATCGAAGTGATTTCCAAGCTCGTTGTTCCGACAAATGTAAAGGAGGTTCGAGCATTCCTAGGCCATGAAGGGTTTTATAGACGGTTTATAAAATATTTCTCCAAGATAACCAAGTCGATGACGAATTTTTTGCTGAAGGACGCTGATTTCCATTTTAACGAAGAATGTGTGAAGTGTTTCAACAATCTAAAGCATGCTATTACAGCAACACCCATCATCATAGCTCCCGATTGGGATCACCCATATGAAATTATGCGTGATGTCAGTGATTACGCTGTGGGTGTTGTTTTAGGACAATGTATAGAGAAGAAGCATTATGTGATCTACTATGCATCAAAAACCCTCGGTGAAGCTCAGAGGAACTATGCAACTACTGAGAAATAACTTCTTGCAGTCGTGTATGCCTTTGACAAGTTCAGATCCTACCTCATTGGTTCAAAAGTCATTTTCTACACAGATCATGTCGTTATTCATTACCTCCTAGTGAAGAAAGATGTTAAACCCATGTTAATTAGATGGATTCTCCTCTTACAAGAATTTGATATAGAGATAAGAGAAGAAAGGTACAAAGAATGTTGTGGCAGACCACCTCAGTCGCATCCACACCCTGGAAACTGAGAAGATCCCAATTAACGATTCTCTTCTAGATGACCAGCTTATGAAGGTTACAGAAGCTACCCCTTGGTACTCGGATTGTGTGAACTACCTTGCCGCTGGTGTCATCCACCCTGAATGCACCGAAAATGCATTAAAGAAATTCATGCATGATGTAAGGAGTATCACTGGGATGAATTGTACCTTTTCAAGCTCTGTGCTGATGGTCTCTACAAACATTGTATTGCTGAGGAAGAAGCCCAACTCATTTTAGAACAATGTCACTCAGGCCCAGTTGGAGGTCATATGAATTCTAAAAAACTACTTTGAAAGTTTTGCAATGTGGTTTCTTCTGGCCAACCATATCCAAAGATTCCTACAACTTTGTTCTATCATGTGACAAATGTCAAAGAACATGTAGCATAACAAAGAGAGATGAGATGCCGCTGAAGTTGTGGCAAGAAGTCAAGATATTTGATATTTGGGGTGTGGACTACATGGGTCCATTTCCCTCCTCACATGGATTTTCCTACATCCTGGTCGCGGTTGATTATGTTTCAAAATGGGTCAAATCCATACCAACCGTCACTAGCGATTCCAAACCTGTCATCAAAATGTTCAAAGATATCATTTTCCCCGATTCGGAGTCCCACGCACTGTGATATTCGACGGAGGTTCTCATTTCCTAGAAAGAAGCTTTGAAGCATTACTGGGGAAATATGGTGCAACACACAAGGTAGCCTCACCCTACCACCCACAAACAAGTGGACATGTAGAGGTTTTTAATCATCAACTCAAGGCTATTTTGGAAAAGACAGTAGGCCGCAACTGAAAAGATTGGTCAGTGAAAATCAATGACTCATTGTGGTCCTACCGAACTGCTTTTAAAACTCCACTTGGAACTACATTTTGATTGATCTATGTGAAGTCATGCCACCTTCTTGTAGAACTCGAACACAAAGCATGATGGGCAATAAAACAGCTGAATTTTGACATGAAGAAGGCTAGCCAAGCCAGGGTTCTACAACTCCAGGAGATGGAAGAACTCTGGATGACAACTTATGAGAATGCACGAATCTATAAAGAACACACGAAACTTTGGCACGATGGTCATCGGAAAATAAAGGACATACAAGTGGGAGACCAAGTTCTATTGTTCAACTCAAGACTGAAGTTTTTCCATGGAAAGTCCGTTCTCACTGGTCTGGACCTTACATTATCAAGAGCATGTACCCACACAGTGCTTTCTCTTAATGGAGTGAAAAGTCAGGTGAATTTGTGGCAAATGGTCAACGCTTGAAGAGATATTTCACCTCAGTCGACACAGGCACCAAAGCAATGCTGGAACTCACCAATCCAACATATCCACTATAAAGTTGAAGGAATCAAGTCGAGCCATCGATGTATAACAAAGGTGCTTGTCGAGAGGCAACCCGATTAATAATTTTGTTTTTACTTTCAAATTTTGAATTAGAAATTTTCCTTAATTTTGTTTTTACTTTTTAGATAATTTTGTAGTAATAAAAATCGCATTGCAAGATGCTATCTTAAGTTCTGATTGGTCTTCATTTTTGAGATTTTCGGATGAGGACGCTCGCTGAGTGGAAGGCAACCACATCTTGTGGTTCAACCGGCATGAGTTTTCCCCTCCATCTCGGATTTAGAGTTTGCTCAAGATGAGAAAATTTCTAAGTTCGGGGTGGAGGATGGGTGGTACGTACTTTAATTTCCACCTTCACTCATCTATTTGAGACTTAATATTTCATCGTTGTCATCGTTGCATTTTTGACCAAAATTTTCAAAATTTTTAAAGCTTTTTAAAGAAATTGAACAGATACTTGATGAAGTTTTGATGCTTTCTATCTCAATAAAAACCATTACCTAATCGTCTAGTTTTTCTCTTTATGCTTTTTGAATCATTACACCCTCCTTATTCAAAGCAAATCTTTGTGAGGACCACTTTTTGAAACTAGCCTTTTGATTGAAATCATCTTGTGAAGCTTATGATTCCTAAACATCATGTTCCTTCTACAAAAATAACAAGTGTATGTCAAACTGATAGGGATTAAACACGTCATGATTCCTACCTGACTAGTGGAACAATAACATGGAATCTCCACCAGATCCTCATCAAGTCATTATTTGAGCAGAGTACAATAAAGAGAACGACCCAGTGCACTGAATTCTAAATCAAGTTGCATTCTGATCTGAACTCTCTTCTACACTTCTTCTATCATCTTCGTACCCCTCCGTCCATCAAAAAGAAACAAAAATAGCCAAAACAGTGCCAAACCCTAATTTCGGGGTGGAACACCACTTCCCTCTATATCCGCTTCTTACATACCCCTCACGAATTAATAGGGGCATACCACCAAGAAAAGATGCCAAAGCGCACACAATAAATGCAATCTCGAGTCAAATAGAGGAGAGATTCGCATAAAAAAATGCGATCAATGAAATTGCAAATCATATAATAAAAATCTTGAGTCGGATAGAGGAGAGATTTATTTCTTCCTTCCATACCACCCTTCACTCTCTTTTCTACCTAAAGGCTAAATGAATACCTCCAATACCCTAAAAAACACAAGTGTCAGATCAAGTACACACTTGTTGTTCTGCGGGTATCTTTTTTTTTTTTTTTTTTATTTAAGCCAGAGGGATCTTTTATTCATCCCACCCCTCTCTTGTGGGCAAAAACATCCAAAAAGGTACATCTCCTGCTTATAACTTGCAGGTACCGCCCAAAAAACATCCCACAAAGAACCAACAAAAACACCAACAAGCCTAGCTACCAAAAAATCATCTCACCTTCTTCCTATACAAATGCACATAAGGAAAATTCCTTTTCTCCAATAAAACCATCCCACGAATACGTCTTGGAACTCTGTTGATGTCAGTGATAACTGACATGTGCGAGTATCTTCTTCCCCAATGACCAATAGCTCTAGGGATCGCATTTGCAGCACTATGAATAAGTGATCCAGTAATGTAGCTTCTCTTCATCTCCGATCTCAACTCCTGGACTCGAGATCTGATTCTCCAAGGTTCCAACCCATCATTCCAAAGGATATTAAAGACCCCCTCATTTTCAATCTCAATGGATGAGATACTCAGCATGAGATCATGTGCAACCTTTAACCCGACAATGCAAGCTTGTATATAAGCATCAATAAACTCTGAATCAGTAATCCAAGCAAAGAAAATAGCACATGTGTCCGCATTATGATTCCTCACGATACCAGCAGCCCATCTTCTCTTATGCCCATCCGTGCAAAAATCATAACCAATCGTTAGATTCATCTTAAGATTGAACAAATCAGGTTTTACCCATCTGAGTAACCGTATCTCTCTCAAAACAACCTTCGGTTCTTGTATGCCAGCAGCACGAAGCCTCTCATGGACATCATCACGTACGATCACAGGGAAGTGTTTCTGACTCATCTTATTGTTAACATAAACGACAATCCTCTTCCATTCAAGATCAGCATTCAAGGGTTTGTTGCCATATCTGGCCGAGCATCTACATCTCCAAATGCTGTACGGAATCTGCAAAGAAATCTGTCCAATAATCCATTCATCAAACCGATTAGAACAGCCCAAACCTGCCATCTTGAGCAGCGACATGATATCCGCCGGAGCATCCTTGCCCGTCATCTGAGAAAAAATAGACCATAGATGTATAGCCGTCTGACTATTGAAGAACAGATGCTTTGTCTCCTCCTCTTGAGGGCTCGTACAACAATTCCAACAGGATGCAAGAGAAATGCAGCAGCTGTGCTTGATATTATCATCCGTGGGAATGGCTTTCCACACTATCTTCCACAACAGCGCACTTGCCTTAGGTGAGTCGAGCTTCCAAATCCTACCAAGATCAGTCATATCGACTGCCATAGGAGGTCTAAGAACCTTCTTTGCAGATTTGAGCGAGAAGGACCCATTCATCGTGGGACCCCATACTATTTTGTCCTCTGAATCGGATACCCAAACACCCGATCTTCTTATAAACTCCATACCTTGATCGTTCACTAGATGACTAATGGATTGCCAATCCCATCCAATGTCACTGCTCCAGAAATCTTTAACTAGAAAAGGAAGACGTCTATCGCTAGGAAAGATAGCGTAATCCGAAAGTCGTACATCACACCAATTAGCATCCCAGAAGGAGACTTCTCCTCTACCAATTGCCCACCTGCAATGAGGGTACATCTTAGGGAAGATATTCCAAATTCTATTCCAGAAAGGAGATGAGGTACTACTAATCTTGAGATCATGCGGGTAATAAGCTGATCTACCACCATGAGTATTTGCATATTTTTTCCTGCAGAAAACCGCCCACAGAGAATCACCATTTACTAGTTCCCAGCAAGCTTTAGCCGTAAAAGAATCGTTGATCATTCTAAGTGACACAATATCAAGGCCACCTTCTTCTTTAGGCGTAGCAATCTTCTTCCACCCAACCCATGTTCTTCTTTAGGCGTAGCAATCTTGTTCTGCGGGTATCTCTTGATTCTTACAAAATTCTTAGAAATGCTTGTTGTTGGAAAAAGTGAGGAGGAAGTGATGTTGGGAAACAAACTCAGGAACAAAGATATGGTAAGATGTGTTCAATGATCTTAAGAAGTTGAGATGCGTAGTTATTCTGAGCATAAAGAAAACAATCGTGATGTGAAGATGAGGCAACCACACAAGTTGAAAGTATTCATTTGGCGACTGTTTTAGACTTTGTGTTACTCGAGGACGAGCAACGTTTATGTTCGGGGTGTTTTGACGAATCCATATTCATCATGTTTTCAAATTTCCATCTTGGGCTTAATTCGACTCAATACATCTGATTTCATCTCCTAAATCTCACAATATGCAAAATTGCTTAATTGATTCAATTATCAAGATTATTAACTGAGTTTATGTTGATTTTATGTAGGTCATGATGAGATTCAACCATCAGATGGCACCCACCTCCATTTAACCCTAATCCACCTTCAACATAATCACCACCACCCTTTTGCTTCATTCCACCTTTATCTCCATCAACCATCATCTGAATCAAATCCTAATAAGTGGGAAGTCTTAACCAATCGATCTAGACCATTCCGTTTTGACCTCTCGGTCTTAGCCATTCATCCACATGGTCTCAAACCGCGAGACTTTCCACACCATCAGATCATGGATCGACGCTTCTCATTCACCAACCTACACGGTCTTGTCTTTCTTTTCTTTACACAGTTTTCTCCAAACGGTTGCCTTCTCTCGGTCTTGAACCTCTCACCTCTCTATACGGTCTCAAGACCGCACGAGGCCACACGGTCTTAAGACCGTGTGAAGCCTCACGGTCTCAAGACCGTATAGGCTACCAACCCAAGACTGGTTGGCACTCCACCTCTGTCCTTTTTCTTCCTCCGATCCTCCTCTATACCTGCAACATGACCTGCAGCTCGCCGCTATCCATGAAAACAATGGAATCGTCTTCCTCCTGCCACCATCAACAACCACCACCGCCTGACCACCTGCCCTAGCGGTCCTGCTTCACGGTTTGCCCTCTTCGCGGGCGCCGAAACCATGAGGAGAAACTAAAGACCGCTCAGGCGTTGAAACCGTGAACATTGGATCATGAAGCCAGAGACCGCGTGGACCGGTTGGATGCAAACTGAGCATAGGATCGTGAAGGCAAAATGTAAAGAACGCAAGATCCGAAGACCGTATGGACGGTGGAATACTCAAGACCAAGTTGGAGGGGGAACTGCAGACCGTGAGGTCATAAACCGTGAGAATAGCAAGACCGTTAGCACAGGGATGCTGAGATCGTTTGGCAACGCTCAGTCTCAAGACCATTTAGACGCAGAACGTTAGGGCATGAAGATCATTAGGGCAGAGAAACCAAGACCGGTTGGAGACAGATGAAGACCGGTTGGCACACAAAACCGTGAAGAACACTAGACCACTAAGGCAGTAAGAGAAAGATCATGCAAGACTGTTTGGACGTTAAATGTGTGACCCAGTATACCGATAGAACTCCAAGAACATTTGGAAGCTAAAACTGTTTGGGGCACCAAATTGTTTGGAAGTGAAGACCATTTGGAGGCAAACACTCCAAACCATTTGAACTCTAAACCGTTAAGAAGACTAAACGGTTTCCAAAACTATTCAAGCAAAGCTGTGAAAATTGCAACTGCGTCCAATTTGTGAAGACCCCCTCTAGTGCCTATAAATAGGACCAGCAGGGTCCTCATCTGAGGCATCAGATCTGGGACGCCACCAGGCTGCCCAAACGCAAGATTTGATCCAGACCCATAATCCACGCTACTGTCACTTCACCTGTTGCTCCTGCTACGAGTGAGGAGATTGAGAAGAGCAGGAAGGAGGAGAGAGAAAGACTCCCCGGTCTGTCTTGGCATCCGTCGTTCCTTGTCCAGATCTGCTCCGACATGACACAGAAGACTACATCATGTTCACCGAGCTGTGACTGCCTTATGTATTATGCTGATGGGGGAATCTTCCTTATCTCTTGTTCTTCTTGTTTCTCGCATCGTGAGTGAGTAGTTCCTTTCCGCTAGGGTGTGGGGACTAGCCCCGCTACCCATGCTTTCATGTCTTTTCATTTTAACATTCCAATGCAATGTATGTAACTTTTCATTTCGTTGTTAATCGTCGATGTTTTCTTGTAGATTGATCACCTACTTGCTTTTATCTTATTCTTTCCTATATTGAGAGAACTCCAATATGTAGTATAAAATTTCGATTAACGTGGTTGACTCCCAAACTAGAAATAGAATGCGATTCCTTGAGGTCATAAGTGTATGATCCGTGAGGGGACGAGCCATCTAGCCCACGATGACGCTTTCGTGTGCCTAGCGTCTGTATAGGGTGCCCACAACTTCATTTGGATTTCTATATCTTCGGAACCGTAAGTGCATGATCCGGATGGTGACGAGAGATCTGATGCCTAAGGTGATTCTTACGCGAACCTAAACATCCCTCAAGAAGGGTTCACAACAGTTCTATTTGGATAGTTAGATCTTGCCTGGATGTTATGTGTTTGGATGTGTTTGCATGAGTAGTGGTGGTGAAATCCGGGTGCCATCCTAGTGATCCCATATCATTAATCTAGATTCAACTTTAATCCTGCTCTTTACTTTCTTGCATTTAGTTTAATTAACCTCAAATCAACCAATCGTTCTAAATATTAGTCATAATTGAACTAGACTCAACTAACAATGATTCTTAAAGATGTTGTTCTTTGGGATTCGATCCTTAACTATACTGCAATAAGACCCGTCTTCTAGTGGGTGGTATTATTGCACAAGGTTTTGGTAAAAGCTCAGGGATTTCAACCCTGAGTGAGTTTGTTAGTGAGATAATATTCCACATCATAATATTTTATATGATGATGATGATATATACTACACTTTTGGGGAATGTGATCTTGATGACCAACCTTTTTATACTTTCACTTCACCCCCTTTGGAAGATGATGATAATATGGGGGAGGCAGTTTTGACAGACTTTGAGAACACGGTTGCAACTCATGAACACATCCTACCCCCCTTGCTCATTGACAAGATTAGGGTGAATGATTCACACACTACTACAGAAGTGCCTTTTAGTGTCGGTTGTTTAACCCCCTTTGGCGTCGGTTTCGGAACGACGCCTATGTGGGTGCCGCTAAAAGGTTGGACACTTCAGCGTCGGTTAAAAACCCGACGCCTATTTAACATAAAGGCGTCAGTTTATTATAAAACACCGACGCCAAAAGGGTTCGCGCCACAGAAAACGGCGTCATCTAGGACGCTTTCTGCGTCAGTTATATACTAAAAAACCGACGCAGAAAAGTGTCCTAGATGACTCCCATTTCCTGTAGCGCGAACACTTTTGGCGTCGGTGTTCAACAAAAAACCGACGCTGTAAGTCTGTGCTGACGGTTATCGGTAAATAACCGACGCCTATATCTATTTTTTTTTTTATAAATCTGTTTGCAGGCCTGCTGTGGCTGGTCAGCAGGATGAGAACCTGCAGTTCAGTTTTCTGAACTGCAGGTTTACGACATCCATTGATATCAGCCTACAAACAGGCCACAAACCTGCAAAGTTAACATAAAAAGATTCACACAAGTAGATACATTCAGACATCAATTCAATTGTCACGTTCACACATATAGAATCATTCAAATACATGTTTTAACATTCAGAAACATTCATTTACAAAGTATCATTCATCATCACTATCAACATCCCAATTATATCTTACAGTTGCCACTGTTTGTACAACTATTGCCCATTCTTCTCTTACTTCATCTAATGCTTCCCTCGTATATGGAGCATGTACATTTTTTAAGTGTTTGCCTATAGTGTGGTCAGTTTTAAACACCTGCAAAGAGAATGATGTATATAAGTAATAATATAAAAATAAGATTGATATATTTTATACTAACTAATGAGACTATATATAATACCTCATGTATGGTATCGATGTCTTTCTTCGCCTGTGTATGGTATAGAACTCTCCTCCAGTATCTCCCTCACAGACTCCTGTGCGGAGAGGGACATTCCAACTCGAGATATCATCTTCCGTTGCCTCCTCCGCAGCAATATCCTTATCTCTGAACGTTTCTCGTAGGATTCTGAACCCCTCCTTCCCTCTACTACATCGAAGCCATGCCACAGTTGAACCCTTTCACCGAGCCCTACCCGGCCAAACAGACGTCGCCTGAAGTACCACCGTCGTCGTCGTCTCCACCTCCATCACAACTTGATGTGCTAGTCCTGGCAGTTTATCACCCCACATGCTTTCCTCACCAGTTCCTTCCGCTAGACGACCACACAATGGAATCCAAGAGGATATGCAGGCGTTCGCCACAGACTATAGGATGAGTATACTCAACTTATAGTCTTTGGCGAACTCCTGCATATCCTCTTGGATCCATTGTGTGGTCGTCTAGCGGCAGGAACTGGGGAGGAAGGCATGTGGGGTGATAAACTGCCAGGACTAGCACAGCAAGTTGCGATGGAGGTGGAGACGACGACGACAGTGGTGCTTCAGGCGACGCCTACTTGGCCGGGTAGGGCTCGGCGAAAGGGTTCAACTGCAGCATGGCTTCGATGCAGTAGAGGGAAGGAAGGGGTTCAGAATCCTACGAGAAATGTTTAGAGATGAGGATATTACTGCGGAGGAGGAGGAAACGGTAGACGATATCTTGAGTTGGAATGTCCCTCTCCGCACATCAAGTTGCTCCAGTGCTTCAGTGGGTACATGTGCATCATCAACCTAAAATTTGACAAAAATAAACACACTAAATTAGCATTTGTATTAAAAAAGCAAACATTACTCTAAACGTTTGTATTTTACCATTTTTGCAGCCGCCTCCGCGCATCTGAAAATGTCATTAAAAAGGCAAACATTTAGCATTTGTATTAACTAGAAAAAGGAAAACATTTAGCATTTGTATAAACTAGAAAAAGGAAAACATTTACCATTTGTATAAACATACATGTCTCTAAAATTGTGATCTTTTATCAATTAACAATCCTTCATTGTGATCTCTGCGCACATATAAGTCATCATTAGCTTCAATATTTTGTGGAGTTGGCAACCCAACTGAGAATGGACTGGAGTCATCATACTTATCATAGTACTCTTCTTCATCTATAGGATCTTCAATGAACTGTCTTTTACCATGAAGAACAACCGACCATTTATCATTTGCAGGATCATCGATATAGAATATTTTTTTTGCCTGTGATGCCAATATGAATGGTTCAGCCTTCTCGCCAATCATTTCAAAGTTCACCAAAGTGAAACCCAATTCATCCACTATAACTCCTTTGGTGTTATCAACCCAATTACATTTAAAGAGCGGAATATTGAAATCTATGTAGTCAAACTCCCAAATGTCTTCAATGACACCGTAATATGACATTTTAGCTTCACGTGGACTCTTATCCTTTGCACTTGCAAAGTACATAGTTGACGCTTGAAGAGTGACCCCACTATTTTGGACGACACTCTTATCATCTTGGCGCTTTGTGTAATATGTGAATCCATTAATGTCAAACCCTTCATAAGACATAACATTCGGTTTTGGTTTAAAGGCGAGACATTTGATAGTTTCTGTAATATCATTTGGTGTTTGAGATAGTTGATGTAAGACTTTATCTTCAAACCACTTAGTAAAAGTCTTATTATGCTCTCTAGCAAGCCACATTGAACTTGCTCGAGGATGTTGTCTCTTTATGAAATTGGTATGTTCCTCGATATAAACACTCACTTCGTCCATATTATGTAAAATATACAAGTGAGCTTGTTCCAACTGCTCACGGCTGATTACTTTCACCCGTGATCCCAAAATTCCTTTGCCCTCCTCAATATTCGTGTCATTATCAGGAGTGTCATTACCACTGAGAAAGTCATTGCAGAAATCCATAACCTCTCTCGCCACATAACCTTCAATAATACTCCCTTCAGGACGATAACGGTTTCGAACATCACCTTTAAAAACGCTCATGTATCGTTCAAAGGGATACATCCAATGCAAGAAAACCGGTCCCAAGATTTTCACTTCCCTAGTCAAGTGGACAACAAGATGTACCATGATATCAAAGAACGAAGGAGGGAAATACATCTCAAGCTGACATAGGGTAACAACCACTTCTCTTTGCAAATTATCGAGAGTATCAGGGTCAATAACTTTGCTGCATAGACTGTTGAAAAAGAAACAAAGTCTGGTAATTGCAAACCTTACATGCTTCGGCAATATAGATCGAATTGCCACGGGCAATATTTGTTGCATTAGAGTGTGACAATCATGAGATTTAAGACCTATCAACTTCAGATCTTTCATTGATACCAATCTACGGATGTTGGATGAGTAACCATGTGGCACCTTAACATTTACCAAGCATTCACAA
Source organism: Alisma plantago-aquatica (assembly GCA_963693085.1). Classification (NCBI taxonomy): domain Eukaryota; kingdom Viridiplantae; phylum Streptophyta; class Magnoliopsida; order Alismatales; family Alismataceae; genus Alisma; species Alisma plantago-aquatica. The sequence continues at coordinate 6,559,764 of OY856410.1, forward strand.
AAAGTTTTCTTCTCCTTTCTAGACAACGTGTAACAAGCGGGAGGTAAGTATGTTCTTTTATTACCCATTTCACGTAATTCTGTTAATTCTGACCTTATTCCCATTTCACGTAGGTCCAGTCTGGATTTTATCCCATCTTTAGTCTTACCTGGTATATTTAATAGAGTACCAATGATGCTATCACAGACATTTTTCTCAACGTGCATTACATCGATACAATGCCTGACTGACAAAGAA